>CM070548.1:83252883-83852883 GCA_036346405.1 Phyllostachys edulis | reverse complement strand
TTATGGACAATGCCTGGTGATTTCACACAAAGGGTAGACTTTTCTCAAAAAGGTTGGAATGGCTTGGGTGGATCTGAGTAGTCAGTCTTGGTCGATGGTTGGGAAGTGAACGGGGTGTTCACTAGCTGCTTTAAAGAAACCAATTACTTATGTGTTAATCTTTTAAAATTGTGCTTTGAAATCTACTTACTGTATTTACTATCAATATTGCTTTTTTGCAAAATAGCCATAACACTATCCTTGTCCAGCCTTACATAAATATTATTTGCATACATTTCCCTATGACTTGCTGAGTATTTTAAAGTACTCACGGCTTTATGCCATTTGTTGATCAGTCGCTGAAGAAGAACTAGGGAACACCGAGTTCTACTTCGAAGACTATGCGAATTAGGTCGCGTCCTCCACTCGATTGCCTGTGGGCACGCCGGATGGCCTCCACAAGATATTTGGTTTCCGATGCGAGTTACCTTTTGTTGTTAAGACCTGTGTGGCAAACGTTGTAAGACTTTACCATAAGGTTCTTTTGCTACTAAGTGATATTAATTTGTCTGCTTCATCTATAGTTTGTTGTATGGATATGATTACATCAATGTTGCAACTGTGTGAGCTAGCTACTCATCTGGGATTAGTTCGGAATACACAGAGGGTCTCAGAGTTGCATGTCCGGGGTCCCGACACCAGATGACACAGTCGTCCGTCAGCTAATCAAACATCGCAATGTAGCCCGGGTAGGTCGCGTACGAGGTGATCATCGCATAGGTGACCTGCGGAATAGAACTACCCAAACTTAGCACACGAGATAGAAATACATTACAAAAATGAATAAATGCCCAAGAAACTTACCCATCAGTGGCACCACGCCGTACCCATGGTCGGTCGGTCCATGTCATCGCTGTCGGTGTACATGCTGACTGTGTATGCTCGCAGGTCCAGCTGTGGTCGTCCAATCTGGACACGCTCAAAAGACCACAACTGAAGTAGCAACGGGCATCCTCCAAGGATAGAGCTCTCTTGAGCCTGGGGGGCGATCGCACAGTATGCTGACGTCACAAGACAAAGACCGCCAGCCCCAAGCGTAGGGTCGATCTCCTTCATCGCCATCCGCTAGCTCTTGTGTGTACCGGACCATGTGCTTGTTGACGCTGTCACTGTGGGAGCCTAGGAACATCACCTACTCAAACAACCACATCAGGTAGGCCTCGAAGTGCGTCCTCCAAGTCTCCTCGAGTGTGTTCTATGCCATAAGCTCGGGCTGTAGGAAGATAGATACACATCAGCGTGATGCACAAATCAATTGATGATACAAGACAAGAGTTTCGAAGTCTTACGTAGAACTAGCAGATCCACTTCAACGTCAGCCCGTGGGGGCTACTGAACTCCATGTACCCACTGTCCGATGGCAGCACATGCTGGAACCTCGCTAGGAGGTCTATGCGCCACGTGGCCGGAATGTCGTATGCCGCCATGGGAAAGCCTGTGCAGGGCAACCCGGTCAGGAAGCTCACGTCCTGCAGCGTAGGCACCATCTAACCGTACGAAAGGTGAAACATGTGTGTCTCCAGCCTCCACCAGTCAGCCAGCGCCGTCAGGACGGCTCGGTTGTACGGAAAGCACCTAGACGTACGCCTAGGACCCATGCGGTCCTGGTCATCCTCCCAGGTCGCCTCAACCATCCTCGGCAGAGGAAGGAGGCTGACTGCCTCAATCTGCGTCAGAAAAGATTAAGAACAAACGTTACTCCACACAAAGTAGTCATGCTGCAAATAAGTACACAAATGTGGCAACTGCATGTACCTCGAAACCCAACGTGGATCCACCCTCTACGCCCTCATAGTCGCACGCAACCGTAACGCACCAAGCTCAATCGGCAACTTACCCGCCTAGGGGAGGATGGTATTGAGGCGGTTGCGATGACACGCGTCAATGACCAGGTCAAGCAACTCGTACGGCTACTGCGTAGCATGGCCTGGGTCCGCCATACCTGAAAATTCAATGCATACCATTTTTATTAAGCTATACAAACCGTACTAAGCTAATTTTGGTCGGCAACTCACCCTCCTAGCTTCAATCAGCATTTATTTTCAATTTAAGATGGTTCATGTTATTTTCCTACTTAAAAAAATGGCATTAATACGTATCTTTCTACTTTCGTTGTTTAAAAGGTGTCTCCAACTCACCATCCTTTACAATTTTCACATGTGTCATGCTATTTTTCTAGTTTAAAAGGTATTTTTGGCTATTTTTCTAGATTTTTATTTAGTGTCTTCCACTACTACAAAAAGGCTAATACTGGACGCCTCATCACAGAGGTTAACCAAAACCATCTGTATTACATTCAATCATAGACGGTTTTGGTTTAGAAATCGTCTGTGTTACTGGCTGTGCTAAAAACCGTCTGTGAAGAGGTAATATCATAGACGGTTCATAACTAAAACCGTCTGTGAAGTATCACAGACGGTTATTGTTAATAACCGTCTACGATAATTCTATATATCACAGACAGTTTTCAATAAACAACTGTCTGTGAAACCGCACAAACGGTTCATAACAATAACCGTCTATGATATTACTACATATCACAGACAGTTTTTTGTTATAACCATCTGTGATAATATCTCTACAGCTCCCAGTTCAACCCCGATGAGTTTCTTCGTCGCCGATGCGTCTCTTCATAGCATCAATGCCGCTTCGGCTCCCCGATGCGTCTCTTCGTCTCACGCTCCGAATTTATTCCATGTTTTATAAAAAGGATCATCCGCCATCGAAGATGATCATCCCTACATATAACAGAAATGGATGCCTCTTCTGTTTCCTTGTCGCCGGCATTGATGGCCTACCTGGCCGTATTGTACAAGCACCTCTCTCGTTGTACATTGGCGGGTGCTGCAGAAGAACACTGTTTCAACAGTGTCTTCACTCCTCTGTCCAAGAATTTGCTGGAGCAGGTGACGGCCACCTTCCGCTGTCTTGACATCCTCCTTCGCCGTGTCTTCTGGGTGATCTCCCACTTTCGCGAAGTTTATCGCGTCATCGACGTGGTCCTCCACAACGACGTTGCACGTCTCCAAGAGGCTTGCCGTCACTTGGACTGCTTAATCGAGGCGGCAGGCAACCAAGTCGACTAAGCTGAGACCCCTCAAGCAAGAGAAGAGAGCCTATGGTCTCAATTCTTCTTGGTTCAACAGTCTGAGGGTCTTCGGGAGACACTCGAACGAGCGCGTCAGCGGGTGGACGCATTTCAGGCTTCGTTTGATCACGAACCGTCCGAGGCCGCCGCCGCTGCCTACGAAGTATTGAAGACGGAGATAGCCTACCTCTGCCACTAGAAAAACTTTGTTTATTTATAGGTTTCTACTTTTTTTTAATCTTTTTGTAAGAAGCGGTAGCCATCTTTGTTTGGCCATATGAAAATTCCAAAATGAAAAAAAATCTAGTTTGGAGGTGAAGTTACTATATTAATTATATGTTGAATATATATATATATATATATATATATATATATATATATATATATATATATATATATATGTATAGTTAAAGCAAATTTTCAAGAGTATTTAAATGAAAAAATTGACACATAAACATGTAATTTCTTCATGTCATGTAAGTGTATATACAAGATAATATACTTGAGAAAAACCATTTCACAGACGGTTCCATAATAGAACCGTCCGTGATATGGGACATATCACAGTCGGTTCCATAATAGAACCATTCGTGATATGTCCCATATCACAGTCGGTTCCATAATAGAACCGTTCGTGATATGTCCCATATCACGGACGGTTCTGTTATGGAACCTTCTGTGATAGTCTCATATCACAGACGGTTCCATAATAGAACCGTCTGTGATAAGTCTCTTTATTAGTAGGGGCCCGGCCACTAGGGTTTGCGCCCGCCCTAACTTGTCACTCCCTAGCGCCGCTAGGGTTTGCACCCGCCCTAACTCGTCACTCCCCAGCGCACTTACTCTCGTCCGTTGCCCTCCCTACCTCAACGCCGCCGCCCGACCCCATCGTCGTCGCCGCCCTTCTTCCCGTCACCGCTGGTTGTGACACCTCTCTGCACTGCACAAGACACTCGTACGATAGGAGCGTCTTCTGTAGTGTTAGGGTCGTGCCACAACTACGGTGACGCCGCCACCCAATCCATCGCGCCACCACCGCACTCGCCGCCACCCGGCCCATGGCTTGGTTCTTCTACTCGCCTCCTACGCTCGGGCCCTGGCCCCCTGGCTTTGCTTTCCCCATCCTCCTCTATTCTCCTCTCTGTTAGCTTAATGTCTTTTATTGAGTTTGATTTTTATGCTTGAGCCTTGTTGTGTCCCGATGTTTGTGTGATTTATGCAAGGTGAAGGAGATGGATGAGGGTTGTCTTTGGTGGTGGGGTCGCCGCCGTGGTTGCGCCAGATCGAGGTATCACCCTACCTTACTCCCTCTCTGCTCTCTACCCCCTTGCTCTATGATGAAAATGGCTAGTGCTCATGATGGATGCCGAGGGCTACTACTGGTGTGGTGGGTTTGGACACCCTTGGTCTTGCTGTTGAACTGCTCAATGATGTTAATAGTCTTATGCTAAAATTGAATTGATAATTAGTTCATATTAATAGTCCCCTTGCTCTGTGATGTAATGATGTTAATAGTCTTATGCTGAAATTGAATTGATAATTAGTTCATATTAATAGTCCCCTTGCTCTGTGATGTAAATTGAGGGCTATTGGTGTATGTGCATTCTGTGCATCTTGCTTAGTTCTTGCTGTGGGTTCTTTGTGCTTGGTTGGCTTACATAGGATCGATGTGGTTCGAATGAGGCTTGGCTGCAATTAACTTTTCAGATTTGTAAAGGTTAGGCTAATTTGTAACCGTGTTCATGCTGGTCAAGTTCTCCTCCCTTGCGTCCCAGGTACGTATACGTCTTACCATTCTATTCCTGATCTCTTCTCTATAAAACCTCCAAGCAGTGGCTGCGTTCAAGAAATATGGTTGCAAGGAGAGCACGTGGACATACAATTACCTGGATGTCGTCGATAGGTAATTGGACTTGACATCAAGGAATGGTTGGTCGCCGATACATGAAGCCACTTTCCATGGATAGAAGTGGCTTCATATATCCGCCACCAACCATTCCTTGATGTCAAGTCCAATTACCTATCGACGATATCTATGTAATTGTATGTCCACGCGATTTCTCTTGCAGCCTCGATGAGAGGTTGCTCATGGCAGCTGTGTCATCCTCCTCACGACCCTAAAGTGGTTAGGGACTACAAACTATATATATATATATATATATATATATATATATATATATATATATATATATATATATATATATATATATATCATAGATGGTTCTAAACACGAACCGCCTATGATATATGATTATCACAGCGGTTCTAGACACGAAAACGCCTCATGATAGGCATATATCACGCATTTACGAGTTAATAACCGCTTGTGATAGCATACATCACAGACGGTTCCAAAACCATCTGTGATGACCTCATGTCATCACTAACCCATAAACTCAAACGGCTCCGGAAACCGTCTGTAATGACATTTTTGAACCGTCTGTGAAGACCTTTTCTGTAGTAGTGTTCCTATATTTGCAGATTTATTCTAAATCAATCATATATTGCAACAAAAATAATATCTGCACAATTAACTAAACTGTACATAGCTTAAATGATATACTACATACAATAGCTAAAATTATCAACTCTTATGAAATCTATGTCGCTATTTATATTTGCTAACCAACGAGGTTTCGAAATAATATACGAAGTTGCAAAAAGTGCTTGCTAGATGATCGACCAAATCTGAACCTCTATCTCTCTCTCGTCTGCTACGAACTACCAGGGCTTCGCTGCATCCTTTCTCTCCCTCTCCCCCTCTCTCTTCTCTCTCCTTTCTTTTTTTTCTAGAATTAAAATGACATTTTCAACCGATTGGGGGTTTTATAGCTAGACCCCTATCGCCAGCTGAAATGGTGATGTGTTTTGTCGCCATTTCAATCTGTAACAGAAGTTGGACTGCAACAAGCAGTCAATGTGCTCCTTATCGCCGCTTGAAATGGCGACAGTTCTCTGTCACCATTTCAATCTGGCATGTGAGCTAGTTGTGTAATTGTTTGGTCCAACTATTTATTTCTGTAATTATCTTTTAAAAATATTATTTTTAAAAAAATCACCATCAGACAACCCCTTGTTTGACCTAACGGGGCATGCGAATAGACCATGGTGCCCTTACCAGGTAATTTTTGTTTTTGCCACTAGTTATTGAATATTGTAGCTATGGAAAGCAAAGCGCGGTTGACTGTGTTCTTTGGCGCCATAATTCCTTTCCTTGTTTGAAAACTGACAATTAGAGTATCATTTCATCTCCAAAAATAATATTTCCTGACAATTTTGTAAAATGATAATCAAAGTGTATCATCTCATCTCCAAAGATAATAATGTGGGAATGAGATCATCTACATTAGAGGACTAAACGCAGAGGATGAATAGTCATCTGCATTAGGATCATTTCTTAACTGTCATATTGAAATCTCTACTCGGATCCAAGGATACAAAGATTCGTACTCTGAGAGAAAAAAATTAGCCGACACAAGATAATCGGCACTGCCATGATGGTTTGTATGGTACAATACAATATTCATGGTAGCAGACTCGTTCTACCGTGCACATAGCTCCCTCTGCAGTAATGCAGAGGATCCGGTTCCAATAATGTGATGCGAAAAATGACTTTATCAATGATGAAGTACTCTTCAGCAGATTGAGGTCCACTTTATATTAGAAGACCAGAAGTTACAAAACTCCCTAGGATGACAAATTTGACCACAAAGACGAAGAAAAGTATTGCATTTGTATCTTTAAACATGCGTTTCCTTGACGGAACTAACCGAGGACGTGCGCCCCTATCATGTATTGTTGCTGCAGAGGTAGTCGGCCACCATGGAAGCCGATGAACACACGCTGGGGTAGTGTAGGACGAAGCCACGCAATAAGCGCTGGGGTCGGGCTCCGAGGCCGGGAACGGGCTCGTGTGGCAGGCAACAAAGACCGGGTCGAGCGAAATGTAGCCGAGGAAGGGACGGGGTCGTTCAGCAGGTGATGGGGGAAGCAGACGACCGAAAGGGCTCGCGTTGTAGGCGGTAGGGTTGGGCTCGCGTGGGAGGCAGCATGGATGGGCTCGTAAGGGCAAGCACTCAAACCATGTCTATGACATTTTTTTGAAAGTTGTAGAAGCAGTGGTGGATGGTGTTGATGAAGCCTTTGATCGAAAAGAGGATCATGAGGGAGAGGGCAAACCAGACAAAGGTAAAGATGTTGAGATGGAAGACAGGGATGCTAAGAGATTGAAGAATAATGCGGATTCTCAATCGAATGTTCCTGTTAATCATATGGGTCAATCTTCATCAATTTCTAAGGGGTCTACCTTGGGGCTCTTAGCTTCTGATACAATCTGGGTCACTCCGAAGGCGGTCAAAAAGGAGTTTGAGTCTGGTGTTCGAGGGGATGATGCATCTGTTTTGAATGTCCAGGGGAGTTTGGCCAATGCAATAGTTGATTTGAAATCTGATGGCATAATTAATTCAAATGTTGTTTTGGATGTTAACTCGCTCATGGTAGATTCGGTTGGTCCTGCTGAGCTAGGCAGCTCTGTGGCCGAGACTGGTAATTCCAATGCTGGGTCGGCGCTGTCCGAAAGCAAGGCGCTCTTGCTAGTAGGCTGTCCATCTGCCAAGTCGGTTGATGCGGCAAGCTTGGTTGGTCCTGCCGAGCTAGGCAACTCTGTGGCCGTGACCGGTAATTCCAATGCCGGGTCGGAACTGTCCGGAAGCAAGGCACTCTTGCCAGTAGACTGTCCATCTGCCAAGTCGGTTGATGCGGCAAGCTTACCGATATACCTTGCTACCACACCGGGAGCTTGTGCTATCGAGACAGCGGCTACCGTTGTATTGACTAGCTCATCTTCAGGTGGTCCATCTTTTGGTACGGTGGGGGATTGCTTTGGTGCGACAACTCTTGGGGAGGTCCAGATGGAGTGGGCTGTAGCTGAGGATCTCTTGGATAGCAAAGGGGGTGTGGATGTTACCGCGGTTGTTAAGGATACTATGGTTTCAAGATCAGTTGGGGTTTCTTGTCCTGCGTTGATGCAAGTGGTTGATCTGGTGGAGCTTAGACAGAGCGAGCGTATCAAGTTACAGTGGTCCAGTGATGAAGACTTGATCCATAAGGCTATGCAGCATGCGAAAGTTCGTAATCTCGAACTTGATCCAAGTAAGTATAGAAATAAAATTTCATTTGTATTTTTCAGATGAGCAAGTTGTTGAAAAAATTGCTAGCATTGACATTTCTTTAAGAGTTGATAGTGAAGAGATTGGTAGTTCCATTAACAATCTTAAGACTCTTGAATTACGAAGATTAAAAAATAAAGGTATTGTAGAGGTAAAGGAGATGGAGGATGAGATTCTAGATTGCAGCAATATCTCACCCCTTAATCGTTTGTGTAGTGATTTAGAGGGTGATTTCGAGGATGACCACTCTAATTTCACATTGGTGACAAATAAAAAGAGATTGAAAAACAAAAATTTTCATAATAGGCCTTTCAAATTAAAGTTAAAATGAAAGGTCTTTTTGGGAATAGCAGAGGTCTAGGTGACTTGGCTAAACATCGTTATATTTGTGAAGTGGTTAAGGAACAACATTTAGATTTTATGGCTATTCTTGAAACTGGTAAAAAAGATTTTTCAGCGGCTAATCTTAATCATCTTTGTGGTGGGCGGGGCTTTATGTGGCATTTTTCTCCGCCACAAGGTCGGTCCGGGGGTATCCTTTTAGGGGTGGATCCGCGGGTTTTTGATATTGGTTCTATTGATGCTGGTAATTTTTATGTAAAGTTTTATTTAAAAAACAAAGAGGACGACTTCCAATTGGTTCTTGTGGCTGTTTACGCTGCAGCTCAACCTCATTTCAAGGAGAAGTTTCTTAATGAACTGGTTAATGCCTGTAGGAAAGAATCACTTCCTATTTTAATTGGAGGTGATTTTAATATCATCAGGCATTCGACTGAAAAAAAATAATGATAATATTGAGTATCGATGACCTTTTTTGTTTAATGCTGTGATTAATAATTTAGATTTATGAGAGATAGATTTATGTGGTAGACAATTTACTTGGGCCAATTCGTTAGATAATCCAACATTTGAAAAATTGGATAGAGTCTTAATGAATACAGAATGGGAACGTAAATTTCCTTTGGTCACAGTTAATGCTCTTGAAAGGTCTCTATCTGATCACACGTCGCTGCTTTTAAATATGAGAGCGACTCCTTATCGAGGAAGTCAACCCTTATTTAAATTCGAATTAGGTTGGTTGTGCAGGGAGGGTTTTAGGGAGATGGTGGCTATTGTGTGGGAAAAGGAAAATAGAGATCTTTTTGCCTTGCCTCTTTGGCAATGCAAGGTTAGACGTCTTCATCGTTTTCTTCGTGGTTGGGCCAAAAATACTAGTGGGACTTATAAAAAGGAAAAGAGAGAACTTAATTTATTAATTGATGAGCTAGATAAAATAGCTGAATTGGCCAGGTTGTCTGTTCAAGATCTTAATCTCAAAAAAGTTGCTAATAAGATATTGGCACATCTTTTGAGAGAAGAAGAAATTAAGTGGTATGAGAGGTCCAAAGCGAAATTTTTGTTGGAAGGGGATAAAAATACACGGTATTACCATTTGATTGCGAATGGGAAGCATAGAAGACAAAGAATTTTTCAACTCGAGCAAGAAGAAGGGATTATTCGGGGTGATGTACCTTTAAAAAAAATATCACTAATTATTATAAAGGTTTGTTTGGACCACCTAAAATTAATCTTTTATCTTTGATTGATGACTTTACAAATGATATCCCTCAAGTTTCGGACGTAGAAAATAATTTCCTTACATAATCTTTCACTGAGAAGGAGGCCAAATGGAACATAACAAAGCTCCTGGACCAGATGGTTTCCCAGCTGAGTTTTATCAAGTGTTTTGGGAAGTCATTAAAAAGGACTTGATGGCTATGTTTAAATATTTTCATAATAGCAAGCTGCCTCTCTTTAGCTTGAATTTTGGGATCATTACCTTGCTCCCTAAAAAAACGGATGCTAAGTAGATACAACAGTATAGGTCTATCTGTCTTTTAAATGTTAGTTTTAAAATTTTTACTAAAGTAGTCACTAATAGACTTATGGGTGTTGCTCAAAAGATTGTTAGTCCATCCCAGTCGGCATTCATGCAGGGGAGATTTATTCTCGATGGAGTTGTGATTTTTCATGAAACCGTCCATGAGTTACATAAACAGAACATGGATGGAATTATTTTCAATGTTGATTTTGAGAAATCTTATGACAAAGTAAAATGTCCTTTTTTTTACTCCAAACATTGAGGTTGAAAGGCTTTTCATCTAAGTGGTGTTCTTGGGTGGATAGTTTAGTTAAGGGAGGGAGTGTGGGAATAAAAGTCAATGATGATATTGGACCTTTTTTTTCAAACTCAGAAGGGTCTTAGGCAAGGGGATCCTATGTCTCCTATTCTTTTTAATCTTGTTGTAGACATGCTTGCTATTTTTATTTCTAGAGCTAAAGCGGCAGGGCTTTTATCAGGTGTAGTCCCTCACTTGATTGATGATGGGTTGTCAATTTTACAGTCTGTTTATGACACTATTCTCTTCTTGAATAATAATTTAGAGCAAGCAAAAAACCTCAAACTTATTCAATGTGTCTTTGAACAATTGTTAGGTTTAAAGATTAATTTCTATAAGAGTGAGATTTTTTGTTTTGGTGCTGCCAAAGATGTAGTATCTCAATATACGCAGTTATTTGGTTGTGAGGTAGGTGCTTTCCCTTTCAAGTACTTAGGAATTCCAATCCACTTTAGAAAATTGAGGAACCATGATTGGAAAGGAGTCGAGGATAAAGTTGAGAAAAAGCTTAGCAGTTGGAAAGGTAAAAGTATGTCTGTTGGTGGTCGTTTAGTTCTTATTAATTCGGTGTTAAGCAGTCTGCCTATGTTTATGTTTTCTTTTTTTTTTGAAGTTCCTAGAGATGTTCTCAAAAGACTAGACTTTTATCAATCTAGATTTTTCTGGCAGAGTGATAGTCATAAACGGAAATATAGGCTAGCCAAATAGAGTTTAGTGTGTTTGCCCAAAGAGCTTGGAGGTCTAGGTGTTCAAAACTTAGACATAAAAAATAAAAACTTATTAGGGAAATGGTTGTTCAAGTTGCTTAATGAAGAAGGAGCTTGGCAATCTTTATTAACAAGAAAATATTTGGGTAAAAAGAGTCTTTCACAGGTGGTTAATAAACCTGGAACTTCCCAGTTTTGGTCAGGTCTTATGAAAACTAAAGATCATTTTTTTATATTTTGGTTCATTCCAAGTTAAAAATGGAATGCAAACTAGGTTTTGGGAAGATATTTGGTTAGGAGATTCCCCATTGAAAGGATAGTATCCACTACTTTATAATGTGGTGAGAAGAAATAATGATATAGTGACAACTATTTTAAGATCGTCTTCTTTAAATATTTCTTTTCGAAGACCTATTCTTGGGGCTAAGCTACATGCTTGGACTACGTTGACTTTGAGAATTTCTAACTTACAATTAAGCTCTCAAAAGGATGTGTTCAGGTGGAATCGGACTAAGTCTGGAAGTTTTACAGTACAGTCTTTATATGCAACTATAATTGGCAATTATCAAGCTTCCATTAGGAATTTTTTCTAGTAAATTAAAATTCCTTTAAAAGTGAAAATTTTCCTTTGGTATCTTAAAAAAGGGGTAGTATTAACTAAGGATAACCTTTTTAAAAGAAATTGGAGGGGAAGTAAAAAGTGTTGTTTCTGTATTAAAGAGGAAATAATTCAACATATTTTTATTGACTGTCCCTTTGCTCGTCTTGCATGGTGGATTATTCAATGTGTGTTTAATTTATCTCCTCCTACGAACATAGCAAATATGTTCGGGAATTGGTTAACCGGCGTTCCAAAAAAGTTAAAGGCACAACTCCTGGTAGGAGTTAGTGCCTTATGTTGGTCTATTTGGTTATGTCGTAATGATGTCATGTTTGACAAAAAGATTGTCACTAACCCTTTGCAGGTTATCTATTTGTGTGGGTACTGGTTGAGTGCTTGGGCAAATTTTCAGAAATCGGACCAAAAGGAGTTCATGGTGGCTGGAAGCCAAAGGTTGGAGTTTGTGGCGAAGCAACTTTTTAATCTCCATGGGTGGCGGCTTAGTCACAGGATTTGCAATGATTGAGTTTAATTTTCAGCCATCTTTTGGTTGTAAGGCTTCAAGCCACTTTTTAAAGCTTTGACTCTTTGTTACTTTAAACTTTTTAATAAATTGGGCTGTGTACATCTTTGATGCAGAGGCCGGGAGAGATGTTCTCTTCCATTATCTACAAAAAAGGGTATTTGGTGAGGAGTTGTATTCGGGTTAGGAAGAGGAAAAGAAAGAGATGCAAAAGAGGCAGGGACAATTTGGTCTTTATCTCCTCTATTTTGCCTCTTCACTAGTTAAACAAGCCAAAATTCGTGATGAAGTAACGATGATCGATGGTAGTGGTAAAAGTGGGATGGAATCAAAATTTTGAGTGACAAAAATGAAATGTGTATATTCCTGATGGTATAACCAACGTACATTTTCAATGGCAAGAACAAAATTCCCCCCTAGTTAATTAGTTACTCCTTCCAGTCACAAAAGGAAGTTGTTGGACCGAGGAGACGACTAGAAGAGGGTTGAATAAGCGCCACACAAACAACGGACTCTTCAAAAACTTTTGCCTTAAGGAGTTCAAGGTTCTTTCACTCCAATAGCTATGCAGAGCTACGAAGATCAGAAAAATCATTCAAACAAGAACAAAACAACAAGATGATCAAGTCTCGCCTAAATCCCCACTGGATCGGTCCGACCGGATGAACAGTAGTGGTCCGACCGGAATGAACAGTACGGTCTAATCAGTTGAAACTTGAAATACACATTCTCTGAGATATCAGAAATCTATTCCAATCAAAGATCTTGAAGATCATTGCCAAAGTTCCTACTTTTTTCCGTTTGAGTGAAGGTTGTACCAAAACTGGGCAAAATACGAAAACAAAGATAGAGAGGACCTCATGGGAGGAGTAAATCCAAGATGGCTAAGGATGGTTTCCCACACGTCCTAGCATCTTCAATCACAACAACAATCAGGCTAAAATACCTCAAGAGCAAAACCTCCAAAATTACAATTTCTTCAACCAAAACCGAAAAAGTAAAAAACTTGCAATAGAACATGCCTAGATGGATGGGATCTGATCTCCAAGAGATATCTTCATCGCATACACGTCTCGGGTACAAAGCAAGATCAAGAGGGGAAGAAGAAACACAAAAAACAAGCCAAATCAAGAAATCAATAATTGAGCATATGGAAGGAAGACTTGGACGAATTTGGAGATTTGATTTCTACTTGGAGATAAATGCTTACAGTCACTCCTTTAGGAGGACAAAGCCACTAGGGAAGCACACACACAAATGGCCTCATCTCTCTCAATACATCTGTCAAAGCCTAGCATCCTCTTCTCTCCACTTTCCCCAAATTTTCACATTAGGGTTCCTTAGCTTTGATGGATGTGCAAATCCTGCATCACGCTTCTCAAAGTGTTGTCTTCATCTTTATCTTTATTAGGCCAGATCCATCATGTTTTTGCCCTCCATGAGGTATCCTTGACCTAATCCACTTAGGTCACCGCCGTGGTTTTGCATACCACCACTTTTTTGGTATTAGACAATTTACCAAAATGTCCCTCTACCGACATTTTTTGATTCCTTCACATCGAAGAATCGCCCATGCTTCACCATCATCCATTTGGCTCCAATGACTTCCCGCCAAACCTCTCACGCATCCGGATCCCACCGAACCGTCCTCTCTTGCAAATGGGCCAAAGTCACTTGGCGCACCACATGCCATACCATGCACCATGACTGCACCTGACTTCCGTGGCCGTCCTAGACCTCAGCTCCTCCCTAAGCTTAGTCTCGGTCTACCTTGTCATTGTCTGTCATGTCCATCACCGGTAGCTCCCGCTCCGGTCCCTTGTCTTCTCGGTTTGTAACCACCACGGTAGCCTCGGTCATCTTTCAGTGACACCCTGATCGTTCTAAACCTTAGCTCCCCTAACTTAGTCTTGATCCCATCCGCCTCACCATGATGTAGCTCCATAGTCTACAACCATCACTGACAACCAAACCATCATGTAGCGCCGCACGACACACAAAATCATCAATTAACGTAATTTATGCCCGGAAGCATCACTTTGCCTCAAAAGGTCTTTGCTCAAACTTTGCATTCCATGGTTCTTATCCATCTTGCACCTTGCTTGAGTCCAAGCATCTCACCCGACATCCATGACCATTTTGGACCTTGGTTCTCCTAACCAAGTCCCGGTCCTCCTCGTCGTTGACCATAGTTGACTCCAAGCCACTTGCATAACAATAGATAAAGCAACCATTTCTGGGCACAAGTTCTCTGTAACTTGATCCACATTAGTCCGTAAGAGTATAATGCAAACATATGCACCAAACCCAAGCTCCTAGGACCAACCCTCGAAATTCTGCACACCTCACTGTGTCTGAACTCACCCTAGTCGATCAGACCGCTGGCCCTTGGCCAGTTTGACCACACTCCCCGGTAAAAGGGGAACGTTCAGACCACTAACCAATGACCGATCAGATCGCTTCCCATTTCAGAAAACACCACTCTTTGGAATTTTCAGCAAAACTCCATCTAGTTTCGCTTCCAGACTCTATTTTCAATGACACATCCCCAAACACTCCCACACAATAGTTTGGTGCCCATTTGGCTAACCCTTGCACTGCCGGTCTGACCACCAGCCATGGCCAGCCATACCACTCGGTCTCGACCGGTTAGACCGCCAGCCACCTGACAGCAAACCTGACAATTTGCTAAACTGATGGTTTACTCTCAAACTCCTCGACACCACTGCCAATTGCTCAACACCTAGATTAGGACTATACCACATGGTCTCCACAGAAGTCGTTCTGGGTAGCGTGCAGTCAAACTTTATAAACTTTGGCTATCAATATCTTTTTGAATATTTAGAATGAACACATGAAAATGATATGTATATATTTGTCTCGAAGAGTACTTTCGTAATATTACAATTTTAGTAGATTTTATAAACCTATTACAATATAAATGAATGGTCAAAATTGCATTTTGGAGACGTGTCTATGTCCAAAACGACTTCTTTTGTGACCGGAGGAAGTACTACTTATAGTCAACAATCGATCAACCAACCGTATCCAAATCTATGACACATTCATTTTGGGTGTACTAGTCAAGTGCTCGTGCTTTGCAACGAAAAACCATATTTGGATGTAGGGTAGTTATTTCATTGGAACCAAAAAGATACTAAAGCCAAAGTTCATAATCAGGCGAGAAATGAAGTGACAAGGAGGAAACAGCAAAGGCCAACGATGCTTACACAATTGATAAGCCATATGACGGAACATGATATGAATGACGATAACGTGGCAAAATGAAAGAGGGAAACTTAACAATGATAGAATACTCCATTCACCACACTTCTACAAATCTAGATTACACATGGTGACCAAAATTCATTTTTATGACTACAAACAGAGCAAATTGACAGTGCAACTTCGACTGTAAGTTTTCATTTTAGCTTTCAGTTCTCACTGCACTCCTGACAAGCACATAAATCACATCCACTATTTCAAGTACGTGAAGGTTGAGTTCATCTTCCTTGGTAGAAACTGTACTCATTAGTCCTTGACCAACAATGATTGCAGCAGACTCCTCGACAATTTTCTCAGTCTTGCCATATATTTCCTCTATGCCTCCCACCATGTTAAATGATTCCTCGGGAAGGTCATCGTACTTCCAATTCAAAACACCCTGCACACATTACGGATCTTTCAGCAAAGCGCACAAAATAGTGTAGAGAAGATACATGGTACATAGGATACGAAATGATGTAGAGAAAAGAGAAGGTGTATAGAAAATTGGGTCATCTCTCATACAGTAGTCGACTGTAACATGAAAAACAAAACATATTGTATATGAAGAAGCACATGCCGTCTCTTCATAAAGAGACTGTCGTGCACACGAAACAAGACATAATACATTTATCTTTATAAATATGATATAGTATATGTTAGAGACAATGTTATCTCTAATTATTAAAGATACCTTTACGAGCAAAGCTTTAACTCCCTGATGTATTAAAAGACTATAGTCATTACAAACCCCCTGTTTTCACAATACAAATTGATTAAATTGACGACAACAACCTAAAAGCAAACTGTTTTCATTCAATTCACAAGTGCACGGGAAAAAGAGGACCACCGAGCTAGTCACTCTTAACTAAAATATCATCACAGCCTTAAAAACTTCAAGTGTATAATTTCCTTTCTCCCTGCATAGGAGTGTGTGCACTCTCCAAACTACCTCAAATTATGTGTGAAATAGCGATAGAGAAATAACTCAAACATTTTAACCATAAATTATGTGTCATGGCTTTAGAAAAAAGCATAACCCGTTGAACAAACTCAGCCTCAACTATCTACTTAGTGCTAGTGCCAACACATCAAAGTTGAATCAACCTGCAAACTTTCCTACTTCACAGCACACATGCTACTGGATTAACCTATTGAAGCATTGACCAAACATTCATATTTATCAGAATCTACAGGGAAAGTAGAAATTGAATATTGTGAGGAGGACCTCTCCTATAACAACAAAGTTCCTGAGAATTTAACTCAACTTTTGCGGAACTATAGAGTAAAAGAGTACCCTCGCATGATAGTCTATCAAAAAAAAAAAAAACTGAAAGTGTTGCACCCTGCAAATGAAAGAAGTAAATGAATAGGTGACCTACAAGAAAAGTTTGGAGATACATTTGAAATGTCTGTACATGATTAAACCAAAATAAATTCGACGTTCAGGAAAGCGTAAACCAGGAAGGGCTGGAGCAGCCCATGTGTCGCCGCCGTGATTATGTGGGGAGGGGAGGGGAGAGGAGGGGAGGTGACATACCACCACCACTAGATTGTTTTTAAGTAGTAAAAATTTGTAGGCATGTATGGCATCATTATTGAGAGTTTGCAACCTGTCTTCTGAACTTTTCAGTCGGTGCAGAAGCACCGTCTACGCAATCATGCTTCGTGCACCGAATCAGCTCGGTAATAACCGGCAGCTAGCCCAGACAAACGACTGAACCAAACGCGTCATCAAGAAGCGCATAGAAAAACTATGTAGGGTGTGGAGAGAACTGAAGAGAGAATCCTGAAGCTAGCTAGCATCCACGGGTCCGCATGGGCACACGTACGCGCGCCTACAAGTCGCGGATGGAGGGAACACTCGCGTCGCGTTCGTGCGTGGCAGCTAGGGCGTACAAGCTGCTTAAATTAGCGCAGTCGCACATGCGCGCACATGACTGATCGACGATCCGTTTCCCTCCGATCATCATCAGGCATTCAGGCCCCCAACCACTCGATGGATTGGAGTTTTTCAGGCTTTGCGAATCGCATGCTTTGTGTGCACAGATCTGAGACAGATTGATGCACAAGTGGGGTTAGGTCTGCAGATTGGTTTAGTCGCCTTGTTGATCAATGTGTAGGTAGGCTTGCAGGCTGCAGCGCCAGCGTATCTGTGTGCAGCATAAAGCCTACATCCATTGCAGACTGGCATTAGCGTAGCTTCGGCCCATTTGGAAGAGGGCCGGCGGCCCTAACGGACGGAAAGGCATACATAGGCAGGCTTCAAGGGATGGGCTGGGCCTGAGTCCACTCATAGTTGGGCTCCATGGGACACGGTTTACTGAGAGTGGGCCCGCCCGCCGCTAGCTGAAATCCTTGTGCCGACGTACACGTTACGATCTGGGGAGGCCGCACATCATCTTGATGGAGCCCGACTGGGGGAATGCCGCACGTCAATCTAGATCAGTACTACTACTCCAGAAGACTTCATGGGGTTCTCTGGGTCCACTGTCATAGTCACCACCCACCTAGTACAACAAGTGATGTCAGTTTCGTGTAAGATCTTAGTACTAGTCTACAAACGAGATCAAGCATTAAGGATGGGCAGTTGCCGTACCTACTACTCTAGCAGTACTTCATTTCTTGGACGCTGGAGATGATTAAAGATCATCGGTTCATAACTCGATGGCAAAATGGCAGGTGCCGTAGGATTTGCTACACCGATCTCTTGTCAACCGTGTTTTGAGTCTCTCATCGTTGATGGATGGGGCAGGGCCCAAAATCCAAACACATCGTTGGGCCAGTCAGGGCATAGCTTCTGCTCCTCCAGCAGTCCAGCTTGCACTCTTCGTTCCAAAGGCCACACCGAATTACTGAGAATTCGGCCCAGGTTCTTTCTATGCAATAAGTCCATGTACTCCCATGTCCATATCACAACTCGAAGCATGTGCGAGCTTTTTACGTTTCTTTTTTCTTCTTTCCAAAAAACCCTTAAAAAAATCAAGTGGTACATTGGTAGCTTGGTAATCATCAAATCGAATGGTATTTTGCCTTGTATGTGAAAACGAGTCAGATTGTAGCTTCATCATTACTCATTAATCATCGTCATCTCCGAATATCTCCAGACGACAGCGCAAAAGTATCTTGTGGTTGGTGGGGAGGGCCGGCGGAGTCAAGCTCGAAAGTCGTTAGGGACAAGAGAATTGGGGTCAGGAGATTTCTGGGGTAGATTAGTTGTTGATGTGAAGTTTTCAGAAGAGGGCAGCCCCAAAGAAATATGTCGGATGTTGAGGAGTTAGTCATGTGCACCTAGCTAGCTAGTTTCTGCACTCAAAGCTACCTAGTGTGTGCAGGTTCCACGTAGTACTATGTTTTGCCAATCAGCTGTAGTAATTTGCAAGGTGTCTGGTTAATTTCAAAATCCGCAGAATGAAGTGAAATGTTCTAGGTGCATCTGTTTATGTTCATGGTATTTGTCATTTGATCTCATGGCCTCTTGGCTTTTTGCAAGCTAGGAAGATATTTTCTCAGGCGCTTGATTGCATGAAATAAAATACTGTTTGAAGTTCCATACATTGGATGTTTCATACGAGGAGGTCATCTTGCAACATGAACATGTATTTGAGGGTCCTCAGGTCCTTGACTTGAGGGTTCAGACAAGATTTGTGGAGAGTCACATGGTGGAACAAACTAATTGAAGCGCATGCAGCACGTATGGGGCCCCGGACGCATTAGCCCCTGCAGGGAGGCCCCACGCTGTAGCTGGAGCAGATCGATCGAGTCCCTACTAAAACCACGTCCACAACAGCATTGACCTATTCGAGTCATCACTTGATCCCTCTGCACGGCGTCGCCGTGGAAGAAAGAATTAAAATGGAGGATGGACACAAAGGACTAAGTTAAATTAACACAAATATCGTCTTTTACTCTTACACTATCCAGGTTCATATATGAATAGAAGATAAGTAAAGAAAAAAAAACAAAGAGAAGTACAATGAAGGTACAAAAGCTTGATCCAGTGACCCCTCCATTGTGGCTCTTTCCTCGCCTCCTCCGCTCCTCGGCCTCCGCCCTCCAGTCCTGGTCGCAACAGTGCACGGCACCAGCAAATCCCCCCTTCCATCCTCGACTCCTCTGCCGCCCTCCTCCTGAGCTCCAGCTCATCGTGCCGTCCTAGTAGATCCCCTCTTCTCCTCCGCTTCTCCGTCCTCCCTCCACTTGGCTCCAGCTCATCACGTTGCTGCTCGCCACCCCAAGCTGTAGGCTCAAGCTTCCCCGCGCACCACGTGGCCTCCTACCGTCCACTGGGCCATGCCTCTTCACGCCACCGCCTGACGCCTCAGCCTCAAGACGGCCACCGCCCGCCGCTACTCATAGAGTTTCACCGCCCAATGCTCGCCAGTCACGCCACACTCGTTTAATCTGGTGGGCGGGTTGGTTGCTAGTCGCCCATTTAATCGTGGGCCAACAGCTGAGAAATGACACATCTTCATATGATTTCTAATCTCTTCCACCCTTAACCTTCAGCTCTTGCATACATGGTCCATTAGCCGCCATCGCCGCCGACGAGGGGGGAGGGGGGGGCTAACGAATCCCCTAGTGGATTCATTCCTAGGATCTAGTACTACAGTACAAGATATCTATCGATGGAGTATAGATTATAAAAAGCATCAATTTTCATAGGAAGTATATCATCTGCCTTTGTATGAATGGTGTGTTCCTTATAGTGAATATGAGCAGTCGAATTCGAGGCGAACGATGTGGTGAAAATCGAGGGCTATATCAACTAGTTTCTTTCGCACATTTTTTTAAACTGCTACACTGTAGTGGTGAAGCCATGATGAAAAAGGAGGGAGACTCAAAGGACTAAGCTATTTTTTTACTAGAAATCGAAAAGGACTAAGCTAAATTGAGACTCCAAATTTATACATGAATATAAGATAAGCAAAGCAAAAAAAAAAAAAAAGAAATACAATGAAGGTACCTCGTGTAGGGTTACCAGTGCTGCCGGAGTGTGGGTTCGAGCCCTGCCCGTACTCTGCTAGCTAATTTTACATGCATGGGCCATTAATCTAGGCAATTATGGGCATGTTTGGTTTACGACCCCAGGTAGCCGTACCAAAATTTTGGTAATACCAAAACCCAGGCAATGCCAAAACCTAGGCAAAAAAATAGTGTTTGGATCGTAGCCATAACAATTAACTGGAATGCCGAAATTTATGTGTTTGGATTGCAGCCATGCCAAAATTTGCCAAATTGTGAGTATGTCACGTGGGTCTTGCATGACATATCTATATTTTTGCACCAAAATATGCCAACATGGGTCTTGTTTTGTTGATTAAATGACAAGGAATACAACGGTTCGAACAGATCATAAATCAGACAGTCGCTTTAGGAAATATGGTCATTTGAAACTGATTAATCAACACAGTTTGTATTAAATGCAACTAATAGGCTGCTGCCACATGATCACAAGCATGGCAGGAGGTTAGCCAAAATTCAGGTGAGCATTTTGTTCGCCCAGGATTGGCCTGTGAAATCAACTGTGAGGAATTGGCTTTGCCAAATTTTCGGTTGCACGCCAAAAAATTGGTAGCAATCCAAATGCTAGTCAAATTCCTTTGGTATTACCAAAATTTTGGATTGGCAATTTGGGTGTCCAAACCAAACAGCCCCTATATATGCATATGCTTCTAGCGTATGTTTTTGCCTTTTGATCGACGTGTTTGAACTTTAAGATAAGTGTAGTCTGTTTAGTAGTATTATTTGAGCTTGGAATTAAGGAGGAGGCTAAGCTGGGCAGCTGCAAATTTTTTGGCAGTATTAGCATGATTTCGCTTCGTATTTATAGAAATAGGCGCCGTTTTTTTGGCAAAAATAGCGGCCTGCCCGATCGACACGTGCCCCCCTCCCCCGCCCCACAATTAGGGTTTCAGCCGCTGTTCGTACCATTTTTTAAATATAGCAAACGAGTTCGAGAAATATGAAATTTTATGTGAATGCTCCTAAAACAGTGTACTTTCTTGCGTAATTTTTTTTTCATAATTTTACTCGTTTGATTTTACCTCCTTTTACCTCCCCGATTAGGGTTTCGGTTTCGGCTATGGTCGAGGGATTTTTTAAATGTAGCAGATGAGTTCAAAAAATTATGAAATTTTATGTGGAGCCTTCCGGTACAGTGTACTTGCTTATGTAAATTTGCCATAAATTTATTCGTTCAGAATTTTTCTCACAATTTCATATAAGTGTACTGTTTATACGAATTTGTAAATGTTGAAAATGAGCTCCAAAAAATATGAAGTTTTTTTAAGACTACCCACGCTACACTTTTCCCTACTTTTTCTCGCAAGGTACATTAGCGGTCTAGAGGAGGTTGTGGGATATTCCAAATATGCTATACTTTTCCCTACTTATCTTCTATTAAACTACGATAATGCACAGCTTTCTCGAGACGTGCTTGCACATAAACATCCTGGGTTACATCTTCTATTAAACAAGGACAATGCATAGCTTTCTGGAGACGACCTTTTGCCGATGAGATGGCCAATAGTGATTTTGACGGCAGGTACGACTCTAATGTATGAATGAGCTCCAAAAATTAGTTGTATTGCAACTCCTTTGGAGAAATATGGAGAAATGACGCTACGATAACAACACAACAGTTCATCCGACAAGAGATTTACATGGCACGTAGGCTAATGAACCAGGGACGGTACACACATGCCTTTAGGGAATTAGAAATACATGGGACATGTGGACAAAGAGGGTTGAACTACTGCATAAAACGTGGCCATTTGCCCTTGCGGCCCAGCTCAGCATTGTACTGCTCACCTTGCACCTTGTCCTTGGCCGCCATTTCCCTCTTTCGTGCTCTCTCGGCCTCACGCCGCCTAACATGGTCACGCTCCTACTCCTCGTGCAGCCTCTCCTGCCTCTTCTCCTCCTCCATCTCGGCCTACAGCTCTTCAAGGTGCCCTTCACGGCCCTCATAGTCCTCCCTGGCCCAGCTCTTCTGTGTCAGCAGCATCCACATGTCGTAGGGGTGGATCTTGTCGTCGATCCACTGGCTGAAGTCAGATAGGCGCGGTGGAGACTGCGATGAGAAGTGAGACGTGGTTACAGCATAACGGGAAGCAAAATAGAGGTGTGCACTGAAATGCGATTACATTACCGGCTGCCTGAGGCTCGGCGTGTCAAACCTGCGGTCGGGGTAGTCCGCATAGTAGTTTCGGCCGCACCAATAGCGCTGCCCAATGGTCTACTTGTCGATTGATTTGACGCACTTGCAAGCGTCCGGACACCAGGAAAGGGGTGGCGCCACCCCTGTCGGGGGCCCTTCCAGAGGGCGTTCATTGGGCAAAGGAGGGGGGCATGGCTCAACCCCGAATCGTGACACGTACTGCAAGGCAGCCTCCTTAGATCGACGACCTCCGGAGGTGGCTGTTGAGGAGGTGGGTGGTGAGTGTAAGGCTGCTGACTAAACGCCCTGTGGCGATCGACAGTTTCCTAGAGAGACACCCAGTCCTTCAAAAGCTCGCGGATGCGCTCTCATTCCTTCTCCTTGTCCATTTTTTCTAGGTAGTGTTGTTGGTGTGGAGTTCCTGGCCGAGTCGCGCTGTATTTATAGCGGGAATGGACGCAGCTGTAGCGGCTCCATTGGGATGAGACACGGATGTGTTTTACGTCCGTGCGACGCGCCCTTCGAAGCATACTCATTGGGTCACGTCGCTGCGCAAAGCTGCCTCGTCAGGTCATGTCGCTGCGCAAAGCTGCCTCATCAGGTCTCATCGCTGCACAAAGCTGCCTCATTGCGTCATGTCACTGCGCAAAGTTGACTTGTCAAGCCACGTCGCTGCATAAAGCTGCCTCGTTGCGTCACATCATTGCCCAAAGCTACCTCGTCAGGTCACGTTGGGTTTGCAATGAAGTTGCAATGTACGTTTTCATACAGATAATTGTCGACATTTCAAGCATTACATGAAACACGCGCGGGTTTATTATAATCGGGATGAAGGACGGGGTATTATCACTGTATTCTACGACAAGCTAGATAAGCTTGTGTATGAACCAATTGAGAAAAATGTGTGGCATGCAGACCATATAATGATGTACTGTAACCTCCGACTCGTGTGCGTTTCGAAGGCTATGGTACATCGTTATATGATCTGCACGTCACGTATTTCTTTCAGTTGGTTCATGTGCAATGTTATCTAGCTTGTGGTGTCAGCAACTAGTCTCCGCGGCAATCTCTTTTATAGGTGAGCTCACCTCGTCACATAGTAGCACCTTCGATGCATGTTTAGGGCTCGAAACATGACCATTATCGTATAGCATAAAAAAATAGGCATGTTAGAACATTACAGTGAAGAACGTAGCAAGGATGCAAATTATGCATAACTCCTATAAGTTTCGTTGTACATAAGAAAACAAGGCGGAGAAAACAATACATTACGACATCGAATAACGACCAGACGAGCTCGGTCTGTTGGGACAATCCTTCGCTGAGTGCCCAGAGGTCTTGCATATCTTGCACCTGTTTGTGCGGCTAATACTGGTACGTTCACTGGCATCCATATCGTTTCGGAAGCGCCGCATCTGCCATCGCCCCTTCCTTGTTGTCTTCAAGTCTTTCTTTGAGATACTTGTTGGAAGAATAATCCATCCCTCATGGCATTAGGGCCCACCTCGCAGGAGATGAGCGCACAGGCCCAAGAGATACTGTTGTACTCATAAAAGACTGTAATACCCTCTCATGTATTCACATAGTGGTCAACCCCCGAGGGGTATTTTGGTCATTTGTACAGGCTTGGGAGCCTATAAATACCCCCCATGTATCCCTCTTGGAGGGGGAGAGCTCTTATGCAATACATACTAGCACGCCACTAGGTGAGTCTTCGGAGGGCTCCTCGAACCCCCGCAGGCCACCGACAGGAGTAGGGCGGTCCTCCCGGACCCCCGAACCTGTATAAATCCTTGTGTTACGCTCGTTCTCGTGGACGTAGGCCCGTAGCACGGCCGACGTCCGCCCTCTCGCTCACGTTTGGTTTTCACACCATCAACAATACTTGTAGTTTATTTCCAAGCCGTACGAGTGAACCCCCGCACTCCATGCACCGAAAAGGTGCTGCATGTCGTAGTACTCAGAGTTGTACGGCGTACACATCTGCCTCATTTGCGTACACGCATTGTACACGTGTGAGCATGGCTTGTGCAGGAGCTTTGGCTTATTGCAGGTGCATGTCGCCACATCACCCAGGGTACATGCCTATTTTCTTTCCCCCAGGCATGATTGTTGGGACAATCCTTCGCTGAGTGCCCAGAGGTCTTGCATATCTTGCACCTGTTTGTGCGGCTAATACTGGTACGTTCACTAGCATCCATATCATTTCGGAAGCGTCGCATCTGCCATCGCCCCTTCCTTGTTGTCTTCAAGTCTTTCTTTGAGATACTTGTAGTTTATTTCCAAGCCGTACGAGTGAACCCCCGCACTCCATGCACCAAAAGGTGCTGCATGTCGTAGTACTCAGAGTTGTACGGCGTACACATCTGCCTCATTTGCGTACACGCATTGTACACGTGTGAGCATAGCTTGTGCAGGAGCTTTGGCTTATTGCAGGTGCATGTCGCCACATCACCCAGGGTACATGCCTGTTTTCTTTCCCCCAGGCATGATTGTTGATGTATTTATGTTGAAACCTAATCTCGTACTTTCTCCTAAGGCCATCGATTACCCAGATGTCGTGCATCCGGGCCTTGTCCATCTTCTGGTCCATATGCCACTGTATGTTCTCGGACCACTGCCTGCCTTCCTCCACCTATCGTTTGGCTACGGTGGTTCTATTGATGAAATAACCAATAGTACGAGTCCATGTCTTCTCGACGATCACGGTGATAGGGAGGCACCGCACACCTTTGAGGACACTGTTATATAACTCGGACATGTTGGTCGTCATAATCTCATATCTCGCACAGTCTATGTCATAAAGAATGGACCATTTCTCCAATTCAGGAGCGTGGCCATTAATCTACTCCGAGAAACTTATGGCATTGTTGGGTTGCTCTCGCCCTAGTACCTCCGGAGTGGACTCCCTTGTATGCCTCGTAGTCCGGTATTCGAGGTCTGTCTAGATGGAGTCAAACTTCCGCCTCTGGTTCTGCAGACACAATGCCTCGAACGTCTTCATGACATCCTGAGTGCGGAACCGCTTGAACAAGTTAGATACAAGATGCCTCATGCACCACCTAGATTGCACGTCGTTCCACTAGTAAGGGGGGTCGTCCCAAGCTGCATGGTGTTGATGCCTGCCAACAACCCAGCATTGCGGTATGTGATAAGGCATACGTTTGGTCAGTCTCCCACCACTGCCATCTTCACGTTCGACAGGAACCACAGCCAGTTGAATATGTTCTCGCTCTCCACAATGGCAAATGCTACAGGGAGAAGCTGATCATTCGTGTCGGCCGCCACTGTGGTGAGGATGGTGCCCTTGTACCTCCCCGTAAGGAAAGTGTCATCCATCGTCATCACGGGACGACAGAACTGGAAGTACCCCGATGGCCTGAGCGAAAGCCCAGAATACCCGGTCCAGTATGAAGTGGTTGGGCCCTTTCCCAGCATCTTCACGCTCAAGCTTGTTTATGTACATGCTGGGGTTTGATTCGGCAATCTTGTGAAGCAATCTCGATATAAGGTTGTACGCCTCTTCGTATGTCTTGTACATGGACTCGATGACCTTCTGCTTCGCTCATCGGATCTTGCTGTAGCTGACTGGATAGCCAATCTAATTGGCGACTTCCAACATCAGTAGCTTGGGGGGAGACAGATATGTCGGCCACAACTAGGTGCTTGATGAGGTTTGCCGCATATAAAGAAGTCACATTTCGATCTTCTGCCGCGAGGGCTCATGGCTTGCAAGTCTTGATCGATCACCGCTTTGATCATGTAATACCGAGTCAAGATCTTTCCTCGGTGACGCTGACCTTGCCAGGGCTGCCTTCCACTACGCACCGCACTACGTAATGTCTGGGGTTGGACCGGTGCACTCGGTACACATGGCTGATGGACAAGGCATACCGTGCTATAGCTTGTTGCACGACCTCCTTGCTAGGGAAGCGCTGCCCTACTAAGACGGTCTCGGCATCAAACCCTCAGTGGGAGCCTTCTTCTTGCGGCAGTACGAGCGAACGCACTACGACATCATCAAGTCTCGATGCCACGTAAGGCACCTCCGATGACACAATTCCTCCGGTTGGACCACCAGCCTGGTGTGCATTATCGTCGCTACCATCCGAGCTTGGGTCGGCATCCTCGTCGGATTCCAACCCGAGAGGCTGGTCCGGTAGATACTCGTCACAGTCAATGCAGATCGACCACCATGATTCCGCCCCCTCATGTCGCACAAAATTATACGCGAGTCTCCCCTCCGAGGTAGCACATTCCATGCTATCGTCTTCAGGCTCGGGCTGCGCTTGCTCGCTTGTAGAGGCCCCGACATCATCAAGGTGGCCCGGCACCCTAGTACAAAATTCACGTACACCATCGGCTTCCCGTAAATGGCCGCCTCAGGATGGGAGGAAATCTACATGTATTACCTCCATGTTACGCTTCTAGCCACCTTGACGAGTTACCACACATCATTCATGCGAGTGATCCTCTCGATCACAACTTTCTTCACTGTTGCCTCCGTGCCGAACTCCCTCCGGATGCAGCTTCAAAGCTCATGAATATTCATCGTGTCGAGCCCCTCTGCTCTGACCACCTTGTACTGGCATGTCGACAGGTCCAACCCGTTGGGTCCGGCCCGTATGAAACATTCGCCATAAAACACTAACAGGTCTTGCATATTCAAAATTACCTAAAGCCACAACAAACTCATTCGTGGTACATATGTGTAATTAAATATGATAAATTATATGCAAGTGATGGATTATATATGCGTAATTAAATAGGAATAATTAAGTAATTACCAACAATTTCCATAAATTAATTATGAGTAATTATTTACCACTAAACTAATTGCTAGTAGTTAATTTACACTAATATAATATGCTGGACTGATAACCACTAAACTAATTACGACTAATTATGTACCACTGAACTAATTAACTACAAATAAATTCACCGGTTACGACTGATTAATTACCACTAAACTAACTAATTACACGAGTTGTTAATTTGCACTAATATAATATGGCAGACTGATAACCACTAAACTAATTACGACTAATTATTTAGCACTAAACTAATTAACAGAGACTAAACTAACTAATTACGACTAATTAATCACCACTAAACTAACTAATTATGTACCACTAGATAAATTACGAGTAGTTAATTCGCACTTATGCGGGACTAATAACCACTAAACTAATTACAACTAATTATTGATCGCTAAACTAACTAATTAATTACTAGTGAACTAACTAATAACGACAAAAGCATCTGATAAATTACCTGCCCTTCGAGGGGTAAGCTATCAAAAAAACTGAGCGACGAGCAGCAGGCAAATACTTGATCTTTAAAAAAAATTAATTATGTTAAGTTCTCTGAGTTCTTAGCGGCGAGCGCCAGAACGAGAAGCAAAACGCAATTGGGATGAGTGAAGAGCGACTGCAAGATTTCAATATTTATAGTCGAGCGAAGGAGGAGCCGTTGCGTTGGCGCTGTGAGTTTCGAATGCGTGGCCTAAGCGCAACACTGTGGGAAAGGGGGGACAGCCGCGAGGAGTCAACATATGTGTGGCGGAGGGAGGATGGACGGTTCGAAAGGTGGCACCGGAGGGCATGCGAAAGGGGATCGAGGTCATGAGGAGGGCCAGGCGTGGGGAGGGGGAGCAGGTCAAGGGAGGGCCAAAGGCAGGAGAGGGAAGGGTGACACGTGGCAGGATAAAATCATTACACTTAAATAAAATTACAAGGTAAAATCGAACGAGTAAAATTATGGAAAACATTCCACAAGAAAGTACACCGTCTTAGGAGTATTCACATAAAACTTTATATTTTTTTCAACTCATTTGCTACATTTAAAAAATGGTACGAACAATGTAAAACCCTAATCGCCAGAGGCACATGGCGGCGTAAGCCATCAAGACGGTGGCCGTGGCAAAGAATGCGATGTGGTGGGTGGGGAGTAGCTGCCACATGGTGGCCGTACGACAGGCTGCTATTTTTGGAAAAAAAATGCGGCGGCCATTTCTGTAAATACGAAGCGAAATCATGCTAATACTACCAAAATTCCTACATTGGTGTTTGAAGAATTTTTGGTCATATTGTCATGTTTTCACACCATATGTCCAAAAATCGTCGTCCCTTTTTTTTTTTGCAAATTTGACCCCTGTCCGCACGGCCGCCGTGTGGTGGCGTTGTCGCACGGCCACCATGCGGTCGAGCCCACGGCCCACCATGTGTCCTTCATTAGGTTAGTGTTAAATTAGGGTTAGGGTTTCGGGCGTTCATAGGAATTTTAAAATATAGCAAACAACTTCAAAAAAAATTATAAAATTTTACGGGGAGCCATCCAACACGGTGTATTTGCTGTTGTAAATTTGCCATAATTTTATTCGTTTAGGATTTTTTTTCTCGCATTTTCTTAAACATGTACTGTTTTGGCGAGAACAAAAGAAATTAACAGAAAACCATGCCATGTGTTGCGCAGACAAAAATCCCAATGAGGCCCTTCCTCCATCTGCCTTTCTTTTCCACCGAAAGCAAGCAATCTTGTCATCCCGTCACCTCCATCACCTCCATCTATTTGTGATGTCTCCCACGTGTAATCCTTGTCCGCCTCCGTGCAAATTAAAACCAATCGTGCGTGGGGGAAGGATTCACTCCCGGTTATAAATTAGCGAGCGAAGGAGTGTGATTTCATTTCGCAGTCGCTTGCTCGCTCGCTCTGTCGATTATATTTTCGGGGACATTTCAGCGCTATTGACCACCGTCATTCAAAGGTAATTTGTATATCCGTCGTTTAATTCTTGAGGGATCATTAATTAGTGATGAAGTAATTAGTTGTAATTTTACGGTGGATGCGTACTTAAGCAGTTGTAATTTTGCATACATGGACTTAGTTTAACGTTGTTAGTCCTATGTAATTAGCGTTCTAAGATTTAGGAGTCACATGTAATTGTCAGTACGTATGCTATCAATGTAATTAGCGTTCTGAGATTATCATACATTATATATGTTGTAGGCTATCAATGCATGGACAAAGTAATGTATCTAGGACCATGGGTAAAGGAACTTAAGAACACCCCTACTAATACTGCTATACATGGATAATAAAGTTAGACCACATGAGTGGCTTTGTACTTCTGAGCAAGAAACATATTTGAGCACTAAGCCGAGGAATAAGTGTACCTTAAGAACATATTTTCACTATTTTATCGTCATTAAATAGCCTGTATTTAATTTTGTACCTTCAAATTAGTGCGCATTAATTTGTAGCATTAGTTTCGTCGTAATGTTTAATTTGCAGTATTCTATGGTTAATATTTAATTTCATGGTTATTATCAATCTTCTCACAAATATTCCGTCTATTTCATGTGTTGCAAGCCATGTCTCTACAGGCACTTCTGGAACACTTCTACGATGAGGACCACAGCGCAAGTCAGGGATCGCCGTGGTGACATCGATGGCCCTTCGCCTTGCAACTTCTATGGGGCCGGATTCACGAGCCGGACGATCGCTACACCCTAATCCTCCAAGACACGGGCTTGTTGCCCCTTGCGAGGCTAGTGTCCCTCGGATGCAGGTTCATCCTAGACGCTAGTCTGCTGTCAATACTTGTCAATAGGGGGAGGCCTGAGACGCACACCTTCCACTTTCCGTGGGGTGAGATGACAATCACCCTGTAGGACGTCTCGTTTATCATCGGTCTCCCGATCCGGGGTGAGCCACTTGTTCCGGACCCTCCGCCGACACACTGGAAGGCTAGGCTGGAGCAGCGGTTAGGCTAACCTCTCCCAGAAGGTGCACGTGGCGTCCCCCGGACTTGGCTGAGGTAGTTCAGTGATTGCTCGCAGGGTGCACCTAACGAGGTCATTAGGACGCACCTCGTTGCTTACATTCTTCAGCACTTTGGTTGACTCCTGCTTTCAACCACACAGCGTGGTTTTTGCTATCCCAGCTGCGCCCACCTCGCCGAATCTTTGGTTGACACGGAGGCTGGACCGATGCCTCAGTATAGTTGGGGGTCAGCCATCCTTTGCGCCACATACCGGGGGTTGTGTGACGCTTCGCGACGCAGCATCGGTGGTACCCCCAGCCTGGCCAGCTGCTACGTGCCCCTGTAGCTATGGAGTTGGGAGCACTTCCAGGTTGGGCGGCCGTCCATCCAGATAGTGGTGCACCTGTATGCCCCCCCTCCCCGATCGACGCGATAAACGGGCCCACCATGGGCTTACGATGGACTGTTGGCCATCTGCGTTGGGCCAAGGACAAACCCGTGAGGTGCTACTCGTTGTACCACAACGAGTTCGAGTCGTTGCATGAGAGCAACATCATTTGGTGTCCATGATATCTAGATTTCATGTGCACGGTAGTGCCACACGGGCTGTCCGTGCAATGCACCCAGGACATCGAGTTATGGATGATGGACCGCCACCTAGTGTTCGCACATATGGTGGAGCCTTACACGCTGCAGCACATAATGCAAGAGTTTGGTGCATACCAGGTCATGCCCCCCGGACTGCAGGCTCCTACAGCAAGCTGTACACCTGTGAATCAAAGTTCATCCGAGTAATATTTACAGTCCTTAAGTCTTCTTTTCGAGCATCAATCCTTCCAGAAATGAAGGCAATCGAGGGCGGGTGGGCATATTCAGGACTGGCGCCCGGTCCAGAAGGAGTGGACTATGACATGGACGAACAGGGCGCACATGGATGTCTGTGATGAGCGGCGTCCGTATGACCCTGAGACGTACGGTGCGTACTTGGAGTGGTACGTGCCACGGATGCGCGCAAAACTCACCATTCCTCCACTGGAGAGCTCGGAGCTAGTGACATCGGAGACGCACCACGAGAGCCTCTGCCACACGTACAATCGTCACAGCACTTCGCAGCATGACGACACCGTAAGACACTTACAACCTCTAGTCGTTTCATTGACGACATTCGCATTTTCACATCGAACTCATGCATGATGTCACTACAGTTGGAGCATGCGCAACGTGTCCATAGCGCATCAGAGGCCACCATCTGCAGCCCAGATAGAACCCCAGTGAGATATAAAAAAAATTGAAGCACATCTCGGTGGAGTTGTAGAAGATAATAAAGAACTTGAGCTGCGGTCATTCGACGGACGACGTCCTGCGCATCGAGCACTAAGTGGGGGGGGGGCGTGCTCACCAGCTAGGTCACCACGACCAAGTGAGTCCGGTCGGCGTTGTAGTGTTCCCCGTCTGTCATCCGCGGGCCAGATCGGTGGGGAGGTAAGTTATGTACAAATATACATTACATTTTTTGGTTATGCCTTACGTTGCGCTAACATCATGTTGTTCTCCCGCCACAGGTCCGTCGAGATGATTCATTTCTACCGTCCTCATTCGGTACACAGACTAGCACTCCTCGTCGGTCATCTGTGCTGTACATTCAGGAGGTACGAGATTCTCAGTTCACGTTCCGAGTGTTTATCTGTACTAACACAAGAAGTTAGTGGAGTGATTTGTTTATCATTAGCAACTCTTCGGAAAATTCTGATAAATTGATGCTATAGTTTCTTCAGGCTCTTTTGGACAACTAGTACACTCCATATCCGACCTTATAAGATCACTACATGTGGACACAGAATAAATGCTAGTTTATGCCCATGCTTCGTGGTACGTTGAGTGCAGACTGTTAAGTTAGCGCAACTGCATCCAAAAACTGACGCTGTTCTAGAGTATACTTAGAATTAATGTTAATTTGTGTTAATAGAGAAGCTAATTAAAAGAGGCTATATATATATGTACTTTTGATGATGGACTATGCCAATGTAGAGGTGGGAGTCGGGCTGGGCTATCCTGCGTTCGCCGAGGTCCGGCCGACTCAAGACGGCCAGCACGCCCAGCACACACCACGCAGGGTGGGCGGGTTGGCACGGCACGGATGCCAGCCAGGCCGGGCTGGAGAGACAAAGACGGGCGGCACCAAGACGGCGGCGGCGACGCGCCGCTTTCGGGCTGGCCAAGACGGCCGCACGCCAGCACGCTGCCCGCCTGACACGCTGGCGGGCAAGCGGCAGCCTCACCTCCCGCCGCACATCTCGCCTCGGCCTCGTTGTCTCCCATGGTGGGCAGCCATCGCCGAGCCAGCCAGCAGCCCGGAGGCGGCGAGCCAGAGGGCAGGCGGCGTATGAGCCGGTCTAGAGAGAGCACAAAGACGGGAAGCGGCGGTGGTCGGGCTCGCCGCCTCAACTCCCGCCAGGCCGCGCCTCCCGCCTAGGCCTCATGCGCCGCTCGCCCTCCCGCCACGGTCGCCGCAGGGGATGGGGGGATGGGAGAGGCCGGAGGAGGCAGGGGATAGGGGAGATCCGCAGGGGAGGCGGCGCCATGGGAGATGGCCGATGGGGGTTGCCAGTCGGGAGGGGAGGTGCTCAGAGGAGGAGGCGATGGGGGAGGGAGGCGCTCAGAGTCGGAGGGGAAGGCGCTCGTTGGGGGATGCCGGGAGGCGATGGAGCATGGAGGCGATGGGAAATGAGGTGGGTGGTGGAGCCCTGTGGAGTGTGGAGGCAGATGGGGAGCCAAGCCGACCGGGGAAGAGAGAGAGAGAGAGAGAGAGAGAGAGAGAGAGAATCTAGCTGGGTGAGGACCGAGGCTCTTTACTTTTCTCTGGGTGAGGACCGATGCTCTTTACTTTCTTTCAAATTGAGAGAGACAGGCAGAGAGAGTGAGAGACAACGGGCGAGTGACTGGGTGATTAGCATTAGCAACGTTCTTAACGTACGGGTGATTAGCGAGTCATGTCTTTTTCCAATTGCGAGAGACAACAGGCAACGAGCATAGAGAAGCAACGGGCAAGCCGCGACTGCGAGAGACATGACATGACATAAATCTGATGTGACAAGCACAGTGCACAGAGAAGCAACGGCTCTCGGGTTTCTTCTCTCGGGTGCCTATAAAACGAAGCTCATTTCTCATTGATTCATCCACTCTCATCTCAGCTCATTTCTTCATCATTCATTTACTCTCCTCATTTCTTCAGCAGCCATCTACTCTCCCTATTTATTCACCATCCGTCAATTATGCTGCCAAGGAGTCGGAGCACCAAGGAGCTCTCGAGCGGTATGCTACCGAGGAGTCGGAGCACGAAAAGGACAGCAGGGCAACTTAGTGTAAGCTCTCGTCGCCGCTCTCTTAGTCCTCCTCCGGCTCCGACTCCCGTTGATGCTCGCCAGTTCTCGCCAAGCACAGGAGACTACGGTATGGATGACCGTCATATGGATGGTACGGAGGGCTATGAGAAGTACCAGGGCGGTCCGGAGCCAATGGAGACTCCAGAGTTCCCTCCCGCATCCACGGACGGCAACCTTGGCGGGTCTGGACGAAGGGCGAATTGCTGGAAGCACATGACTTGGAGCCAGGAAATCCAAGATGGCCAAACGGTAGATATCGCAACATGCAATTATTGCCAAGCTAAATTAACTGCTCGTACAGTTGCAAGGACCGGACACTTGAACCGGCACTACAAGGCATGCTTGCGCAAGATCGGGGCGCAGAGCCGAGGGGGAGGAGTACAAACGCAGCTAAACTTCGAGGCCGATAGCTCTGTAAGTACTTGGGTATACAATCCGCTTTCTGCCCGTGAGGAAATCGCTAGATATATTGTTACGGAAGATCAACCGATTAGGATGGGTGAAAGCCGCGCGTTCGAAAGAATGGTCCAACGCGGCTTTTGCCCACAGTACCAACATGTTAGTAGGAGAACCACTACATCTGATATTTTACCGTTGTATCATAAGGAACTTGCAGAGCTAAAAGAGCAATTCCTACAAGTTTAGTTCTCTTTTGCTATAACTTCAGACATTTGGACATCATCACACCAGAGAAGTGCCTACCTTAGTGTTGTAGCCTATTATTTAGACGACAATTACAAACTAAACAAGAGAGTCATAGGGTTTAAGGTAATTAACGAATCACACACGGGAGAGGCCATTGCCGAGCGTATACTACACGTACTTGATGATTTTAAGATAGATAATAAGATTGCTTCTATAACTCTTGATAACGCATCAGCGAACATGACTGCTATGAACATCCTCACCCCAAGATTGCAGACGTATATTGGTGGTTATATTCTCCACCAGAGATGCGTATGCCATATCTTGAACCTTGTTGTTCAAGACGGTATGCAAGCGATTGACGGATATTTGAATAGTATCCGCGACGTCGTTCGCTACCTCACAAATTCCCCATAAGTGGCAGCCAGGTTCACAGAGTACTACGCAGCCAATGGGAAGGAGCCAAGAAAATTCAGTCTTGACATGAAGGTGAGGTGCAACTCGACCCACATCATGTTAAAGAAGTTACAAGGGTACAAACATGTTATATTTGTTTCTGTCAATGCTAACTTTTAAAACAATGAATTGGTAATTACCAATTCAGATTGGCAAATTGCTAGTCATTTTTGACAGTTTTTATAACCTTTTTATAAAGCAATAAAGATGTTATCTAGTGTTTATTACCCTATCTCTTGCTTAGTTATAGAATTTATTTGGTTAATTGTAGACAAGATTGCCAAATCTAGGGAGGATCCCCTTTTAGGTCATGCTGTTGCACTAATGGAGGAAAAGTTTATTAAATATTTTAGTTCTATTTCACATGTGTATTGCTTTGCTATTATTTTCGATCCTACGAAAAAGTTGCTAGGTTTGCAGATGGGTATGGAGGGAATAGGTGAATGCCTTGGTCTTGATTACTCGGAAGCTTTTGCACATGTCAAAGAGGAGCTTTTTCGTGTTTTCCGGTATGCATCATGACAAGTTCAAGCAGCTAGCCATGAGATCGAGAGGCCTCACAAAGAGACGCAACAAGGAAAGAAAAGCTTGACATCCCACTTGTGGAAGAAGCTAAAGGGCAAGTCCAGTTCTTCGTCCTCTCAGTCTCAGGCAGCCCCCTTGTAGAATTCTGTCTCAGAGCTAAACCACTACCTGGAGCATGATTTTGCAAACATCGATCCTGATCTTTCCGGTGGAAAGATAGACTTGCTCGAGTGGTGGAAGAACAACGAGCAGATATTTCCTGTGCTATCACATTTCACACGGGATGTTATGTTGGTGCCGTGTTCATCAGATCTTCGTATAACGCTCAAAGATGGCAGGAGAATAATTGAAGAAAGAAGATCATCCCTCACACTTAGGATTTTGGAGGCAATCACATGCGCCAAGGATTGGGAATTGGCTAAAGAACGGCAACAGCATCAATTGGAGGATCTTGAGATCGTGCAAGCGTACGTTGACCTCGAACGCATGAACGATCTCGACATTGATGAGTAGTTAGTATGTACACTTGTTGTTACTGTACTATTTTTCTTACTCGGGGAACCCCACTCTAGGGCGTAAGGTTTTTAACGAGACAGTAACATTGTATCTGTAAAATATCAAGAAAATTTCACTTTTTCCCCAAAATATTTGCGTGTTCATGTTTTTACGCAATTAATTCAATTTTAACTAGGTTTTTAATGAGGCGGACACGACCGCACGAGAGGAATGAAGATAGCAGTCACCGCCGCCATCGCCGCCTCCGCCAAACAGCATTTAGGGTCATTTGGGGCGGCACGCAGACGACCCCAAAGACGACAGGCTTTGTGCCGTGCTTGGGCCTGGCCGAATACGAGGTGGGTCGACACGGCACAGCACGGCGGAGTGATCGGGCTGAGCCGGCACGGCATGACGTGGTCCGAAGCACAATAGACCTAGGCCGTACCGGCAGTACGGTACGGTCCAATCCTTAGCTCTATGCCAATGAGTGTATGCGTGTTTGGTGAGATATGCGGGGGATTAGATTTGACCTAGCCGTATCATTTTTTGATGTTCCTCAGGACTAAGTTACTATAAAAGAAACGTGAAGTGGGGAGGGTGAGGAGACGACGGTGACAGTCGGAGACTCGTGGTGGAACTTGGTAACTTGGCGTCGTTCCCTCTGAACTTCAACCCAATTTTCTCGCACCCTTGTATACCAACGGTAAGGTTAAAATATGGAGTGAGAGGAGAATCCAATGGAAGTTGCGTGGTGAGAAATTCTTCGTCACATTCCATCTGTCGATGTTAGAATAGTGCAATGCTAGCTATTTTTTAAAACAAAAAAAAGGAAGCGAGTAGCGCTCAAGCGTGTTACTCTCTGTTATTAGCTTTTATAAAAGTTGGGTAGTTCCCATTTCAAAAAAAAAATAGCGCTCAAGCGTTCGATCCGAACACCAGATCCGTACGCTACTTTTATCATTGGATTTTCTAGCGAGCGCAACAATAGTCGTTCGATCTTCCTTCTCATGACACAATAGCAAGAGGCTGTCGGGTCACCTCAGCTCCGGCCATGGCAGACAGACTCTTCGAGTACGAGCAGCGGCAGGGGCGGAGCCAGCATGGGTCTGCGTCTCGGACCGGCTCAGCGTATTTTACCTCCTGCTACAGCAGTATATGTAGAGATTTTGTATTTTCACCTTGAGTTTTTTGCTGGGAGCTCAGGCCGCAGGCACCTCAAGAGTGAGCAGCGGCGAGCACGGAGTGAAGCAAAAGTTGGAGATTGCTGGGCATGGAGGTGACTAACCGGAGCTCGCTGTTCCCCAGAGAGAGATGCACAACAAAATAAGAATTGTAGCAACCAGTTGTAATAAGTATTAATAAAGCTTGCAACAAAAAAAACATCCGCTTGCAAAAACACATGGCGACAAGAAGGCAGCAACAAAACCACAAACCTATTACAACAAAAAAAATTTGATCTCGGTGCAACAAATCAGACGTCGACCGCAACAAAAAGAAACTTACTACAACTTTTTCTATTACACGCTTCAACAAAATCAAACGCTGCTTACAACAGTTAATAAAAGGGGTTGCAACAAAGTAAGAAAACACGCACTACAAACTAGACCCAGTCCAACTCTCGCGGTGATAGTGGCCTCCTTCACGATATCATTGCTCCTCGGTCCTAACCACATCGCCTCCTGAAAAATCTAGACCCATCATTGTGTGTTAATAGAGTATGTTGGTAATTAATAACAATCGTCATATGGACTAAAATTTTCAATGAGTTGGAAAAACAGGTTAAGTCCTATGATGATAAAAACTTTGAGTGACGTCGTGAGTTGATTAACCTCAAGTCAAGACTTGAGATGGAGGATATCATCATGTGTTGATGTTGTGAGGACCCCCGAGTTATTTTCATAAGACCGAGACCGTCCCGGTCTTATGAAAATAACTCTAGGCATCAGAGAAATGAAACTCAATTTAACTCCATTTAAGTGAGAGTATCTGGCTGAGTTAGAGTGACGGTGATCATGCATACCGCTCCTCTGCGGGTGCTACATGGTGATCGGTTCTCCAACAGTCCAAGTACACACTTAACGGAATTAAAGAGCATTTCAAAATAGCGGGTATGTGTCTCGTGTTGGCTCTCAGGATCAGCGTCCAACACACACATATCCTTATCAACGTCATTCAAAGTCATACAAGGCATTCAACATAATAAGTAAGTGGCATGCATTAACGAACTTAAGTCTACAACTATTACATAAGCGGCTGACCGGCCAAATTCAAAATATTACAATAAGTAGCAGCAGAACCAAGATAAATAAACCAAAAGGTCTAGCAAGGTGTGCCCAAACCCAAGGCAACCGACTAGGAGCTAGAAACAACACTATTCGTTAGCGTCACCGAAATCGATGCTAACGAATTGATTGAGTGTAATGTCATCCTCACTTAAACAAGCAGATATCCGGGTTCAGTACAAAATTGTACTCGCAAGTCTTACATAAAATAAAAGTATACATGTTAGTGGCTGTCCAAAAGAGAGGCTTTAGGGGCTTAGTTTTGCATAAATCGTACAAGTTTTCATCATACACATACTAGTTTGAATTTTGCCATTTAACAAATAGATTTTTAACCAAACAAATATGAATAATAGTGATACATATATAGCTCAAATAATACCAAAGTGGTAGCCCACTTTTGTAAACTAAACTTTGCATGAATACCCATTCACGCCGATACCGAGTTGTTGCCCTCATCAAATTTTAATTAGAGTCTAACGATGACATCTCCCAAACCAAGTGGTCTTCCATAACCATAGACACAGCTATTCGAATAGATTAATCCCTGTAGAGGAGTACTACTTTACCCACACAACTCGATTAGCCCGTAAGCCTCCGGATAATGACACACTTCCTAAGGTATGCCAGCCGGGGAAATTGAGATTCGATACTTTTCAGCAAGATGACCCTATTGAGATGAGTCCCCCTTGCGAGATAAACCCCAAACTTAGTACAAGATACAGAGCTTGCTAAGCGGGATTGCAACTTGTGTTGGAGATATCAATACAATGTAAAGAAAGAAAAAGAGTGCTCACATGCACATTATAGAAAATTGCATCGGATCCTACGAACAGGTGATAGAACACAAATGTTCTCACACCACCTGGGACTTAATCCAACAAAATCCTCTCCTTACTTGACCAAGCCGGCTCCCAACCCGGCATGTGGTAGTACGATAGTTACTTGGAATGACAGCCCATGGCTTGGTCCTTAACGATCCGGAGAAGACTACCAAAATACCCGAGTCTCATGCACAAAGGCACCCACACTATCAACCACTTGTCCAGACCAAAAATCATTTGAAATAAACAAAGTTTACCTCAAGAACCAGATATGAAGATCTGGACAAAAAACATAGATAAGAAAGGTTCTGTTTTTCCCACAATTGACGGGTTAACCCCGTCAACCGATATAACGCAACTACTAGACTCGCATGGCTAAGCATTCTACAACATAATAGATATAACATCACAAACATCTAACTTAAGCATATTGGTAAAGGAAGCATCAAGGATAACCAGCAAGAGTAGGATAGAACTATCTAACTCACAAAATATCGATATATCCAAAATAGCATGCAAGCAAGTGTCATTGTGATTCAAAATACTAACTTAACAATATGATGCAAAACAAAGTTCAAATGATGGTTTCCTTGCTGGAAATTGATTTGTTCTCTCTCGGTTGTGTAGTCGTTCACGTCTGGCACTTCGTGTTCAAAAAAGACGATATCGTATAAACACCGAGAAAAGCCAAAAAATTCAAATTACTCAAAAATGTATGAAATTTATATAGTAGTGAGATTGTGATTTTAGATGAATTTAGGTCAAAGAATTATTTCAATTGAAGTTAGCGTGTGAAAGTTATAGCAACTTGAAAATCAGCAATTGAATAAAAGCTGAAAAATCATGATTCGGTTAGTGTTCATCTGAATTTCTGTGGTGGAGATAAAATTTACATGGCATCAAATATAATAAAATTTTATGATCAATAAAAATTTAATCATCTCATTTTGAGTTCAAATGAATTTTCTATGAATTTTTGAAGTTAATTCAATTTGTAGTGTAAAAATAATTTCTTACCGAATTTAATCCCAGTTCCTAATTTTTATGTGGCAGTAACATGTTCCAACACTATTTCAAATTAAAGTGCATTAAAAATCAAAGCCAGCAAAATTGGTTTCATTCAATTTGGTGTTAATTTGAATTAGTTATGAATTTTTGAAGTTATTTGAATGTACAGTGCAAAAATAAATCACTTGGGGATTTCTAAATGCATTTAATACTTTTTATACCCGAGCTAACCTAGCCTCTATCGTTGACAAGTAGGGTCCACTGCATAGTGCTCTTTTTCATTTAAATTCCCTAATTAAATTCCTATTGACATGTGGGACCACCTTGTCATTGACTCGATCCATAGCACAGTGCATGGACCGAAGGTCCACATGCACTGTGCATTAATCCATGGTTGTGCACTTAAGGCCTCGGGTCCACATGCCATTGACTCTAATTCAAAACCAGATTCTTTAATTCCTCATTTTCTGTTCATGGAACCCACATGTAATAGACTCCAAGCAATTAAATGCCCAATCATCAACGCAGCTAATCGTCATTTATTCCTTAACCGACACAGATTTGCGTTAATTAAAGGCTACAGTGACTGTCGGACGCTCCGACAATAGACCTCGCGCGGCCATGAGATTGCCTCGCGTCTTGCGGCGCTATGCGCCATGGCGGTGCTGGTCAAGCCCAGAAATGGAAGCTCAATAGCCTTGTGAACCTTCTCCTACCGGTGGCGAGGGCTAGGACGGCCTCCAGTGGCGGCGCGATGGCAAGGGGCGGCGATGAAGCTACAGTGAACGTGCATGCAGCTCCCCGATGACGCATTGTACAAACAAACATGTGCATGTGCATCTAGGAGGTGTAGTGGGACTACCTGAGTGCTGAAGAGGGCTGGAGGGTGGCGGTGGAAGCTTAGCGACGTTAATGGCTTTGACGGCGACATGGCTTCACGAGGGAGGACACTCTAAGCAAAAAGAAGGACAATGAGGGTGCGGGAAAGCACAAGGGAGCTAAGTAGATGGTGTCATTGCATGGAATCGAAGAATGGCTTACCACGCTGGAGATGGGGAAGACAACTAGGGTTTGCGGCCGACAATGGAGCAACTTCAAATTATGCGGGCTCCTGAGAAGCATTAGGGAAAAGTGTTGAGGGGAAATAATCCTCATGCCAAGGGACACAATAGGACATGCATAGAAAAAGGAAAAGCTCACCAGAGACAAGATTTGCACGGCGGTGGCTTTCGGTGTGCGTCCACCGATGTCGAGGACGACGATGGCGATCTAGGTGCTACAAGCGATGGCAAGAGCTGGCATTAGCATAGATGGACACAGCGAGGGAAGTAGAAAAGAAGGGACGCGGGTGCTTGAAGCTTACCCGAGAGAATAGCGAGAACAACGTCCTTGTCCTCCACGGTCAAGAGGAGAAGTGAGGGAGAAAAGAGGGCAGGAGGGGGTTTTAGCTCGTGAAGAAGACAGAATTGGAGATGGCGTGTAGAGGCGATGCACTTTATAGGCTGAAATGGGTGCTGGATCCACGGTGTTTACTACGCGTGGAAGAGAAGCGCGCGCGCTCTGGCGTCGCCTGCCCGAGGTAGAAGACAGCCCTGACGAGCAGGCCCAGGTTGGCAACAACACAGCATGGCGTGAGTCGGAGTGTGGCTCGGTTGGGGTTAAGTGGGATGCAGTTCAACCGAGTCAAGTGGTTTAGGTTCGACTGAAACTGTTGACTGATTTCCAATTCAAAACCCTCAAGTTTGACCGGTGGTTTAAACATAGCAAATAAAATCCTAAAAATTTTAAAAATTTCAGAGAGGTTCCTGGGATGACCTAGTACACATATAAATTTTCTAACCACACTGGTCATATTTTATTTTCTTGTTTTTAATTCATTTTTAGTAAAGGTTTTGGAATTGGGTTTGGATTTTCTCAAGGTCAAGTTAAGTTCTAAAAATTTGGGAACATTCATATTTATTCATGAGAAATATTATAAGATTTGAATAAATTATTTACCAAACAACTTTATAAGTATTTATGTTCGTTTTCGTTTCGAACTTCAATTTGAGTTATATGTTTTACTTTTGATTCAAAACTTTCAAATGCAACATTTTGTGCAAATGCTCCAGAAAAGATATGCATGCTCATGTGATGAATCTTAATTCCATCTAATAAAAACGGGTATGGATATGCATCAAGACAAGATCCCGAAGTAAAGAATATCATCATGTGTTGATGATTATCAAGTCAAGAACTCGTACTTGGAGCAAAGATGTTCGTCATCAAGTGACCACTCCAAGATAGATGCTCAATGCAAAGGTACGACTAGCATAAGCTAAGGTTATGTTCCTAGTCATTTTATCGGTCTCGGTGTTTGGTATGGAGACCGAATTGTTAGTATAGGCTATCGTACTATTAAGAGGGGTCTTGACTAGTAGCTTGAGTGTGCCATGTGTTGATAGCTCGTTGTGCTTACTCTAGCTCTCCTAGGCTTGATGCTATTATTTGCAAATACGTTTTGCAAATAGTTGAAGCTTATGCATCAACTCCTTACAGCATGAGACTATAGTTTGCAACTATGTTTTACAAATTGTAGAAGTCCATGTACCTATTCCTTGTGATATGATTCTAGAAGTCGGCAAATATGTTTTGCACCTTGTTGAGAATCTTGCCCACATCCCTTGATTATATTACATATAAATTTGCAAATGTGTTTTGTAAATTTGAGTTGAAGTGTTTTGCACAATAAGCTTTTATCATCTTGTCCGGACTGACCGCAGTGAGTAGCCCAGACTGACCGATACCCCGGTCTGAGTCGAATGGTCAGGTTTTTCCAGAGATCTTCTTTCCTCGCTTTTGGCCATCCGAACTGACCACAGTTGGAGAGCCAGACTGACTGGACCTCCGGGTCTTTGGCACGGTCTGGTTTTTCCAGAAAGAGTTGTTTTTGTGACTTGCTGCTAAATTCTCTTTGCCGACTAACATGCAGCAGTGTTCACCGGTCGAGGCGAACCATGGATTGATTGGCGCGTCATTTTTTCCAAAGAGTATGTTTCTTCGTGTTTGGATTTCTTTGAGCCTTGTCTGACCAGACCTTGAGTGGACTGTCGGATCCAGGAATAACACCCCCAAATCCTCTGTGTATTTCTGAACTAGTCCCATGATTAGTAGCTAGTTCACACAGTAAATAGATATGGTAACATCCATAAATCGCATAATTATATTAATAAATAACAACATAGTTTATTACAAAAGAGGCTTACAAGCCAACAATAAAGAACACAGCGGAAGACGAAGAAGTAGTGGAGTCCAGCTAATCTACCACAGGCAATCAACTGGGGTAGCGGCCTAGTCGTCGAGATCCACACCAGTAGCAAAGTCCTTCTCCTCTGAAATTTATTTGCATAAAGCAAGGATGAGCACAACTACCGTGCTCGCAAGTTACACCCAATAACATATTATAATGCACGCAAGGATATATCAAAGGAAGGCTTATTGGTTGAGTTTGCATAAAGCAATGTTTTCTTTAAATACTTGTACTAAATTCCAAAGCAGTTATTCTATAATTAAAATTTATTTTATAAATTCTCAAGTTTTATAGTTAGATAACATTCACACAAGAATGGTGAAGGATACCCTTCTATCACATGGCTTCCTACCCAATTCCTATTTGGATAAACTAGTTTGAAGAAGTCTTTTCAAAACAAAATCAAAGTCTAACTTTGAATGGCTTTGCCAAGCATGTCCATGACCGTGGACACGGCTATTCGAATAGTTCTTAACACTCTGTAAAGGTTGTACAGCTTTACCCACAAGACATGAATTCTCTAGTTTGTTTGGCATCTGTCGATACCACCGCTCACTACCTTAGGTAAGCAGTATAGAGCACGTGTTAAGGCTTTTACAATGCGCCATTCCACCGCAGCCCCCCCCCTTGCTAAGGTTTCACCCCCTTCGGATAGAAATCCGTAGAGTTCCTAGCCCCTCTTGCACCAGGTGGGACTAACATAGGTCATAACATGACTGCCTACCGCATCTGAAGGGAAAGACCACGGTGGAACATTGCAAATTAGTCAGCCAGGTCCCGCCCATTCGTGACATGTGGTAGTACGATGTGGCTTAGCAAGATACAGCTCGAAGATCGGTCCTTAACTGACTCGGGCGACTTCCAAAACAACCCCTAGACCTCAACCCTAACCAGATTGAGTCCGTGCATAAACAAGCACCATCCAAACATCCATTTCGCACAAGTCCAAACCATCATTTTATTTCATTTTTGCAAAGTCATTTATAAACTTCCATAACACACCAATGCTATGGATACAATTTAAATAACATTTGATTTTTGGCTGAAATCCCCCAAATCAAACATTTTTGGTCTAAGCTTTGACTACGCATAAAGTTTTTCAATCATAAGCATATTGTTAACAATATTGTATTAACAAAAGTTTTATCTATGGCGACAAGGTATGAAGGATTAATGTTCAAGAATTGTCAATTTAAGGTCAGTAGGTCAACCTCCAATATTGTATTCCTATAATCCAACTTCCAGTAATCCAATATCCATAAATCATCTATCTCTATGATCCGACATTATCCATCCATTCTCCAACAATATTCTACTTCTACTGTAACACCCTGGCTATGTGGAAGCCAAGATGCTACCTAAAAGATTAACAAACAACAATAATATGGAAGAATTTCAACAATCTTTCAACTAAAGACTTAAAAAAAATCAACATCTAGTAGAATGAATATAAGAATTGAATCAGAATTCAACAAAAAAAAATCAAACACTATCCTCCAATCATATTGAATCTACTATGATAAAATTAACAGGAATTTATACGAAGATCAATAAGCAAGCACTGGTTCCACCAGGACATAATGAATGAGAGTCTAAAACATCAAAACTCCATTTATTACATTTCAACTTATCAAATGAAAGAATATAACAATTTCAACTGTTTAAAAGGGTGACGAAAGTGAAGAAAGAGAAGTGAATCATGTGACTATCCCTCCCATGCATGTTGTCTTCAATGTTTACCTAAAAGAAGAAAACACGGCAAGAATGAGTCCATGACTCAGCAAGTACATCAAAACAATATGAACAATATTGATTAGGAACATATCAGTCACAGAATGTGGTACAAATGTAGAATGGATGAATGAGAACATCATAACACCGAATAGAATTTTTAATATAAAAGGGATGAATAAGAACAGAATATCACAGAATAACATTTTGAATATAGAAGGGACGAATAAAGACAGAATATCATAGAATAGAATTTTGAATATGGAATGGATGAGTAAGAACCTAATATCACATAATAGAATTTTGAATATGGATTGGATGACTAAGAACATTTTATCACATAATAGAATTCGTATGTGGAACAACGGAAATCATATGAATCAATGAATAAAATGCATGAACTCCACTTCTGCTTATACCGATATAGCTAGTGACACACCCGTCGGTGTTCACTTAGGCTCGTATGAAGAACATTTCATACGGGGATCCAAATCTGCCCACATTAGAATGGTGGGTCTTACGTGCCCATACTGGAATTGATGGGTCTTTACATTCCACTCCCGTGGATGAAACATGAACAATGAATGAATGGAATGAATTATGAATAATGAAAGACATCATCTCCTTAAACATGGATTAACGAACGTGAAAAGAACATGAAGCATTGAATCTACTCATGGATCATGGAAATGACAGTATGAACAACAAGCACTCAGCATTCACCAACAATAAGAATCACAAGGTACTTGCCTTCCGCGCTACGAAGCGTTATGAGGCAAAAGGGATGCTGCTACACTCGAATTCCCTCCTCCTACACAATTAATTACTTTGAATAAGAAACCACGTGAATAAGACGCTTCTCGCAACACTCAAACCCATCCTCCTAAACCCAAGGTTCAAATTAAGGTTCTATCCAATTTAACCGATAGTCTAGTAGATCGATAATCTGGATAGCGATACTAAAAACATCATAACTTTTGTTCTGAGACTCAAAAACAGCAGGACCTCTCCAAGGAGAAGGAGAGGGAGAAGAAGATGGTAGGCCCACATGGCGGCGGCGGTGGCGGTGAGAGAGGGAAGCGGCTGGCCGCTTGATCGCAATCCGACGGCGCGGAGCGCGTGCGGGTGGAAGCTGTGCGGGCCGGTGCACACGTGAAGAGGAAATGGGCCGAAGTCAAATTCGGCCCATTGACTGTTTGTGAATTTTAATTGCTTTACCAATTCATTTAATCCAGTTAATTCAAAATAGCTTTAGAAAATAGCAATTAAAATCCAAAAATTCTAGAAAAATTCACAAAAATTCCTAGAGTTATTTTGGACTTAAATAAAATATTTTCAACTTATAACTGGTAATAGTTTTTGCACATAAATTTATTTTGGCTTTAAAATAATTAGGAAAAAGCTTTTAAAATTCCGAAAGTTCTATAAATTAATTTAATTTTTATTTTTCAACTTAAATCACATAAAACTTGAAAACTTCAATAAATTTTACTTTTGACTTTTAAAACTTTAGAAATTCAAATAAAGCAATAAAACTCTTTCAAATTTAGAAAATCTAAGAAAATAATAACTTTATTAATTTTTATTTTAGTAACATTACTTTGGGATGTTACATGGACGGACTGACCGGACCTAGCAATAACGAACGGTCTTTGCAGCAATGATTATTGCAGAAGTTACCGTTGCATAGTAGTTCGGATTGACCAGCCTTTTGCCTACGGTCTGACCGGCCTTACTGCCTTTTGCACAGATTCTCCTCCAACAGCTAGTTTTTGTGGGTGGGTGTATAAATACCCCTTGTGGCAAGTTGTAGGAGATGAGTAGGTGTCACTTTCATCCCCTTAGAGCAAATAGTAAGCCATCTCATCTCCTTTGTGCATGTGTTGCACCTAGTGAGCTTAGAAAGCAAAATTCTAGTGCATGTGTTGCATTAGGTGTTGGATTTAGTATTGATTGAGCTTAGACATTTGATTCGTTCAAGTGAACGTCTTCGACTTGTTACTCTTGTTGTTTGTCGACACCTAAACGGCTTGGAGAAATTGTGCCGGTGATCTTCTCAAAGAAGGTTGTGGGAAGACCCGGGCGGTTGTGAGTGGTTTGGTGCTCGCCATCTCTTGAGTGGAGGAAGAGCAACCCCGAGTGGATTCGAGGTGTAGGCTTAATTTGTGGAGCCGATCCAATTCGTTTGGGCTTACCTCAATGTGGGCTAGGGGAAACCAGCAAGTTTTCGATCACCACAGGAAAAGTTCAAGTGTTCTTGTGGTTTGCTTTCTTGAGCTTTACTCTCTTACAATTTACATTTATAGAAATTGCTAGCTTGTCTCCTTAGGCTTGCAATCATTGTCTTAGACTTAGCTTGTTGGTGCACTTAGTCAAGACTAGTTGATTTAGGTTTTATATTGAGCAAAACCGAATTGATTTACAATTTCACATAAAACTCGGTTTTATCCAAAATAATTTTTAAAACCGCCTATTCACCCCCCTCTAGTGGGCATCATCGATCTTACAAGTGGTATCAGAGCTTGATCTCTCATTCATTAGACTTAACCGTCTAGAGAGTTAGAGATAGTGACTATAGAGGGTATGCACCCCAATAGGGCACCACACTTTAATTGTTCAAATTATGCTTATTGGAAAGTTTGAATGACCATCTATATTAAGGTCATGGGCTTAAACCTATGGAGAATTGTTGATGCAGGTTTTGCTACTCCGATTAATCCACAAAACCCCTCTCAAAGGGAAGAGCAAAACTTATAACTCAATGCTCAAGCTTTAAATGCTTTATATAGCGCCTTGAATGTAGAAGAATTCAACAGAGTGAGCAATCTAGAGAATGCTCATGATGTTTGGACAACTCTCATGGAAATTCATGAGGAAACTTCCATGGTCAAGGAAGCTAAATTGCATAGGTTAAAACTCAAATATGAGTCATTTACCATATTGTCTCATGAGAGTATAAATGAGAAGTATTCTCGATTGAACTACATAGTAAATGAACTTAAAGGCTTATCTTGTGATTTAATTGATCTTGATATTGTGTGTAAGATGCTTAGGGCTCTACCAGACAGATATAAAACCTTGGTGACACTATTCCTCAATTCATCCAAATTGCCAAGGATGACTCCTACCGCTCTTCTGGGCAATCTCATCACAAATGAGATGTACATGAAGGACAAAGATGAGCTCAAGGAGAAGACCTCAACCTCAAGCAAACGAATTCATGCGTTCAAGGCACAATATGATTCAAGTGAAGATGAGGATCAAAATAAGGAATATGATGACACAAAATAAGAAATGATCACACTACAACAAAATAGTCTACTAGAGACGTATTTATTTAGACGCTTTTATTGCATCTCTACACCCAGAATCAGATAGCACATAAAGATGTTTCTCAAGATGTTTAGAATACGTCCCAACACTTAGAGCCTAACCCATTTAGCAAATACTAACCCCACTCAACTCAACAGTTAGCATCACCCTCCACTCAAATCTCGTCGTCCTCTCACCTCCCTGTAGCCTCTTCCACCATCTCCCCGCTGCCTCCACCACCTCCTCGCCGCTGCCCCCCTAACACCTCCCAGACTTCGGTCTCTTCCCCTCCCCAGACTTTGGCAGTTCCCCTAAGCGAGCGATCCTCCTCCTCTTCGCCCAGCGCCGCCCCCCACTGCCTCGCCTCCTCTCCGCCCAACACCCCCCCACTGCCTCTCCTCCTCTCCGCCCAGCGCACCCCCCCACCACCTCGCCTCCTCTCTGACTCACTTGGCCTTGCGCCCCACCGCCTCGCCTCCTATCCGCGACTCCGCCCAGCGCCGCCCCCACTGCCTCCTCAAAGCCCAGTGTCGCCCCCTCCCCCGGCGTGGTTGCTCCACCGCCACTGCCATATCCGTAACTGGTATTCCCCTGCAAAGGTTCGTCCTCCAGCCTTGCTACACCTCCTTTTTTCCTCTTTCTTCTCACCTCTTTTTCACATTTCTTTTTTATGGCTAGATCCGATCGATCAGCCTCGCCAAATCGCCATTGATGCCGCTATCAGGATGCCTACCTCTGGATGGAGGCTAGTGTCTCTCAAGTTAGTTTGCTTGTGGCTTCTTAATTTGGTTCTGCTTTGTGTGGATGTCTAATCTATTTCCATTCTGTCTGGATGGCTAATCTGCCAATATAGTTTTCTTCAAGAGATGATCTACTGCTCCTCAACACTGTTCTTGCCATGCCATTACCTTTGCTTGACCAGCCAGGTGCTCACTACTCATGGCTTTGCTTCTTACGTATTCCTAAAATCTGAATACTATGGCGGTTGCCCATTGTGTTAGGCCGGATGGATCCCAAGTGTTATTTGCCTTAACGATCTTTACTTACAGCTTTGCTTCACTTTTTCATGAATAATAACTTTAATTTGATTTATCTCGGTGATTACTCGTAGGCCCGTGTTATGTTTTTATTGTTGATACTTCCAGGAACACATTCAGGTAACTAAAAGTACAATGTCGGTTTTGTGTTAGAATTTGGAAAGGCTAGGAAATGTTTCATATTGTAATTCAGTTGTGTGATGTGTCTTGCAAGTATCAGTAGCGAATGCATGCTCTGGATCTACCTGTGTCTCCAAAGACATGTATGGCTATGTTCAGTTTTTTAATAGACATGCCTATCTTTTATGTGTATATATGAACCATGAAAATTGTGTCTATGAACTACAAAGTTCATTATTTTATTTTATATTATTTACTTTGTGTTTGGGTGCATTATTATAGATATTCGGGGAGCAACACCACCATGTGCTTTCGATCCACTTCTGTGGACGGATACACAGGGTGTCATATTCTGCTATGCACTACGACTACTCATTTTGTGTTAGATCTTAGTTTAAAAGTTGCCTAACTGGCATCATATAAATGCTAGCTTTTGGTTTATGTAGATATGAGTGACTTATTGATGGCATCAACTTTAACCAAATCGGATTATCATGCTATTTTTAGTACATAATTTGCTGTTCTTTAGAGTTTTGCATCATGCATGCCATTTACCTGGCAGAGTGCCAGAGTGTAGTGCTTCGATGTGCTCGAAGCTATAAGTTGGCTATTCACATTGTGTTGTTTTTACAGGAATAGTTTGGGTTACAGGAGTACAAACTTGGACATGCTGGCTGTTGGATATGTTCCCTAACATATTCCTTTCAAGACCCATGCTTGAAGAACCCATCTTCATGTATGTGGTACTTTTTTATATTCCAGTGCAGATTCTCCTACGTGTTTCCTTGGCAATATGTGAAAGAATTTGATGGGTTTTTTAGGACTAGAAATGTGACAGAATTTATGGATTTTCACACAGTTAATTCTCGTTATATCACCATTTTTATGAATGAATCAAAAAAGCATTATCATATTATGCCTTTCCAATTACAACTTTTATTCCTACATCTATCTTACTTGCACGAAAGCTAGACACCAAATTTCAAAGACAAATACTAGATTACAAGCATAACGATTAGGGACAACCTATTTTCTTTGACAATTGAATCTTAGCAATATTGATAGTGCAATTAGCAAAGAAAGATTGTGTTACCGCTTTAGCAAATTACGTAGCTTTAAGCTTGTAGGGCTATAATGGACTATGCTTTGTAGCAGCGGTTATCAAAGCTTCCTATTTAGGGATGACATGCTGGAGGATGACTAAGAGACACATCTATATAAAATGCATGATATCCTGATATTCCGAAGTTCTCATAGAGGTTGATGTAGACATCTATTGTCATGCAAGCCAATAGGGTGATCTAATCTATTCTTGAAATCCTTTCAAGGGACAATTGACTATATAATTGTATTTTTTTCGTATTAAGAAAACAAAAGTTATGCTTACATAACCAAATAGAGTAATTTAAATTTGAAAATGGTGTATTTATTTGTACACAATGAGATATATTTTTAATATTGAACACAGAACTGACAAAAAGCAAGTTACAGATGCTAATCATGGAAAACTAAAATGCAAGTATACGATTTGAGATTAAAACTTTTAAATGGATGGATGATGTCGGTGTTTTAGAACCGAACTTACGTAAAGATTGTTTGATTCGGGGGTTCCTCTAGGCTCAAAATCACACAGAGATGGAGACACGGGGGATTTTATACAGGTTCAGGCCTTCTCCTGGGAGAATAACAACCCTACTCCTGTGTGTATGTATTGAGTATGCTGGATTACAAGATGGAGCCAAAGGCTAGAGTATTGTGCTTCTAATTGGCTTCTGTCTCCCTATTGTCCTGATGATGCCACCTTTTATACAGTTCTCGAAGTGTACCGTTGTATCTCCAGTCTAAAGGCTGCCTTAATGTTCCAGATCATGGAGCCGTTACTGGAGGTTATTATGGGAGTAGTAACGTTCCCATGTTGCCAGGCAGTTATCACCATAACAAGGAGTTTAAATCATGCCATTATTCTAGAGAATAATAGCGTAGTTTACTACCCCATATCCTTAAATATGGTGCGGAAGATTCCCTGGTCGATTGGGTCCACATGTCTGTAAGCCTTATCAACTAGGAACTGGTCGTAGAAGAGCTTACGACCAGATGGTGGTCGTAGAAGAGCTTACGACCACAGATTGATCGTAGTGGAACTTACGATCATGGTATAGTTGTAGAAGGACTTACGACCATGGGGTAGTCGTAGGAAGACTTACGACTATGGGGTGGTCGAAGAATACCTTATGACCTCCAGCTTCTCCCTTATGAATAAGGGGTATACTCAAGGACCATATGACGTCATTATTATCCATAATGTGAAATACAGATAAATAATTAAATGAGGATTATTATATCCTCGTCATCTAGCCCCCCAGCTTCAAGTGAAAATAACTTACTTGAAAAAGGAGTTTGTAGATGATCCTACGACCAGTAGTGGTCGTTGAACAGTGGTGGTCGAAGGAAAAACTCTTCGACTAGTGTTTCATTTGACCAGAAATTAACTTTGTCAAGAAGGTTGTAAAATAATCTTACGACTTGCAAGGTGGTCGTAGGAGATCTTACGATCACCAGGTGGTCGTAGTACTGAGGTCGGAAGTAAAATCTTTCCGATTACTGTTACATTTGACCAAAAAAAGACTTGGTCAAGAAGGTAATTTCGCTTGAGGTGTAAAGACTGATCTGATTTTCTCGAGCAAACAAATTTAAGAATCTGAATCGACTCTTACAGACCTATTTGTTGTAGCAGCTCCCGAAGCGGTGGCAACCGTTGGGTCGCCACGTCTTTAACTCGAGCGTGCGGTTATAAATATTCACTGTGGGTGAGACTAAGGTCTTTTACCTTCCCCCAAATCACTCTTATTGTTTAAGCTTTTGAGCTCTCTGCCACCGACCAAATCGAACTTCCTCCCGAAATCTTCCCAAATCCAAATCCCCGACCCTTGGGAGAAATGGTCGGAGCCGCTTCCTAGTGGGCCGAATCGGAGATGGACGAGACCAAGATTAAGGCTTTGGTCGTTGTTGAGAAGATCCCGAAGAAGAAGTTCATGAAGTGGATCGAGGCTGCTAGGCAGCATTGGCCGTCGGGGGAGATTGGGAAAATCCATGTTTTCCAGGCGTTTTGTGAGTGTGGTCTTCGATTGCCCGCTCATCCTTTTCTTACATTGGTGCTCAAATACTTCTAGGTGGAGTTGACGAATCTCGTTCCCAATTCTATCACAATGCTGGGGGTGTTTGTGTACCTGTGTGAGGCCTACGTGGGGATTCCGGTCGACTTGGAGTTATTCCGGTACTTCTATGGAATGACCAGGCTAGCTGGAGTTGCCGGTAGTTGCAGTCTGAAGCTCCACGACGGTAAGTCGAAGGAGTATATTCAGATGTTTACCCGGTCGTCGTGGCCGGGATGGAAGAAGAGATGGTTCTATTGGGAGATTACCAATGAGGACAGTCTCTCCTTCGCTGGAAAGCCGGCTGAGAAGATCTTCGCTTGGGATTCGACTCCCAAGGATCAAGGTCGGATCGCCCCCTTCATTCAAGCCATTGCTGACTTGACGGAAGAGGGGCTTACCGGATAGTACGTGGTGAAGGATTTCATCACGCGCCGTATCAGTCCTCTAAAGAAGAGGGCTCATTCGATGTGGAGGTACTTGGGGCCGAAAGACCCGACCAGGGACTACGAGGAGGGTAAGTAAACTTTAAGCTTAGCCTTCTTTTGTTGATTTTTATACTTGGCTTATTGAAAGTTCTCTCATCCCTACAGATCTCTCACAAGAAGAGATTAACGCCCGAGTCAAGCTCATCTGTGAGAAACCGCCAGCCCATCTGGTGGCGCCTCTAATCCTAGCGGACCTGTCTCCAGAGAACAAGGTGGAGCGTCTAAAGGTAATCAAGAATTGATTTTATCTTTAGGAACTTGTAGTCGTAAAAGAACTTACGACTGGATACTGGTCGTAGAAAAAGCTTACGATTAGGTACTGGTCGTAGAAAAGCTTACGACTAGGGGGTTTTTGCAGAAAAGCTTACGACATGGAGATGGTTGTAGAAAAACTTACGACTGATTCGTAATATCTCTCTTTCTGATCTTTGCAGAAAGTGGGCATGGAGAACCATCGGGACAACGAAGAAGTCGAACTGATGGTCGTTGGTGCTGCTGTAGAGCAGTTTGATTCTCCCCCGGCCAAGAAGCATCAGCTCATCCAAGTCGCCGACAAGGAGGGCGCAAGTTCAAGCCGCCCTGCTTCGTCTGCACCCTTTGTTAAATTTGCAGTGGAAATAGCTGCTATAGAGGAAGCAATTGCAACAAGAGTAGCTAAAGTATTCAAACATAAAGCCCCCAAGACCAAGGTACCCTTCTATTATGACAAAAAAAACTTCGCAGTTTCTGCCTCTCGCGGCTTTATCAAGCAACTAGAAAAGGAAAACTGGAAGAGTTTCATGTCTTTTGTAAAGGAAACTGTGCACCAGCAGTACCCGTGGTCGAGGGTAGTGCTACCCTTGAGGTGGTCGAGACTGGTCTCGACCATCCAAAGAGCGATGAGGCTCAAGGAGCGATGATGCTCGTTCAAGACCCACGATCAGACGTGGTCATGGCCGTTTTCCAACTCGAGTCTAGACCAGGCGTGGTTGACAAGAAGTCAAAGAAATCTTCCCTAGGGAAGGCTTCTTCTAAGTTCAAGATCAAGTCTGGCACTCGAAGGTATGTAAAGAGACAAAAGTGTAAGAACAGCATTTACCTTTTACTTTTTACCACCTTATGTGCTTTCCTTTTTATGATTTTAGTCTGGCTCCTCTCACCATCAAGGATGTTCCTGCCGGGGAACCCACCACTGTTTCTCCGACAACTGGAGAAATAACAGTGGCGGTGGTCGAAGGGTCGTCCACCGTCCGAGTGGTGGAGGGTGTCATTGGTGCTGAAGCGCCTACGACCACAGGAATGGTCATAGAGGTCGAAGCGAAGACGACGTCTGGTGTTGCAGAAGCATCAGGCCAGGGCGATGTATTGTCAGGCCATCACGCCGGGAAGGAAGCCATCGCAGATGTCCCTCCTGGTCCTCAAGGGGGAACTGGCGCTACCGAATCAGAGGATGAAGAATATGCCAACTTCACCTCTGAGTTCTTCGGACCGTCTTCTGTTGTGGGATCTTCTGCTCTTAGACCTCGTGCTCGTGTCTCTCACCCTAAAAATATTTTCGATGGAGGGGATGTTTTCGATGACGCGCGTTTCGAAGAGGTGTGGTGGGACCGAGTACGAGAGATTGATGAACTGAAGAACCCCACGAGGGTAGTGTCTTCGTTTGCACGAACGACAATGAATGTAAGTACCTGTTGTTCGGTATTTGCACTCATATCTTTTCTCGCTTCTAACTGTCTTTCTTTATGTAGAAAGCGTTGGACGAAATTGTTACTGTTGTTGAATACAATGGACAACTTGTCCAACTGCTTTTTAAAGCCTTTTATCTTTCGACCACTTACACAGTTCTTGTGGGGATTGTCGTAGAAGATCTTACGACTAGGTACTGGTCGTAGGAGAACTTATGACCAGGGCATTGTTGTAGAAATACTTACAACTAGTTCTTGGTCGTAGAAGAACTTACGACTGCTTGTTTTATGCTGACGTCTATTCTTTCCCTTTGTAAGTTCAAGAGCGACGAGAAGACCTTAGCTGATTCTCTCGACTATGAGAAAGTCGAGACGAAAAAGCTAAGTGATAAGAATGAAGACCTCCTGAATAAGCTTCAGGAGGCAAATTCTGCAATCCAAAGGTTGCAGGGACGATTGAACGGTAAGTGCTGAACTTAAGACCGTTTACGACCTTCTTTTCTTTTTCTGATTCTCTTTCCTTCTCAAAAAAAAAAGACCAAGAGGTCCAAACATGGGAGCAGCGCTACATAAAGGACTCTGCTTCTCACGCTGAAGAAGTCAAGAAGTTAGATTCTCGACTAGTTGGTAAGCAAATCTTTACCTGCGATTGATTGTGTTTTCCCCTCGAGGTCATTTTGTCTGACTGGTCTTATTCTTTTCAGAGTAAGCAGTACAAATAAAACGACTTCGCGAGGTTTCAACTCGCAATCAGGATGAAATGAAATCTTTGAAGGGAAACCTCCAAGACAACGTTTCACTTCTGAACAATGTACTCGGTGGGCTTCATGCTGAGGGGATCACTCCTCGTGAAGACACAATATCTGCTCACATGAGTGCCATTGGCGAACAAGTCGGAACTTTGCAGGAATTGGTGACTACTCTGAAGATGAACCAATTCGAATCGATAAAGGATGCGGTCAAAGAGGGAATAAGATTTATTTTAGCAAAAATTAGAGCTCATGACCCCAACCTTAATCTGCAACCCGTCATAGATGACTTCGTCTGCCCTGAAGTAGAAGCGGAGCAGTTGATGACGGAGATGTAGTCGATCGCCGATACTGTCACATAGAATATGCAAATAAGATCTCCTTCATCAGAGTAGTCTGTACCAGAGCCCTGAACCCTGTAAAGATAAGTTTTTGTTGCTGTTGGTATATATAATTCTTCCTTCTTCTTGAAAATCACCTTGTCGAGTAGTTAGTAACTCAAAAGATGATGAATGGAAGTGCAAGACTAAGAATTGAAGTCAAGTTAATAACTTTATCCTAGCCCCCCGACTATTTGCTTGGTTTATTTAGATAAACCAAGTAAATAGTGTGAAATGGGTTTTCTTAAAAAGAGAGGTTTAGCTAACTTGTAGTTTTTCAATCACGATTATCATGCACTGGTCGAAAGAGTAGGAACGAGTTGACACTAGAAAGTTCCTTCTAGTGGGCAGGATCACGTGCAGAGAGGAAAGGCTTCGACTAGGTGATATTACTATCTCCAACCAGATTAATCAAATCAAGAACGGTCAACTTGAGTTAGATAAACGTCTGGAGTTCCTTAAAAATTCGTTCAACTTATTCCAGTGCAGTCAGTAGGTTCGCTCTGGTAGCAAGAGTTAGAAACAGGACGACGCTAGAAAGTTCCTTCTAGTGGGCAGGACCACGTGCAGAGAGGAAAGTCTTCGACTAGGTGTTGCAACTTCCTCCGACCAGTTAAAACGAAGCGAGTTTACCAAAAAAACAGTAGAGCAAATATGAAAAGTGTACTCAGCTTAATTTATTTTTCAAAAAAAATGAATGAAGAAATAAACTAAGGTACTAAGAGTCTGCTTGACATTATTTTGACCATATTTTAAACCCAAGCTGTTTGTGTTGGCAGCAAAAAGGGAGGAACGAGTCGACACTAGGAAGTTCCTTCTAGTGGGCGGGACCACGTGAAGAGAGGAAAGGCTTCGACTAGGTGATGTTACCATCCTTTCACCCGATGTAAAGATGAACTGGTGCATCGGTCGAGAATGTCTTACGACCAGTGTATTGTCTTAGAAAAACTACGACTAGAACGGTCAAAGGCAGACCTTCAACCAGGGTATGGTTGAAAAAATTGTCAAAGCACTACTCAAAATAAGACAATAAAGATAGAAAGAACCTCATGCTTTATTGTATTGGTTGGTCGATTATACATAGAATTTGCGCAACTAGTCGATATTCCAAGAATTAGAGAGAATCCGGCCGTCTTAAATTGTCGATCGATCAACCTCGGTCACATAACCCGACCATCGTGTAAGGACCTTCCCACTTGGGGGAAAGCTTGTTCTGATTAGACTGGGATTGAATTTTCCTCAATACCAAGTTACCTACAGCAAGGATGCAAGGTTGGACCTTATGATCCTAGTATTTGCGCAGGGCTTGCTGGTAGACTGCTGAACGGATTAAGGCTTGTCGTAGCAGGGCACCGAGGGGTGCCCCGCACCCTAGGGTCGTCAGAGATACCCGTGTGCCGTCAGGGATACCGTGCGCGTATAAGCCTACTCTGTATAGCATATTTAGGCCATTGTACGAAAATACCCTCTCTCTCTCTTAACATTGTGAGGGCAAGAAGATAAATGTCCCTTCTTGCCCTCCTATAAATATAGCCCCAAGGGCATGTACATGAGGGGAGGATCTCATTTCTAACACACATGAGTAATACAAACATATGCTTGCCTTTGGCTTCTCCCTCCGGTCCTTCTCCCAAGACAAAGGGTACGAAGTACCCTCCGTACCCACTGTCTAGCCTTTTTAAGCTACGACAAGGCTTGATTTCTCTTCTCTTCGAGCAGGTTAATGTCATCTGCTCGAAGTTGTTCTTGGGATGAGTCATCGAAACTCTCGACTCTTGTAGACCTGATCTTTAGTTCTGGTGGAAGCATGTCTTCGGCACCGAAAACTAGGAAAAAAGGTGTTTCTCCTGTTGCTCGACTAGCGGTCGTGCGAACTGCCCATAATACTGAGGGTAATTCCTGTACCCAAGCCCCCGAGCGCTTAACAAGCTGGTCAAAGACTCGAGTTTTGATTCCCTGCATTATTTGTCCATTCGCTCGTTCGATTGCCCCATTGCTTTGGGGATAGGCGACAGAGGCGTAACACAGCTTGGTACCCAACTCGTCGCAAAATTCCTGAAATTTTGCGTTCGAAAATTGTTTACCATTATCTGTGATTATTCGACTTGGGACTCCAAGCCGAGTAATCACGCTTCTCATCATGAACCATTTTGCGACTTCCGTTGTTATCCCAGTCACAGGTTCGGCTTCGATCCATTTTGTGAACGTATCAATAGCCACAAAAAAGGAACTCGAAGCCTCCTGGAGCTTTTGGGAATGGTCCTAGGATATCGAGACCCTAGGTCGCAAAAGGCCAAGATAGAGAAATTGTTTACAATGCCTGAGCCGGTTGGTGTATTTGCCTGCTATGAAACTGGCATTGTACACATTTCTTAACCAACTCTTTGGCATCGTAGAGAGCTATTGGCCAGTAAAATCCTTGTCGAAAGGCTTTTCCGACCAACGTTCTGTAGGAAGCATGAGTTCCACATATACCCCCCGTGTATGTCATGAAGGAGGTTTAGTCCCTCTCTTTGCGGTATGCATCGCATGAGTACCCCTTGAGTGCCTCATTTATAGAGGACTCCTTCGAGCAAATTATACATTTTGGCCTTTCGGGATAAACGATCTGCTTCAAGATCATCGTCGGGAACAGAACCTATCTGAAGATACTTATAGATATGATTCATCCAAGTATCCTCGTATTCTAGAGAGACTGTCTCAATAGGAGATGTCTCTAGTGTCTCCACCAAAGACGGCTTCTGGAGTTGCTCCAAGAAGACACTTTTTGGTACTTGTGATCGGGAAGAAGCTATCCGAGCAAACTGGTCTGCGAGGAAATTATCCTTTCGAGGGATGAATTGTACCTCAAAACCGAAAAAAATGCTTTTCAAACTTTCGAACCTCTGATAAGTACCGAGACATGGTTGGATTAGAGCACTAGTACTCTTTTTCGACTTGATTCATGACTAGTTGAGAGTCTCCTCTCACGAGTAGTTGTCGAATCGCGAGCGCTTTCGCAGCTCGTATGCCAGCTAGCAAATCTTCATATTCTGCCACGTTGTTAGTTGCCTGAAAGTTTAATTGTTTGGCATACTCTAAGATCTCTCCATTAGGAGATTCCAAGACCACCCCAGCCCTCGAGCCACTTGAAGTAAATGACCCGTCAAAGTACATCGTCCACTAGTCGTGGGTATCGTATTAGGGATCCTGAACAGGTTTAGGATTTGTCCATTCAGCGACAAAGTCTGCTAAGATCTGGGATTTAATGGCCGTTCGGGACACGAAATGGAGGTCGAACTCCCCAAGTTCTACTGACCATTTAGACATGCGTCCCTCTGCTTCCCTATTCTGGAGGATCACTCCTAAGGGAAACTCAGACGGCACAATTATCTTGTGCACCTGAAAATAATGTCGTAGTTTCCTCGAAGACATGAGGAGGGCATAGAGAAGTTTTTGGACCTAAGGGTAACACTCCTTAGGCCTGTGCAAAACTTCACTTACGTAGTACACTGGTCGTTGGACGTTTTCACATTCTACGATTAATCTTTGCGCTCCTTCGCCGTGTGCGCGGCTAGATAAATTAAAAGCGTCTCTTCTGGTTTCGGAGAAACCAAAACAGGAGCACTCGTAAGATATCTCTTGACATCCTCAAAGACAGTGTTTGCCTCTTCCGACCACTTGAAATGCTCGTGCTTTCTTAGAAGTTTGAAGAAAGGTAGTCCTTTTTCTCCCAGTCGTGCTATGAAATGACTTAAACCTGCCATACATCCTGTGAGTTTTTGGATTTCTTTCTTCGTGGTCGGAGGGCACATTTGAACAATGGCTTTTATCTTTTTGGGATTTGCTTCGACCCCTCGTACAGAGACCAGGAATCCAAGCAATGTTCCCGAAGAGACTCCAAACACACACTTCTCAGGATTGAGTTTCAGGCGGTGTTTTCTGAGGTTGTCGAACGTCTCCTGCAAGTCCGAAACATGATCAAGCCATTTGATGCTTTTTACGACTAGATCGTCAACATAGGCTTCCAAATTTCGACCTAGCTGAGGTGAAAAAGTCGATTGCATCAAGCGTTGAAAAGAAGCGCCAGCATTTTTTAGACCAAATAGCATTTTGACATAGCAAAATATACCAAATGGAGTAATAAACGCGGTCTTTTCTTCATCTTCTAGACACATATTAATCTGACGGTAGCCAGAATATGCATCTAGAAAACTTAATGTTTCACAACCAGCAGTAGAGTCAACCAACTGATCGATACGAGGTAAAGGAAAATCATCTTTTGAACAAGCTTTATTAAGATCAGTGAAGTCTACGCACATTCGCCACTTGCCATTAGACTTCCTAACCATTACAGGGTTGGCCAACCACTCTAGGTGGTCGACTTCTCTTATAAAGCCTGCTTTAAGTAGCTTGTCCAAATCTGACCTTATAGCATCTCGTCGATCAGGGGCAAATCTCTGTAATTTTTGTTTTACGGGTACTTTGTCAGGCCGTAGAGCTAGCATGTGCTCGATCACTCTCCTAGGGACTCCGGGCATGTCGGATGCTTGCCACGCGAAGACAGCTGCGTTTGCCCAGAGCAAAGCGATGAGTGCGTCTTCCTATTTGGGGTCAGAAGTATCCCCGATGCAAACAGTCTTCAAGGGCTCCTCCAGATCCAAGGGAACCTCTTTGACTTAGTCGTTCGGCTTAGGTGCAACATTAGGCTTCGACTGCTTGGTCGAAGGCTGCCTTTTTTCTTCCCGAGCTGGTATCTGACCAACCAACTCAAGGGATCGACGGTCACACGTATGTGACATCTTCTTATCACAGTGGATTGTGATCACTCCTTTGGGACCTGGCATCTTAAGACATTGATACCCATAATAAGTTGCCATTAAGAATTTTGCCAAAGGTGGTCATCCCAGTATGGCGTTATATGCCGTATCGAAATCGACCACATCAAAGGAGATCTTCTCTGTCCTAAAATTACTTGGTGAACCAAATGTTAAAGGAAGAGAAACTTGACCAATAGGTTTGGCGGAAGACCCTAGTACAATACCATGAAAAGAGTATCTTACCAGTCTTACCTTGGTCCTAGGTAGTTGCATCTCGTCTAGGGTATTTGTAAACAGAATGTTTAACGAGCTACCACCATCAATCAACACTCGATTTACTCGATAGTTGTTAATGGTGGGTTCGACCACGATCGGAAAGCGACCTGGTCGGGTCGAAGGGATCAGGCAATCAACCTTCTCAAAAGAGATGGTGACTTCCGACCACTTCGGTAACTTATTGACAAGAGGAGGATCAATAGAGTTTACCTCGCGTTCGACTGCCTTAAGCTGTCGTTTTGACTCATACGCCAATGATCCCCAAAGATGTGCTCGATGGTGTGCTCAGGATCTTGAAATGGTATGTCCTCGTTGTCATCCGACTGTGTACGACCACTAGCTTGTCCTACCTCTTCGAGGGTAGGAAGTGGCCCTTTGTCATTGTAGTAGTCCTCGAGTTTTTGTTGGAAATCCCGGCAATTGCGAAGGTCATGTCTTTCCTTTTTATGGAACGGACACCACCTAGGCTTATTGGTCTTCCGTTCGGGGCGCTTACCTTTGCCTCGATCAGAGTATTACTTGGCTCTTCATGGCTCCTTATCGCTTACGGCCAGGACTTCCTTAGAACCATTGGCTTGAAGCTTTTGGCCCTTTGCCTTGTTCTTACATTTCTTGGCCTTTTTATCCTTCTTATTGCCACCTTCGCTAGCCTCTTGAGGGTGCTGGTCATCTCGATCGATGATTTTGGTCCATTCGACTGCTTCATCAGCAGTCGCGTACCGATCAGCCATCTCGAGTTTAGCGACAGTAGCCGGAGGATTCAAAGCGATGTCTTCTGTGATCCTTCTGCTGCGGACTCCCTGCTTGAAGGCTCTGATAACAGATGAGTCAAAAACCTCAGGAATTGAATTACGAACCTAACTGAAATGCCTGATGAATTGGCGTCATGTCTTGTGGTCATTTTGTCTTATCCTGTGCAGGTCGTCCTCCTTACCGGGGTGATGGTAGGTGCCCTGGAAATTGGCAAGTAGAAGGTCGCAGAGGTGTTGCCACGAATAGATCGGCTCGAGTTGTTGGTTTAATAACCACGATCGAGCGGACCCTTCGAGCACAGTCGGAAGGTAATTCGACATGACGCGCTCTCCTGCTGCTCGGACAGCGGTTGTGTAGATTTGGAGAAACTTGATGGGATTTTGGGACCCATCAAACTTCTCCATGTTCCCTGATCGAAACCGCAGCAGCCAGTGAACTACTTAGAGGTCAGGTGAGAATGCCCGACATTCGGTAATTACGTCGTAACGCCTCCTTTGTAGGAAAGAAGGGTTGATGTCGCCAGGTGATCATACTCGACGATACCCGGCAATTGGTGAATCTGACTTATGATAAGTCTCGATCCTACGAGGGTAATACTCCTCGTATTTTGTCTGCTGTTGCAGACCTCTGGGTCGGAGTGGTGAATGATCACCTCTCCTGGGAGCTTTTTGATCATCAGATGTTCGAGGAACCCTTTTTTGGTTTGGGGAACAATGCAACTTGCGGCGTTCTCCATGGGGTGAGTTATTCGAACGACTGGAAGCTGACGGAGTCGTACTGCTATGACTTCCAGAATGATGTCGGCGGGGACATTCGAGCTTGCTCATCGTGCTTCATAGCCTTCGTGCGATATCTTCAGCGAAGAGGTCGTAGCCAGGTGCTCGGGCAAGTTCTCGAGAAGATCGTTGATATGCTGGCGTTCCTGAGCCTCTTCCGACTGGTATTGAGTGCGCCCAGGCAATTTTCTCTGAGTTGCGACTCATTTCCGTTGGATTGTTTCAGAATCATCCATACCTGATCCTTGAGCTTGCCTTAGTGAAGTATGATGATCTCGAGGATTTTCCGAACGCTCATCAGAGTATTGACTCCGTTCATCGCCGGAGGTGTCCTTGCCATTGCCACGAGCGGTCGTAGGGTGTGATCATCGGGGAGCGTCCTCAGTCCTATCTCTAGGAGAGTTATTGCTACCTGAGAGAAGGACGAAGACCTCCTGCTGATGATCTCCACTTGCGCTTGAGGCCTTCTCGCTTGAGGAGTCGTCGAATGACACCATCTGGTGACTTGGAGCAAACCCCTCTAGGAAGGGGAATTCTGGGTTATAGCCGTCTCCGTCCATAAGTGAGCACTGTGTTGGGATGGTCGAACTCGCAGGAAGAGCGTGTTCGATCGCATCCTTGGCTGGGCTAGCCAGAGAGAGAGAATGTCAGACCCAGGATTAACACTCCCAAATCCTTTATGCATTTCTAAACTAGTCCCATGATCAGTAGCTAGTTCACACAGTAAACAGATATGGTAACATCTATAAATCGCACAATTATATTAATAATCAACAGAGTTTATTACAAAAGGGGCTTACAAGCCAACAATAAAGAACGCAGCGGAAGACGAAGAAGTAGTAGAGTCCAGCTGATCTGCCATAAGCAATCGACTGGGGTAGCGGCCTAGTCGTCAAGATCCACACCGGTAGCAAAGTCTTTCTCCTCTGAAATTTGTTTGCATAAAGCAAGGACGAGCACAACTACCGTGCTCGCATGTTACACCCAAATAACATAATTAATGCATGCATGGATATAACAAAGAAAGGCTTATTGGTTAAATTTACGTAAAGCAATGTTTTCTTTAAATGCTTGTACTAAGTTCCAAAGCAGTCATTCTATAACTAAAATTCATTTTATAAATTCTCAGTTTTATAGTCAGATAACATTCACACAAGAATGGTGAAGGATACCCTCCTATCACATGGCTTCCCACCCAATTTCCCATTTGTATAAATCATTTGAAAAAATCTTTTCAAAACAAAATCAAAGTCTAACTTTGAGTGGCTTTGCCAAGCATATCCATGTCCATGGACACGGTTATTCAAATAGTTCTTAACACTCTACACAGGTTGTACAACTTTACCCACAAGACATGAATTCTCTTGTTTGTTTGGCATCCGTCGATACCACCGCTCACTACCTTAGGTAAGCAATCTAGAACACGCGTCAAGGCTTTTACAATGCGCCATTCTACCGCAGCCCCCCCCCTCGCTAAGGTTTCGCCCCCTTTGGATAGAAACCCGCAAAGTTCCTAGCCCCCTCTTGCGCCAGGTAGGACTAACGTAGGTCATAACATGACTACCCACCGCATCTGAAGGGAACGACCACGGTGGAACATTACAAATTAGTCAGCCAGGTCCCGTCCATTCGAGACATGTGGTAGTACGATGTGGCTTAGCAAGATACGGCTCGAAGACCGGTCCTTAACTGACTTGGGCAACTTTCCATATAACCCATGGGCCTCGATCATATAAATGACTCGATCTCGTGTATCAACATGCACCATCCAAACATCCATTACGCCCAAGTACAAACAACTTTTTCTTTTTGCTTTTCAAAATCATTTACAAAATCTTCCATGACAAACCAATGCCATAGACTTTTAAACAACATTTGATTTTTGGCTGAAATTCCCAAATCAAATATTTTTGTTCTAAGCATGGCTTTTTTAGCTGAAATTCCCAAATCAAATATTTTTGGTCTAAGCATGGCTAAGCATATTTTTTTCTCAAAATATTCTAGTTCATACTATTGTATAAACTAGATTTTCATCTAAGGTGTAAATGTAGGTTTATTTCAATGTCCAGATTGGTAGTACAAAGGAATTAGGCATAACTATAATTTAAAACAGGAATTTAAATTAACTTGAGTATAAATAAGCATGCAATAATAATTTAAAATAGAATTTAAATAATTTTAAATAATGGGCTCAAATATGATCAAAGGTATAACTTGCCTTGCTTGATTAGTTACTCTCAAACAGCGTTGAAATCTGACTCCCCGAAGTCGTCGAAATCTATACGCGAAAATAAGCCAAATTCAAACAAAATTCAAATGAAGATTCAAATGAACTCCAAATTAAATAATCTTGGTTTAGTTAACTAGATCTTGAATTTATATGAATTTAGAAATTTGAATCGCCGAAATCGGAGTTCGTATGAAGGAGAATGAGCTCCGGGAAGTTTTAAACCCTAATTTGGATTTAAAAGAATTTACCAATTTATTTTCCTAAAGGAAAATCCGGTTTATGACATCAGCCCTTAGAAAAAGGATTTTCCAGCTGAATTCTTTTTGTAAGGGAAAAGAAAAGCCACCTCAGCACACTACTACAGAAAAGGCCTTTACAGACGGTTCAAAAACGCCATCACAGACGGTTCTGTGAGCCGTCTGAGTTTATGGGTCAATAATGCTAATGGTCATCACAGACGGTTTTGAACCGTCATAATACCTACTATCACGGGCGGTGCGTAGATGCAACCGTGCGTGATATCGATTACCAGCGCACGGCATGATGAAACCGTGCAGTGATGATCGATTACCGCATGACGATGCAGATATGAAACCTTCGTGATAGTCACTATCACGCATTTGTTTCATATACGCATCGTCATGGTAATCGACTATCACGACGGTTTCATCTATGCACTGTCTGTCAGTAGTCTTTGCATTGCTAAATCTATTTACGCTTATTGGCTAGCCTCAGAAATGCTAGCCATGCCCTCTGAAACAAGCACATCCAATTCTCATTCATTTGAAGCACATCAAAATTGCATTCATTTCGAAACAAGCACACATCCAATTCACAAATCAATTAACTAAATTTAACCATTAATGTACATTAATTTACACACATGTACCATTATGTTCAATCTATCTCAATCAAGTTCAATCGCTACCTTTGTGGAAACTCCCATTTGGATTTATGACCTGTCTGTTCAGGAATGACGCAAGGTGTGATCGAATTTTTATGAGCTCGCTCTGTTCCAACGCAGTTTCAGCGATGTTCGCAACCTGTCGATATGAAGGTTAAATTCGGGCTTATATAAATTGGTAAGTATATATGAAATAATTGTTGAAAGATTGACAAACCTGAGGATCATTGGTGATCGCGGAACCGATGAGTAGTTGCATGTTGTGGCAAACATAGTATCCACAGACGTTGCGGCCCGGCGGCTGCTGGTGGCACTGCAAAAATAGAATTGGTTAGTTCGAGAGGCATTGCTACGAAGTGTTATATAGGATTAATGTGTACTAGCTAGCAAGTACCGGGAATGTTTGATCATGTTGCAGCGTCCTTCCCTTGATATTCCATCCTTTAGCATGTAACACGTCGAACACCCTCGTGACTCCAAGAAGTTAGCCTTAGCCATTGCAAAGGAAGGAAAGACTACAATAGAGTTTCTATGGAGGAAATGTGTTTACCTGATGATTAAACTCCGGATAGTTGTGAAGTTGTGAGTGGCCCTCTGTAAGGAATCTAGGTATATTACGTATTTCCGTTTTGGTATAATTACAATTAGAATCCAATGGAACCTACACAGGTATGTCAGCATGGTCATTAAACCTAAGTTCATGTTGCTTATAAAGTACAAATCAACAAGTATAGCCAGTAGTGCAACACTACTTACTTACGTTGTAGGGCAAAAGTATGAATTCCTTGTTGCGGTGAGCCATGAAAAAATCTATAACGTAATTCTCGACGAATGTTGCATTCGCCGTGATGCTTTGCTCGGAGACAACGTGTGGGTCGAGGAAACCTACCGGTGATTTCCTTCTTTCGGCTTCACAGATCATGTATCTATTATACAAAAGCTAGGAGTTATATATAACATTTATCGATATTACACGAACATTGACCGTGATTGTACACACTTACAGTGTCCAGCATCGTATGATTGAGGCGTCGAGCTCGTCGAGGTTGAAGAGACGAACAAGTCATCAAAGGTCACCGTGAAGACGGCGTCTTGATACACGTGGTTAAAATGATGCTCCTTGAACTTGACGGTGACACCCGAGCATCGTTGATCAACCGCTTGTTGGATTCCATGTACCATGCATGCAATTCCGTGCAATCCAATCCTAGGGTAGGGTCAGTCTAACTTCTCGAGCAATGACTCGCTTTGGCTTGTATTTCCGCACAAGCGGCAAGAAGGGATATTAGGAGAGGACTCGATCGTCTTCGATTTGCCCTTGCCCTTGCTGCCTCGCTTTGTATAGGTCGACTTCACAAGAGTCGGTGAGCACGAGGTGTAGATGCATGTGATGCAATGGGCCCTTGCCATGTCGGTCTGAGTAGCCGGTGCGGTCGAGTCCTGTGGACTTGATGCCGCTGCGAGACATTCCGTGAAGTTGACACCGAGCGGTAGCTCCAGCGGATGTCCTCCTTGGGCCATTTGGATGAATGTTCCAACGGCTTGCCCTAGAGTCATGACCTCATCGTTTGGGGAATTTTCACGGGGCGGCCTCGAAATTGGCACAAACGCCGTCCACATTCACTTTTTGCGAAACCCGCGCTAGATTTGCACCGTGCACCAAAGCTCCGATCGGGATGGATACACCTGCCCCAAGCGAAGATCTAGGGCAACAGAGACATATCTCACTTGAAGCTTGCACTTTGTAGCCACCTCGTATAACGATACAAAATTAGCTACTCCAACAGCCTATCAATGGATTGAGCATTCGGAGATAATAATTATTACCGGATGTCATCGACGAAAATCTGTCATCACCTATTGTGGTAGGGTTAGGGTTGGACGCGACTACTCGGATGTTTGGGGTGGCTAAGCGGTATAGTAGGGGTAGGGGCTTCCAACCGACTTGGCATTTGCAATCCCTTAATCCTTTCCTCAAAGGTCTCTATCTGCTTTTGCTCGAGCATACGAATCCTTTCCTCAAAGGATTGATTGAATTTTCAAGTGAGCTCATCTCTGAGGGATGCACGAAGATCCTCTCGTAGCTTTGCATCGTGCTCGGCTTTGGCTCTCTTCCTACTCCGGTACAATCCGGAGTCCGCTTGGAACCATTGTTCCCATGTAACAAAACACCAGCGCCTCTCGTGCGACCCGGATGCTCACTGTTTCCTAGGGCCGCAGAGAGTATATCTTTCTCCCTATCTGCTGGAATGAGCCTTGGGAAGATTGTGCACTCAACGTTATCTGCAATATAGCCCGACATGTCATTTCACTTCCTATGAAGTTATGGAGTAATTACAAACTAGGTAGTTCGATATCTTACCACGCGTTGGGACACTTCCTGGTCTTCGGGGTTTGGAAAGTACACTTCCCACGTAGGCCGAATACATAACCTCGCAAATAACCACCGTCGGTAGCGCACATTAGTGATCTCGAAATAGCGAGGAGAGATTCAAACCGCTTTTCGCTGTTCTGATCCCTCCATATCGGGCTTTACCCGCATACCAGTGCCGCGAGTTTGTGGGGTGCTTGTTTTTGCTCGAGGGCCGTGTGCCGCACTTTCACTCTTAAATTCATCTGTCGTCTTCTTCGCCACAAACTCGGCCAAGGACTCTTCCAAGAATAGATACTTGTGGAAGGGCGGCTTTAGATCCTTCTCCACGTAGTTCTTGACAAGCATGCTCTTGAAGTTCTTCCACGCTTTGCATGCCTATAGCAACGTGTGTCGTCGCGACGGAGTCCGTGAGTTCTTAGGGATCTCGAGCGATCACGAAATTTCCGCCAAAGACGGTTTTCGATGGTCGGGCACCACCTTCCACGAATCATAGGTGATCTTGACCCGTTCCGTGCAACTATTCCGACCATTCTCCGGAATCGGACGCCGCTTTCGACGAGGATTGATAGGGGTCCCGGTGATCGACGACCGTGATGGTAAATCGGCCGTGGGCCTTTTCGATATTCCTCTTCTTCTACCGTGGTTGGATATTGTTCGAGAGGATGGTGCATCATCGGACACATGAGGCGGCGATGACTCGTAATGAGCGGAAGACATCTTCACAAGAAATAGAATTATCATTGCAATGTATTCGATGGCGATATCAAAACAAATACCATATGAATAATCGACTAGAACAAATACAAATTCCTAAAACATGTACAATTATCATGAAGGACCATGACAGATTATTGATAGAAATAGTTAGGGAAAGGCGTGGGGGTTCGATCGGTAACTTCGGCATTGGTTACCTTTAGGCGTCGACGAGACGGACAAGCGAGCAAGCGATCTTAGGAGCAGAGCGGGCGTCGAAGGGGAGGCGCCACTGGCTCGGGAGGGAGGAGGCGGCGGGCTCGGGGCAGGAGGCGCGTGGGCTCGGGGAGGTGCGCCGGGTCAGAGGAGGAGGCGGGCTCTGGGGGAGGCGCGCCGGCCGGGAGGAGGAGGCGTCGCGACGGGATCGGGAGGAGTAGCGCCGGCTCGAGGAGGCGGCGTTGAGGGACGGTGGCGACGGGCTCGGGGAGGAGGGAGCGAGAGGAGTTGAGAAACTTAATCGTTTGAGAGTGGCGGTAGCGGCAAACCCTAGCTAGAGTCCGAATGTAAATAGGGATGGACATCACGAGCGGTTCTAAATTAGAACCGCTCAGGATACCTATCACGCAGCGGTTCTAACTTAGAACCATCGTGATATGCGATGTATCATGACGGTTTTAATAAACAACCGTCGTGATATGTGATGAATCACGAGCGGTTTTAATAAACAACCGCATGATATATGATATATCACGAGCGGTTCTAACTTAGAACCGCTCATGATATATGATGTATCACGAGCGGTGTTAATAAACAACCGCTCATGATATATATAGCATGAGCGGTTTTGATAAACAACCGTCATGATATATATGTGAGACGATGCGTAGTTCAAACCGCTCGTGATATTATTTTGTATTGGTTAATATCTAGATCGATCATTTTATTGGTTAGCCTCGAGAAATGCTAGCCATGCCCTCTGAAACAAGCGAAAAAGACAACAAGTACATGTATATACATCCAATTCACATTCATTTGAGAAACAATCACATCCATTTCACAAGACAAATCAATTAATTAACTCAAATGAACTAAAATTAACCATTCATCGTAATGTATATACATATACACACATTGTTCAATTAATCTTTAAAATTAGCCCTTCATGATGATCGACGTATGTAGCTAGTTTCGTCATGTTCTTCTTCCTCGACCCTTATGCCGCTTTCGAAAGGAGGCAACTCGTCAAATTGATTGTATTCTTCCTCGTCCACTACATTCTCAACTCCGACAATCCTCCTTTTTCCATGAAGAACTACGTGGCGCTTCTTATTTGCCGGTCGGTAACATAGAAGACTTGAACAACTTGGTTAGCCAAGACAAATGGTTCATCTTTGTATCCGACACGTTCGAGGTCCACGGTAGTGACGCCTGCTTTGTCGACCTTCACCGTGGGAGATGGACCCAACGGCACCAAATAGGGGATCTTGAAAAGCACGTGGTCGAGCTCCCATATCTCCTCTATTTGCCCATAGTAGGAGCTCCTCACCCATCGGTCTTGAATGCATCTATCACGGACACCGCTGTTACGTTAGTGCTTTTTATATCCCGAGCTGCGTATAGAATGTGTACCCATTTATGTCGATCCTCGCCATGTTACAAGCTGTAAATGTTGGCCCTTTTGCCAACCATGTCGAGATATCACTTGACGATCTCCTAGCAAGTCGCTCCTTCAACCATTGGTTGAACCGTCACATTGTGTTGTCTCGTGATCCAAACATCGGCGCAGCGGATTACATTGCGAAGCACGTCCTTGTCTTTGAGTCGATATCTGAGACACTTCGGTCATGTGTTGCAAGACCGTGAAATGGGCTTAAGCATACGCATCCATATTTGGAGTGATTGCTTTCCTTCCGATGGTCCCGATACCCTCGAGCCTCCCTCATGGCGAGATCGAGGCACACCTATCGGTTCGACTGAGCCATGTAATCGAGCGAAACTCAATGACCTCTTCGTTGCATAACCTTCGACGATCTTGCCCTCTGGCCGAGATCGATTCCGTACATATGACTTGAGAATTCCCATGAACCTCTCGAGCGGGTACATGCTACGTAGGAACACGGGCCCGCACATCTTTATCTCCTCACAATATGAACAATGAGATGGACCATGCTATCGAAAAACGACGGAGGGAAATACATCTCAAGATCACATAGTGTCGTCACCACCTCGTCTGCGAGCATCTAGTCCTTCGAGATCGATGACCTTCGAGCAATTATGTTAAAAAAATAACACGACCTCATGATTGTCTCTCGGACCTTGATCGGCAAAATACTTCTAATTGCAGCAGGAGTATTTGTGTCATCAACACATGACAATCATGAGACTTCATGCCAATTAACTTCAAATCTTTTATCGAAACAAGTTTCTTCATGTTGGCGAAGTAACCGGACGGAACTTTCACGCCATGCAAGCACCGCACATTCGGTTCTCTCGGCCTTGGACAGAGTGTAACAAGCGGGGAAGGTACGTTCGTCCTTTATCGGTCCTTGTTGGTGCTAACTCAGTCCGATGTCCATATCAACCAAGTCAAGCCGTGCGTTGACACCATCCTTTGTTTTGTCACGAATGTTGAAGAAGAGACCAATCAAGTCATCACATACATTCTTCTCTACATGCATGACGTCGATGCAGTGGCGAACTTCTAGGTGCTCCCAATAAGGTAAGTCCCAAAATATTGATCTCTTCTTCCACATGTTCTTCTTACTTATCCTCGATTTACATCCCTTTCCAAGCACAACATCTAAATCCTTAACCATATCATAGACCTCTTTTCCGCTTAAATGCCTTGGAGCTGAACTGTCCTCCTTCTCTCCGTCAATTGTTTCTTCATCTGCGGTATGGGTGAGCCCTCGAAGGAACCTACGATGACGCATGTACACGGTTTTGCTTGAGTGATTCAGCCACACACTCTCGGTATCATCTAAGCGGTGAGTATGTGCTTTGGCCCTTTTGTACTCGGCCGACAGTTAGCAAGGGCGGGATAATCATTTATGGTGCGTAACAACAAGGAACGTAAAGTGAAGTTCTCTCGTTGTACGCATCCCATACTGCACCCTTCAATCCACGGTATTTTTAGATCTTCCATCAATGGTGCTAGGTACACATCAATATCATTCCCGAGGTTGCTTGGCCCTTGGATAAGTATCGACAACAAAATATACTTCCGCTTCATACACAACCAAGGAGGAAGGTTGTAGATCTGAGCGCCACGGGCCAAGTGCTATGTCGGCTGCTCATGTTACCGAAAGGATTCATTCCATCTATACTCAATCCAAACCTTATATTCCTCGGTTCCGCACCAAAGTCTGCAAACCTCCTATCGATGTTTCTCCACTGGGCGGAATCAGCAGGGTGTCTTAACTTTCCGTCATTCTTACGCTCCTCGAGTGCCAATCTGCTAGCTTTTGCATTCTTTGGGTTATAAAAACCGCTTCAAGCGGGGAATTACAGGAAGATACCACGCCACCTTAGCAGGAGGTCCTTTCTTCACCTCGATTCCCTCGTCGTCATCTGATTGCTTCTTACGCTTGTATCGGGATGCGTTGCACACCGGACATACATGCATGTTTGTATACTCGTTACGGTAGAGGATACTGATCGTTCGGACATGCATGTATTCTTTCTACTTCCATTCCCAATGGACAAAGAACCTTTTGGCTTTGTAGGTGGTTTTGGGCAACTCATTTCCCTCCGAAGCATGTCCGCTAAGAGACCCTAATGACTCAAGTGAAACTCTTGTCGGACCAACCGTTGCTTGCCTTCAATTTCAGCGGCTTTAAGCACGGATGACAACCTTGTGTATTCCGACTTGCAGCCGGGAACAAAGGTTTCTCTGAGTCCTCCATCACGCCCGGAATTGAACATACTCCCTCTCATCACGGTTCCTTACGCATCGTGAAGCATCCGATCTAGATTGTCATCGTGCGACCTATTGAATCGGAACCACAATCGACATCATTGGCGGCATATCGTTGACTTCTGTATAATATGCATATCGTTGACTTCTGTATAATATGCTCTTCACCGTGGTCGGTCCAACATGTATAACCCTTTTGAAACCCCTTTGAATCAAGTGTGCTTCGATCTGCGCTCGGTTGTTAAACATTTTGATTCTCGCAATCAATGCATGGACAAGACATATATTCCGCCCCTTATTCAACATATCCTCCTCGTGACTCTTGTAAAAGCAGACACGCCATTAATGTACTCTTCACTCACACGGTTCTCGGTGTACATCCAACCGGTCCATCACACGGTTCGTATTGAAAACCCCGAAAATAAATAAAAGGGTGATGACTTTCAAAGCGTATTTTCGAGGCTTAATTACGATTTTTTCATTTTTACATTTTTTCGGATTTTATTAACTTACATGTGGGCCCTACTTGTCGGTGACTCATTTTTATTTCATGATTTTATTTATAAAATCTATGGCGGTCCCACATGTCATAGACTCGTTAGTTTATTAACTAAATAATTAAAAATAGTAGGACTAATTTGAAGCTCAAACTGGGCTTAGGGTGACATCGCATGGCTATATAGTCGTGGCTCTCGGCCTAAGGTCTACTTTGAGGCGAACCGACGGTGATGTCCCACATGGGCGCTGAAACTAGCGATTTGGCGTAGCGCTGAAACTACTCAAATTAAAGGATGCTTATGCTTGATATGTCACCTCGATCACGAGGAAGGTGTCAATGAAAGTCGGGAAGGTCCAAGCGCTGGTGGGTCGTCGATCGGTGAACAGAGGCGACGGCGGCGAAGCTCCTCGGCGACAATATACTGGTGAAATGGACCAGCCGGCTCGGTGAGGTGAGGCGATGTACTCAAACCGACACGAACGGCGATGGACCTATCGTGGCGCCAGAGATATGGAGATCAAGAAGACTATATCTGTTTTGGCCGGGAGGCGGAGCTATATATATACGTCTGTGATGAGTTAATTATCACGGACGGTTTTAACAAAACCCGCCTCGTGATATTGGGCAATATCACGAGCGGTTCATGTTTGGAACCGCTCGTGAAGTATCACGAGACGGTTCTACAACAAAACCGTCGTGATATTGGGTAATATCACAGACGGTTCATGTTTGGAACCGTCGTGAAGTATCACGACGGTTCCAAACATGAACCGCTCGTGATATAACATCTTCACTGAGCGGTTTTTAGCGCGGAGAATAACACGACGGTGGGTAACAAAACCGTCTAAGATTGTGTTTATCTGAGCGGTTTCAATGAACCGTCTGTGATCAGGCGTCCAGTATTAGCATTTCTGTAGTAGTGGCACCCACGTGGGTGCCATGCAGATGGTTGCACTGATGTGGCTGTGACGTGGCGCCACGCAGTCACGCCACATCAGCTTCGAGGCGACAGCACGCGGTGACCGAGAGTATTGTGCTTCTTATTGGCTTCTGTCTCCCTATTGTCCTGATAATCCCGCCTTTTATACAGTTCTCGAAGTGTACCGTTGTATCTCCAGTCTAAAGGCTGCCTTAATGTTCCAGATCGTGGAGCCGTTACTAGAGGTTATTATGCAAGTAGTAACGTTCCCATGTTGCCAGGTAGTTATCACCATAATAAGGAGTTTAAATCATGCCATTATTCTAGAGAATAACAACATAGTTTACTACCCCATATCCTTAAGTATGGTGCGGAATATTCCCTGGTCAACTGGGCCCACATGTCTGTAAGCCCTATCGAGTAGGAACTGGTCGTAGAAGAGCTTACGACCAGATGGTGGTCGTAAAAGAGCTTACGACCACAGATTGATTGTAGTGGAACTTACGATCATGGTATGGTCGTAGAAGGACTTACGACCATGGGGTAGTCGTAGGAAGACTTACGACTATGGGGTGGTCGTAGAATACCTTACGACCTCCAGCTTCTCCCCTATGAATAAGGGGTATACTCAAGGACCATATGACGTCATTATTATCCATAATGTGAATTACAGATAAATAATTAAATGATGATTATTATATCCTCGTCAGATGACATCAGCGAGAACTTGATTTACACACAGACATAAACTATAAGTGCGCAACACGCACATACTGTAACTAAAAGCTGAATGCTGGAAAGATTCCATCATTGTTTTAGGGATACATAAGTCTGGAAGAAACAAGATCATGAACAGGTGACATACAGAGAGATTGCTATGCTTTGGGTGTGTAGGATCCTCCTGTCCTCAATCTCGTTTTGTTTTTCTGAATCTTTTTTAGTTATGTGTGCCCATATAGTTAACAAACAACAACAAGAAAACATTTTAGTGTATTTTGATTCTGATGAGTATGAGGTGGTGTAGATATGATATGGGGTACTAGTTTCTGCTTGCCGTACAATAGAAATCATTTGCATATCTGTAGAACTGACCATTTGCATATCTACACAACTTCTTGTTTGATTATTATGGAATTTTTCAAGTAAAGGCCCTTCTTTGAATTTTTGGATAAATTGTCATATCACTTTACATTGACAGGCTATGGCCCTGCTAGATATGCTTTGTTCATACTTGTTTATGCGGGATTGGAGGTATATTATGAAATTATCAACCTTTGATCTCAATTTTGATGTTATGGCTTCTTTCCTGGCAAGTCAGTTTGAAGCGATGTCACGAGTTTCTTTGTCTATTTCTCTATTTATGAACTCTTAACATAAATTGGTCCACCTTTGATCCACTACCATGTATGCTATAGACTTTTGCCATATAGATACTAACATCAGGGTTGGAGCTTTGGATTGATAATTTGATATTAATGATATGATGTCTGCTGATTCAGGTTCTTGCAATTCCAGCAATACCTTTAACCATGTTTGCGGGTGGTGAAAGTGGGTTGTCTCTTTCCAATCTACTGGATACCGTTTCACATTTATTTTTATTTTTTTAATTGGCATCAATAATGTTTGGCACAATTAGTATTCATTTGCAATCATTAAAAATTATTGTGACCTTATGACATATTTATTTGTTTGCAAGGACCGTTTATTGCTTGATGAAAGTGGTTTGTGTTATATGAAAAGCTGATGAATTAAGAAAATACCAATCTGCATGGAGTACTTCTGTACTTGATCTCTTGCTAGTAACCTTTCGTAGTTAGTTTACTAGGGTGTGAAATAGCTCTTTAAGCTCTGCTGAAAGTATCAGACTGCTTCAGTGACAATCGTTCAACTGAAAACACTACTGAAGTAAAGAATAACTTGACATCATAGGTATAGGTTTAGCATTTCCAGAAAGTGTTTGGTACTGTGGGACTAAATGTGAATAGTCCAATCATAAATGTTGAATCTTCCTTTTTTAAGAAAAAAAAACTTCAACGTCTGAATCTTGTGGATGTTTTGATATGTATTGCCTATAGATGTTTCTATTTTCTTGCTGGTGATAACTCATATCTAGAGCAATATCTGATTGACAAACATGACTGACAATTTATGTTTGATTTGATTGTCATATGCAGTTTCCCCTTCTGTCCAAGAGCAGCAAACTTCAAAGGTTAGTTCTTAAGGCCACTGAGGATGGGACGGATGAGGTCCACATAGATGACTTTCCTGGGGAGCAAAAATGTTTGAAATATGCGCAAAATTCTGCTATGGAATGGTTGTCGACCTCGGTCCCCACAATGTTGTTGCAAAGAAAGATGTGCGTGAGTACCTTGAAATGATGAAGACGTGGAGAAAGGAAACTTGATATTCAAAATTGAGGTCTTTATAAATTCTAGCATCCATCATTGTTCTCCAGAGCACAAAGGTAATATTACCTTGGTCTGAGGAGCTGAAGGTCATCGGCAGATGTAGGATTTGTAGGAAATTGTTTTGGTGTGTTTACACCTTTGTATGTGGATGCTAGATTTAGTTATTAACTCGATTCAGTCCGCAACGGAGTGTCTATGTTTTTTGTTCTGGTTTTTTTTATATATCGACAATGTAATTCTACATTTGAAATGGTTTTACCAAAGATCTGAAACTTCTTATGAAAATATGTGATACTATATCCTCTAAATCATTGTAGTTTAACTAGCGATAAAATATTTCTACAGAACAAAATAAAAATGGACGTCTCTAGCTCAATCTAAATACGTCTATGAATGCGTATCTATATTTCTTGGCACGCAATAAAGCTTCACTAGGGAGAGACGATATGGAAATGCAAATATGAAAGCGTCTCCAAGCTTGTAGAGACGCAATCTAAATGACTCATATCACTGTAGACGCGCTTAATAATATGTCTCTTCGATCTTTGACACGGTACGTGGGGAGACGCTCTAGTGACGCTTTACAAAAACGACTCTATGACGCTAGAGAGATGATTGAAAACGTCTTTAACCCATAAAATAGGCGTCCCTATAGGGTTTTTGTGTTGTAGTGTCACTCTCATAAGTAAAATAGAAGATCTTATGACGAGACGTAACTCACATAACAATTCTAGCCCATCTTCCAAGACAAAGTTCTACAAGATCCTAAAGTGCCACAATTGTCAAGAAAAGTGACACATTGCCTCAAAGTGTCTTTATGAGGAGGAAGATGAAGAAGGGCCCAAATCATAATGATCCAGAAAGAAGATGATGGGAAAAGAAGTCATTTTGTTGGGCTAGCCATAAAAGTCGATCCATCAAATCAAACAACTCAAATGCTCATATGGCCTCATCGCTATTTGACTCATCTACATGTTTTATGGCAAAAGGTAAAATTGAGATAAATAATGATGATGAGCTTTCATATGATGATTTGATGGATATACTAGAAGAACTAAATGAATATCTTAGAAAAGAGAAGATAAAATTCAAAGTTTTAAAGAAAGAGTTCATCTCTCTTCAAAATATTTATAATATTCTAAAAGAAGAGCATGAATCTCTTCTCCTCAAAAATGGTTCTAGGTCCAAGGTGAATATAGGCACAACATGTGATTTATTAAAAGATATGTCTTGTGTAGTTGCTCATCCTTGCATCGCATCAAAGGTTAATGTATCCACTTCTTGTGATGATCTGTTACATGCTCCATGTAGCTCAAAATTAGATGCATGTTCCTCCTCTATGCTTATTGAAACTAATCTTGTAGAGAAAAATGAAGAGCTAATGGTCCAAGTTAAGAAATTAACGATTGACTTGGAAAAAAAGCTTCAAAGGGAAGGCCACCCTCGATAATATATTAAGCAAGCAAAGAATCTTGCAAGACAATAGTGGAATTGGATTTATTTCTAAGAAGAAAGAAAAAGCAAGACAAGACATTCAAAGAAGTGGCAAATTGGCGCGAAGCAAGAAAAGAAGACAAGAAGAGGAAGTAAAAGCCCAACTTATTATAATTGCCAGGAAAAGGGATATATTGGTAAACAATGCACATGGGTAACACTCCTAAGCCTACTCTTTATAATGATCATTATTCTCTTAGGAAAAAATAAAAATGGTAAGGTGACTGCTAGAATTGTTAGTTCACCAAAGATTAATGCTAGGCCCATTTGGGTACCAAAATCTCTTGTGACTAATATTTGAGGACCCAACCTTGTTTGGGTACAAAAAAAAGTGCTTAATATGTTGAATAGGTACTTGGAGAGGTATTAGAGGCTTGGTTCATTCAAATAAAGGTGGATTCCACCATATGTCAATTTGGAGCCAAGCTTGAGGATGATCATGTCATATCAAGAACCAATGTTATTTCCGTAACAAGAACTTACATTTAAGTTTCTAGCCTCTAGCCTTGTGTAGGATGCATTCATAAAAATCTTTTTCAAAATGTGTCATTGCCCTTGTTCAAAATCTTTATTATTGCAATCTTGAGCAAGACAGGAAGTGGCACATTAAGGAGGAGTGCTAAGTCATATACATGTATATCACATCCCTAAGTGTGCCCAAATAAACTAAGTGCTAGTAATATTTTTCAAAGATTTCCCAAAGTCTTTGGCTCAAGAAAAACCTATTTTAAGCGAAAATGAGTTTCTAACCAAAATTCTATATTATAGTATCTTGTTTTTGACATAAACTAGATTTTTGTGTAAAATCTATTCTAAAAGGAATTCGAAAACCATCCCAAAAGGAATATCCTAGAGTTGGTCATTCTAAACCTTTTAGGTATTCAAAAGATTTCCAAAAGGCCAACCTAGCAAAAGTTATTTGATTTCAAAACTCATCCAAAATACTATTTTGACCTAAGTAGACACTTTCTAGCACTTAAGTAAGTTTTTCCATTTGAGCCAAAAAAAATTCACATAAATAGGTCCATAATGGCATACATGATTTATACATACAATTGGATGCTTTGAATACCATCAAATGTTCAATTTGGCTCTTTTGTAGAAGTTTCATATAAATAAGCCTTTCTTTTTGCTAAAACAAAAGCCTAATTTATAAAAATATTTGATACTTGGATTTTTAAGGACTATATAAGTAGGAAGTGCTCCAAATATGTTTATAGGGTTGATTGTGTGAAAATTTGGAGCAAATTACAACAAATCCTTCTTTTCTCCAAAATCTGCATCAAAATCTGCTGACAGATTCAGTCTCCGCCGGACTGACCAGCAGTAACCGGACGGTCTGACCAGCAATAACCCACTGGTTTGACCACCTGTGCTTAGCGGTGAGACCTGCATTGCGAAGTGGGATCCTTTTTCTTCATGTCTCGAACTGTTTTCTTCAGTTGTCTTCTCCACCCAAAAAATAACCTCTCTTTCTCTCTCCTCAAGCCTCCTCTCTCCTCTTCGGCCTCGAATCTCCTTTCCCGGCGTTCGGTTTTGCGTCCCGAGGTAATTGGTTTGTTTTCCTCCTCCTCCACTCTCCACTCCATAGACTGGTTTGAGTTATTATTGGCTCATTTCCCGATCCCATGAAAACCTAGGTAGAGGAAGACTCCCAAAATCTGGCCTTGTTTCAACAAGAATCACATCTCTAATCATAGCTTTTCATCATCTAAGCCGATAACCTCTCAATCTCTACTTGCACCATGCCTTCATTGTGATTTCCCCCAAATTTCTAGGGTTTGACATGAATATCCTAAATTTATTCAAATTGGTGTAGAATTATTGATATGCAAGTAGAATGGGATTAGGTTGATATAATTCTAGTGCCACATTGCAAGTTTTGGGTTGAAATATGTTTTCCCCAAAACCCACTGCCACTGTCATTGGCGGACTAATCGGCCATCCTTGGCAGTCTGACCGGCCTACTGGCGGTCTGACCAGCCATACCTAGGTGGTCTAACCGGTAGTGGCAGTAGCATTGCAAATTGGGACTTACAATTATTGTAATCTTATTCCTCAAATTTCATTGTTAATCCTTGCACTCTTTTTAGGAAAAATGCCTCGCAACTCTGCTCTCTCCTCTTCATCAAAAGGAAAAGCGCAAATTGAAGATATGTTTGAAGAGGATATTGAAGAAGACGAAGAAATAACTGACAATGACACTAGTGATAAGGACTATTTGCCAAATCCAACTCATTTATTTTCTATGGATGAGAGAAGGATCAGAAGTGAGAAGTACACAACCTTGAGGCATGCAAATCAGTTCCTCCTTCCCAAAAATGAACGGAAGCATTTTTTCCATTCTAAGTTCCAAGAGGATGTCTTCTATTATGTGTATGAGAAGAAGAACTTTATGAATCATCAATATGTGTCATGGAGTTATCTCGATCAGATTTCCCTCTACAATGGACTCCATCATCTTTTTCGCCATGTGAAATAGGATAACTTTGTGACTTTGAAGTGCGACTATCACTCTAAGACCATCAAACAATTCTTTGTCACAGTACATGTCTCTCTTGAGTTTGATTCTCTCATTTGGATGACAGCCACACAACAACTCAGTGCTTCAAAGATGGATTGTCATTAATCCTGGCTCATCCCTACAACTCAGAGTTTTAAGGTACACCTTGAGGAACCTTGGGATCCGACTCTAATAAATGAGCTACATGATGCCACCCATAGCTTTGTTGTGCATGGAAGAGTGACTAGACTTCTACCCCTTCCTAGCATCATAAACAGGATAATAAGAGCAACTTTGTTTCCAAGAAGTGGCAACAATGATGAGATTCGTGGTAGGGTGTGGAATGTTATCAATCACATTTTAAAGGGTACCAAGTTTGATGTTGTGGACTTTATCGTAACTGAGATAGCATTATCAAAGAGGGATATAGAGAAAGTATTTATTATGCTCCCTACATCATGAAGCTGATTCAAGACAAGTCTAATCTCATCTATCCCTATGATGGAATTCATTAGGAATTCAGACTAAGCAACGTCCCTCCTCCTTCTTAGGGTTTTATGAAAGGAACCCTTTTGGGTATTTCATGCCAAAGTGGGAGAAATATAAGGAAAATAAGAATTCAAAGAAGATTGGAAGTTTGGAGGATAAACTTAGTGTTTTTCTTATTTAAGTCGATAGACATTGTCTTATGAGAATAAGCTTAGACTCATTCTTGTAATATCTTTTGTAAACTTATGGCTCTTAGACATATTTTGGACATCTATATTGTTTCTTATGACTTGTGTTATGACTTATGCTATCTATTTGAATCCTTATCTAAAATATATTTATTGTGGATCTTTATCTTATTGCATGCATATTTAACTCTTGATCTTAATGGTGATATCATGCTTCCTTGGATCCAATATATAGATGAAACTCCGACAAAATTTATAAAATCTGCAGATATGCTTGAAATTCCATCAAATCTCATATGCACATGTTTAGGGGAGTTTTAATCTATATATTGTGGTTTTGCCAGCAATAAATCTCTTTTGATTAATCGAAAATGAGTTAATTGCTATCAAAGCTTATCCTAGAGTATACTTTTTATTTTGTGCTCAATGTATACTCGAAAATCAACTCTAAATTCCTTATTTGTTGAGGATTGTCATCAATTACCAATAAGGGGGTGAATGAAGAATCTAGACCCACCATTGTGTGTTAATGGAGTATTTTGGTAATTTATGACAATCGTCATGTGGACTAACACACTACTATAGAAAATGTCTTCACAGACGATTCAAAAACGTCACCACAGACGGTTCCGTGAGCCGTGTGAGTTTATGGGTCAGTAATGACATGAGATCATCACAGACAGTTTTTGAACCGTCTGTGATAGTTTTTTCTATTACAAAAAAAAATCGGATTTTGAGCCAAACCAATCAATTGTTGGACAGTAGTTTCCATATGCAACCTCTAGCAAGACAACTAAAATCCAATTAAAATTCTGATGACAAACACATTGTAGAAGGGACCTATCTAGCAAAAGAGAAACCAAAAGGTTTCACAAAGTCCCCTCCGAATGGGGGAAAAAGAAATAGAATTACAAAGTTAAACTAGCTAGAAACCATCTGTGTCTCCAAGCTCCTGAAGAACTCATCGGCTTCTTGGATCGGTCTTGTGAGCTCCTCTATGTACCTCACCAACATATCACAAACTGTTCTTGCTTGTCGTCCGAATTCGACTCAAGCTCATCGGCAAGGAAAAGGAGAGACGACTGAAAACCTCTAACGGCGCTCCGGCATTAGGTACAAATAAAATAAGAACCATCAAATAGCCAATAAATTGTGTATGTTTTTAGGGATATACATGTACCTTCCGGCAATCTACCTCCTACGGCAAACATGGAGCTCCTGCGCGTCCCTCCTCCTCCTCGTCGTTGGCTGCGTCTCCTCGTCGAACCATGCTGGGGAATCGAGGGCGGTCGCCGGAGCTCGGCGTTGGGAGGGGAGAGGGAGAGACTGATGGAAGACAAGGTGGGGGTGGGTATAATATATAAGGATAGCGCCAAACCATTTCACCTCCCGCGCAAGCGTTCAAAAAATTTCGTGAATCACAGACGGCTTCAAACAAAAACCGTCTGTGATGAGCTAGTATCACAGACGGTTCATATTACAAATCGTCTGTGATAAGTATCTCCCGATTTTACCTTACTCTGTGACTTGAAATGCCTAACTCTGTGACTTTACCATGACTTGAAATCACTAACACTCTGATTTTACCATACCTTGAAATCACTAACTCTATGATTTTACCATGCCTTGAAATCACTAATTAACTCTATAATTTTACTATGACTTGAAATCACTAACTCTCAGTGATTTCAAGCTATGGTAAAATCATAGAGTTAAATAGTGATTTCAAGGCATGGTAAAATCAGAGAGTTAGGCATTTCAAGCCTTGGTAAAATCACAGAGTTGGGTATTTCAAGTCATAGAGTCAGGTAAAATTGGGAGATACTTATCACCGACTCTCTGATTCCAAGCCATGGTAAATTCAAAGATACTTATCACAGACAGTTTTTAATACAAACCATCTGTGATGAGGACAAGAAGTCACAGACGATAGAACCGTCTGTGATACTTCACAGACGGTTTTCAATATGAACCGTATATGATATTAATTCTTCACAAATAGCTTTTAGTGCAGCCAGTAATACAGACGGTCGCTAAATCAAAACCGTTTGTGATTGTATTTAATACAGACGGTTTTGGTTAACCGTCTGTGATGAGGTGCCTAATATTACCCATTTTGTAGTAGTGACATTTTCAATGAATTGGTAAAACAGGTTAAGTCCCATGATGATGAAAACTTTGAGTGACGTCATGAGTTGATTATCCTCAAGTTAAGACTCGGGATGAAGGATGTCATATGTGTTAATAAGCATCAAGATAAAATCTCGAAGTGAAGAAGATCACCATGTGTTGACGATTATCAAGTCAAGAACCTGGACTTGGAGTGAAGATGTTCGTCATTGAGTGATCACTCCAAGATGGATGCTCAATGCAAAGGTATGACTAGCATAAGCTAAGGTTATGTTCCTAGTCATTTTACCGGTCTCGGTGTTTGGTATAGAGACCAGATTGCTAGTATAAGTCGTTGTACTATTAAGAGAGGTCTTGACTAGTAGCTTGAGTGTATCATATGTTGATAGCTTTTGGTGCTTGCTCTAACTCTTCTAGGTATGATGCTATTATTTGCAAATAGTTGAAGCTTATGCATCAACTCCTTGCAGCATGAGACTATAGTTTACAAATATGTTTTGCAAATGGTTGAAGTCAATATACCTATTCCTTGTGATATGATTCTAGAAGTCGGCAAATATGTTTTGCACCTTGTTGATAATCTTGCCCACATCCATTGATTGCATTACGTATGAATTTGCAAATGTGTTTTGTAAATTTGAGTTGAAGCGTTTTGCAAAATAAGCTTTTGTCATCTTGTCCGAACTGACCGTGGTGAATAGCCCAGACTGACCGGTACCCCGGTCTGAGTCGGGCAATCAAGTTTTTCCAGAGAGCTTTTTTTCTCGCTTTTGGCTATCCGGACTGACCGCAGTTGGAGAGCCGGACTGACTGGACCTCCAGGTCTTTGGCACGGTCTGCTTTTTCCAAAAAGAGATGTTTTGTGACTTGTTGCTAAATTCTCTTTGCCGGACTAACCGCAGTGTGTTCACGGTCGATCGAATCTAGGATCGATCGGGCGCGTCCCAAATCTTTCGATAGAGCATGTTTCTTCGTGTTTGGATTTCTTTGAACCCTGTCTGACTAGACCTTGAGTGGGCGAACTGACCGACACAGCAATAACGAGCATCGCAGAATGATTATCGCAGGTTACCGCTGCACAATGGTCCTGACCGACCGCCTTATCGCCTTTGCATGATTCTTCTCCAACGGCCAGTTTTTGTGGGTGGGTGTATAAATACCCCAGGTCGCGACAGAAGCACAACACAGTATGTCAGGCCGGGCCAGTGTAACCTATTTAGGTGATGGGTCGTATCGTGTCTAGACCAGACCAGTAGTACAGTGCTTCAAGCCGACGCAGCTGGTACCACCCGTTTGGCCACCTAGACGTTCTCATTGTATCATTATCCAAAAAGATACAAGAAGGGAATACCATGGTTCAATTAATGAATATGCACACATGATTGCTTCAGTACGTGGTGCAAAGAGTAAAACAAAAGAAACTTCATCCAGCGTGGGATAAGAATATCGATTACATGAAACCGTACGCGATAGAAGTAATTATACAAGTTCCGCATTTTCCTCCACGGTGAACTTTCACTCGGAATTTTGTGGTCGTAAGACTTTGTTGAGATTTTTAGTGTGTATACTCCACACACACACACACACACGCACAAAAGTGCAATAGAACCGTCCATCTTAACACAAAACTAATAACATATCTTGGTTGAAGACCACAAGGTATTTATCACTAGTACATAGTTTTGTCCCGAACAAAAAGCAGCCAGCGTAACGTACCCTTGAAGCTAAGCTAACTTTGGTTATCAGCTCGGTTCTTTCTTTACAAGCGGAATATGTTATGCACTGATGCGCCATTACATTCACTCAAAAGTTTATGAGTTGCAAAAGGCCAAATTAATGGAGATGGTCATATAAAGCGAGTAGATGATGATACGAGTACTAAACTTTTGCTGATCAAACTACCAAATAACTTCCCAAATTCACTAGCACCCGTCCTTTACACCTTTTATATTACTACGAAAGTTGCCCTGAAAGCTTGCTACGTTCGCTTGCACGTTCTTCGCAAGGTTTGGTCTCGCGTTGCATGCGTCCTGCCTTCACACGCTTGTTCTCCGGAGAAGGAAAGGAGGAGTGCTTTCAGGCACTGTCTTTTAGACCATCTCTAATGTTATATTTTAGCTGATTCAAATAAAGAGAGAGAAGATATTGAATCGATTCAATACATTGAAAGTAATGGCGGAACCAGGAATTTTGAAGACTCGGGGCGAGGGCTGACCTATTGTGCTGGCTCGGTGGCTCGTCGCGCCGCGCCGAGTCTCAACCCATGCACGCACTTCGCCTTAGCCTCCGCCTGTGCCGTAGCCCCTACGCCAAGTCTCAGTAGTCGACTAGTCAGCGCCTCGCTGTCCCTACACCACAGCCCCTGCGCCGCTCCTCGGTGTTCGCCAATACCAGCAAGTCAGAGTTCATGTCACACACATGCCACAAACACTTGCCCTCGCCTGCGCCGCAAAGACTCCACCCTCTCCCACGCCAGAGACCTCAAGCCGCAGCCCCCACCACTGAATCAGAGCTCGGAGCCGATGAACAGGGAATGGTTAGGGAATTAGGGATTTAGGGTTACTAGTGCATCTGCATTTCATTACAGATTTGGCTTATGCTGCAGCTTGCATTCGGCGCGTCTCGACCCACGGCCACGTCCAACGCCCAATGCGGCACGGCCGCGTGGGGACTACGATGCAGCAGCTATGAACGGATGTGTGCTTGTGCCCTCATTTGGTAGTTACACCAACCTTGCAGTTTCTTTCGGCTCCGTGTTTAATAGTTTTCTTGTTCTTTTCCCTCCATAATTTCGACGAGTTAGAACTAAGACAGGAGAGTGCAACAAGTTCAAAGCGCTTTAGTTTCAGATTATTTTACGCTTGTGCTTTTTGTAACGTAATTTTGTCTGAAGTGTGTCGTCTTCTCCAAGGGAAAAACGTATATTTGATCTGTGTCCGTAGCCTGTACTACAGCTCTAGTTCAAATTGCTACTTGTGTTCAAGTAATTCAGCAAGAATCAGTACCTCAGAGATGCTTGCACTACGCAGTAGTATTTTTTAACCTAGCTCAGTACTGGCTCGTGGACGTGCCAGCAGGTAGACAACCAAGCATAGCTTCCATACTGGCTCGTTGCCATGAATAACCGGAGGGGAGGTAGGTCCGCCAGTGATCGGAGGGATCGATTCCAACAACAACAAAAATGAATGGAACCAGACTCTACTTAAGAGTCGATTCACAGCATTAAACAACTCATGTAAGCATTAAATAACTACATAGAAGAGAGTGCGGTTGAGAGAGAATATTGTTATTTTGTGGTTTTTTTTAATGTAACATAGGTCTCAATTATTAGTAGGAATCGGTTCAATACATTAAAGAAAAATAAGCTTAGTTCCTAGAATACTTATGATTTTAAATCGACGTCGGTTAAATAAACCGAAGATGCTCTTAGAACCATAATCAAGTCTGATCACAGCCTCTTTGTAGGACTCAATTCTTGATTCGAGAGCCGTAGCTTTTGGAACATTGGCTTTGAATCGACGTCGGTTAAATAAACCGAAGATGCTCTTAGAACAATAATCAAGTCTGATCACAAGCTCTTTCTATTGACTTTCTATCAAGCATTGCAAAGCAGGTAGGAGTAGGACTCTTCTTGATTCGAGAGCCGTAGCTTTTGGGACATTGATTTTAAATCGACGTCGGTCTAATAAACCGAAGTTAAGTCTGATCACAAGCTCTTTCTGTTGAATTTCTATCACGCATTTCAAAGCAGGTTGGAGTAGGACTCTGTTCTTCAAAGTAGAAGTGCAGCAGTTTCTCCAGCACGTACCTCAAAGTAGCTGTTTGCGCGCGCGATACTGGCATACCGGTTTCGTCATCTTTTCTGTTCATACTTACGAGTTGTCATAGGCAGAACAGCCCGTACGTACGTGTTGGCAATGTTCTTATGCAATCCGGGGACTTGGGCATCGAAGCCATTCGCTCACACATTTTTTGTCATCGACGATGATTTATACACCAGTACGTCGAGTTTTTAAAAAACAAAATAGCAAAATTAGTCGAATGAAATGACAACTTTAATTTGACACTTTAGATAGCTTGCTCTAATCCATGAGAAAGTAAAGATTCGATTTGAACGCATCTTGGATGTTATTAGCAGACATGTTAATTAAGTCCGATAAAAAAACCATTTAAAAACATTTTTCTATACACATGTTTATAGTACACCCGCAGTACTGATATTTTCAGGAATATATTTATTTTAAAACAAATTGCTGGAAAATTATTGACCATGTATGGACCTTTGGTTGACTTCCATTGACTAACCACTATTTTCCGGGCTAGGACAAAACAAACCACTCTTTGTCTTCTCGCCACTTCTCTCATTCTCCCACTAGCTCCTGCAAGGCCCCCATGATTTTCTCTCCCCTCCACCTCAGTACATCACAGCCTTTCAAGGTCCCAAACAGCAAGAGACAATTCCAAGAGAGAGAAAAGAAGTGGAAGCAGCTGCTGCTGACAACAATAACATGAAAAATAAACACCTGTATTGATGTGGTAACATGCAGCGGAGTCATGATACTTAAATATGAGGTGAAAGAGGCAGTTGGCCTGACTGAGGAGAAAGGCGTTGGGTTCTGGGTGATGATGGGAGCATCCACTACTGGGGAGGAAGCGTGCAGTCCACGTCGAAGTGCCAGGGGATTAGACAACACCTGGGACCCTCCCGGATTTCTTCGCGGATCCGTCCAACACGGTGAAAAAATTGTCACCACAACGAGTGTGCCGCATACAGTGGCGTCGTCAGGACACGCCATCGACTGATCTTTCTACGCGCTGAAGCTACAATGTTACACGGAGGTTCCTTCCCAAGTTCGTACTTCCAACTTTGTGTACTCGGTGTGTCCTCTTCGAAATATGATGCAAACGATCATGTAAAATTTTAAAATAAGTTCACAACATTGATCCAAAATCAGTTTATCATGCTGCAAAATTTCAAATATAAATCCAACCTACACATACATGGAAAAACAGAAAAGACAAATCTTGCCGAAAAAGAAATCCGAAAAAAAAATGAAAAAAAAAAAGACAAAACTACTATTCACTGTAAATTATATTTTTCGTTTCTCCTAATATACGTCGCATTTTCAGTTGAATTTTTGTAGCATGTTTGATTGTATAGTGACTTATCTTACCAAAATTGTTTGGAATTTTGTATAATCCAATACATCGGTTGGAACGTGGGAATTAAACTATTTGTTTTCCAAATTCGCTGTCATACTCGTGCGTTCCAAACTGTGCCTCGGTGCAAAAGTGCCCTGGTATATAATTCCATTCAATTCTCACCATTTAAACTTTCTACATTTGACCGTCCGGAGTATCCTCTTTCAAATTGGTTAAATGGGTCTATTCAGCAGCTTAACCAGTGTGACACTTTGGTTTTCTCGCTTATCAACATTGTTTGTTTCCCATTAACTGCAGATCGAGTTGGTTAATTGTGTACATTTTTACTATGATCTTTGGTATGTGAACTCGTACATGTGTAGGTTGTGAGCCCTAGGATTACCACACTAGCCAATCGCACCGGCTCTTAAGAATAAAGCGAGAAAGGTAAATTTTATTCTCCGACCATTTTTGTTGGATAAATATTAAGCCCTCTTCGGAATATAGGAGCTTTACATAGAACAACGCAAACCTTCTATAACTACTTTGTGAAACCTACATCTTAAACTAGGCCAAGGGTGTGTTTGTAGCTATTTGCCGAAATGTTAGGTCTTATTTGGAACCCAAAAATTTCACGAAAAACAGTATCGTGAAAATTTCTTGGGCTTCAAACGGAGCCTAGGATGGTCTATTGGTCTATCATATTTGCATTATATCTGTTCACGAATACAATACATCATAATATTAGCAAGCAAACCTAGCAAGCCAGTAGCGTACACCGACCAAAGACAAAAACAACTTGAAAGGACATTTTCATGTGAGATCTATATGTTTGGACAATTTCACCTTTATGGAATGGACGGTGGCCGGTTGGCGGCCTACTGGTCCTGTGGTCTATCCCCACCACTCTCAGCCTAACAAAGCCCATACCAACACGTCCCATGAGGATGGCTCTATATATGTTGACTTGGGCACTAGGCTACACCCCACAAGCTTTAAGTCAAAGAAGTGGCACTCCTACCTAAAGACCGGGTATGGTAAAACCACCGCACCCCATGTTGTGGAAAGGGCCCCGGGCTATTAATTGACGTGAAATAAAGGCGGCTTGGTGTCCAGAGGCGAAGACTAGTTGCAGCCCATGGTGATAATTAAAACTCTGGTCTCTGTTTGAATCAGAAGTCACTCTGTTGATCAGAGCATATAGATAGATCGAGCTCAGAGCACTTGAAGGAGGACGGAGAAAAAGTTTCGGCAGTGTGTGCCGAGTGTTTTTTCCTCTATTTGGAGGTGACATAGCTCAGCTTCTTCGAAAGTGGATTTCCTCTGCTTTTTTTAGGTAAAGCTCTTCTCTTTTTTAAATTACTAATGCAATCTGTGGACTGTAGTGCTTGCTAATTAATCCTTCTTTCTTTCGCCCATATGGACAAAAGAAATGATTAATAGTGTACAATGTGATCACAGAAGGTCAAAACCCATTTTGGAACACTTGTTGTAACTAGGAATTTGGGAAATTAATGCTAATTAGCTCATACCCATGTTAGACCATGTGGATAGGTCGTGAATATTGTGATGATGAAATAATTGACTTTTGGGTTGCATTGAAATTTGTGTTTGTGAAAGTTTCGGTTGTTGGAATATTTAGGTTGGGTGGTTCGAACATGCCTTGTATTGGGTGGTCCAAATGGCGATACTCGATGACCCCTTCGCCGCTAGGCTTCGACCCGACTCCGAGTACTGTAGCTCCGAGTACCGAGTAATAGATACAGTGCATGGTCGGTGGTCGGAAGCTACATTGCCTGGTTGATGGTCGAAAGCAGCAATACATGGTCGGTGGTCAGAAGCTGCAGTGCATGGTCGATGGTTGGAAGCTACAGTATCTGATCGATGGTCGAAAGCAACAATGCATGGTCGGTGGTCAGAAGCTATAGTGCATGGTCGGTGGTCGAAAGCTACAGTGCCTGGTCGATGGTCGGAAGCTACAGTGCCTGATCTGTGATCGGTTGTCTTAGACTTCGCGATCGGTAGTCGTAGGCTTTGCGATCGGTTGTCGTAAGCTTCACGGTGGGTAGTTGGAAGCTTCAAGTGCTTCAATTCTTGTAATCTTCGAGTACCTCGAGTACTCGTGTCTGAACGGCCAGCGATCTGACCAACTTGTGCACAGCGGTCAGGCTGGTTTTTCAAAGTGGTCTCGGGTTGTTTTTCTGAAAGCTTGAAAATTAAGATCGTGGATGGTCTGGTTCGTATTTATTGATGCATGAGGGTGTGATATGCGTGTGTAGACTGATATTGGTCAAGTTGGAGAACTTGTGCCGGGAAAACGTTCTTTGGTCTTTGCATGTGCATGTTGGGCGTGGAGATGGTCATGGTCGATGATGAGGAGGACCGGGACTAGGATAGGAAAATCCAAGTTCAGGTGATCGAGGATGTCACGAGGTGATCGGGCTTACGCTAGTGCACGTCACTACTACAAAATAGGCTATAGTAGACGCCCCATCACAGACGGTACCTTTGGAACCGTCTGTGTTGGGTCAGTCCGAACCTGCGGCTGACGCGGAACAACTATCACAGACGGTATTTTTTAGAACCGTCTGTGATAGTCATCTATCACGACGGTTGAGAAATAGAACTGTCAGGAATTATCACGACGGTTCTATTCACAAACCGCTGCGTGATAATCTCTAATCACGAGCGGTTTTACGTTACAACGTGCGTCAGGTAGTATCACGAGCGGTTCTTATTTAGAATCGCTCAGGATACTTTAGTTATCACAGACGGTTCTAATTAAGAACCATCTGTGATATCCCCTCCCACTACCGCCTTCAAGTCAGGTCCATCGCTACATCAATCATCGTCTCAGTCCATCGCCGCCTTTGCCGCAGTGGACGCTGCCTCTCTGCCACTGCCGTAGTGGAGCAACCCGGCCGGCCCCCTGCCGCTGGCTCCAGATCAACATACCTACACACTTCAGTACCGATGGGATGAGGGGCTCTTACTATGGGCAAATAGATATAGTAACTTCACCTCCAAACTTTTTTTTTCATTTTGGAATTTTCATATATATAGCCAAACAACGTGGCGTTAAACATAAAAAGATTAAAAAACTAGAAACCTATCTAGTGGCGGAGGTAGGTTGCTATCTCCGTCTTCAATACTTCGTAGGCGGCGGCGTCGGGCGGACGGTTCATGATCGAACGAAGCTCGAATACGCCCACTCACGACGCCGCTCGTTCGAGTGTGTCCCAAGACCCTCGGATCGTTGAACTAAGAAGAATTGAGCCCATAGGCTCTCTTCTCTTGCTTGAGGGGTCTCGGCCTGGTCGACTTGATCGCCTGCTGCCTCGATTAAGCAGTCCAAGTGACGACAAGCCTCCTGGAGACGTGCAACTTCGTTTTGGAGGACCATGTCGACGACACGGTAAACTCGCCGAAAGTGGGAGATCACCCGGAAGACACGGCGGAGGAGAATGTCAAGACGGCGGAAGGTGGCCGTCACCCGCTCCGGCAAATTCTCGGACAGAGGAGTGAAGACATTGTTGAAATAGTGTTCTTCCGCAGCACGATTCAACGTACATCGAGAGAGGTGCGCAGACAAGTCGTGTACGTAAGAGGAGGCGACCATTAATTTCTGTTTTTGTGGAGAAAGGGATCAAGGAGGTTGTGTGAAATACATTGTAGAAGGGACACATCTATATATAGAACAAGTTCTAAAGCCGAACAGAGACGAAGAGATATTTGGGGAGTCAGAGCGACGTTGGAAAATGAAGAGATGAAGCCGCGCCGTGTGATCGTGAGAGGAAGCTAGAGCATGCAGGAAAATGAAGACGAAGAGACACGCGAGAAAATGAAGAGAGTTATTACAGACGGTTCCGTTGTACAACCATCTGTGAAAAGGAATCACAGACGGTTCTATTTAAAAACCGTCTGTGATACGTCCATATCACAGACGGTTGTAGTTAAAAACCGTCTGTGATACGTTCCATATCACAGACGGTTTGTTTATAGAACCGTCTGTGATATTATTATCACAGACGGTTCTCGTTAGAAACCGTCTGTGATATACTTTTTATAAGGCGGAAAACGCTAGGGTTTTGCTCTCACTTGTCACTTCCTCTCCCGCGCCCCTTAGGCTCTCGCGCGCTTGTTCGCCTCCTCTAGGGTTTAGGGCTCGCCCGTAGTTCACCGCCGACTACGACCTCGGTGCCGCCGCCCCCGACCTCGGTGCCGCCGCCCCCAACCTCGGCGCCCTCGACCTCGGCGCCTTCAACCTCGGTGCCGCCGCCCGACCTCGGCGCCTGACCTCGGTGCCGCCGCCCCGACCACGGCGCCCGTCCACCTCCTCGTCAGTAAGCCCCGACGCCGCCACCTCCGACCTCGACAGCGCCATCCTCCTCCCGTGTGGGCCTCCTCCTCTGCACCGCCTTCTCCCGCCCGTCCTCCTCCCTCAGACCGCCTTCTCCCGCGCCGTCCTCCTCCCGTGTCGGCCTCCTCCTTGCACCGTGAGTTCTTGTGCGGCATCCTCTCTGTGAGTATTGCTCCTCCGTGGCGCTTCGGCTTTGTTGATCGAGGGCTTTGTTGACATGCTCGTGATGAACTCGCCTTATACCGAGATTGAATGTGATAGTTAGTTCATACTTTAGCTCTATTGTATTACTTGCTACCGTCAATATGATCTACCGTTAATTGGTTACTTTCGGTTGAGCTCATCGCTCATTGCAAATTGATCGGTGGGCTTTGTTGACATGCTCGTGATGAACTCTGTCTTATAATCGAGATTGAATGTGATAGTTAGTTCATACTTGAGCTCTATTGTATTACTTGCTACACAATATGATGTATCGTTAATTGGTTACTTTGGTTGAAAGCTAGTTATTCTCGATTCTTCATGTTCGCCTGTTGAGAGTATTCGCCATGTTGGTAATCTAATGACTAGTTTGTGATTCTTCTAGTAGTCTCAGATGAGCTCATTCAACTTTTCATTTGCCATCTTGATCTCTATAGTCAACCTCTGCTTGATCGAAGTTTAATATGTTTTCGTTAATGCTTGAGATCATTTGACAATTAAGCAAAGTATTGTTTAGAGCTCGTAGTTTGAATTTATATTATCATATTCATTTAATGAAGAGTATAGACAATAGGATTGAGATGGCAAAGATTTGTTCTTTAGCTACTCTCCTACGAGAGCACATAATATCATCAATCCGTAAAGAAAGTTTTACTTGATTCTATTTTGTTTCTATGTCTTCATTAAAGGCTAGTCTTCGTACATGAAGTATTAAACCTTTGCTTAGCATTTTTCTTAAATCGATCTCGACACACTTGAGTGTACCTTTGCTTCTTGCCAATCCTCCAAGGCAAAAAGCAAATGGTACACTCTAGTGTGTCAGGGTCGATGAAGTAGGCTCGGGCAAAGATAGGCTCAGGTAAAAGATTTGTATCACTAGTTTCTATCTATGCAAAGATCACAAGATCAGTGGGCTTTGTTGACATGCTCTGTGATGAACTCGCCTTATAATCGAGATTGAATGTGATTGTTAGTTCATACTTGAGCTCTATTGTATTACTTGCTACCGTCAATATGATGTAATGTTAATTGGTTACTTTCGGTTGAGCTCATAGTTCTATTGCAAATTGATCAGTTCTATTGACTAGTTTGTGATTCTTCTAGTTGTCTCAGATGAGCTCATTCAACTTTTCATTTGCCATCTTGATCTCTGTAGTCAACCTCTGCTTGATCGAAGTTTAATCTGTTTTAGAATGCTTGAGATCGCTTTGACGCTTAAGCAAAGTATTGTTTAGAGCTCATAGTTTGAATTTATATTATCATATTCATTTAATGAATAGTATAGACAATAGGATTGAGATGGCAAAGACTTGTTCTTTAGCTACTCTCCTTCTGAGAGCACATAATATCATCAATCCGTAAAGAAAGTTTTACTTGATTTTATTTTGTTTCTATGTCTTCATTAAAGGCTAGTCTTCTGTATATGAAGCATTAAACCTTTGCTTCATTGATTAAGGAGTATTAGGAGTGTTAGAATAGGAGCAGGAGGCGGCGAGCCCTCTGAGATTAAACCTTTGCTTAGCATTTCTTTGTCGATCTCGACACACTTGAGTGTACCTTTACTTCTTGCCAATCCTCCAAGGCAAGAAGCATATGGTACACTCCAAAGGTGTCGTGGTCGATGAAGAGTATAGACAATAGGATTGAGATGGCAAAGACTTGTTCTTTAGCTACTCTCCTTCGAGAGCACATAATAGGAGCAGGAGGCGGCGAGCCCTACAGATTAAACCTTTGCTTAGCATTTCCTTCGTCGATCCTGACACACTTGAGTGTACCTTTGTTTCATGCCAGTCCTCCACGGCATGAAACAAATGGCACACTCGAGTGTGTCGGCCTCGATGAAGTAGGCTTCCTTAGAGAAGCTAGTGGATTAAGGAATGTTAGTACTCTGTATGAGCTCGTTCAACTTTTTATTTGCCATCTTGATCTCTATAGTCAATCTCTGTACTTCTTCCTGAGATTAATTGTTTCATATTTATGCTGGAATTATTTATGATTATTTGCTAATATTGCACATGTTGAGCATATTATTAAGTTTAAATGTATATGTTAATTTGGGACACTTGCAATCCATTTTATTGCATATGTAACTTATATAGATAGCAAGTAAGCGAGATGGCAGAGGCACTGTCTTCGCCGCCACCAATGCCAGAGATGGAAGAGGCGCCGACGAGGTCACCGACAACCGACGCCGCAGATGGAAGAGGCGCCGACGAGGCCACCGTCACCGCCGATTTATAATGACACTAAGCGAGATGGCAGAGGATAATCGAAAATGCCTACAGCCGATCGTCATCACGGAGGTCGATGACTTTGGGGTCCCTCTGAGTCCCAAGAGATCGCCGCGAGATTCCTGGACCATCTGCGGGATACTTGCAAGGAACGGGTCCTCATCACCACACCAACGTGGAAGGACTCGACGAAGAAGCGAAGGCGCTGTGGGATGTAACTTTCGAGAAGTTCACTATTCCGTATACATGTGGCACGCGGCGACAGACGGCGATGCTCACGATGGGTAAATCGTGGAGGACCTTCAAGAGCATTCTTGTCACGGCACGTGAACACGGTCAAACGCCTTCAGCAGAAAGACAAATTCTTGACGCGAGAAGCATGGGACACCTTTGTGGCTATGAAAACGACGGCCGAATTTAAGGAGCAAAGTGCGGCGACAAAGCTCTCCAGACATCGAAACACTCACCAAGACAGACTTCGGACCGCTGGTACGCTGTAAATACGAGGAATGGGCGGCGGAGAAGGAGAACCCGCTTCCTAATGTCACGCACCGCGCTCCTAAGCCGGTTAAAAGCGAGGGCACAAGTCTCGTCTTTGGGCAAGATCTCCTTCACAAACCCGCACTGTGAAGTGTCCCAACGTGTGGTAATATGTCGAACTACTAAGTTGTTAATAAGTCCATAACTTCATAGTGCCTATAATATGACGACCTCTTGCAGCGTGACTTGACTGCCCAAGCTTCCCAAGGCTCCTTCCATGCGCATAGGAGAATGATATACTATCTACGGCCTTGGGAAACAAGGAGCACTGGTCGCACGCGAGGCCTTGGGGTTAACGTGCCTTGGAGTCATGGATTCGCGGACGACTACTACACGATAAGACTAGGAAGAGATCCAAGGCGAAAGCACGACAACCGGTTGGTACAGATGATTACTAACCAATTTCAAGTAGAGATGGCAAGATTGCGAGTCAAATGGATATACTCATGAGCCACGGATCGCAAGCCGCCCGCTAATTCGGGAGGCGGTCCTCCTCGACGTCGAGTAGCGTCGCGTCGCACAAGATAATTGTGAACATGGCGACGTCCGACACCGATAGACGACATCAAGGTAACGTACATCTATGGAATGCACCAAAGATAGACCTATAGGACGCCTTAGCTAATTGCGTGTCGCTTTGTAGGAGCCGACGCCTGTAAGCTCCAAGTGAGGATGGATGGGTCCCTTTGTATTGAGGTCACAGGGATGGTGTATCCATACGAGGAAGGGGCAAGGCAAAGACGGTGCCACCGGCGCCGCAGTTACGCCAGGTCCGTGGATATGGTACATGTCAATTTCGAGGCGCCCCGTGAAGATTTGCCCGAACGAAGAGATCACAACACTAGGGGATGCCGCCCTCTCTTTTATCCAAGGGCCCAAGAAGGACCTCGCCTCGACCCAAAGAAGGCCGCGATCCGACACGACCATTCCTCTCCAACGGACCCTCGATGACTCCACCTCATGTTTCCTCATAAGGCCACCTCTTCGATTCTCGTGGAGAAAACGCCGGCGAACAAAGAAAAGCGTGCCATCGATCTATTCCCGAAGTCATCTCACAAGAAGACGCCGCCAATCGCTAAGGCCAAATCGAAATCCACAAACGTTAAGGCGCCTCCCAAGTCCGGAAGTCCGCGATACCCGGAACTACATCATCGAAAACCATTGTGCTCCGACGCAGAGTAATGCACGCCGATATGCTTGTCGCTTTGCATGCCCGGTACTTGGCGAAGACCCAAAAGAAGGGTGCACATCGAATCACCGCCGACACGAGGACAAGCATTTCTTCAACGGACAAGGTACTTCGTCGTGGCTTCAATGACTTATTTGAACTATTCAACCTCGCTGGCCTCGACGCCTCGCTTCTACGATGTTGGACAATCGTAAGTGCGCATAATCAAGTTCTACATTCATGTAATACCAATAAATATCACAACTCATTGCTTATGTATAGATACATGTTTGAAAAATGTCCGGAATGGAAAGAACCAAGGGTTTCTCGACCCACATGTGGTATCGCTGCAAACCATCCAACAAGACTCATCCTTTGTCGAGAAATACATAACGAGGTCATTGCTTCGTCAGACGAACATGAAGTACATAGTGGTGCCCTACAACCGGGGTAAGTGTCACTACTTGCTATACAAATTTCATTTGTACTTTATACGCAAAGACTAACTTAGGTTTAATGACTATAGCGACATACATGAGTAGGTACCATCGATCCTTTTAGTTATTATACCCAAGAGGAACCATGTGATATACCTTGATTCCCTAAACCGCAACAAGCACGACTTCAAAGACTCTAAGAGGAATACTCGAGAGGTATGCTCATTTCCTCCTTACATAACTCTATTGTAGTCTTCATTCGCTTGAAATGGCCGAGGATAACCTTTTCAATCATGTAGGTCGCTCATCAATTATGTTGCCAACAAAGGAATATACAATGGAAAGAGCGCCTAACTAACACACAGATGGATTTTCCTGCACGCGCTACAACACGATAATCCCATATCATACTTCATAATAACGCGTCTCGAACTAACTATACCTATATATGTAATTCTATTTTTGCAAAGGCCGCCAAAGAAAAAGATGATGAGTTATGTGCAATCTACGCTCGCTATCATATGCACTAATCCTTACACTAGGAAGAAGGATCCCGAGGTTTGTCAATCTCAAATAATTATTTCCTAATTATAAATTTAAATATATATATCTTACCACTTTACTCTTGCTAGCGGCGTGCCTTGAATTTACAATGTGATTCACTCGTTGCGAAGAGATCAAGGACATTCGAGGAAGCTCTGCGCCTTTATCAACACGAAATCATTAACGACAACGGAGAGTTTCACTCCGTCGCCAACCCGAGCATCACCCCACTAAAACCTCTCAACGCAAAACAATTGTAATCTAGTTGTAACTATAGCGACAATACTTGAACAAATACGATCTTTTGTAATTTATTTTGAGTAATGATCACTTTGAGTTGTCATGGTCGCTTGAATCTGCTTTTTGTGAATGCTTGAATCTGCTTCGTGAATGCTTGTTTTCAGAGGGCATGGCTAGCAATTCTGAGGCTAACCAGAAAACAAAGAAATTGTGGGCGGGGTGAAGCTATCACGCACGGTTTTTATTAAAACCGCTCAGGAAGGTAAGTATCACGAGCGGTTTCGATCGCAAACCGTCAGATAGAGAATATCACGCACGGTTCTACACAAAAGCCGCTCGTGATATTCGAAATCACGACGGTTTTATTTAGAACCGCTCGTGATATTCTCCTATCACGCACGGTTTTTTTTAGAACCGCTCGTGATATTCTCGCATCACGACGGTTTTCGCTTGAAACCGCTCAGGATATTGACTTCACGAGCGGTTTTTAATAAAACCGCTCAGGATATTTCGTATCACGAGACGGTTTTGTACCGCCTCGTGATAATATCTTGTTATCACAGACCAACAAACATAGACGGTTTGGAAACCGTCTGTGATGATGGTTCCGAACCGTCTGTGATGTCGGTTCCTGTAGTAGTGCGTGGAGATCAAAAGTGGATGCATGATGCATGGAGAAGCTACGGGAGGTGCGGTCCTGGAGGCTTCGACGCGTGAGGAGTTATGGAAGGTGTTCATAACTAGAAGGTTTAGAGATATTGAAAAACCCATGTTCGGAAGGGTTTTGGGTCCCTTGATTTTCGAAGAAGATAGAATTTTGTGTCCGTATTGATGAGGACACGGTTTAGAGCTCTAGCATATAAAAGGAGGGAGAGGTTAAGAGTTAAGAGAGGATTTTTTAGACGGCTTTTGGGAGAAAGCTTTTGGAGTTTTCGTGCTAGGGTTTGAGGAGTGCCGTTAGGGCACTTTGTAGCCACAGAACATGATTGAGAAATAAAAGATCGGATATATTCTAAGAAATATTAGTCATCGCTGGTGGCGTGTCTTTGCATCGTCTACGACTCGGTCTCGTTCCAAGCAGTGCGTGGCGAGATAGCGCTCCTCCGTCGACTTCACTTTCGTTGATCACGTGTCGTGTCGTTTCACTTTATCGTCGCCAACAGCATCGACAGGCAGAGCAGATTAGGGTATGGCAACTAGGAGGCATCACGCACGAGTATGATGTCTTCAGTCGTCGGTTCAATCCAACGCAAGCTATCCTCAGTAATTCGAAAAGAAATTACTACAATCATTCACCCCTGACTGCGGTATTCGATCCTACAACCGACCACTAATCAAACCGATGGTCACATTGTTGTTTTGCAAGTGAAAGGCGATGCGACAGTGAATTGATGATGTCGGCAGCTTTCCGGGTTCACAAGGACATTAGTCACAAACAAATGGTGGTCTAGCGGTGAATGGTGGTCACTGGTCAGCGGCAGGGCAATAGCACAGTGAAGGCGCTATCGATTATGAGTTTGCCGACTGGCGGTAGGCGAAGCATGAGCATGGCTGTCGAAGAGCCGGGAAGAGAAGGGGGGATGGCGAGACAGCAAAGGTGTTGCTAGCTAGCTCTGTAGTACACAATGGCAGGTGATGAAGGCGTCAACAGTTACACCTTGGTTTGCGGGGTTGTCCGGCCATCGAGCAGGATCGGGAAGGAGGCCAAGGGACTACAAACATCTACTGCTTGGTTCAGTTACTAATGTGCGTCCGCCTAACAGAATTACCCTAGATCTATTCTTGGAAATCAGCTGGTGGAACAAGCAATCCTGAATTTCTCGCATGCCCGAATGAGTTTGGGGTTTTGCAACAAGAACGGTAATCGTGCCAAGCTGAATCAACCGACGTTGAAGCTATTTCTTCAGGAAAACATAAGATACGGTTCCTAAGCAATTTACAAACTAAGAAAAACAGCCATTTAGAGGTGAGTGGTCGATCGGCTAGACTCGTGCTAACCCTGTACAGACTGTTGATGTAAACAGCCGCCTGAAACTCGCATGGACCTATCTATTCACTGGTAGCCTAGCTATGCCAAAGCTGCTATAGGGTCAAGCCATGCCAGGAAAACCATGCGACTCCTGCCTGGGTGGTGCATCGTCACATGCGCCTGAAAAAACAACACAGTCGCACCGCATGCAAGCTACTCCATTGCCGAGTAGTGGAGGATCTGAGCTCGGCTGACAGAAGAGCACATTCTACAGCTTGCCTAGCTAGTAGCTGGTAGCCCACTATGTGCTGGTTGGGGCGCGATGATGGCCAGAGGACGGACGCTAGAAAGGAGTAGAAAGCCGTCCTATCCTAGCGAGCGATCAGCTTTCCGCCGAGACGAGGGTAGCTTCATTAAATTCGTAAAGATGGCTCTCTCGATCCGTCTCGGCATAGTGGAAGTCAGTGCATGCCCTGCCTGCTCTGCAGGCTGTGCTCCTCCTCCTACCCGGAAATATGTGTGTGCACCACCACCCTGCCTTCTTGCAGACAATGTTGCATGCGCCTACTTCCTCCGTTCATAAATTAGTGGCGCTAGTGGTCAGTACGCTGGTAGTAGTAGGCGTACTATACCACGCAAGATCTCCATTAAATCAGGTTACGCAAGTATGAAAGTAGTGCATTTTCACCACCCAACACAATGATGGCCGAAGCTGACTGACTTGTGACTTGTGAGCATCAAAAGATCGAGTAATTAACCTGTAAAATCTGGAGGGACGACTTGCGTAAACAGAAAATTATTTAACAATTCAAGCAAAGCTACTCGCACATTGGAATAGCCATATACATGGCCAAGCAGAGGAATTTTCAACCGAGAAAAGTATATTAGACTGATTAATCGACCTAACAAATATATCCTACGTAAGCGTAAGCTATAAGGAAACTGGCTAAACCTCATCCGCTCAACGAACGGGTCCTCAAAGCAAACGCGTAATCCGCGCCAACTTTATTCCCTTCATACTTGTCACCACCTTTGCGACTAAACTTGGGCATATATTAACCGTCACTAAGGACGTCTCGAGGGAACTTATGATCATTCTCAGGAGTGGTTTCTTCTCATGTCCTGGATTTCGAGAAAAGCGGAAGTTAGCGACTCCCTCGTACTTGCCAGGGACCGCCGCTAATTATTTTTGCGATATTTGTTTTGGTATGTCGTAAACGCAACTGACAAAGCAGACGAATTGAAGAACTCCAAAAAGGCCCTCCACACAGCTGCATGCGATGGATCGTAAGGTCACTTCCAACAATCAAATTTGCTTGACACTACCTATGCCATGTCAGCTTTTTTTTTCTGTGAGAGGGAAGAGAGAGAATGAGCATAATACTCGTACCAACCCACTAGGGTAAGGTGGAGTCCATATTATCGGTTGCAATTGCCACAATGATTAATATCAGAAGTTCTTAAGATGAACCTCATGAGGTAATAAATAATAGCAAACAGACCACCAACTCATCAGCCATTGCCACACACACTCTCTCTCCTCCCTTCATCTCCCATCTTCCCATCCCTTCCTCTCAGTCACCATCCGTATCTTCCCGTTCCCATTGCGCCGACCCTTCCACCACCGCACCGGCAAGCACCAACTCCCATCTAGATTGAGTGGTCATGTGTGGATGCCCTTATTGGAAACCAAGAAAACAGCGAGGGTCGTCTCTCTCCAAACTAGTCATTCTCTCTCATCTAGATGGAAACATTTGGGGTGCTTGTATCTAAAATCTCATATAATTATTCCCTCTTTGTTTGATCGTATTAGCAACTAGAGGGGGCTTAATAGGAGCCCACGTTTTTCCTTCTGAAATTCCAGTTTTTTTCACTCTTATAGCGATATAAAGCTATGAAGATCAAGGTCTAAGAATCACAGCGAAAGAAATAAACTGAAAGCAAGAATCTCAATCAACAAACCCACTCGGTCGGTCTGACCGCTGGAGCGGCCTGACCTCTCTCTCAGGTGATCTAACGATCTGACCTCTCCTCAGACTAATAGAAAAATCAACACAATATTGGATTCACAAAATAACCTAACTTTTCATCTACAAATCCAAATTACTTGAAATTTTAGACACAACTCTACAAGAAGGTCAGGAAACTATTTCAATCGAAGATCGAGATAATCATAACAAAGATTCCAAGAGTTTCTTGTTTGGGTGTAAGAGGGCTCAAAACTGAGTGAAAATCAAAACTTGATCCAAAGACTTGCTCGTGAATTAAAGATAGTCAAGATAACACTAGATCAACTTTCACAAGTCCTAGCAACCTAGATCAGAGTGGAAAAAAATAAGGCAAAAAAACCGCTAGAACACAAGAATCCAAAATCTCAAAAAGAAGAGCAAGAACAAGAGATAAATCATTTTTGCACGAATTTGATTGGATTGATATTGAGGAGTTGAGGGTTTACACTCACTCCAACATAGAGGGACACAAGCTCACTCATGAGCACTCAATCTTACAAATTTTCTCTCAATACATCTATCAAACCTAGCCTCCTCTCCTCTCTCCACTTTTCCCAAATCTCATATTAGGGTTCCTAAGTTTGGTTGGGTGTAAATCCCGCACCAACCCTTATATAGTGCAATAATTCTATGACCACCTGCCATTGAAAATAAAAACTGGACGCGAAACTATATAGAGTTTAACTGGGAAAAAATCCAAAGATGAATGTTTTCTGGTAACGGGAAAAGGTCAGACCAGCCACACCATGGTGGCCAAACTGGTGCCATGCTACCTGTGGGCGTGGTCAGACTGACCATTGGTTGGAGATCAGACCGCCCAAGGGCGTTGTAAGACCGGCTATGGTGGTTCAATGCACCACGAGCTGTGCTAAAATTTGGGAATTGGCCTGGTGTCATGGAATTATTGCATATCTATTGCATGATGCATATTTTGGCTAATGTGGGTCAAGTTGCGAAGAACTTATGTCTGGAATCGATTTCTTGATCCATTGTTGTGCAGGAAAGCTTGGAGTCAACTACAGTTAACGACAAGGATGACTAGGACTTGGTTTGGTGAAATCAAGGTTCAAAATTATTAAGGATGCCGGGTGAAGTGGTTGGTCTCAAGCAACGCGCAAGATGGACAAAAACGGATAGTTTAATGCAACATGTTGCATCAAGTAGCTTGAGTCAGCGCAGGTGTTGAGGTGGTCCGGTGGAAGTCAGATGAGAGAGACTTGCCAGCATGAGGAAAGCCATTGGTGAATCTACGTGTGGCGAAGCATGCGATTGCTTCATAATATTGGACTCGGACAAGGATGAAAGGATTGAGAAATGGTATTTTGGTATCTTCACCAAAATATCAAGTAGGTGACATTGGAGAAATCGCGGCACATAACAGCGCAAAGGAAAAGCGGTTTAGGTCATGAGGACAACAAGATTATGAAGAGACGGATTCAGGAGCGCTGGATAGTCATATGCTTTGAGAAGCGTGCGTGTGTGAGAAACTCGTTTGTATGTGGGCTTAACGGGTGCCCGCTAGGGTTTCTCTCTAATCCTAGCCTCCGCTATATAAGGGTTGGTGCAAGATTATCAAGGATGGCAAGTGAAGTACTTGGTCTCAAACAACGCGCAAGATGGACAAGAAATCGTTTGCGGACATAAGTTCTTCGGAACTTGACTCACATTAGCCAAAACATGTATCATACAATACATATGCAACAATTCCATAACCCTAGGCTAATTCCCAAATTTCATCACAGCTCACGGTGCACCGGATCACTCTCTGAGGGTCCGACCGCCCCACCGATAGCTCCGGCACGGTCTCGATCGCCAATCAGCCTAACCGCCATGGTATGGCCGGTCTGACCTCTTCCCGTTACCAGAAAACATTCCTCTCTAGACTTTTCAGTTAAACTCTATCTAGTTTTGTGTTCATTTTCCATTTTCAATGACATGTAGTGCAAACAGGCATACACAAGTGTTTGATGTTCACTTTGCACGAGCTTGTCCCCTAAGGTCGGTTAGACCGCATATCCTCTGAATGCACGATAGCTTTTGCAAAACTGAGAAGTAACTCCCTAAACTTTTCGTCAACGATGTCAATTTTTCATCGCTTGATCTAGGACCAAATCACAGTCTCTACACTCCTCTAGAATAAGCTACAGTGAATGCCCTAAGTGAATTTGCAGAAAAGACAGCGAAAAGGGGATAAAAAAGAGATTTATCCAAGAAAGCTCGTTTTCTTTTTGTGTCTCTAGGTAGCTAGCTTCTTCATGTTTAACCTTTTCCCAAAATTTTTGTTACCTAGCAAGAACAGACTAGCTAGGTAGCTAGCACGAGTACAAACCACGAAGCTCAACAAAAGGCGTTGCAGCCAAACAAAATAAAGGGAATCGGAATAGTAGCCAGCTAGGTAGAGAGAGCTGCCGCGCGCAAACTCGCAAAGGTCGTGCGGTGGTAGCCTGTAGGTGAATGGGGACATGGCGAAGGAATTTCGATCGATCGCCGTTGGCAGCCTAACAACATTGGTACGTACCCATCATGCGCCCCACTCGCACATTCTCTCTCCCTCTCTCTTTCGCATCACCGTTCGTTCGGCGGCAGCGGCAGGAGCAGTTCCCACCCCATCCGCGCGCACCAGCGGGGAGGCGCGAGGAGGGGCCCCCGGCCGGCCGGGTGGGCGGCTCCACAGCGGCACAGGCGTGCGCGGCCGCTTTAGCCCCTTGTCGGAGCGAGGGGCCCGCAGGCGCCTCGGCACGCATGCCCCATTGGCCCTGGGTTCCCGATCACTGAGTGCGATTTCCCCGCGCGCGGCCACAAACGTGGAAACGCGTGTGGCGGGCGTCGCGGATGGTTGGTTGCCGCGGGCCCTGGCCTCCGCGCGCGTACGTACCCGGCGCGGGATGGCTCGCTCACCACTCACCAGCCGCGCGCCCAGGCGCAGATGTTCGGGCCATGACAAAACTAAAGCGCGAAGGAGACACTATGCACATCTTCTTGGTATAGTGTGCTTAGTCGTCGTAGTTAATTAATGGCGAATTAAAGTTGTACAAACATCGTATTTGTATACACACAGCAGATTAATTTGTGCGAAAATCATGCATGGCCTTAGGATTTGAATAGCTTCGCCGAAAATAAATTCTTCCACGTTGACCTCACAAGTGCAACCCACTACAGCCCTTCCTTCCTAACTTCTATTGCACGCACCCTTCCACCTCATTCATACGCTCTCATTAAGGTGCTTGAATTGGTGCTTTTGTCTTTCGATGGTCTTTGCACGTCGATCTCAGTTCCTAGGGTTGCTCAGGCAGTTCTTGACAAGCTTCACATTCCTCTCGATGTGCTCACTGTGGAGGTCTTTTCCAATCAAGGCATTGGTGAAAACGATGTTGATCTCATCACGTCAGGTTTTTGCTCTCCCATCGGTGCCAATGAATCGGTCCTTGAGTCGTCGCATGTTGTTGTTGATCCTCATCCTCAACTTGATGACCTAGCTTCGTTGTCCTTGGATTGTGCTACACTTCCTAACTTCCTACAGCACCCAATCAACGAGCAGAGTTGACCTTGCCTTCGGAGTCACAAGATGAGGCTTCTCTTGGGGTTTTAAGCGTAGGTGGCCTAAAGCTCTAAGAGGATGTAGCCGTTGGAGTTTTTTTTGTCCTTTGGTAGGTACGGTTCCAATAGATGATGCTAACTCTGAGATTTGTTTGGTTTTTGCGGAGTAGGCTTTAGACAAGGTCAACACTTTGGAGAGTGGCATTGAGGTGAATTGCCCTTCTTGGCCCCTCTCACCCACAAGCCAACTTGAGCCTCCAAGCGATCTTCAACATAAGGAGCGATCACTCTAAGCCAAAGTTGGATGCCTCTTCCAAGTCGAACTGTTCGTGGGTTAAGACATCATCCGAGGAGCTGGCTCTATGCAGGATTACTTGTCTAGCTCCCAAAGTTAGAGCGAGGAAGTCCAATGTAAAGCTATTAAAGAACTTGGGCATCATTAGGAAGGATGGTGAATTTGACGTAGATGTGATAGAGAGCTATGTGAAGCAATTGAAGGGGATTTTTCACCGGGTTCTTTAGAGTCACTTACGCGTTTAGATGATGTCTTGTGGGACCACTACTACAAAAGAGGTAATACTGGACGACTCATCATAGACGGTTCCCCAAAAAACCATCAGTATTGTAATTATCATAGACGATTTTGCAATCACGACCGTCTATGTTACTAGTGATGGGTAGAACCATCTGTGATACATTAACTATCACACACGGTTTTTAATAAGAATCGGCTGTGATAATTCCCTAACGGTTCTTAACAAGAACTGTCTGTGATAATTTTGTATCACAGACGGTTTGTGGTTCGAAGTGTCTGTGGTATGTTCAATGCCGCTTCGGCTCCCATGCGATGTGTCTCTTCGTCTTGCGCGCCGATGTTACGATGCGTCTCTTCGTCTCGCGTTTTCAAAGAATGATCATCCGCTACCGAAGATGAATCCCCACATAGCTCTCTTTCGCACCCTCCATCAACAACCAGTATTGAATACATACGCAGCTAGCTAGTACTGTTGCGCGCCATGGTGAGCACGCGGAGCATGACGGTGAGGAGGTCGACGATCACTGTCGCTCTTCCTCACGATGTCGTCGTCAACATCGTCGGTCTCGTGGCCGCGAGCTCTCCTTAGCCTATGGCTGACCTTTGCATCCTACGAGCCACATATGTATTTATATACCTACAAAAATATGCACTACTATTTGTGGCGGCAACCAATCCATGCATGCATACATGTTACTGTTTTTTTTACATTATTTTTTTAGAGAAACATGTCACTAATCTAACTAGCATCAACACCCTTAATTTGGCCTTTTACTTTTCTCTTATTGAGTAATTTTGACGTCTTGAATTGTGTACATATATTGGAGTTGCAAGACCATATACAAGATGTCCAAGGAGCGCGCCGTAGGGAGGCGTGTGGCGCTGGAGCGGGAGAAGGCGATGAAGTGGCTGGATAACGAGCGCTACCTCACCATCGTCAACCACCTAGCCGGCACTGGCAACCCGGTGGCCTACTTCATCGTCGGCCTCATACTCGTCTTCGCGCACCAAGACATGCAGCGCGGTCTCGTGTGCCTCAACAGGGTGGCCATCGCTGGCCACAAGGCCACGACCTACGTGCTCGACCTCCTCCTCTACATGGTCGGCGAGGCGAGCGACGTTGGGAAGCACTACATCAGCCAGGTCGAGGGCGAGCTGGCCGGCGGCGGGTGCGAGACGGCCAAGAGGACCAACCGGGAGTGCAAGCAGTGCTAGAGGCTCGCTGCCGGAGGACGGCCACCGGTGCACGAGCACCGGCTGCGGCGTGACAGAAGGGTGGGGCGACTACGTCGTCTTCTGCAGCGATAACTGTAGGATTAGGCATGAGTACGCCGAGTTCTTTGCACAGGTGTTGAACTACTTGTCATAAAATTAGCGGTTTTAGCAAATATTGAGATAAGATTAGCGGCATGAGTACGTCGTCTCCTCGCCATTTTTGTTAATATTCTTCACTAATTAAATATGAAAACTGCAAATCAGACTTTGAGCACAAACTAATGCTTTACTAATATGTCACGAATTATCTATGACCTATTTATATTCGGACTCTAGCTAGGGTTTCCCCGCCCCCCTACTCAAACGATTAAGTTTCCTCCCCGAGCTCGCCTCCTTTTGTCCCGTTTGCTTCCCCCTCACCCATGCGCATCTGGCTTCGTGCATCCCCCCCACCCCTTCAAATCTGGCGACGACGGCCAGCGTGGAGGCTTCCTCCTCCCCAGCGACGGCTCTTCCTCCCCGGACGACCTCTTTCTCTCCGGGCGACCTCTTCTTCCCCGGTGACCTCTTCTTCCCTGGCGCAGACGGCTTCTCCCTCGGCGCACATGGCTTCTTCCCCAGCGAGGTCAGTCGACATCTTCTACCCCATCCTCAGTGTACCCTCATCTGGGGAGTTTCATACTTGTGCTTGCAATGTAGATTTTCGTACTGTGGGGAGTTAGATTTTGTGCTTGCAAGGTCAGTTAGAATTTTTTTGCGTGTGGGGAGTTTTCATACTTGTGCTGTGACAACAATGTTGGACTAGGTTAGTTAGATTTTTTAGGATAATTGTTGAATGCATACTGACAGATGCAAGAACAGATGAATGGTTAATTTTAGTTCATTTGAGTTAATTGATTTGTGAAATGGATGTTCTTGTTTACGAAATAAATATGAATTGGATCTATACATGTACTTGTTGTGTTTGTACATGTGTGTATTTGTTCATGAATGGTTAATTTTAGTTCATTTGAGTTAATTGATTTGTGAAATGGATATAATGGTACATGTGTGTATTTGTTCATGAATGGTTAATTTTAGCTTGTTTCAGAGGGCATGGTTAGAAATAGATTTAGCAATACAAAACACTATCACAGACGGTTCCTTAGTAAAAGCCATCTGTAATACATCAGCTATCACAGACAATTTCATCTACAAACCATCAGTGATAGTTTGCATCACAGATGGTTCGAAAACCATCTATGATAACCTCATGTCATTACTGACCTATAAACTCAGACAGCTCACGAAAGCGTCTGTGATGACGTTTTTGAACCGTCTGTGATGATCTTTTCTGCAGTAGTGGACCTTGCTGCTGGTGTTGCTTTGGCGGTTGCTTAGGCTTTATTTCCTCTAGTCTCTTTCTTGCGGTGTGGTTTGTTGCAATAGCAGGTAGTGCACTTATTGTAGTTTTCGGCCTCTTGGTGTGTATGAGGTAGCATAATTGGTGTTGTCCTGTTGTTTTCCTTGGTGTGTCCTTTGGGACTGGTGTTGTAGGCTTTAAACTCTTTGTGTTTGGTGTTCTCTTTCGGGGCGGTGTTTGAATTTTCTTTTTCTTGAAATGAATGTTAAAATCAGGATCAAACTGTGTATCAACCTTTATCTTTAGTTCCTATGATGCAACATTCGCATCCAATCAAAAGTCACCCGATGTCTCGAGCTAGACTAATTTTAAAAGGTTGGCAACAATTCACTGATATTTCTTGAACCCCTGACCTTTGAGTTGTGATACGCTTGGAACGCTAGTTAGTTCACCCAGAGATTAAACCGTAAAGAAAAATCTAATGATCTAGCTAGTCATATTTAACACAAATTATTTTTGATCCCGAGTGCTCGCGTGCGTCCAAGCCGATCCGTCTCAGTATCTACGCAGCTCATACTGCTAAGCGCTAAAAACACCACGGCAGGTTGCTCGCACGTGGCACGGCGTCCTTCGCACGTGCGTGACCCCACGGATCATCATTCTCCGGGCTGGGCGACTGGCTGCCCTCCCCTGCCCTCGGTTGACTACCCCCACCACCGACTGGTTTGATGTCCGGACGGCCCAAAACTCGCAACAACACAAAACACACTCGGAAGCCTGCATGGATAAAATTTGGCAACCATCGGAGCTCACCCCAAGTCAGAAGGCAAACATAACATAACATTACATACTACTAGTGCAACAATTCGCCTTCCTCTTACTCCTCCCTTCTCTCTATCTAGAGACATAAAAATATTGGGAAAAGAATCCCACTATCTCATTCTCATGAGTCATGAGTCATGACATACGAAGGAGGAGAGAGAAGGGGGAGCAATTCCACTGAGGCCATCCACGGGACATTCCTTCCCCTCTCTCTCTCGTGCTCGAGACATCTAGGAGCTCCTCTTCCTTGTTCCTCCCTAGTCTCCATCCTCTTGTTCATACCACGACGGGCAAGAATTGTTGGCGAGGAGCAATTGGGATCGATCCTTGCATGGATTCAGCCCACTGGCACCAGGTAAGCTAATCTGCACAACCCGTTCAAATCGGCACTGCAACATCGGCATGCAACTAGGGCCATGCGTACAAGATCTCTCTCACCATGGGCCGGCCGGGGTTGGCTTCTGTTCTTCTAGATCTTGTTGCTGTGTTCTTGGTCGATCCTTCTTCTTCTTTTGTCTGCCTTGATCTTGGCGCTTGCTTTCCTTGATGGTATATGCTGATCTCGTGCGCCTTTGTTGTTCTTGGGTACTGCCATGGCCAACCTTTTATTCTTTGTGTAGATCTATGCATGCATCGTCATCTCCTCTCTGTCTCTAGCTCTCTCTGTTTGTCTGTCTTCTCCATTGGCGTCGAGCTGAGGGCCTTGGGGCCTTTAATTCTCTCCTGTCTCCCCTTTTAATCCTTGAAAGGAGCACACGCACACGCACCGCTTTTCTTTTCCGTTGTTCCTTCCTTTCTTTCTTATCCCCCTTTCCTCTTATCCTTTTTATCTCCCCTTTTCTCATGGCTTTTCCCCTCTCTCTCCCCCGCACCGCACCTTGCATCAAAAGAGTAGCCATGTCTTGGATGGTGTAGTAGTAGTACTGCTACGCCACAAACACAACCCTACAAGAGCACAAACAAAGTTGTGTTTTGTGTGGTGGTGTGTTTCTCTCTCATCTTTACTTTCCTTTTTTTTTCACCTTTTCCTTCCCCTTTTCCCTTCTCTTTAATCTCACTTTGTATCCATTTGCTCGGTTCTTTGTTGTACCATAAGAATCCTCAAACCTCATATCTCCCATCCATTTCTCCATAGTCCATACTCCAAAACTACATGTTCTTTCTTCTTAGTTCTTGGCTTCTTGCTACCTCAACATTGTTAATTTTAGCTTGTATAACATCTAATAGAGTGCAATATGTGTCCATCACCAGGGGCTAGGGCTAGTGAAGCCCATGGAGGAGATGCTGATGGCTTCAAATCCAAATCCTGATGCGAACTCGAATCCACCACCGGCACCTCCACCGGCTGCCGGCGCCCAGAGGCCTGCTGCGCTGCCCGCGGCAGGAGCGGGCGCGGCGGCCGGGCCGGGCACGGAGCGGCGTGAGCGGCCGCAGAAGGAGAAGGCGCTCAACTGCCCGAGGTGCAACTCCACCAACACCAAGTTCTGCTACTACAACAACTACAGCCTCCAGCAGCCGCGCTACTTCTGCAAGACGTGCCGCCGTTACTGGACCGAGGGCGGCTCACTCCGCAACGTCCCGGTCGGCGGCGGCTCCCGGAAGAACAAGCGGTCCTCCTCAGTAGTGTCGTCCGCGGCCTCGTCCGCGGCCGGGGCCGCCTCTACCTCCGCGGCAGTGTCCGGCACGGTTCCCGTCGGACTGGCGGCCAAGAACCCGAAGCTGATGCACGAGGGCGCGCAGGACCTCAACCTGTCGTTCCCGCACCACCACGGCCGCGGCCTGCAGCCACCGGAGTTCGCGGCGTTCCCAAGCCTGGAGAGCAGCAGCGTGTGCAACCCGGGATCCACCATGTTGTCCGACAGTGCGGGTGGCAGGGGCATGGGCGCTTTCTCGGCGATGGAGCTGCTGAGGAGCACTGGCTATTACGTTCCACTGCCGCAGGTGCAGCTAGGGATGCCCCCGGAGTACGCGGCCGCGGGATTCTCGCTCGGCGAGTTCCGCATGGCGCTGCCGCAGCAGCAGCAGCAGCAGCAGGCTCAGACCGTACTCGGGTTCTCGCTGGACACGCACGGCACGGGGGGAGGCGGCGGCGCCGGGGCATACGGTGCGTGTAGCGCTGGGTTGCAAGGGGTGCAGGAGAGCGCAGCAGGCAGGTTGCTGTTCCCATTCGAGGACTTGAAGCCGGTGGTGAGCGCGGCTGGAGGTGCAAGCGGCGGCGGTGATCAGTTTGAGCACAGCAAGGACCAAGGTGGCGGCGGCGGCCATGAAACTCCGGGGTTCTGGAATAATAGCATGATCGGGAATGGCAGCAGCAATGGCGGCGGCGGTTCTTGGTAAGGCGGCGCCACCATGCATGGCTCATGCACGTGTGGTTGTCAGCATGTGGAGATAGAGATAGAGACAAGGAGTTAATAAGCGGTGGCGGTGATTAGTGTGTTACATATGGCGTTTGATCTCTCTTTGGTCGTTTGGTTTTCGGTTATTGGTGTTCCTTCTTCGTGTTTGTTCATGTGTGTGGCGATCGACTTGGGGGCTAACACAGCAGAATACACAGATTAATGGTGGTGGACCGGTGATATACACATCTTCTCTCTTCACCAATTAATCAATCCATCTTCATTTCCGATGATCGTGCCATAGAAGGGGGGTTGTTAATCATGTCGTGTGCGTCGTTCACCTAGAGTTAATCTGTACTGAAGCTTCTTTTTTTACTGCAGTGTTCAAGTTCTAGCACATCGTTACGTCGTAGGGTGGTGTTAACAGACATCAAGTTGGTTAGTTATGTGTGTCTGGTTGATCGGCCAAACTCGTTTTTGGGGTTTCGGTTTTGCATGCATTGGACATGCATCATGCATGGGTGACATGTTGCAAGCTTCGATGGAAGATTAGTGGGGCAGAATGAATGGCAGCTACTTGTGCGTCATCAGTCACCACATTGTTCTACAGTTGGTCTGGTATAGTGTAGAGCACGTTAGAGAGAGATCGGTGAGGGGCCGGGGGCCTAGCGTAAACATTGCTGTACTGATCTAGAGGGTACCCAGTAACAGTCATTTTTTATTGTTGGTTAATTTAAATGGTGATCAACTCATGGCCCCGAGAACAGCTTGTAATATGTATTTTACTGTTGTTTACAAGTACATTAAATAGTATATAGATATCTTTGGCTATTCACCTGTCATCTTTTAATACGTATTCTTTGCTTGTGTATATATACATATACACCTGTCATCTCTCTCTCTGCCTCCTCCTGTGCTCTTTTCTTGTAGCAGGCGCAGGCAGGCTAGCTCTTGAGACGTCGTATCTCGCCATCATCCCAAACCGAAGAATCTTCCGGCCATGAAAAGCACTAGTGGGAGGTGGAGAGAAGGAGCGGCATGGAGAAAGAGAGAATATAAGTATGTATGACAAACACCCTACTTTTACCTTCTCTCTCCACATGGTACTATTATCATATGTGTTGGCCATCTGTAAGTGCACAGCAAGGTTATTTTTCGTACAACCCATGGTATTTTTCTAAACCAAAAGGTACCCTCAGCCTGTTTATCACCATCATGCACGCCCCTTGCAATCCTGACCCCTCTCATGTCAAGTGTACAAGAAGTGAACTTTTTTACTCTTGTTTTCGTTTTCTTGAATGTTGGTTCAACTGCCACACCAGAAAGTTGTTATCTAATGATTATTTCACCACTTTACCGCTTCCGGTGCATATACGGCCTGGCATGGCTTGTGTGCACATCTGTACATTTCTTCGAGTACCGCTACGGTAACATTTTCACCATACAAATTACAATCACCGTTCGTTGGAGGGCTCACAAAAACATTCTCCTAAGGATGCGTGCCTGCTGAACACTAGTCCTTCACCATGTTGCATTTGACCACCCCAATAAATGTGCTGCTACTACTACTCATCAAGGAGGATAAGATATGCTACGTTTGGGGGTGTGTGCAAGTGACCATGCCCTACAGTCCTAGGAGCCCATACTTCTTGTTCTTCTTTATGCAGCATTCGGCTTGAAGTGCTCCATGTCTAACATATTGCTCCATGTCTAACATATTTATTTAGAAGTGACTAGCGTTCGGACGTATAATCCGGACGTTAGTATTGTACGTTACGTGTTATCGTTCGATCCGGTTCTAGCGTCATGGTGTTCAGCAGTCTGATCTTAACACGTTTTTTTTTCTTCCTCCCAGAACCAGCAAAAAGGAATCCAATGCAACACCATGCACCCCGACGTAACAAAAAAAAAACTCCATGAGATTTGAAGTTTCTTATCTAAAAAAGGATTAGAAAAAAATAACATATTCTCATCGAAATTTCATGGAAACCATAAGAACCTAGCTGCGCTTTAAAACTAATTCAAATATCTCAAACAAATTTCAATGTTACAACATTGCAACATTCGAAAATAATAGTGGCAATTTCTTAAAATAATTGTTGCAACATTAAGAAAATTACATAATTTAAACCTAATTTATGAAATATTTGAAAATAATATCGGCAACATTCGAAAATAATTGTTGCAATATCAAGAAATTTACAATATCGAAACCTAATTTATAGAACATTTGAAAATAATAGCGGCAACATCCGAAATTAATTGTTGCAATATCAAGAAATTTGCAATATTTAAACCTAATTTATGAAACATTTTGATTTCATGTGTGCAACAATCAACGACAATAGTTGCAACATCGAGAAATTCTTGATAAAAAAATCCATTTGAAGAAATTGTTGCAACATCTAAAATCACACATTGCCACAAAAAAACCTTATAGTTGTAGGGATACGGGTAGGCTACGATAGCAACAATTAAAATTTTCTTCCACGTAAACCAGGAAGCCAAGCAAAAAGATGATCACAGATCGTTACCACAAGACGCACAAAGCAGCAGAAGAAGAGTTGGAGCAGCCTGGTCGATGTAGTGGTCGTATTCGATCGTCCAACGTCGAGCAAGTCGATGCAGTGGTCGTAGTCGATCGTCCAGCGTCCTCGCGGGTCGATTGCCTCCTCTAGCAACTTCTGCAGTTCCTTATAAAGATCGCGGATCGTCCTCAAACGCAACAGCAATAGTAGTAGCACCTCTACGGTATCCACACGTCCAGGGAAGGAACAATCGTACGCCGGTGTGCTAGCACCAAGTCGCACGACAGAGCTCTCAGGAAGATGACGGCTAGAGTTTCGGTAGAGCAACTCACGTCAACTCGTCTCCCGCCCAACAGCCTCATGCATCTCCTTATATAGTGCCTATGACGGATCCTATCCGAACACGTTTAACAAATCGTATCTGTACTAGTTTGTTCCAACCCATTAAGTGTGTGACCCTGTAGGTTCATGCGTAATCGGTTGTGACTCAGAAACCCTTTCCGACCACGAGTCGTAGCGGTTCCTAGCAGGACATAACGATTCCCGAATACACACAAATTATATCGGACGAACCTTAATGCAATATGATCTACGACCAGATCCTCATCACTTACGACCAGGTCCTATCTCTATACGACCAGTTCGTATTTGGTCACGACCAGTTCATAACTCCTTACGACCAGGTTACGACCACTCTGTGATTAGGTTCGACCAGTCTACGACCAGCTCGTATCTCCATACGACCAATCCGTAACTGATCAAACTTAAAGACCTTCTCGTGTATTCTCCCTTTGCCTCACGATATCTGGTTGAACTCCAGGTGAGATGTTGTGTCATCCATGGACTGTTCAATACTTTCTCGATCGAGTGTCGAATAACTTTACGTGGTTGAACACTTTGACCACTAGTGGCATGGCCATGCACTTTCTTTATTCGATCATAACGAGGGGCCCAGAGACATCTCTCATGTTATGATAGGAGGTGCAAATCCCATATCCGACCAGTCACATCCCTCTGCATGTTTCATAGCATACCCACAAGCTACCTTTATAACTACTCAGTTACGAGTAGCGATTGACAACCCCTAAGAGTGCTATTACACATGTAGGAAACCATGCTGATCTCAGGTCTAAGGATTATACATCATCATTGCTTGAGACCAACTAACGACACATAGAATCATAACAATCTTAATAGTGTCTCAAGGTGGGTCTTATCCAACACCATGTTCTCTAACATGTGTCCACATTATTGATTCAATATCACTATATCTATGGCCGGTGAAACATGGTCATCAATCCATAAATGTGCTGGTCGATAGAGTCACTAGTGTTCTGACCAGTGACATTCGACTAGGGATACATTTAGAACGACATCATCATAAGTTAAAAGACCTTCACCAACAAGTCACGTACTTGTTAATCTTCATAACTGATGATTCATTCAAGGAACAAGATAACATATTATCAAATATTGTGAACATAATAAAATATAATCATCTCTATGATTGCCTCTAGGGCATATTTCCAACAATAGCTGTAACAAACATCAACGTGAGCCATAAGAACCCAACGGAACCTATCCAAAAACGCCTTCCGCGGAGGCACGGTGGTCGCCGCTAGTGTCGATCATGAGGATGAGGATGTTCTTGGCGCGGTTGGTCACGCCATAGGATGAGTAGTCATGTGGTACTAAACTTCTCACATTCCAAGTCACATGAAATCATGAAACCCTAATTTTTGAGACCTAAAATCCTAATTTTTGAGACCTAAACTATTAATTTTTTTAGACAATTTTAGAACATATAAAATTCTAAAAACATTACACAATCAAGTTCACTATGTAAGGAGCCTTCAAAAATTTCATAATGTTTGGACCTCATTTTCTATATTAAAAAAATTCCTACAAACAGTATATTTAAATGAATTTTTGAGAAAAATTCAGAATAGATAAAACTATAAAAAAAAAACTTACAAAAGCAATTAAACTATATCGGGAGGATCCACAAAATATTTCATAATTTTTTAAGCTCATTTACTATATTTAAAAATTCCTACAAAAAGTGGTTGTGTAGTTCTAGGGCCACCGTACGGTGGTCGTGCGGTTTTGGGCATCACCGCATGGTGGCCGTATGGCAGCGGTTACGTGTCGGCTCGTCGTTCATCCCGCGCGGTGACTGTGCGGTGGAGGCGCCATTTATGCAAATTCCACGCGACGAGTGCTATTTTTGCTAATACGCCGGTAAACAGCGCCAATTCGGCCAAAAACTCGATATCTGAATAGGAGATGATTTGTTTTCTGAGGGAAAAATAGTAGATGAATTTGCGCAGGATAAATTTACTCTTGATATATATTTTGGCATCTAAACGGCAAGAATAGTGTTTTGATAACACATGTAGGTCGACCGCATAAGCTTATGCATTCATGGTTAGATCATCTTCTGAGCATGCATCTATTTTTATTGTTCGCTCCATCGTCTGGCCGTCGTGCCTGGCAGATTTATGCCGAGATGAAGTAGTTCTTGATGTATTAATACTGTTTGCTTATCTGCTGCTAATTTTACTGTGTGTTCCGTGCCAAGTGAGATTCTGCTATGGCTATGCTTATTGGATTTTTTTGAAATAAAATCATTTTAAAAGATAATTGCAAAATTAAATAGTCGTTTTTTTTTACAAAACTAGTCCTTGTCGTCATTTCAATTGGCGATAGGGGCCCTATCGCCAAAGGGAACGGTGGGGGAGGTTCCTGTCGCCAGTTCAATTGGCGACAGGAGTCCTGTGGGTTCTGTATTTTTTTTCAAAAAAATTATATGTAGCGGAATTTTTAAATTTTTGTAAGGTTGTTTTTAAAATTTGGTAATACGTTGAAGTGTCCGCGTAATTCGGAATGCAAAATCGGAGAAGACAATGTAATGTTAAGTAGAGAATGGACAAAATAATTGGGTTTAGGGTTACCATGCACGATGTCACCCCGATATTTGGAGAAAAGAGATGTAATTTGCTGCATAAGATATGTGGACCATTATTTTTAGTGCCCACTTCCACAACACGTACTTTGGACATTTATTTTTATGTTGTTCCCTGCCTTTGTACAGCAAGAATTCAATGCTATAAGAGAACGAGAATTGAAGTTGACGGCTTTATAACACAGTTGCGAATTGATATAGACTTTATAATAAAGTTGCGAATTACACGATGCACAGGTTTTGATTACGTGCATAAGGAGCGACCATATGCACTATGCAGCAAACTGAAATACACCTACCATAGATATGCACCCTTTTGGAATGAAAATAAAGTTGATTGGAACAAAGATCATTAGTTTCGGTGGCCCATCGCTCCCTTTCCCGTGTCTCCTTGCTACCCGCGGCGGCGGTGGCGGCCAGTCTCGAAGTCATTCATATCCTGCGAGACGGGCCAGATGGTTGAATGATGTTAGGATAACACAACGTTGAGCCAAATTAATAATTATGATGCATACTAAACATAACTTTCCTCTTCGATCCGGAGTGCGCTCTGGCAACGGGGAACGGTAGTATGGCCCCATGGTCTCACTTGCAGGAGCCTTCCCCATGCCCCCTTGTTGCACGTGGCGGCGGTGGCTAGTCTTGAAGTCATCCATGTCTCGCGAGACGGGCTGGAGGGTTGAATGATATTAGGATAACACAATGTCGGGCCAAATCAGTAATTATGATGCATACTGATTATAACTTACCTCTTGGTTCCAGAGTGCGCCTAGGCGACGGGGAGCGGTAGTATGACCACAGTCTCACTTGTAGGAGCCTTCCCCTTATCCGCCACCCGCTTGGCCTTGTCGTACCCATATGCTTTCATGGGCTTGTCCGATGCCTTTTCAGTTGGGTCGGGGTCGGGTACATAAGGTGTCCAGCGCTCGAAGGTCTCGGGTGACCATGGAAAGCTGAACATGTACTTCTGCTGGATGAACGTCCTATCGTACATCTCCGAGTCGTCTATCCACAGGAAGAAGTTGTATTGCATCCTCGGCTGTCATCATGCGCGTGTGTAATCAGGGATTTGTGGAATGGAACTTATAATGTGAAAAATCTTTGTGTGTGCAAGATACGCTTACGAGGTGGTTGCCATACGTGTAGTACGCCCGAGCGGACATCGCTAGGTGTGTGGACTGGATGATATGTGCCAATTCTTCGCACACACATAGGGGCATGGGAACTCCGGTGGTACCGGTGCATCCTTCATAGACTTATCCAGGTAGTGTTTATCCCTGTCGGCAAGCCTCTTGCACTTCTACAGTATCCTCTTGTAGAAGCTCGTCGAATCCTCCATCTCCTTCCTCTCAGTTGTGTTAAGCAAACTTTGGTGTAATGTTGGGTGTCGTGGCGTAGTGCTATCCTGCAGCTCTCTTCTCCACTTCTATTCTCTCCCCTTTTATACATGGATTTTTTCGCCTAAAAAGGGGGCTAGCAGTGTGTTGTTATCTCGGAGTGTGGTCTTGCCGTTCTGAAAAGTTAGCGTCGCAGTGTGTTGTCATATCGATCTACAAAAGTGACAGCGTGTGGGGTGACAGGATACGGTCTTTTCGATCTGAAAAGGTTGTGTGGCGGAGTGTGTTCTTGTCAGTTTGAAAAGTAAGCGTCGCGGTGTGTTGTCATATCGATGTGCAAAAGTGGCCGCTTGTGGCTTGACAGAGCCGGTCTTTTCCCGATGCTAGAAAGGTGGCGTGGGGGAGTCAAGGCTAGAAAGAGGGTGGTGTGGGATCTCCTCATGCTGACTCCCTCACATGGTTGCGGTGTGCACGCAAAAAAGAAATATCGAAACATGAGACTAATATGATAATAGTTGTACAGAAATTAATATTTACATGACATGACTGATATTTAGAATAACAAATATCTATTCACGACTCCTCTTGGGGCATACCCCGCATGTCGCCCCTGACCTCGTCTGGGACGGCTGCGGGCGCTGGTGCGAGTACGTCAAAGGCTTAGGCGACTGAGGTACCCGATCGACGCGAGTAGCCTGGGGATGTCACGAGGGGGTCCTGCGTCGGTTGGCTTGGTCCGGGCGCACCATGCAGCTATGAAGCATCCACGGAGACCTAGCTACCATGTTGGTCGAGGTAGAAGTCCCCGGAGTGTGACTCCTCGTGCGACACATCTGGCTCGTCCCAAAGCGGTGAACGACCTATGAAACATTACGTTGTGCATGTAAACTTGGCGAAAACCATGAAATAAGATGTTACGCAAGCAAGCAAGGTAGTCATACCTGGTCGTACGAAGGTAGTCAACGGCTCCATGTACTCCTGCCCTGTGTACTGGTGGGACTCAGAATCTGCAAGAGAAGATTGCCGTTGGTAACTAGTGGAGTTCGAAATAAAGAAGCGGATGTGAATGTTTCATGCTCACCTGCAAACTGTCCTGGGGTGCTCACAACACGGTGCCACGAGAACCTGCTCGGCACGTCCAGGTGAGGAGCCCACGGCCGTGAACCACCATGGCTCACCCCCTGTCCACACACTGGTGGGTCCATCGGGTCCCTCGGTGTGCAACAAGTCGTGATCTCGATCCCCCGTCTTGACTTCTCGAGGAACTGCACCATGACCATTCTGATGTGCTGCGTCGTCATGCAAAAGCACTCCTTGAGCGTTGACTGGTGCACGGAGGTTGCCAACTCGTGCACCTCTCGGTGTATATCCACCTGTACACATAATCAGCAAGTTGGAAATCTAAATCTTGCAAGTTAAATATGTAGTGCCGATCGTTCAATACATGCCACGTGGTGGAATGCGGAGTCCGACTGGGTGGGATACGTGTCGGATGTCGCAACCTCGTGTCGTGGTGGGTCGTGCATGACCTTGACGCAGCGAACCCTCATCCGACTGGAGTACCACTCCATATACTCCGCGTACATCCTGGGGTCGTAGGGAGCATGCTCCTCGATGGTGTCGCCGTAGACGCTGAGCCAGCCCTGAACCCAAGAGAACCATCCTCTCCACCCAGAAAGGCAAGTACTCCCTTCCTAGTGTACCTGTGGAAGGCAAAACAATTGTTTCGTGAGTACGTAACGCAAATTATACGAAAGAAGTAAAGTGTGAACTTATTTATGGATGTTCGCCAGCACCCGTTGCCCCTAGGGGGCTAGGACCTGCTGTCGCATACCGAACTGGTGCATGACCCGCTTCACCTGGTACTCCTCCTCGAAGACTTCGTGCACCAAGCACCTCCGCGTGCACCAGTGCACGTAGTCTCGCATGCACAGGCTCGACAGTCCTCAGGGTGCGCGTGCGTACACCCTTTCGGGAGTGTACAGTGTCTAGAGGATGCGGTCATCCGTCAGCTGAGCGAACATCACAACGTAGTTCGGGCAGGACGTGTGCGTAGTGATCGGTGTGTAGGTGACATGTGGAATAGAACAACAGAAACTTAGCATACCAAATTGAGAATACATTACGAAAAACAATAAATGTTCAGGAAACTAACCCGCCGGTGGCACCACACCATGTCCATGGTCGATTGGTCCATGTTATCATCCTCGGCGTACAAGCTAGCTGTGTACGCTCCCAAGTTCAGCTGTGGTCGTCCGATCTGGAAGTGCTCGAAGGACCACAGCTAAAGAAGCAGCGGACTTCCAGAGAGGACGGAGCTGTCCTGAAGCCGGTGGCACGTGTCACACAGTCCACGGTACGTCGCGTACAACACCACTAGACCCCAGGTGTAGGGCTGGATATCCTCCACCTCCCAGTCCGCCAGCTTACGTGCGTACCAGATGTAGTGCTTGTCGATGCTGTTGCCGTGGGACCCTAGGAACATGACCCACCCGAACAGCCACAACAGGTAGACCTCGAAGTGCCTCCTAACAATGTGGTTGATGCGTCCTCCACCATACGCTTGGGCTGCAAGAAGACATATACATGTAAGCAAGGTTCACAAATAAAGTGATGCGAGAGGAAAACCGTTACGAAGACTTACGTAGAACTGGCAGATCCACCTTAGCGTCGGCCCGTAGGTGATGCTGAACTCCCTACTGGAATCTCACCAGAAACTCCGTGCGCCATGTGGCCGGGATGTTGTATGTCGCCAAGGGGAAGTCAGCGCAAGTCAACCCGGTTAGGAAGGTCACGTCCTGAAGGGTCGGTGCCATCTCCCCGCACGGAAGGTGAAACGTGTGCGTCTCTGACCTCCAACGGTCAACCAGCGCCGTGAGTAGGCACCGATTGTACGAAAAGCGCCTGGACATACGATCACCGCCTGCGTGATCCTAGTCGTCCTTCCATACCGCCTCAACCATCCTCGCTAGTGGAAGGAGGCCTGTCGCCCTCAAACTGTGCCGGGTAAGGTTAAGAATAAATATTAGTCCATCCAAAGTAGTCAGACTGCAATTGAGTACACGAATATCGCAACGGCACGTACCTCGGAACCTAACTTGGGTCCACCCTCCACGCCCTCATGGGCGCGCGCAGCTGTAATGCACCAAACTCAATCGCCACCTCGCCCTCCTAGGGGAGGATGGTATTGAGGCGGCTACAGTGATGCACGTCAATCATCGGGTCAAGCAACTCGTACGGCCACTGCACAACGTGTCCTGAGTCCGTCATACCTAAAAATTCAGTGCATGCATTGTAAAAACTACGAAACATGTACATAAGGTGATAAGAAGCGGCATTAACAAAATAATTACCAGGCACAAATAGAAACCACATTTAAGTTGGGATTATTTTGGTTAAGCTCTAGAAACCGTACTAAGCTACTCTGCAATTTTTACAGATTTTTAATATGTATCTTGCTACTTCCCTTGTTTAAAAAGTGTCTCTAGCATTTTTTAAATATTTCACGTGTGCAAATGGAAACAAAAATAAGCTCTACGTAACATACGTAGCAACTCCGGATTTTTTTTAACAATTTATGATGTATCATGCTATTTTCCTACTTTAAAAAGACTTTTCGGTATTAACAAAATAATTACCGCGCACAAACGAAAAGAAACCAACATTAGGAGGGGATTATTTTGATTATGCTCTATCTACCCTACTTAGCTTATCGTGTTTTTTTTCCAGATTTTAAACATGTACCTAGCTATTCTCCGAGGTGTCTTCCTATTTTTGTAGATTTATTCTAAATCGTTCGAGTACTACAACAAAAATAATATATGCACAATGAACTATTTTTATTTCGAGTACTACATCAAAAGCTAAAATTATCTAATCTATTGAATCCCATGTCACTATTTTTATTTGCTAACCGACATGGTTTCAAAATAACGTACGAAGTTGCAAAAAAACATGTACCTGCAAAATAGTCGACCAAATCTGATGCTCCAAATGTCTCATCCACTACGAACTGCCAGGGCTTCGCCGCGTCTCTTCTCCCCCTCTCCTCTCTCTTCTCCCCCTCTTATCCATCTCTTCTCTTTTTTCTGGAATTAAAATGAGATTTCCACCTATTTTTTGGGGACAAGAACCCACAGCTTTCTGTTGCTATTTCAACTGATGATAGGAATACTGTTCACTTCCTGTCGCCAGTTCAAAATAGCGACATGCAGTCAATAGGGTCCCTGTCGCCAATTGAAATGGCGATAGAGACCAAGTTTTGTAAAAAAAAAAAATGACTATTTAATTTTGTAATTATCTTTAAAAATAATATTATTTAAAAAAATCATGCTTATTGTTGGTGTTCCATGCGTACTGGTCATTGATACAGTACAGTGTGAGTAGGTGCAATTTAAAGTGGAGTTTTTGGCTCAACACATTGTTGAAACGAAATAGTAAAAATAGCCATCCGTACCAAAATAAAATGGCAAAAATGGCACCTTTACTGTATGAGAACGCCGCGGCAAGAAGCTTGTTACGCACCCAAAGCATGACAGGACATGTAACAGCCGACGGCAGGCGGCCTACCGTGCACCCAAACCATAGCAGACCCCCTGCCGCTAACCCAGTCCGCAACAAGTGTCATGCGTAGGCGACCTGCCACGGTTTTTTAGGGCTATTTTTACTATTTCATTTCAGAAAGAGGCTAAATGGGCAAAAACTCATTTAAAATGAGAATCAACAGTATATTGTAAGCACCAACGATATGTATCAATCCGATTGTCCCAACGAGATGAATTTACTGCCTAAAAGAAAATAGGAAAAACGAGACATGGATGGCAGCTAGCCGCAGCAGCGCAGAGGTGTGAAGATGCTTCGCTTGAAAGCACAGAAAAGGGCACCATTGCACACAACGGGAAGCCTCCAGCTAGTGTGCACACAGCTCCGGTTAGGTCGGCATGCATGCGCTGGTGCATGCCGCTGCCATCCATGTATACATGTTTGCCTCTGTGGCAACAATACGTGCAACAGCACAATGATGGAAGCTCAATAAGGTGCAGCTGCATGCCATTACGCGCCGTATGAAGTGCAAGAAGATCACTACTAGATAAGTAGTATAGTTGCAACTTGCAAGCCACATAGCCTTTCACTACCAACATCACTGCTAATACTATGTATATCACCTGATACCAATATTTGCTGAGTTCACAAACTGTAATAACCTTTGGGAGTGACTATACAACACTCTGACTAAAACATGTACGATTTCAGTCGAATTTTGTGACATTGAATGGAAAACCAAGTGCACAAATCATCTCAAGTAGTGCGGTCCAATCGGCCAAGCCAACATCCCGATAGGTTCCAACCCAACACATTTCTCGAGTTGTAAGGTAGCACTGGCTCACAAATCCACTAGACGTTGCATGAGGCGAGCAGGCGAGGGTGGCTCCGAGGCTCTGGCTTGACCTTGGTGGCGGCACATGAAGGGCAAGGTAGCAAGTGCCAAAAAAAACGGGCAGCGACATGCGCAGAGCAGAGCCTATCTGAGCCACGTGGGAGACGCGGTCCTGGGATTTGGGATGGGACTGTGATGCCGCAGCCGCACCGTTGGGGCCGGTGAGGTAGATCGCACACATTGATAGTAGAACATGCACATCCCCATTCATGAATTCCTTTATCACAAATCCTAAATTCCTAATTCAATAAATTTTTATTAATTATTTTGTGATTACTCTAAATTATTTGAGACGTTGTGTGTAATACGAACAATTCATACTTTGATTTTTTTTTCTACTGTAGACATTTTATCTTTTCCATTGAATAATATTTCGTTAACTCCGAACACTCATCCTATAAATCCTGACTGCTCGCCTCGTCAACGCCTCCACTGCTGCTTCTTATAAATGCAACATGACATACATGATTTATCAAAGAGAAACATGTTTGAAACAACCCGAAAATTCGAGTTTTCAGAATTTTTGAAACTTTCGGTTTTCTTTTCCTTTTTGGAAACCACCCTCCCATTTCTACTTTCCCCTTTGGGAAATCCGCCTTGCCACCCTCAGAGGCGCCTTCTCCCCACGCGCCTCTCCCTTTCTTCCTCTTCCCGTGCGTCATCTCCCAGACGCCACCACCTTTGGCATTGCCTCCGTCAGCCGCCACCTCGCCTCGCCTTGATTGCAGGCGCTCATCCCTACTGCCACCGCACCACCCCCCACACCGCCACCTCGCCGCCCAGTGCCTTCCACTGTCGCCCGTCCCACGTCGCCGCCTCCTTGTTGCCGCCTCCCTACTGGCGCCACCGCCTCCTTGTTGCCGCCTCCCTACTGGCGCCACCGCTTCTCCCCGGGCTATAAAAGCCCTCCCAGAGCAAGCCTTCACCTCCATCTTCCACCCCGACACCTCCCCGCTCTCCCTCGTCCTCAATACCGGCCGAATTTCAAGCTTTCCCCGCTGCCCTTCTCCTCTGCCGAAGGTGAGCCCGAGGTAAATTTGTCGCTCCCTCTCTTCCCCTTCCCTCCCACCTCCGACAGTGGCTTCACCTCCCCGACACCTCCCCACTCATTTACCCACTGGAGTGCCGCCGCACTGCCATCGTGTCTCGGCAATGCACCATGGCCGCCGCCACCCCACCTCCACACCTTCCCTGCTCCTCAATCCACCCACCCCCCCCAAAAAGGGGATCCCCATCACTCAATGGTGCTCACTGCACCCTTCCTCCCGCGCCGCCATCGGCCGCCCGAACCCGTCGTCAATGCTGCCATTTCGGGTGAGTCGAAGTGCTCGCCTTCGCCGAAAGGCAGCTCAAAACCACCATTTGGGCCTCTAAGGCCTAAATGGTCTTCAGGCTTGGCCGGCAAATGGGCTAAGCCCATTTCTATTTGGTCAGACACTATTCCATTTTAGCCCAAGAACTGTTGACTACTATTCATTGAAACACTGTTCACAAACCAAAAAATCAATCAATGCTCATTTTCCGAATACAGTAAGCCTAATTACTGTTCACTACCTAGAATATAGTGATTCCAGTTACTGTCCACTAATCCATTTTCATATGGGCGTAGATTGATCTGACAGTATGAGTTTCAGATATCTTGTGGGTAAAGTTGGGCAACTCTGCAGAGTGTTTAATTAAAGGTATTCGATTTAACTCAAAATTCATCCACATATACCAAATATGGTAAACCCTAAACAATCCATTGAACTCTTGACATGTAGTTAATTAGCCTTTTCATGTGGCTTGTTGAGTACGATTGTTGTACTCATTCTTACAATATCTGCAAAACATCTACATCTACAGAAGAAACCTGGAAAAATGTAGAGGATCATATTGAGCAAGATCTTGGTGGACCCACGGATGGCAGTGACTACTGTTATTAGGTCTCGATCGCGCTCAAGCGTGCCTGTGGTTTGAAGTTTTTTTTGTCTTGTATTATATTAACTTTGAGTTTAGATGCCCGTGTCAGTATAAAAACTGACTGTTAAGCTGTAACTTTGTGTAATAAAAGTCTGGTTTTATTGTATTCGAGAGCTTGCTTGAGACACTGCTTATTTCGTAATTGTACATCCTGAACGGTTATAAAGAGTTTAACCGTCCCAGATTTTAGAAATGTTGCAATGTTTCATGCATCACCCACTCCAAGTTCAGAAAATCAAGAGGCACTCAGTTGATAAAAGACGGGAGCACCACTGTGGCAGGAAAAGGTGGCAGCAAGCCTCTCCATCCCGGTGAAAAGAGCGCGTAAATCGGGGGGCCGGCCGGCTGGCAGGCAGGGGCGGCGTTTTCACCATTATCCGCTCTCGTCACCGCGATCTCGGTGGGACCCCGGCGCGCCCTACCGCAAAAAGCCATTCCATTCACTTTGGTCGGCCGGCCGGGCGACATCGCCGACGAGAAAGTGAGAATATATCGCTAGCGAGTCGCGACCCAGCCAGCCGGACTCTGATCCAACGTCGACAGCGAACTTGTCTCGTATATCTACACTGTACTCGTTGACTCATCGGTACAACTATGCAAGCCTCTGTGTACAATCTGTGTCATACCACTGTATGTATGTGTGCTGTTCTATTTCTGCATGTCGTTTCGTTATCGAATTCTTTGTTGGATATTTCAAGGTTTTTTTTGGGAATTTTCCAATTTGAGAAATGAAGAAATAGGAAATCAAAAGGGAAAGAGGCCCCCTGGGCGTAGGGAAGGAGGTGAGGAGCTGGGGGCTGTTCGTGAACACTCTCGGCCTAGATGCTCGCGAGTGATGCGGTCGTTGCGGCAGTGCGGACGGAAGTGCACCGACCGTTGGCGGCGGTTGCGCTGGATCTCCTCCTCTTTATTTGGCAAGTGTCCTTCTCTCTTTTCCTTTGGATCGAAAAATAACCGTAAGATTTCCCCATTCTTCGGTGCTTCTTCTCCCCGAATCCGATTTCGGTTTTTCGGTCCTTTTGGAGCTCCCTCGACGTCGTGAACAACCGAACAACGCCGGTGGGGAGGTCTGGAATTTTATTCCTTTTCACATCTGGTCTATTCTCCTCTTGCGCCATTCCTGTGTGGTGGGTGCTCTAAGGGAACTTGACTCTTGTGCTTGGAACTCGGTTCCGGTCTGCTCTGGAGTGACATTCGGTGGAGAGAAGCATCCAGTTCTTTTGATGATTGGTGCTTCTAGTGCTTTCAGCCAGAGCACTTGTTGGTGGTCTTGTGCGGCATAACTCCTATTCCTCAACTTTGTTCGTCATGTGTCCCAAAGTGCAAAGATCGGCACTGTATCTTCGTCAACCTCGTCTATATTGCGTGACACAGCGAGGCGCTAGGTTTTATGAGACAGCGTCTATTGACGCGCCTTGCCTGGTTCATCTCAGTAGCTTTGATTGCTATCTGCTAAGTGAGTATATCTGTGATCCTTTATCGCATTTCCTTTTACACACACACACACACACACACACACACACACACACACACACACACACACACACACACATATATATATATATATATATATATATATATATATATATATATGTGTGTGTGTGTGTGTGCTAGTTGCTATATTTGATCTGTGATTGAGTTGACTAGCACTTGGATATATATTGCAAAGAGTTTTAGCATGCTATGTTGGGTAGCTCGATGGTGATAGTCATAATCTGAAATCAAACCGATAATCAAAGACAGTTTGAGCCAAATAATTTGCTTTCGTGGCGCTTATTGAGTAGTTTTGATACTTTCGGTTTTTCCTGTTTCTCTATCTCTCAATCCAGATTGCTATATATATATATATATATATATATATATATATATATATATATGAATTAAGTGATCCTCCGTGGTAGATTTGCTTTGTTTTTTTTTTCAATATGTCAAACAAACTTATTGCTGAAATATACTTGTGAATTACATTGAAGCATAACTCCTATTCCTCAACTTTGTTCGTCATGTGTCCCAAAGTGCAAAGATCGGCATCAGATCTTCGCTCAACCTCGTCTATATTATGTGACACAATGAGGCTTAGGTTTTATGAGACAGCGTCTATTGACGCGCCTTGCCTGGTTCATCTCAGTAGCTTTGATTGCTATCTGCTAAGTGAGTATATCTGTGATCCTTTATCGCATTTCCTTTTGCACATCTATATATATATATATGTGTGTGTGTGTGTGTGTGTGTGCTAGTTGCCATATTTGATCTGTGATTGAGTTGACTAGCACTTGGATATATATTGCAAAGAGTTTTTAGCATGCTATGTTGGGTAGCTCGATGGTGATAGTCATAATCTGAAATCAAACTGATAATCAAAGACAGTCTTGAGCCAAATAATTTGCTTTCTGTGGGCAGTTATTGAGTAGTTTTGATACTTTCGGGTTTTTCCTATTCTATCTGAATCCAGATTGCTCATATATATATATATATATATGAATTAAGTGATCCTCTCCTCATGGGAGATTTGCTTTTTTTCAATCATCAAACAAACTTATTGCTGAAATATACTTGTGAATTACATTGAAGCATACGTTATTGCTTGTCTTGTGTTTTGAAATGGCTTGTATGCTCGATTTGTGAGATTGTTCACTCTAATGGTTAAACGGTAATCTGTTGACTGAAAGTTTAAATCTGCTACTATTGAGATAAATTTGACAGATTAAGAAAGCTGTAGTTTGGGCTCAAGATCTGTTTGTAATTATCAAATTTGATTGGTGAAGAATACTAGGATAAGTGTTGTGGTGGCCAAGATTATGTCTTGTGTAACTAGCCATATGAGAGCAATCTTTAATCTGTCAAGTCTTAGCTTTATGCTGTCTTCTGATGTTTACATGATGTATGTGTTGAACTCATTATCCCTTTTATATGACCTAGAAGAATTACATGAGTATTGGTTAATTTGGTCATTTAAATTATTGTGGAATTTTGCTTTAATTTCTATTAATTATGCTGGAATTATTTCTGAGTGTTTGCTAAAACTGCATTTTATTCAACAATTCAGAAAACCTATTTTCGAAGAAATGGCTTCATCGTCAGATGTCATTAAGCCAGAAGTTTTTGACAGTACCAACTTTAAACGTTGGCAAGCTAAAACCAAGTTATGGCTGACTGACCTCAGACTTTTCTGGGTCGTTTCAAATCCTCCGATGTTCCCTTTGGAAACTGCTGAAATGACGCGGTGGGAGGATGCGAACAATTCAGCCCTAGCTAGGTTGTTAGCGCCTTATCCAACCCATTGCTCGACGATATGTCAATTTCACCAATGCCAAACAACTCTGGGACGAACTAGATGAGAAGTATTCCGAAGGGGATAATGGAAATGAGTCCTTTATTACTACTGCATATTTGAATTACAAGATGGTAGAGGGACGGTCAGTGATGGAGCAGCTCCATGAGCTTCAGCTCCATGTACGTGATCTTAATCAGTACGACTGTCTCCTACCTGAGAGTTTTCAAGTTAATGTTATTTTGGCTAAGTTACCGCCCTCGTGGCGTGACTTTGTGACTGCCCGACGACATATAAAGGAGCGCTTGACACTCAATGAGCTATTAGCAATTATGAATGTCGAGGAGCGGGCAACAGCCGGTGACAGCAAAGGTAAAGCTCAAGTCCAAGCTCATCAAGTGGAGGTCAAGAGTGCCGGTGGCTCTGGGAATCATAAATTCAAGAATCAACCCAAAATCAAGCTTCAAGGAAAGAATATGAAGAAGGAGGAGGACATCGTCTGCTTTGTGTGCAGAGTGGCTGGTCATAAAGCCAACCATTGCCACAATCGTAAAGACAATGGTCCTTCTCCAGCTCAGCATAAGGGCCGAAAGGCCGAGGTGAATGTCGTTCTGGATAATACCAGTTCTGAATAGTATATACCTAAGGCCTTTATAGCAAGTCCATCTATTGATTGGTGGATTGATACAGGTGCTACTAGATATATATGTGCTGATCGATCATGTTTCTCTTCTTTTTAGGGTGAAGGTGGTGGATCCGTCTTGATGGGGAACGGAGCCACTGCTACAGTACGTAGAATTGGACAAGTTTTCTTGAAGCTCACTTCAGGCAAAACACTCATTCTGAAAGACGTGTTGTACGTGTCTGCAATGACTCGCAATCTCATGAGTGGGTCTATGCTATGTAGGCACGGAATAAAGCTTGTATTTGAATCCAATAAGGTCGTGTTGACCAAATTTAGTGCTTTTGTGGGCAAAGACTATGATAGCGGAGGCATGTTCCACTTATCTATTCTTGATTTTAATAATGCAAACATTTTTAATGTTTTTCATTGCAATAAATTACATGATGTTTGGCATTCACATTTGTGTCATGTTAACTTTGAAGCTATTGTGCGGTTAAGCAAAATGAATTTAATTCCCAGCTATAATTATGAGAAGAGTTAAAAGTGTGAAGTGTGTGTGCAAGTAAAGCAACCCCGGAAACCTTTTCATAGCGTTGGAGGGTGAAACACCTCTCCACTTGAGCTAATCCATTCTGATCTTTGTGGAATGAATGGAATACTTACTAAAGGTGGCAAATGTTATTTTCTAACTCTCATAGATGATGCGACTAAGTATTATTATATTTACTTACTTAAGTGGAAAGATGAAGCACTAGAACACTTTAAAATCTTTAAAGCCGAAGTGGACACTAGCTAGAAAAGATTATCAAACGGTTAAGGTTGGACCGAGGCGATGAATATGTCTCTAATGAATTCTCTCAATTCTGTGAAGAAAGTGAAATAATTCATGAAATTACTCCACCATACTCACCCCAATCGAATGGAGTGAGCCGAAAGAAAGAACAAAACTATTTGTGACTTGGTTAATGCCATGCTACAAAGTTCAGGTATGTCGGACTATTAGTGGGGTGAAGCAGTTCTCACAGCTAATTTTGTCCTCAATAGGGTGCCACCTCGCAATCAGGAGGAAACACCTTATGAAAGATGGAAGAGGAGAAAACCTAACTTATCTTTTCTTCGAACTTGGGGATGCCTTGCAAAAGTGCATGTGCCATTACCGAAGAAAAGAAAGCTTAGTCCTAAGACCGTTGATTGTGTATTTCTAGGGTATGCTAAAAATAGCACGGCTTATAGATTTTTAGTGGTCAAATTCAAGGTGAGTGACATCGCTACAAATGTAATGATGGAGTCTCGAGATGCGACATTCTTTGAGCATGTGTTTCCTATGAGACCAAATGAAGTCATTGATCCTGTTGGTTCAAGTGAACACTCTATTCTTCCTAGTGTGGATAACACCGCTCCAGAATTGGAGTTGAGGAGGAGTAAGAGGCAGAGGACTGAAAAATCTTTAGGCGATGTCTATGTCACCTATTCGTGGATGATGAAACATGAACCATTTCAGAGGCATACACATCCCCGGATGTGGATTACTGGAAGGAAGCAGTCCGTAGCGAGATGGATTCCATCATAGCTAACGGAACGTGGGCGGTTACAGACCTCCCATGTGGATTCAAGCCAGTGGGCTGCAAATGGATCTTTAAAAGAAAGCGTAGACTTGATGGTACTATTGAAAACTACAAGGCCCGTTTTTGGTTAAGGGTTTTACGCAAAAGAGGGTGAAGACTACTTTGATACATACTCTCCTGTAGCTCGTTTGCCCATAATTCGGGTGCTTTTAGCATTAGCTACTGCATATAAACTCCAGGTACATTAAATGGATGTAAAAATGTAACACCCCAGCTCAACTATGAGCCTAGGATGATAGTAAACTAACTCAACAATTCAATTACTTCTATTCACTAACAATTAATAGTAAGCGTTTCAACATCTAACAAGCTAGCATTAATCAAAACTATAATGAAAATAAGATTCTAGACATAAACCTTGTTCTAATCATCAATTAGCAGAACCATAAGGATATTTCAGTATTCTTCAAGGTTCCTTTTGAATGAAAGACTAAACAAGTCACTTGTAATGTTCTAGCATGTAAGAGTAAATAAATTAAGTTCTAAAAAGAAATGATAAAGCATAACATAAATATCCAAATGACAAACTTGACTAAACCAATTACAAAACTCAATCATCATGAAGATTGAACACAGTCTGAGAATAAAAGTAATAGCAAGATCATTTAAGTTTAAGTAAATGAGTTATTTTATTTGCCCTGGGTGATCATGAGTGAAGTACACTAAAACTACCCCTTCCCATACATGTCGCTGCCTTGAGAAGTATTTAAAAGAAACATCAACAACAAGCGTGAGTCCACAACTCAGTAAAGTACAACAGCGTAAAAGACAAAGCATCTTGAAAAAAAAATGAAGATAACAAAATCCTCACATAAACAAAAGCAAGGAATCCATATTTGAACTTCTTATACTTTCATGCAATACAAATGACAAGAATGCAACTTCCTTCCTTCTTTGCAATTACCGGTATGCAGCGTAGTCCATCTGTCGATGCATACTCAAGCATGTGCCCTCAGGCACAGGGACCTCAAGCCCACACTCCAAGAGTGTGGGGACCTCATGCCCGTCCAATACATGATGGGGATCTCATGCCCGTCCAATGCATGACGGTGATCTCAAAAGAATTAATTCTTAGCTACCACGTAGTCCAAGATTTAAGAATGAATGCCATGATGCAAAAGAACTTAATATTCTCAACCCACCATGAGATAATAACATTCATCGGTAAAATCATAGATAAACTTCCATTCAATTAAACCATGGCAATTATTATGAATATATCACCACAATTACTCTACACTGCTTGCACTTACCTCAACCGCGAGACGAATGATGATGAAAAGAGGACTCTATCCTCGGGTTCTCACTACCACCTAGCTTTCGTAAAGCATACTAAGAAAACTATTTAATTGCACATAGCATAGCGATAAAACTAAATGAACTCATGCACTCCTATTCGCGACCTGAAACAAAACCATTACGTTGCCAAGTCCCTATCTGTCCAAAACAGACAGCCACCATAGGACAACCATAACTTTTGACTCAAAGCTCCAAAAATCATGAACTCAAATTCTTTGGAATCTACACACACATACCCACAAATTCTCAGGTGTCTGGAAGTTCAGATTAATCCATCTAAACCCTTGTTTTTTATCTTCGAAGACAGTTCTGTCATCTTCGGTACCACGACTTAGAAATTACATATCTTTTAATTGGTACAACCAAACACAATGATCTAAGTCATTCTAGAATCTACAGAGAACTAATGTCCATAATAAATTTATTATAATTTTACCATTGTGCAACAAAAGATGCTAACAAAGTAATCTTTCTCGACTGTCCCCAACAGAGGGACAGAACTGCAATGAACAAGTCAAAATTCCATAACTTTCGTTCTACTTGTCCAAAAGATATGAACTTGGACTCTCTAGAATCATTATTAAGTTATCTATCTAAGTCATGACCAACAGTCCAGATTCGTCTGTTTCAAGACTTAATATGCAAAACCATGTTCACGCCGAATCGATCCTGTGGACCTAACATACACTCGGATTGCAAAAATCGTAACTAAATATCTATCCATCCAAAAAATTGTGATCCAAGATTTTCCATAAAGTTATCACAATTACCCACATAACTCTAAGAGACATTTCACTTGGAACTAACTCAAACTTGCGGATCATCAAAACTGTAGAAATACCGGTCTACAATAGTAGGGTATTGATCTGACTTTCGGTGACAAATCACATATAAAAGAATTGCAATAACTAATGGGGAACACGAATTTACCAAAAAATTTTCTGCTGGACCTCGCTGAAGTCCTCGTGAAGATCCCCCTTCTTCTACCTCTTCCTCTTCCTCTTCCTCTCTTCCTCTTCTTCTTCCTTCCTCTCCTTCCTTTCTCCTCTTCTCCTCCTTGGCGGAAGCAAAGAAGGAAGGGCTATAGCACCTGCTACAAAGGCGACGATGGTACTATAGCAGGGGTGCTAGGGTTTTGGGGAACGGGCAGCCCCCCTCTTGACTCCACTAAATGGCCGGCCCACTTGGCTAGGATGCCTTGGGCTAGAAGCCCAAGGTCCAATCCTCCCACAAATCCTGATTTTTTTTTTAATTTCCCTATCTAAATAATATTGTACTCACTAATGAATGATCAGGATATTACAAAAAAACCGCTTTCCTAAATGAAGAGTTGGATGAGGAGATTTATATGCAACAACCTGATGGTTTTGTGGTTGAAGGGCAAGAGAGGAAAGTATGTTGTTTGATTAAATCCTTATATGGTTTAAAGCTAGCTCCCAAGCAATGGCATGAGAAATTCAATAGTACTATGACCTCGGTCGGCTTTTGTGTGAACGAAGCTGATAAATGTGTCTACTATCGGTTTAGTGGCGGCGAAAGCGTCATTCTATGTCTTTATGTAGATGACATATTGGTTTTTGGGACCAACATGGATGCAATCAATTGAACGAAGTCTTTCCTCTCCCAGAATTTTGATATGAAAGATCTGGGTGAAGCTGATGTTATCTTAAACATCAAGCTTATAAAGGGTGAGAATGGAATTACTCTTTCACAATCCCATTATGTGGACAAGGTTCTATCCAGATTTGGATTCATGGACTGTAAATCAGCAGCCACACCCTATGATCTGAATGCTAAGCTTCATAAAAACACTGGACATGGAAAAGACCAGCTTAAATATTCTCAAATTATATGATCCTTAATGTATCTAACTAGTGCAACGAGACCTGACATCTCATATGTTGTAAGCAGATTGAGTCGTTGTATGTCCAATCCAGGAGATGATCATTGGATAGCACTAGAGAGGGTACTTAGATACCTAAAGGGGACCTCTAACTTGGGAATACATTATTCTGGCCATCCGGCAGTCTTGGAAGGATTCAGTGATTCTAACTAGATCAGTGACTCAGATGACATGAAGGCTGCGAGTGGCTATGTATTCACTCTAGTTGGTGAGGCTATTTCATGGAAGTCTTCTAAACGGACTATCCTTACACGGTCTACCATGGCTAGTAGCTCTAGACTCAGTAGCTATAGAGGCAGAATGGATTAGAGAACTCCTTTCTGACCTACCTATGCTGGAAAAGGCAACTCCAACCGTGTTAACCTACTACGATAACCAAACCGTTCTAGTTAAGGCGAAAATTAGGTAGGACAATATGAAGTCCTCAAAACATATTAAAAGACGACTTAAGTTGATAAGGCATGCCAGAGAGACGGGTGTTATTACTGTAGAATACATCCAGTCTAAAAGGAACTTGGCAGATCCTTTCACCAAAGGATTGGCGTGGAAGGCCATCTTTGCAGCATCAAAGGGAATGGGGCTTATACCCGTGTAAAGGCTCGCATTGGTGGTAACCTATCCTAGTAGATTGGAGATCATATGAACTAGGCTCTAGGACAACAAACTGTGTGGGATTATAGAGCACATCTAAAGGGTCCTATTAGCTACAGTGCGTTTACTGTATGGGAGGTTGAACAATAGCTCTTAATGAATTTGAGACTTATATGGTATCGGGAATCGTCCTGCAGGATTCCCTGAAGAATTCACCTACTTGAGTATGATCATGAGGTTGCGATCAAAAGGAAGATAAGGGTATACTTTCTTAAGTACTTATGAGCTAGATACGGGAACATGACCATAACGTCCCAACCCGAGAGGGAAAAGGGCAAGCCGCCCAGTACAGAATGTAACTTGGACGAAAATTCTCACACCAAGGCATTAGATCAATGCGTAGTCCTCCTTTGTCTGTGCAAAGTCATAGTCCTTGTTGCTAGGCCTTGGGTTTTTACTCGTAAGGTACCCATCGTCGAACAGTTGTGTATTAAACGAGACTTTGAGCATCTTTTATCAAATTGATAAATTGGTGGGGATTGTTGGATATTTCAAGGGCCTTTTGGGAATTTCCCAATTTGAGAAATGAAGAAATAGGGGAAAAAAAAGGGAAAGAGGGGCCCCCTATCATTGGCATAGTGAAGGGAGGTCTTTGATCTTATCTCCAAGTTCGAAGACAGGAGGAGCTGGGGGCTGTTTGTGGCTCTCTCGGCCTAGATGTTCGCGAGCGACGCGGTCGTTGCGGGCAATGCAGACGAGAAGTGCACCGGCTGTTGGCGGTGGTTGCACTGGATCTCCTCCTCCTCTTTATTTGGCAATGGTCCTTCTCTCTTTTCCTTTGGATCGAAACATAACAGTAAGATTTCCCCATTCTTTGGTTTTGCTTCTCCCCAATCCGATTTCGGTTTTTCGGTCCTTTTGGAGCTCCCTCGATGTCGTGAACAACCGAACGATGCTGGTGGGGAGGTTTGGAATTTTATTCCTTTGCACATCTGGTCTGTTCTCCTCTTGCGCCATTCCTGTGTGGTGGGTGCTCTGAGGGAACTTAACTCATTGTCTTTGGAACTCAGTTCCGGTCTGCTCTAGAGTGACATTTGGTGGTGAGAAGCATCCACTTCCTTTGGTGATTGGTGCTTCTAGTGCTTTCGGCCAGAGCACTTGTTGGTGGTCTTGTGCGGCATAACTCCTATTCCTCAACTTTGTTCGTCGGTGTGTCCCGAAGTGCAAAGATCGGGCACTGTATCTCCGTCAACCTCGTCTACATTGCGCGGCACAGCGAGGCGCTAGGTTTTCTGAGACAGCGTCTATTGACGCGTCTTGCCTAGTTCATCTCAGTAGCTTTGATTGCTATCTGCTAAGTGAGTATATCTGTGATCCTTTATCGCATTTCCTTTTGCACATATATATGTGTTGTGCTAGTTGCCATATTTGATCTGTGATTGAGTTGACTAGCACTTGGATATATATTGCAAAGAGTTTTTAGTATGCTCTGTTGGGTAGCTCGATGGTGATAGTCATAATCTGAAATCAAACTGAAAATCAAAGACAGTCTTAAGCCAAATAATTTGCTTTCGTGGTCAGTTATTTAGTTGTCTTGATACTTTCAGGTTTTTTCTGTTCTACCTGAATCCAGATTGCTATATATATATATATATATATATATATATATATATATATATATATATATATATATATATATATATATATATATATATATATATATATATATAATGTGAACTAAGTGATCCTCTGTGGGAGATTTGCATTGTTTTTTTTTCAATCTGTCAAACAAACTTATTGCTGAAATATACTTGTGAATTACATTGAAGCATACGTTCAGTTGTGCTGTTTTCAGAATGGCTTGTATGCTGATTTGTGAGATTGTTCACTCTCGATGGTTAAATGGTTAAATGGTAATCTATTATATATATAATATATATATATATATATATATATATATATATATATATATATATATATATATATATATATATAATGTGAACTAAGTGATCCTCTGTGGGAGATTTGCATTGTTTTTTTTCAATCATCAAACTGACTTATTGCTGAAATATACTTGTGAATTACATTGAAGCATATGTTCAGTTGTGTTGTTTTCAGAATGGCTTGTATGCTGATTTGTGAGATTGTTCACTCTGATGGTTAAATGGTAATCTGTTGACTGAAAGTTTAAATCTGCTACTATTGAGATAAATTTGACATATTAAGAAAGCTGTAGTTTGGGCGCAAGATCTGTTTGTAATTGTCAAATTTGATTGATGAAGAATATTGGGATAAGTGCTGTGGTGGCCAAGATTATGTCTTGTGCAACTAGCCATATGAGAGCAATCTTTAGTCTTCTAAGTCTTAGCTTTATGCTGACTTCTGATGTTTACATGGGGTATGTGTTGAGCTCATTATCCCTTTTATATGACCCAGAAGAATTATATGAATATTTGTTAATTTGGTCATTTAAATTATTGTGGAATTTTGCTTTAATTTCTGCTAATTATGCTAGAATTATTTCTGAGTGTTTGCTAAAACTGCATTTTATTCAACATTATTGGGCAGTTCAGCGAAGCCGGCCGGTAGTAAGAGCGGGATTTTTGTTTCCGTGGCATGGCCGCCGCCTGGGAATGATTCAGCTGTTTGCACAAGGATGGAATAAAGGTGGAAAGGATGAGGCCGAAACAACATTCCAATGCAGGTTTTTCTTACTGGTAAGGTTTTTTTTTTTTTGGGGGGGGGGGAGAAATTTTTGAAAAATTTAAATTAAAAAGCAAAATTCAAACAAATTCGATTTTTTTTTTGCCATAATTCAAGCAAACCGTTTTTTTTAAACCCAATTTGAATTCCAACCGGGGTGGCCGATAAAACCAAAATCACCGATTTTCGGCCGAAATTCAAAACCATGTTCCAATGTCCAAATCAGCGGACGACAATACACTGCGACGTGGGTGTTGGGTAGTGGATGTCACTATATATTGCCAGGTCCTCACTGCTACTGGGTCACTTGACTTCATCTGGAAGCAAAAGCTACTCGTAAATTCAGTGGTAATTGGTAAGAGAGTTACACTCGCCCAGAATACAACAGCTGTTGAGCGGCATATGGCCGTCGTGATATAGCTCACTAGCATCACTTTGCAGTCGATTCAAGTATTCAACCTTTACCAAAAACAAAAGGTGCAAATTAAATCGACAGATCAACTAGGCCCAAGGATTCTTTCACCAAACAAATCAAAGTCTCGTGTCGCACATTTCAGATCCTAGGAACAACTCTGACGCTTGATGGAATCGCGCTAATGTCAAACAAAAACGTGTTCTGTCTCGTGAAAATCGCATCTCTGCTGGCCTGTGCAGAGCTACATCCACCACAAACTGTTTGTAATAATTTTGCCACTGTCCATCATCGCCTGTGGATAGACACGGCCAGCAAGAATTATAGCAGTAAAGGTATTGTTCTGAAAGAGTGAGACTGTACAGGTAGCAACTGACAGATACTTGTATCAAAGCATATAGCAACATTTAAGAGTCTACAGAATTCGTGTACATCAGATGTACAGCAGCATCATTTCCAGCCTCTGAGCATCTCTCTATATACAAGACTACAACTCATCTGCTAACAACTTTTAAACACTACTCACTGGTACTCCGATGAGCCCAAATAAGTACCATAGGTGCGAAACATCAAACCATTCTGGAAAGAATATAGGTAGATGTCTGCTGAAGGATGCTGCTGCCTAGTTCCCGGCATTTATTCCAAAAATCCGGACCTTGTGCATGTTCGGTAGTTTGGCAACCACAAGAACACTAACTGCAAGGGTATTGAGGAAGAGCATTGGATGTTGGTAGTCCGTGGTGTGCGAAGCTATCAAATATCTGTGAAGGAAACAAAAAAGGATATTGCTGCAGTTAGTAACAAATAGTGGGTAAAACATTAAGAATAACACCCTGCAGAGAGTGCCATTACGGATAATCATGATTCTGCACTATACTTCTCACTGGTAATTAGAATTAGCATAACAGTAGTAGTGGACAAGGCATGAAAATCATACTTATGTTTATTTTAGGACTAGTTAGAAGCCTACAACCTAGAATGCCTGTTCACACTATATGCCATGTGAACCTGATGTAGTGCCTGAAAAGATTAGCAACAGGAACATACAGAAGTCACATGAAAGATCAGTCCATATTTATTGCCCTACAGTCATAAGACCACGTCTAAAAAAATCATTAACTATGGGCAATGTACCGAAGCTAACGAATAGGCCAAAACAACTGTAGTGTTGCACTGTCCTGAACACACTTATATATGGAAATGTAGGTAAAGCATTCAACTGTACTAATCTTTGTGTGCTATAACCAGAAAAACAATCCATCCCGCATGGCCAACATTCAAGGTTTATCTCCATGTCCTTGCATTAACCATTAGGCGTATTTCGAGCCAGCCAACTACTGATTGATGTTAATGCTAGAAATAAAGCAGTTTTCTCACTGCAGTTTGCCTTGATTGCTTTATAGTGAAAGAAAATAGCAACGCGTTCGCGCAGCAGGTCCAGTCAGATGTGAAAACACAGTAAACAAGTCTTTATTAACCAGAGTAATGATGGGCACATGTAGAAGTTGAACTATCCTTGAAGATGGCAGGAAGAATGGTTTCACAATTTCCAGAGCCAAGTTGGAAACTTATTTTCCAAAATATTGAGTGGGATGCAGATACTCAGAAGTCAGGAGAGCATAAAGTTGGCAATTTTCTCCAGAACACTTAAGCGTGAACTGAAGGCTGGAAAAACCAAAGATAGTACAAAGTATGGCAAGCACATGAGATATCCAAATGAGACCTTCAACAAAAAACTTGGATACTGTCCAAAGTGAATTTGTGATTGCTTGCACTAATGCACTCACACAACTAAATCCTAGATCCTTCTCATCCAAACACCCCCTTAACATTTAATTTTATTATTAATTCATTTAAGGCAGTCCACTTAGCAGAAAGCTGGAGAAAAATTCCCACATCACATAGTCATCAAATGAAAACAGAAATCATAATTTTCAACAGTGGGAAAAAGACAATGCAACTTTGAGGCTGCGAAAAGTATGAAGTGTGACTCAACAAAGTGGTGCATGCTACAATTATGGCTGAAAATCTAGCAGATAGTTTTGGGCGTGACCTTTTGTCTTCCGAGCTTTGTCTCATGGATTTTATCTCAGCTCAGGACATAGTGGATGAAGTACAAATGCAAAACCCTGATCTAGCAATTCCAGTTCCTGATCAGGGTAGTTCATTGCAGCAAGGGCAGCTACCTCAACCTTTTGGGCTTTCGTTGCTGTCTCATATGGATCTGGACAGAAAGCGCATGATGATCTTGCCAACATGCAGTTTCAGAATGGATGTTCCAAGTCTTTTTCATAGCTTCTCAGTGCCATGGCATAAGGTGAGAACGGATTTCACTGGATTCGGGCCTAATAGAACTTGGCAGTTTGCTTTTGACCCAATGGTTCTCTCTATTTCCATGGGTTTTGATCTGCCTAGCATTGATATAGACACTCCTGTGCACAACTTCTTGGCTTCTCCTAGAAAGAAAACAGCCAGACGTCTTAGCTTTGGAGATGTTGTTACTATTTCCAGTGCAGATACTGAAAACAAAAACAGTCTATGGCTTTAGTGCCATATGACCCACAGATGACAACACTAGAGATATTTTCTCAAGAGTACATCTAATGAGGATTCTGCCGTCCCCGAGAAGAAGGCATTGCATGAAGTTTCTCAAATTTCAGCTCATGAGGAATCGACCTTCTTACAGCAGGAACAAATTTCAGAGGCATAAAAAATTCAGTTTGCTTCTGTCACAGCCTCTGTCAGTGCAGCAGTTAAGCACTTAAGCCCCTTCTCTATCCAGTAAGTACAGAACAAAGACGTGCACGTAAGAAAGCCAAGACTCCAATCTCTGAGAACGATCTAAGGAGAAGTCCAAGAATTAATCAGCCTGAAGGGGGATACATGCATGAGCAGTTGACAGAAGCGTAGGAGGAGATAAAAAAATCCCACCATGTGCAGCCCCAGAATCTGCTCAACAAGTGCAGCAAGTTTCAGAACCGGCTACAGTTAGTGCAAAGTCAGATCCCCCCATAAATCAGCAAGACATACAAGCACAACTGGATTCCACGCTTGACAAGTATGGTTCATCCATGGCCAGTGAAATACCAATTGCCATGATGCAAGATTGGGGAATAGAGCACTGCACAGTCCCTCCTGTGGAGTTGACTGAAGCTAAACTTCATGCAGAGGTAAAGATGAAGCAGATGCGGCAGAATAATTGGTGCCATTGCCGGGATACGAACCTAGTTATCTTTCACATTATTTGGTTGTCAGATTTGCGACACTGCTACTCGCTACTTGTTTATTTATGGTTATTTTCCTTTGCTAGTGTGGTTGTGCTGGCTAGCTTTGATTCCTGTTTCAATTATCAATAATGAATATGGCAAGGCAAAATAGAAATAGGAATATACTTTGCTGGAACATCCGAGGGATGAATTCAGAGGACAAATGGAGATCAATTAGGGGAAAGGTGGAGGAGAGCAAATGCTTGATAATTTGCCTACCAGAAACAAAAAGAGCAAGTTTTGATCATTCCTACATTAAAAACTTTACTACAAGGCGCTTTGATAAGTCTGTTTTCTTTCCAGCTGATGGTGCCTCTGGAGGTATTATAACTCTTTGGAATAGTGATATGTTTTCAGGAAATGTGATTCATCAACTCCCCTTTGCTCTCACAGATGAGTTCAAATCTACACAAACCTGAGACACCTGGTTTCTCCCGAATATTTACGGTCCTTGTGATGGGCAACGACAGGATGATTTTGTAAATTGGCTTTTCAATTCATGTCGCTGATGACAAGAACTGGATCTTTTTGGGGAATTTTAATTTCATTAGATCAATGCAGAATAGAAACAGACCAGGAGGAAACATGACATCATGATATTCAACACTATCATCAGTCACCTTGGACTTATAGAACTTCCACTTAAGGGCAGGTCTTTCACTTGGAGTAATATGCAGGATTGTCCTCCTTTGGAACAACTGGATTGGTTTTTTCCAACTAATTCATGGACCCCAACTTATCCTAACTCCATGGTATATGCTCTCGCCAAGAATATCTCGGACCACACTCCTTGTGTGATTGCCATAGAAACTTCCATTCCAAGAACATCAATCTTTCGTTTTGAAAACTATTGGGTTGATTGTCTAGGGTTCAAAGAAGTGGTGCGGTTTTATTGGTATTTGCCAACAAATGCAACTAGCTCAACTACCAGAATCAACTTAGCCAAGATGATCCAAAATTGTGAAAAGACCATCCTTTTCATGGACACCTTAGAAGGATGTCGCCCTCTCTTTCGAACTGAGTTCAACTTTAGAAACATACTCAAGAAGCATCTTTTGCAACTATTATACTATAAACAAAATTATTAGCAAAAAAGATGCACAATAAGATGGGTTAAATTTGGTGATGAAAACACAATTTTTTTCATGCTATGGCCTCTTAAAGGTTTAGAAGGAGTTCAATAGCCCAGTTAACATTGGAAGATGGTAGAAGCATTTCTAATCACAATGAGAAAGCTGCAGCACTTTGGACTGCATTCAAAGGCAGAATGGGAGTCACCTCAGCACTTATCATGCATTTTGCATTGGATGAGTTAAGAATCAAGTGGAAGGGCTAGAAGAACTTACAATACCTTTCACTAAGCAGGAAACAGATGAGGCAATCAAGCTACTTCCTTTGGACAAGGCTCCGGTGCCAGATGGGTTTAATGGGTTGTTCATGAAATCTTCCTGGAATATAATTGCAGAAAACTTCTATGCACTATGTCAAGACTTCTTCTAGGGCCATGCAAGCATTCGAAGTATTAATCGTTCTTATATAACTCTGGTACCAAAGAAGCCGACTCCTGAAACTGTGAGTGATTATAGATCCATCTCTCTACTAAATTCAGTGTTAAAGCTGCTGACAAAGTTACTAGCCAATCGCCTGCAACGTGTTATACTAAAGTTAGTACATCAAAATCAATATGGCTTTTTGAAATAGAACCATACAAGATTGTCTAGCATGGGCATTTGAATACATTCATCAATGTCAGCAAAGCAAGAAAGATAATAATCATAAAATTGGATTTTGATAAAGCCTTTGACACTATAGAGCATTCCACAATTGTAGTAGTTATGAGACAGTAAGGATTTAATGAACAATGGATTGGTTGCAAGGTTATTAAGTTGGTAAGTCGACACTACCCTGTTAGTGACCGACTTACCGACTAGTCGACAGACACTGTTCACATGTTCTACACAACACACAACCGGCACACACCCAGCACACACACACCCACCCAGCACACACAATCCCACACACAACACCACACACCACACAACACCACATAGCCACACACAACACCACACACAACACCACACAGAGCACATCACACCACACCTCACCCACACCCACACACACCACGCACTCCACCACACACACACAACCACACACACCACGCAGTTACAGGGAGAGGGAGCAGAGGAGGGCAACGGCGACGGTGATAGGGAAAGGGAGCTCGCCGTCGGCCACATTGAGCTCGCCTCCACCTCCTTGACACCGGATCCACGTTGTCTCCACCTCCACCGTCAGCGACCTGGGAAAGGGAGCTCGCCGAGAGGGAGGAGGGCCGGGGATGGAGGTGAAGGCCAGGAGGGGAACCGGGATGGAGGCGGAGGGGCATACCTGGATCTGGAGCGCCACGGCCGGCGACAGGATGGAGCACGGACGGTGGCCGAGGCGTGAGCCGCGAGCCTCCGACGAAGGAGAGGGTGATGGCGGCGGCGGTGGCGGTGGGAGCTGCCTCCGAGGGCGGCGGTGGCGGCCGGATCTGGAGTCGCGAGCCCCGACTCCCACGATCTAGAGCCTCCTCCGAGTCACGCCAGAAGCCCCGACCGCCTCTACCTCCTCCTCCTCTCTCTTGATCTCTTGGACACTTCCTCCTCCCATGTCGCCGGGGCCCCATGTCCCTCAGCAAGTCGACGATGTTGACCCGTCCGACTTGCCGCCGCCTTGAGTCGCCGCCTTCCAAATCTTTCTCCGACGACTTGTCGACTAGTCGACGACTTGATAACCATGATTGGTTGGATAGTTCAAATCTCGTTGTTAGGTTTCTCTTTAGTTTTATTGAATGGTGCTCTAGGAAACATTTTTCAGTGCAAGCGAGGGGTTGGGCAGGGTGATCCCCTCTCTGCTTTGATGTTTGTGCTTGTTGCTGATCTCCTGGAATCAATCCTAAATGAAGCTTTAACTAGAGGGCTAATCCAACTTCCTATACCAGCAACAGGAAATATCGTTATCCAGTAGTGCAATATGCTTGTCGTAGGGGCAACCCACCGGCCCTAGTGAACAGAATAGAAGCCCCCACAAGGGACCCGGAGGCCACAGGAGGGACCCTAGGGGTCGCCTGAAGGGTACAGAGGTACCCCGAAGGGTCGGACGAAGATCGCAAGAGGGGCCCCGAAGGGGGCCGAAGGCCCAAGAAGGAGGCCCGAAGTCCCCCGAAGGGGAGCCCCGAAGTCCCCGAAGGTGGTTTGAAGGTGGCCCGAAGAGGACCCGAAGGCTACAGGAGGTGTCCATCAGCACCCCGAAAGGCTACCTCATGGGCACCAAGGACGTTCAAGGCCCCCTCGGGCCTGAAGCCGCCTTGCCAAGAGTGAAGGGAGAAGACAAGTAGACCAGGCACACCGGATGGGTGAGCCAAGTCTACAAAAGCCCACCATGGACCGGAAGCTATACATAGGGGTGGAAAAAGACCCCGCAGTCCTTGTACGAGCAGTACCTTCCTAGGGTAAAACAATAATCTCATGTACCCTGTTAGTTGGTTATAAATAGCTCTCTCCCCCATGTAAGAAAGGCAGGCTTTTTTGAGGCAATACATATACACTTCTCCTGGCACTAGTGCCCTCTCCGAGGATCCTCTGGCCACTCGGATCTGGGGTTCCTTTTTCTCTTGTCTGCCTTTTCTTTTCACACGATATCATGCCGTCCGTGGGGACCGGCAGGAAAGCTACGAATTCCAAACTCTGAAGCACTAGCATCGCCCCTCAAAAGAGGGCCAAGCCCAAGGCCTCAGCAGCCGCGGCACCAAGTACCCCGAGGACGAAGCGAAGTAGGGCCCTTGCGACAGCGGCGCCCCCCGCCCAGGCCGCGGAGGAGGAAACAAATAACTCCACGCACAGAGATATCGTTGGGAGTGACACCCAGCAAGTTGGCTCGCCGCCCGGGATATATGACGGAAACCAAGAATCATACAAAGCCCTTCAACGGGAACTAGCGGACCTTCGTCAAGAGATGGCAGGCCTCCGACGATCGCCAGAGATTGCCCTCGCGGCCCTTGCCACCCGCCGGGCTAGGGGCCAACCCTTCGCTTCAATCGCACTACCTCCGGCAACTCCGCCGCTTGCTCGGTGGCTAGCTCCCGCTGAACATCGGATCGAGACGGCCGCCGCCACAAGGCTTCAAGATGCTGGAGGTCACCCCTTTCGAGGGGGGTCACGGACCCATCAGAATTCCTTCGGGTGTACGAGACCGCTATCGAGGCGGCCGAAGGAGACGACACCACAAAGGCAAAAAGTGTCACCCTCGCCCTCAGGGGCGTGGCGCTAACATAGTTCTTCATCCCCCCCCCTCGCTCTATATATGCGTGGGAGCAATTGCGGGACCTCGTTCGCAATAATTTTCAAGGAAACTACACGAAGCCGAAGGACGTGAGGCACATGTTCGCCATAAAGCAGGCCCCTGACGAATCCCTCCGCAACTTCTTCAAGAAGTTCGTGGAGGTAAAATGTCAAGTAAAGGGCGTCAACGAAACCACCATCATAAATGCGGCCACAGGCGGGCTCCAGAAGAGCCCTCTATCAGAGAAACTAGCTCGCAAACCTGCCCGCACGGTGACAGAGCTCTTCGACAAAATGGAACGCAGAGAAAAGATACTCGAGGCGCGGCCCGCCGCCTCAACGCCCACCTTGAGCACGCCACTGCGAAAAGGAGGACCCGCCAGAAGTCAGAGGCGAGCGCCCGCCAAGGCACAGGCTAGCGACTACCAGCCAAAAGGCTGAAACGTCTATATATAGACGGTGGCCCACCCCTGAGGAAGGAAGGCGTGGAGGCCGTGGCGTGGCCGAGGCGCAGCCAACCGGCGCCAACGGCCGGGGCCTGCGCCATTTTGTGATCTCCACGGTGAAGGGTCGCACACAACCGCTGAATGTCGCACCATTGTGGCTATGCGGGACTACATGAACCGCCACCAACAGCCGGCCGAGCATGACAGCAGAGGGCCCAACAACCAACTGCCCGCCCCACCACAGAGACCCCGCATACAAGGAGGCCACAGGGAGCACCAGCAAAGGATCATAAATATGATCACTAGAGGATCCTCGCTTGGCATGCCCTCAAAGGCAGCCACAGCGACGCCGACAGATTCACCACCTCGACATACCTCAGTCCAAATTTCACCTCGTTCTGGCAAATACCAATCTCTTTCGGCCCCGAGGATGCCCGGGGTGTATATTTCCCGCACCAAGACCCCCTTGTCATCTCCGCCAACATCGCGGACTTCGAGGTCAGGCGCGTCCTCGTCGACGGAGGGAGCTCGGCGAACCTTCTGTTCGCAGACGCCTTCAACAAGATAACCCCCCGAGATCGCCTTTCACCCCCGGGCATACCCTTGATAGGCGTCAGGGGAAGGCCCGTGACAGCCCTGGGTCAGATCGACCTGGTCGTCACATTCAGTGATGACTTCGTGGCACGGACCGAAATCATCACGTTTGACGTTGTCCAAATGCAATACCAATACAACGCCATCCTCGGCCAGACCACGCTCAACACCTTCGGCGCCATAGCCCACCACAACTGCCTGTGCATTAAGATTCCCGCACCAGAAGGCATAGTCACAGTGCGGGGGGACCAGGACCTCGCAAGACAGACGGAGCTAGAAGCGTTGTCACCAGCCCGACATATCTACATCGTCGCGCCATACAAAAGAGATCAACCAAGCCTTGTCCGTCAAAAGTGGCGCCTGGCCAAGGCCACAGGCGCCGGAGAGCCCCTGCAGATTTACTCCCTAGAGAGGGCAGTGGCCCTACTGGTCATCTTGTTGACAAGTGCTTCAAGTTATATCCAGATCAGCTTGTTGATTATCGTGCCAAACATCCATTTGATCGTTGTCGTGGAGCACCTACTGGGCCTCCAAGAGCACTTCTCGGAGCGCCATCGTTGCCACACCCACACCCATCGTGACTTCTAGATCGATTCTGCATGACCCCAGTTGCACCTTCTGCTCCTAGCGCTACTCATCCTTGGGTTCTGGACTCGGGTGCCTCTTTTCATGTCACATCTGATAGGTCTCAAATTGTTACTCGTAGGCCCGTGACCGATGCTGAATATGTTCACACTGCTGATGGTACACCTTACTCTATTACCCATCAAGGTATTCTCTCTACATCTCGCTTCTCTGTTCTTGATGTGTCTTTTGTTTCTCAGCTATATATGAACCTTCTTTCTGTTAGTCAACTCATTGATATGAACTGTTTCATTGGATTTGATGATTCTTCTTGTTTCATTCAGGATCGTCAGAGCAAAAGAGTGATTGGTTCTGGCCATTGCCGTAGAGGCTCTCCTAGTCTCTATGTTTTTGACACCTTACATCTTCCTTTCACCAGTACGTTGAAGGCCTCAGTGTCTTCTGTTATGTCATCATCTCAGTCTCCTCTTGGTTCTTCCTTCAGCAAGTGGCATCATAGACTTTGTCATCTTTGTGGAGCTCGCCACCACTCTAGTTCACTAGGGTTCCTTAGGTCATGTCACCAGTCTAGTTTTTCATTGTACTAGTCGTAGTCTAGTAAACTTCCATATTCATTGTACTCTCAATCTTCCGGTCCTTTTGATTTGGTGCATTCGGATGTATGGGGTCCATCTCCTTTTTGGGTTATTAGAGTAAAGTCATTACGGTCCTTAAACTTTTTATCCATATTCCATAGACTTTCAAAGTGTGTCCTCTCAATCTCAAATTAGTCCTTTTTTTATCTTTGATTTGGTGCATTCAGATGTATATGGGAGACCATCTCCTTTTGCTTGGGCACATATTTAAAAGGGTCATAGTTATTATGTCATATTTGTTAACAATCACTCTCGATATACTTATCTATTTTATATTATGTCATATTTGTTGATGATCACTCCGATATACTTGGATCTATTTTATGAAACATCGCTCTCAGTTGATTTTCATTTATCAGTCTTTTGCTAAGATGGTTCATACATAGTTTTCTTCTTCCATTCGTGTTTTTTCTTGACTCTGGGGGAGAGTATCTTTCATCAGCCTTTTGTCAGTTCCTTTCTTCTGAGGGTACTCTTCCTCAGCTCTCGTGTCCTAGTTATCATGCTCAAAATGATGTTGCTGAGCGCAACCACCGTCACATCATTGAGACTGTTCGCACTCTTCTCATCTCCTCCTTTGTTCCCTCTCACTTCTGGGGGGAAGCAGTCTCCCCGACAGTCTATCTCATCAACCACCAGCCCTCTTCCAAACTTTAGAGCAAATGTCCTGGTGAGGTCCTGTATAGAGCACATTCTCGCTATGCTCATCTTCGTGTCTTTGGTTGTGTCTGCTATGTCCTTCTAGCACCTCATGAGCGTACAAAGTTAAGTGCTCAGTCGGTCGAGTGTGTCTTCCTAGGTTAGTCTTAAACATAAGGGTTATCGTTGCCATGATCCCTCAGCACATCGCATTCGCATCTCTCGTGATGTGACCTTTGATGAGGGTCGATCTTTTTCTTTTATCATCCTTCTACACATCACACTTATTCCACAGATTCCACTTTTTTTTTGTGTCTACCTCCCATTCTTTTACCCCACTTGTCTTCTCCAGATACACCTTCTCCACCAGTTTCACCTTTTAGTGTGTCTCCTCCACCAGCTATATGTTAAGGAGAAGGCACTACAACACAGGTAATGATCATGGGTGTGTACTTTGTTCATCTGGCTCTGAAGAAACTCTACTTCATCTCTTCTTCACTTGTCAATTCAGCAAGCAAAGTTGGCAATACTTACACGTCCACTGGCCACAAGATTGCCACAAGATGTTAACATATATAGTATGATTGAGCAAGCTAGACAGTTGTTTGGACCAACTTTTTTCATGGAAATCTTTATAATAGCAGCTTGGCATATTTGAAAAAAGAGGAATGACATGGTTTTTGAGCAAAAGACTCCCAGTTTCACAGATTGGAAAAGAGCTTTCAAGGAGGATATCATTCTGCATATGCATGGAGCGAAAGGGAGTCTTCATGCTATAATCTTTGGATGGCTAGATTCCTTATAATCTTTTTTCTCATTCAGTCCTTGAAATTTTGTAAATATTTTTATATTTATTAATATACCACAGTAGGAGTCTCTCCTACTATTTTACCTAAAAAATTCAAACGAGGGGCCAATAATGACAAGTTGCAGTGAGCCTTTTTGTGGACATCCCACATTCATGCTGAAGAGATTTCACAATAACTGAGCTAAAGTTATCTCAAGTCTTAACAAGCCACCATGCATAAAAGTCGTGGAGAGGATTTTTTCTTATCATGTAATGCCAGTAGAAAGGAAAATAGAAGGAAAGCAAAAATTGAGAACAATCCAAGGGAGAACAATAGGGATAAAAAGGGTTTTGCCGTCAGAACCCTTCGGCTTTAGAAATGCCAAATGGATTAACGTTCATTGAGGTTCCCAGACCTTCCAGGAACGACCGGCGCCTCTCACTTATGTGGGCATCATTATTCGGCAGTAGAGAATCCAACGCCCACGATTTTTTCCAACTTACCTTCCGCAGTAGAAAAGCCAACGAATAGTGCCATTTTTTACCCCACGGGCTTTTGGCCATGAGATAATGCCTCACCCTTGACCAAGCAAACAGTAGGGAAGGAGAAAGAGATGGGATAAGACCAACCCACTGCATAGCCAGAGAGGCACCCAACAGAGAGTACTCACTCTTCATCCCATTTCTCAACCCACTTTCTCCCCCAACCAAGAGCCAGCACTACACTTCCTTGGCCCTTTCATCCCACAGCCAAGGCAGAAGGCAAAGCCAAGAAGGCCATCGAGCCCATGGCAACCACAGAGGGGAAGTGAGGAAGAGGAGCGGAGGAGAGGAGCACGAAGAGTTGGGGAAGGCGAAGGGGGAGGTGAGGACCCCAGACGATTACCTTCGGCCGACTCCGACAAAAGAAAGGCGACCACACCACGAGCATCGTCATCGCCACTTCCCACTTCGAAACCGACAGACCAAGTAGGTTACCCCATCCCTCCATTTTTTTTATCCATCACAATCGTGCAAGCATAGCTCATGAGCAACCATGGCACAACACTAGAATGCGTAAAGTAAATGGGAAGGGGGGGGGTAGATCTTCCCTAGTTAGAGCTCGTAGGAGGCAGCGGCGCCACCTAGGGACCGTAGGCGCCTTGCCGTGTCTTGATAGGGGTGGAGTCCGGAGCTCTGAGGAGGAAAGAGGGGTCATCACGCAGGGAGGCGACGGCGGCCGAGGCCGAGCCTGCACAAGCGAGCCAGAGGCAAGGGCGGGCCGAGCCAGGCCGAGAGCAGAGAGGAGAGGAGCCAGACGGGCAAGACGGGCCAGGCGCGCGCCGACCAAAGGCGGGACCCCGGCCGGGAGGCCGGAGGGGAAGCCGAGTGGGGCGGGGCCTGAGCCACGCCGATGGTGCTGGTGGAGCAAGAGAGAGAGCGAGCAAGAGTAGAAGAAGATGAAGAGATAAGACCAGGTGAGGATGGCTTCAGCTGGAGAGAAGAAAAAGAGGAAAAGAAGAAGAGAGAGAGGAAAGAAAAGAGGAAAAGAGGAAAAGAGGAAAGAAATTAGGGGCGCACGAATAAATTTTATTCACAAGGGTAGACGACGTGATCCCTAACTTATTATTATTTTGGACACCGAGTCAGTAGAATAGTGCCCGGTGAGAGGGATTTGTTCGTGTCGGATTGCGCGTAGGATCAACATCGTCCGTATGGGTGCATGTATTGCTACAATGTATTGAGTCTGGTTGAATGCCTGTTCAGGTGGAGGTTCTAGAACGGCGCCATCCGCACATTGCTCCGCTCCGTTTGGTTAACAGGCAAGTGCATGGTAGAGCGATAGCCTGTACATGTTATGAAATATGCGATGTTTTCATGATATGATGATGCTATTATGATGATGGTAACAATGATGGAACGGGGTGAGCAGCGAGGCTACCCTGTTAATGATGACAATGATGAGACATGTTAATGACAATGGATATATGCATCTTCATCATGTGCACTCATTTGATGAGAAAGTAATATCCACCGTGGGTGGATATGTGAGACCTACCTCGGTAGACCTCCACGGGAGTGGAGAGATCCCCGTGCCGATAAGGACGAGCTCATGATCTGGGTGAACATCGACGGGTGTTCACTCAACTATACCGGTATAGGCAATGTGATGAGCAAATGAGCATGTAGAATAATAATGCATTGCACTAATGGAAAGATAATGATGGAAATAATGATATGATTATGTTTATGGTTGTGTTGAAGAAGGTGAAAAATAACATGGCAAGGTTATGGACTGGACGTGTGGCAGTGTTTATCGTTTATGTTATGTGCTTGCTGAGTCTTCAGACTCACCCTTGTTTATTTATTGGTGTTTAGGTGAACATCGAAGACGACATGCATCAGGAAGGGGAAATAGCGCATCTACGTCACATGCAGACACGGATGCAAACCATACTTCCTAGATAACCACTTTTGTTGTAATATGTTTAGTTGGTAGCTTAGCTGCGCAAATTTCATGGTAGTTATGGTGTAGTGGTAGCATTCTGGGTTCAGAGGATGGGTTGGGGTGTTACATATCACTTCTCAAGAAAGCTAAAGGGAACATATCATGCCCTCTGAAGTCTGAAGGGCCAAAAGTTATGTCTATGTTTCCCATGATGTGTATACTATCCGCATTAATTTGGGGTTCTCATTTTCATCTTATGACTTTAAAAGCATGATAATGGTTACTTGAGCAAAAAAAAAGGCAATTCCTTAAACTCTGCAAAGTGCCCAATTGATATATTTCTATGTCATATTTAGACAAGGATGGCAAGTAGATTACATGTATCAGGGTTGTCCGGTTGTATGACTCCCTACATGTTCAAGTATTTCAGTAGAACATTTATTTAATTAAGACACAAGGATGTGCAGATAAGAAACTGACATGTGCAAAGGACACCTACAGGATTAGGGATTCCATAAAGACAATTTACTGTGTTCTTGGTTCTCTTAAGATCTAAGCAAGGATAGGGATTACACTTCAACATCAAATGCTGTCCAGTGAGATTTCCCACAAGTTCAAAATCAATTACCTATTTAAAAGTTAGAAACAGAACATATCAATTCTAAAAGGCAGAAAACAAGTTTGTGTCTGGATCATACAAATTACGGTTTTCAGTTAAATAATGGTAGCAACTGTAGAAAGTAATGAGAAATAACTGTAGCAACTATAAAAAAATAGCAATAATACACTAGAAGAACGTTTTTATTTTGCACTAAGGTACAAGTACAATTACAATTGCATCTGATCGAGATGCTATAAAAGATTTATGGATTCAATCATTCAAGTATTCAACAATGTGGAATAGTCCAATTAAGACAGTCACCAACTACATCATAGAAGTGTACAATCAAGTCACATATATGCAAAATAGTGAAACAACATAAGTGACCAAAGATTAGGATGCATAGAATAGAAGATATAGATATTAACTAGTACACTTGAAATGAATGGAACTTGTCATTCATTATTCACTAAAGAGAATCATAAATTCATAATGCATACAAATCAGCAGTTTCAAAAGTATATCATGACGGGGTGACAGGGGTAAATGAGACATTCAGCGTGTAACTATCGCATGTTTATTGCTCTTAAGTGTACCCAAAGAGTTCTGATAATCAAAATGGACAGAAATATAACAGAAAATACTTACAGGACTACAGGAACCACAGCGAGAAACTTCCTGTTACGAGTAAGCTGTTTGCCATTGTCCATTTGCTCCCACCAAGTTAATGTATTGTACATTCCCTGGTCATCGGCAAAAGGTGTTCCCTTCTTCCAGTGGAAAAAGTGGTATGTGATCTGAAACAAAAGATTCAATGGGAAACCATTGGAGATGGTAAGTGTTATTTTGACGAATTTGGCATTGGCAGAAATGCTTAACAAAATGTGCATGGAAAAGTCAAACAACCAAACCACCGTATCCACTAACAACAAGTACTAAATACATCTACATGGCTTTACTTATATTCATACAAAAGAAGAAATCAAACATTTAAAACATAAGTAAGCAAAAGGAGTATAGTCCCAATTAGATCAATTTAGAAATTCGAACAATGTTTGGATTAACTTCATATGAAAATATAATCATGTAAGGCAAATACATATGAAAAGTCATATTTCGAAGTATCATTACCATGTGTGTGTTTCTGAAGAAGGCAAAACTACATGTTGCACTAGCACTAACACTGACGAAAGAAGTGGCACTGTCATTAATCTGAATATTTATGCTACTTGCTTCAGGGCTTCAGATAATATGAATTACAGAGGTCCTTTCCAAACTTTTCGAGCCAACCACTTTGGACAAGAGTGCAGGCTTGGGATGCAACCCATGTTGTTCAAACAAAGTGGTGGTGAAATTTCACATCGAGCATAAGCATCAGCATTTAGCCGATGGAGATATTTAGGACAAAAACAGAGGCTTTGCTTCTGCTTTTGACTACACCCTCATCAATTCTAACGGAACTAAGTAAATTTCTATTGAACTGGGAAGAGGCGCCCTGAAACTGACATAAGCTACCAACCCAACCTACATTAGTGATTAGCGTGACCGCACAAGGGGTTGCAATGTTCACTTAGACAAACAACTGCCCGTCCAACGTAGTTTGATCAGGTCGATGGACCTAAACTATCCAGCATGTTGATGTCCTTATCAATCAATTACTCAATTTTGGGACCAAAATACGGCGCCTAATCGAGCTTAGAGCGGCACACAACAGCACACCCTACAAGCAGCACCTACTCGGGACGGCCACATTAATGTCCCCCTCACAAGCCACAGCTAGACCGAGGCGTCCGTCACAACCTCCTGTTGAGTTCATCAGATCCAAGACATGAAGGCAACCACCCATCACGATTACGAACGGCAAGAAAGAACCCATGGATAGGGGGAGGGGGAGGGGGGGCGCGGTTACCGCGAAGTGGAATAGGTTGACGACGGTCCACGCCATGCCGGGTGTGCAGCCGAAGACGGAGATGACGAGGAGCCAGGAGAAAAAGAGGATGAGGATGTAGGTCGTCCAGACGCCCGGGTACATGAACCACTCCGTGTTCTTGTTCAGATCCGACGGCGGCACCGCCTGCACGTACAGCTTCGCCATCGTCCCTCCCTCTCCTCGCCCTCTCTGCCCGTCTGCCTTCCTCTCCGGCCGCCGGGGGAGAAAAGAGGAGCGATGAGCTGCGTGTGTGTGCTGCGGCTGCGCGGCGGGGTCTATAGGAGCGGCAGGATCGGTGGGAGGAGGAACCGAGGGGAGGAGGCTGGCTAGTCGTTCAAAGATGGGTGCGCAAAAATAACGAGGCGGTGAGAGGGGCGGACGGGTAGATATATGGAAGAGAAGAAACGAGGGGTTGGGTTGAGGGCGAGAGGGCGCGTGGGAGACGAGGAGACTCGGGAGGGCATTGATCGGGTCAAATAGAGCTGGGTACTGGGCGGCTGGTTGTGTTTCGGGCCATGTCGTATCCTATCGATTCTATTGTGCTATGTCGTATCAGTCTATTTTGTCTATGGTTAAGCCTAAGCACAGCTCAAAACTCACTGTATAGAGATCGTAGGTCGGTCTAAGTCTAACCCTAAGTAACTATAGACGGCGAAGGCGACCACGACAATGACGACGGCGACCGCTATCTTTATTCCTCTCGTGCCTGCATCGTTAAAAATCTAGTTAAAATTAAATTAATTGCGTAAAAACATCAGCACGTAAATATTTCGGGAGAAAAGTGGAATTTTCTTGATATTTTACAGATACAATGTTATTGTCTCGTTAAAAACCTTACGTCCCAGAGTGGGATTCCCCGAGTAAAGAGAAGAGCACAGTAACAACATGTGTGCATACTAACTACTCATCAATGTCGAGATCGTTCATACGTTCGAGGTCAACGTACGCCTGCACGATCTCAAGATCCTCCCGTTGATGTTGTTGCCACTCTAGCCAATTTCTAGTCCTTGGCTCATGTGATTGCCTCCACCATCTTAGATGTGAGGGATGATCTTCTTTCTTCAATTATTCTCCCTACTATGTTAAACGTTGCTTCTGAAGAGACAGTAGACACCAGCACCAGCTGAACATCCCATGCGAAATGTAACGGCACAGGAAATATCCGCTTATTGTTCTTCCACCGCTCGAGCAAGTCTATCTTTCCACCGGAAAGATCGAGATCGATGTTTGCAAAATCATGCTTTAGGTAGTGGTTTAGCTCTGAGACAGAATTCCACTTGGGGGCTGCCTGAGAATGAGAGGACGAAGAACTAGACTTGCCCTTTAGCTTCTTCCACAAGTGGGATGTCAAGGTTTTCTTTCCTTATTGCGTCTGCTGTGAGGCCTCCGATCTCGTGCTGCTTTCGAATTTGTCATAATACATGCGGAAAACACGAAAAACTCATCTTTGACATGTGTGAAACCTTTTGAGTAATCAAAGACCGAGGCATTCGTCTATTCCCTCTATACCGATCTGCAAATCTGGCAACTTGTTTGTAGGATCAAAAATGATAGCAAAGCAATATACGTGTAAAATATAACGGAAATATTTAATAAATTTTTCCTCCATTAGTGCGACAGCATGACCTAAAAGGGGATTCTCCTTAGATTTGGCAATCTTGTCTGCAATTAACCAAATAAATTATATAACTAAGCAAAAGGTATGGTAATAAACACCAGATAGAACCTTTGTTGCTTTATAAAAAAGGTCTTAAAAACTCTCGAAAATGATTAACAATCTGCCAATCTGAATTAGTATTAACCAATTCATTGTTTTGAGAGTTAGCATTGACAAAAACGGATATGATATGTTCGTACCTTTGTAACTTCTTTAACATGATGTATGTCGAGTTCCACCTCACCTTTATGTCAAGACCGAATTTTCTTGGCTCCTTCCCATTGGCCGCGTAGTACTCCGCGAACCTAGCTACCACTTGTGGGGAATTTGTGAGGTAGCGAACGGCATCACGGACACTGTTCAAATATACGTCAATCGCTTCCATACCGTCTTGAACAACAAGGTTCAAGATATGACATACGCATCTCTGGTGGAGAACATAACCACCAATATACGTCTGCAATCTTGGGGTGAGGATGTTCATAGCAGTCGTGTTCGCTGATGTGTTATCAATAGTTATAGAAGCAATCTTATTATCTATCTTAAAATCATCAAGTACGTGTAGTATACTACGGCACCGAGTGTCATTACCCCGGAGGGTAATCGCACTTAAGCAAACGGATTACTATTCGTCTGCCCAGTAAGACACTGTTCCGACGAATAGTCAGCATTACCAGAGTCAACGCAGCAGAACAATAAGATAGAAACTGTACATCTTTATTACAGTAGTAGCCACACAAGGCTATGGTCTTTATTACAAGTAATATACAACTACAAAAGGGAACTACTCCTCTCTTGTCTGCCCTGTAGCACCGGTCGCCTATTCGTCCCACTCGTCGTATACGAAGTCCATCTCACCCTGCTCCTCATAGCAAGTGCTCTCATCACCTATGGCCCCATCTGTACCTGCGTGTCCCTCGTCCCACTCGGAATAGTTCCCGACCGGACTAGGATCTAACAAAGGAGAATAATAGTAAGGTTAAGTACAAATTAATGTACTCAACAAGCATTAATAGCAAAAATGCACTTTATGACTCATCTGTGTTCTTTACTTCATTTTCTAGATCATCTCTGTTTCTGAAAATAATTCATTAAAACATTATATGGCAAATTTTAATTTTGAAAAGACCACTAGTCACTCGGAGAGAAGATAGACCCCTAGCGGTTCCTGTAGACTCCAATCCAGGAGACTGACATGAATTCATGATTTGATATAGCACTACATAGGCTTGTACCACTTTACCCATAGCTATTCTGAGCTAGGTACCTCGCATTTCCTTTGATACGACTTCGAGTTAAGAATACAGAATATTTTCCAAGTTACGTGATTAATTTCTCCACCCATTACTTTTCGTCGGTGCTGGCCTGGCCACCACCGAGTTCTGGTAATATTGGTTGGGCCGGCCCTCCGGTCCCAACACTCCATCGCGCGGTAGTATATCGCCCTGGGTCCCCCATTTTCTGGGTTCCTCCCCATATTACTTACCCGATGTGGAGAGTATAATTACGTAATAGGTAACATTTTCTGTCCGTCGAAACGGGAAAATGGTTGGCACTGTTTACGGTCTCTGACCGAGTAAGAGTTTTGTTGGTCCTTATATTTTAACCATATGTGAAGGGTCCCACCTCTTGCCTCTCTCTTCCTTGCCACGGGCCCCCTTTACCAGTCATAATATTAACTCTGCTTTCATTTCATTGCTCATTCCTCAATTCTTTTCATCTCTTTCATCTTTCTTATCTCTTTCATCTTCATCTCATTTATTTGTTTTGATTTTTTTGAGAAATAGTTTTGATGCAATACATATATGATACATCAATATACGGTTTATATTTAATATAACTATATTTATGTTCAAGAGAATAGCTTGCCTTCAAAACTGTAGAAAAGATCGTCGCCGATGGAATCGTATCAACTCATCGTCACTTGTGTCGGTTCGCTTGTCGCAAATACTGTGACGGATCGAATAATCAATAATTAAGCAAATACTTAGTGGTATCTGTGTGCTATTAGGTGCACAATAGTCAGTTGGTCCATTTTAGCCGATTTTAAATAATAACAAATTTTTTCGGGTTCTTTGCTAGGTTAGTACTCCCCACTATGGTCGTTCTATACCAGTTCTAGGGTCAGGATTGCCGATACTCACATTTTTGCGCACGAGAAGAAAATACTACACGTGATTGCATTTTATTAAGTCTATCAAATTTTATTTGCACATAACTAAGTCTATTTAATTTTACTTGGGCAAATAAACGACTAATTTGATTTTACGCGATGCTAATTAAATTAATCTACCTTGAATAAATTATCTCTAATGCCCCCTATTACTTACTTACTTACGTTGGGAGTTCTATCAGCGACCAACTTGCTTCTGGGTTCTCAGGTTAATTTATATGCATTTTCTGCTTTTATTTTCTACCAAACAATCTACTGCTAAATATTCTAACACGGACTAGAAATCCTACCTCTCTGATGATTCAATCGAAAATGCAGGCATACTACTAATTTGTTCTCTCTACTCATTTTTAATTTTACACAATTTTTCTCTTTCCTTTTTCTTTCTTATTTTATTTTCTTAATTTCTCTCTCTACCCTATCCTCACTCGACCGAAACCCACCCGGCTCCTCTCTCCTTCTCCCTCATTCTTCCCAATCCCTATCTCCTCACCTCATCTCTCTCTCCCTCCCTTCTTGGCGCCGTCGCCTGGCTCCCTAGCTCTCCTCTAGCCGCCGACTCCTGGCCGCCACTTCTGCTGGCCTGGTCCGCCACCACCTACGCCGCTCGGCCCCGCGTGCTCCCCCTACGGCGTCTCCTCCCTTCGGTCGACTTGGCGCCTGGCGCCACCGCCACCTCTACGTCCGCCTCTCCCGGCCCGACCTTCTCTCGGCCCTCCTAATGGCCTGGCTCTGGCTCCCTCAGCTTATCCCCTCCCGGCTCGGCCTGGCCCAGCGGCTTGGCCTCTGGCCGCCGCCAGCCCGCCGACTTGTGCCACCTCTCGGTTGGCTCCTGCCGTCGGCTCCTCCTGGGATCCTAGCACGGCCTTCGCCTCTGGCCTCCCCGGCATGGCCTGGTGGCCAGCGCCGGCACTCGGCTCTCCCTCTGGCTCCTTCTTCTCCTACCCCTTCCCCGGCTTGGCCCCAAGTTCGGCCCGCCGCCTCCTGGCTTCCCCTCTATGCTTGGCCTGCTTACCGATGCTGAATCACTTTATTGATTTATGTTGATTTACTTACTGATATCGATTCATTTTATTAATTTATGTTGGGTTGCTTACTGATGTGTGCTACTTCCACGATTATGCACGGTATGGTGATGGGGTGGGCTACTAGAGGCTTAGTTTTAGTGATGCATGATGGATGCAAACAGAGGTGGGAGATGGTTCATCCTGGATTCCCCTGAGGTACCTCCCTTTCCCCACCGACCCCTTCCCTCCCCTGTTCTGTGATGTGATGAACTGAGAGCTACATGTTGATGCTACTAAGATCTGGTGATATGTGTGAATGATGTGTATGTGTAGTGCATACTGAGGTGTAACTGAGGTTACCTCTTGTTGGGATTTGGGGTGGGGAAGAGGATGGCAGTGTCGGCCCTGTGCTGGTGCTCTCCTCTTCTGCCTTGCCGTGGGTGGCTTGCAAGCTGTGATGGTGTTGATGTTGAGCTTGCCTTAATGCCTTGTGGTGGCTTGATCTTGAGGTTGGTAGTGGGATGCTTGTGCCTTCCCTACCTTCGGTTGGGTTTGAGAAATGGGGAGATGTGTTGGTTCTGTGAGGCTTGTGAAGGGAAAGTGCCTTATGTGTGGGAGAATGGCATGCTGGGGTGCCTTCGGCTGGCTTATCCCCTACCTGTGCGGCTGGCTTATCCCCTGCTGTGCAATGCCCTCTTTACCAAGACCCTATTCCTTTTTACCTTGTTCCTATCCTTATGTTTTCATTGTGAACTAAAGGGGCTAGAAACTGCTGGTCCAGGGGGTGATTTGGCTACTAAACTCTAGGTTTTTCGGTGGTAGAGATTAGTCGATACAAAGCGGTTGTTAGGGTTCAATAAAGCCCATGATGTTTTGAACTGAGGGTGGAGTTAAAGGGGAGATGCACGGTAGGATTTATTACTGTTGAGGCAAATTGAAAAGTAGGGTTGGGCTCTAATGACGCCGAATGATGAGACTCTCGAAGTAAATGGGTGCCTATTAATTTAGGTTGGCTTGGATATCTTAATTATCAAGGGCCGATTAACTTCGGTTGGTCAGGGTACTTTGGTGATCGAGGGACTGGCTGACCTAGGTTGATATGGGAATCCTTCTGGACTTCTGGGAAACTGACGGCCATCTCTCTTCATTCTAGCTAACAATTACTGCTTTCGATTTTTGCTAAATACTTTCTAAGCTCTTGGTTGCGCGAACTGGGAAGGTGGAAGATGATTGGATGAGATGGCAAGGAGGGCTTCAGTGGTATGAATGCAAGATTATTGAATTGTAATTTAATTAATTCTTGTAGTTTACATTGTAATTGGTGGTAAAATTAATCTTGTATCAATTGTTGGGTTGTAATATTTTAATTCCGCTTTGTAAATGGACTGTTGTAAAGCCTTTGTGGTTGTAACCTTTGTATAATCTTTGATGTTTTGAATTGAGGTTACCACAAATCATATTGTCAACTGTGCTAATTATGTGTTTGAATGATCGAGATTATGTATTGATCAATGTTTGATGGATTTTTATTTAACGCTAATTACCGATTACTGCGATTTAGTTTAGCCCGATTATGCGGGTTCTCACATATACGCTCGGCAATGGCCTCTCCCGTGTGTGATTCGTTAATTACCTTAAACCTTATGACTCTCTTGTTTAGCTTGTAATTATCGTCTAAATAATGGGCTCCAACACTAAGGTAGACACTTCTCTGGTGTGATGATGTCCAAATGTCTGAAGTTATAGCAAAAGAGAACTGAACTTGTAGGAGTTGTTCTTTTAGCTATGCTAGTTCCTTATTATACATCCATAAAATATCAGATGTAGTGATTGTCCTACTAACATGTTGGTATTGTGGGCAAAAGCCGCGTTGGACCATTCCTTCGAACGCGCGACTTTCACCCATCCCAATCGGTTGATCTTCCGCAACAATATATCTAGCAATTTTCTCACGGGCAGAAAGCGGGTTGTATACCAAGTACTTATAGAGCCATTGGCCTTGATGTTTAGCTGCATTTGTACTCCTCCCCCTCGGCCCTATGCCCCGATCTTACGCAAGCATGCTTTGTAGTGCCGGTTCAAGTGCCTTGTCCTTACAGCTGTACGGGCAGTTAATTTAGCTTAGCAATAATTACATGTTGCGAACTCTACCGTTTGACCATCTTGGATTTCCTGGCTCCAGGTCATGTGCTTCCAGCAATTCGTCCTTCGTCTAGACCCACTAATGTTGCCGCCCGTGGACGGGGGAGAGAACTCTAGTGTCCCCATTGCCTCCGGACTGCCCTAGTACTCCTTGTAGCTCTCTGTACCGTCCATATGACGGTCATCCATACCGTAGTCTCCCATGCTTGGTGAGAGCTGATGAGTATCAATGGGAGTTGGAGCCGGAGAAGGACTAGGGGATCGGCGGCGGGAGCTTACACTAAGTCGCCCTACTGCCCTTTTCGTGCTACGACTCCTCGGTAGCATACCGCTCGGGAGCTTCTTGGTTCTTTGACTCCTTGGTAGCATAATGGATAGATGGATGGTGAATAAATGGAGAGAGTAGATGGATGTTGAAGAAATGAGGTGAGCCGAGAGTGGATGAATAAATGAGCACGGAGCTTCATGCGGTGCAGGCATTTGTTTTATAGGCACGGTCGCGCGAAGCGTTAGAGAGAAGAAACACCCGTAGAGTCGTTGCCTCACCCGTTGTCTGTCTCGTTCGTCTTGTCTTATCACATCAAATTTATGTCATGTCATGTCTCGCGTCTCGCGATTCGCATCGAACCGCTGTCACTCTGTCTCTCGCGGCTTGCCTGTTGCTTCTCTGTGCTTGACCGCTGTCTCTCGCGATTGAAAAAAGACATGACTGTTGTGGCCCGAACGTTGCGAACGTTGCTAATGACCCGTACACCAATCACTCGCTGTCTCCCTCTATCTTTTTTCCCCGGATTCCCTCTACCTGTCTCTCTCAATTTGAAAGAAAGCCAAAGCATCGGTCCTCACCACCACCCAGATTCCCTCTATTCCTTATTTCCTTCCTAATCTCCTCTCTCTCTCTCTCTCTCTCTCTTTCTCTCTCTCTCTTGCTTTCCCGGCCAGCTCAGTTCCCCAAATCCCCAATCCCCCACTACCACCTCCACGGCTCCACCACCCACCCCCATCTCCCGAGTGCCTCCCCATCGCCTCCCTCTCGGCCCTCCCCCATCTCCAACAGCGCCTCCCCCATCCCCCCATCGCCTTCCCCTCCGGCCCTCCCCCACTCCCTATCTCCTCCTTCTACTCCCTCCTCCTGGAGCATCCTCGGCGCCACCCGCGGACCAGCCCCTGCTCACTCGATGCGCCTCGGCCCTTGATGCCATCCATGACTCCTCTCCTCGGTGCCTCCTCCTCCGGTCCACGGTGGCCTGGCTCACCTACGCCCATGCTTGGACCACCAAACCAGCACCACACGCTTGGCCGCCGGCCCGCGCCCTCGATGGAGCGGCGAGGCGGAGGAGGCGAGGTGGAGTCGAAGGCAGAGGAGAGGAGGCGTGGTGGGAGGTAGAGCGGCGGGAGGTGCGGCAGAGCGGCGGGAGGCATGAGGAGGCGCGGCAGAGTCCGAGGTGGTCGTGGGAGGCGAGGAGGCGCAACAGAGCCCGAGGCGGCCGTGGGAGGCGAAAAGGCGCGGCAGTGCTTGAGGCGGCCGTGGGAGGCGAGGAGGCGCGATAGAGCCTGAGGTGGCCGTGGGAGGCGTGCTAACCGTGCCCGCCGTGCTCACCGTGTCGTGCCGGCCCGAGCACGACACGATTTGCCGTGCCGCTAGACGGGCCGGCTTTCTAAAATTGCCCACTCGGCGTTCGTCTGCCGTGCTTAACCGATCGCCCACGTGTCGATGCGTCTTTGTGCTTGGGCGTCTTTGGTGGCCAGACCTCGGGCTAGCCTGGAAAAGCACGGCCCAACTCCCAGCTCTAAGGTCAAAGATGCGAGGAGGAGAGGGGTTTTGGGTCTGATGAGGCTATTGTAAACAGTGCAGATTAAGCATAAATGCAGCAATAATTCTAGCATAATCATACGACAAAAGAGTATTAATCCATCGGCATTTAAATGACCAAATCAACATAACTAAATGTAAATCCTCCAAATCATTTAAATTGAAAGAAATGCTAAACATATACCACATGTATATGAAACAAATCAGTATATTGCGAAGATTTGAGTGAATCTAAAGTTGCTCTCAGAAGTAGAGTTGCAGAAGAATGTAATCTCTGTCTTCTCAAAACTATAGTCTGTACTCTTCACTAATTGAATTTGACAAAATCAATTTAAGCCTTGAGCTCTAAAACTTCTCCTAATCTGCCAAAGATCCTAAATGCAATAACAGAATAACTACTTTCGACCACCAAAGTTCACTGTTAACAGAACATCAATTCAACAATTCAAATGGCCAACAACCTTGATTTAACAATTTTGATTCAATGACGGTGAACAATCACAATTAAAAATAAGATCAACAATAAGTCAAAAGGACTAACATAATAGCATGAACAATACTGTTAAAAGGAATACAGAAAAGACCATGCAAGTCTATAAGAATCCAAAAGTAGCAGACTGCTATTTCAAGATCAATTAACAGAATTGAATTATACTCTTAGAGCTCAAGTCTAAACTAAATTGCCAAATCAATTTCAATATCTAACTAATAACATCACAAAGCAAGCCAATTGAAGCCCACTGACAACACTTTGCATAATATCTCGATACCAATTCCAATTCAAGATATGAACTAGAACAACCCACTTATATATATACAAAGTGATTCACAAAAATTAACAGTAATACTCACTGAGTGAAGGCAATCGAAGCCAACAGGAAGAACCAGCAAGGCATGTCAAAAGACATTGTCCCGGAAAAACTATCGCCCTGCAACTCCGAGCGAAGGACGAAGTAATTGGAGATACAATGCCCACTTTAATTCTAGGAACCCACCGAAGAACAAAGGCGAGGAATAGAGTGATGCCGCACAAGAATCCCACAGGAGATGCTCTGTCCAAGAGCCCTCCAACACCGAGCACCACAAAGAACAAGATCCGGCTGCCTCCCCCGGATCAGACCAAGATAAGAGGATCACAAGCACTTCAATCAACTCACTAGTGGTCCTTCCAGGTCTCACACACAGAGTGGCGCCCGAAAAAAATCCAACCAGATGAGATCAATCGAAGAAGATCAAGAGATCACCTATTGTAGAAAAAAATACCGTACTAATGAACTCAACAAATCCCCTCAATCCCGAAGCCAATCACACAGGAAAAACAACCAAACCAAGAGGGGGATTATTTCTCAGATCTAGGGTTCTTCTCGTACCAAAAAAAAGAGTGTTTCCGCCTCAAAAATAAAGCAAGTGAAGGAGATGTAGTTGCCTTCAATCACCGATGCCTGAAGCGCACAGGGAGATTGGCCCTCCTACACATCCACCTTCTCACCATTGTCACTGAAAAGCTTAGGAGAGCCAAAACCGAAACGACCCAGCCCCTGAATCAATCGACCAAACAAAAGGTAAGGCCGAAGACCCAAGACCTCCCTCTCTTAACAGCTAACATGAGGGGCCCACAAGAAAACGTACTTTTCTTTCAAACCTTTTCCCAAATTGAGAAATTATGATAAAGCCCTCATAGAGACCAACAATCCCTACCAATTTATCAATTTGATAAAAGATGCTCAAACAAGACTTGTTTAATATACAGTTGTTCGACTATGGGTACCTTGCGGGTTTGAACCCAAAGCCTAGCAATAAGGACTACGACTCTGCACAGACAAAGGAGGACTACGCCTTGATCCAATGCCTTGGTGTGAGGATTTTCGCCCAAGTTACATTCTGTACTGGGCAGCTTGCCCTAATCCCTCTCGGGTTGGGACGTTACGGTCATGTCCCCGTATCTAGCTCGTGAGTACTCAAGAAAGTATATCCTTATCTTCCTTTGATCACGACCTCATGATCATACTCAAGTAGGTGAATTCTTCAGGGAATCCTGTAGGACGATTCCCGATACCTTTTAGGTCTCGAATTCATTAAGAGATATTGCTCAACCTTCCATACAGAAAAGAGCACTGCAGCTAATGGGAACCTTTAGGTGTGTTCTATCATCCCACACAGTTTGTTGTCCTAGAGCCTAGTTCACGGGATATCCGATCTCCTAGGATAGGTTAACACCGATGTGAGCCTTTACACGGGTATGAGCCCCATTCCCTTTGATGCTACAAAGATGGCCTTCCGTGCCAATCCTTTAGTGAAAGGATCTGCCAAATTCCTTTTAGACTGGATGTATTCAACAGAAATAACACCCGTCTCTCTGACATGCCTTACTGACTTAAGTCGCCTTTTAATATGTTTTGAGGACTTCATATTGTGCTTCCTACTCTTCGCCTTAACCAGAACGGTTTGGTTATCGCAGTACGTCAAAACGGCTAGAATTGACTTTTTCAGCATGGGTAGGTCAGAAAGGAGCTCTCTGATCCATTCTGGCTCTACAGCCGCTGAGTCTAGAGCTACCAACTCAGCCTCCATGGTAGACCGTGTAAGGATAGTCTGTTTGGAAGACTTCTATGAAACAGCCCACCTGCTAGAGTGAATACATAGCCACTTGTAGCCTTCATGTCATCCAAGTCACTGATCCAGTTAGAATCACTGAATCCTTCCAAGACCGTCGGATGACCAGAATAATGTATTCCCAAGTTAGATGTCCCCTTTAGGTACCTAAGTACCATCTAGTGCTATCCAATGACCATCTCCTGGATTGGACGTATAACGACTCAATCTGCTTACAGCATATGAGATGTCAAGCCTCATTGCACTAGTTAAATACATTAAGGATCCTATAATTTGATAATATTTAAGTTGGTCTTTTTCATGTCCAGTGTTTTTATGAAGCTTAGCATTCAGATCATAGGGTGTGGCTGCTGATTTACAGTCCATGAATCCAAATCTGGTTAGGACTTTGTCCACATAATGGGATTGAGAAATAGTAATCCCATTCTCACCCTTTATAAGCTTGATGTTTAAGATCACATCAGCTTCACGCAGATCTTTCATATCAAATTTCTAGGAGATGAAAGACTTTGTTCTATTGATTGCATCTATGTTGGTCCCAAAAAGCAATATGTCATCTAGGTAAAGACATAGAATGACACCTTCGCCCTCACTAAACTGATAGTGGACACATTTATCGGCTTCGTTCACACAAAAACCGACCGAGGTCATAGTACTATCGAATTTCTCGTGCCATTGCTTAGGAGCTTACTTTAGACCATACAAGGATTTAATCAAACGACATACTTTCCTCTCTTGCCCTTCAACCACAAAACTATTAGGTTGTTGCATATAAATCTCCTTATCCAACTCTCCATTTAGGAAAGCGGTCTTTACATCCATTTGATGTACTTGGAGTTTATATGCAGCAGCTAGTGCTAAAAGCACCCGAATTGTGGGTAAACGAGCCACAAGAGAGTATGTATCAAAATAGACTTCACTCTCTTTTTGCGTGAAACCCTTAGCCACTAAACATGCCTTGTACTTTTTAATAGTACCATCAGGTCTACGCCTTCTTTTAAAGATCCATTTGCAGCCCATTGGCTTGAATCCACATGGGAGGTCCGTAACCTCCCACATTCCGTTAGGTATGATGGAATCCATCTCGCTACAGGCTGCTTTCTTCCAGTAATCCACATCCAGGGATGTGTATGCCTCTGAAAGGGTTCGTGGTTCATCATCCACGACATAGGTGATATAGTCATCGCCTAAAGATTTTTCAGTCATCTGCCTCTTATTCCTCCTCAACTCCAATTCTGGAGCGTTATTATCCACACTAGGAAGAATAGAGTGTTTATTTGAACCATTAGGATCAATGACTTCATTTGGTCTCATAGGAAACACATGCTCAAAGAATGTCGCATCATGAGATTCCATCATTACATTTGTAGTGATGTCACTCACCTCGGATTTAACTACTATAAATCTATAAGCCATGCTATTAGAAGCATACCCTAGAAAGACACAATCAATGGTCTTAGAACCAAGCTTTCTTTTCTTCGGTAATGACACATGCACTTTTGTAAGGCATCCCCAAGTTCAAAGAAAAGATAAGTTAGGTTCTCCCCTTCCATCCTTCATAAAGTGTTTCCTCCTGATTGCAAGGTGGCATCCTATTGAGGACATAATTAGCTGTGAGAACCGCTTCACCCCACCAATAGTCCGACATACCTGAACTTTGTAACATGGCATTAACCAGGTCACATAGAGTTCGGTTCTTCTTTTCGGCTATTCCATTCGATTAGGGTGTGTATGGTGGAGTAACCTCATGAATTATTCCACTTTCTTCACAAAATTGAGAGAAATCATAAGAGACATATTCACCGCCTCAGTCCGACCTTAACCATTTGATTTTCTTTTCTAGTTGATTTTCAACTTCGGCTTTAAAGATTTTGAAGTGTTCTAGTGCTTCATCTTTCAACTTAAATAAGTAGATGCAACAAAACTTAGTCACATCATCTACAAGAGTTAGAAAATATCTTTTGCCACCTTTAGTTTATATTCCATTCATCTCACAAAGATCAGAATGGATTAGCTCAAGTGGAGAGGTGCTTTGCCCTTCGACGCTATGAAAAGGTTTTCAGGGTTGCTTAGCTTGCACACACACTTTGCACTTTGAACCCTTCTCATAATTATAGCTGAGAATTAAATTCATTTTGCTTGACCGCACAATAGCTTCAAAGTTAACATGACAAAAATGAGAATGCCAAACATCATGTAATTTATTGCAATAGGAAACATTAAAAATATTTACATTATTTGAATAAAGAATAGATAAGCGGAACATGCCTCCGCTATCATAGCCTTTGCCCACAAAAGTACTAAATTTGGTCAACATGACCTTATTAGACTCAAAAATAAGCTTTATTCCTTGCCTACAAAGCATTGATCCGCTAATAAGATTACGGGACATTGCAAGCACATACAATACGTCTCTCAGAATGAGTGTTTTGCCTGAAGTAAGCTTCAAGCAAACCTGTCTAATCCCACGTATTATAGCAGTGGCTCCGTTCCCCATCAGGATGGATCCACCACCTTCACCCTAAAAAGAAGAGAAACATGATCGATCAACACAAATATGTCTAGTAGCACCTGCATCATTCTACCAATCAATAGATGGACTTGTCATAATGGCCTTAGGTACATACCCTTCAGAACTGGTATTATCCAGAACGACATTCACGTCAGCCTTTCGGCCCTTATGCTAAGCTAGAGAAGGACCATTGCCTTTATGATTGCATCAATGGTTGGCTTTATGGTCAGTCACTCCGCACTCAAAGCAGACAATGTCCTCCTCCTTTTTCATCTTATTCCCTTGCAGCTTGATCTTGGGCTGATTCTTGGCTTTCTGATTCCCAAAGCCACCAGCACTCTTGATCTCCACTAGATGAGCTTGGACTTGAGCCTTACCTCTACTGTCACCGGCTCTTGCCCGCTCTTCGACATTGATAGCAGCTGACAGCTCATTAAGTGTCAAACACTCTTTTATATGTCGTCAGGCGGTCACAAAGTCATGCCACGAGGGCGGTAACTTAGCCAAAATAGCATTAACTTGAAAACTCTCAGGTAAGAGACAGTCGTACTGAGTAAGATCACGTACATGGAGTTGAAACTAATGGAGCTGCTCCATCACCGACTGTCCCTCTACCATCTTGTAGTTCAAGTATGTAGCAGTAATAAAGGGCTCGTTACCATTATCCCCTTCGGAATACTTCTCATCTAATTCATCCCAGAGTTTTTTTGGTATTAGTGAAATTGACATATACGTCGAACAGCCGGTTGGGTAAGACTGCTAACAACTTAGTTAGGGCTGAATTGTTCGTATCCTCCCACTGCGTCATCTCAGCGGTTTCCAAAGGGAACATCGGAGGATTTGAAATGACCTAAAAAAGTCTAAGGTCGGTCAGCCATAATTTGGTTTTAGCTTGTCAACGCTTAAAGTTAGCAAGTTAGCACCATTAAACACTTCCGGCTTTATGACATACGACGATGTAACCATTTCTTGAAGTATAGTTTTTTTGGATTGTTGTAAACAGTGCAGATTAATCATAAATGCAGTAATAATTCCAGCATAATCATAAGACAAAAGAGCATTAATCCACCAACATTTAAATGACCAAATCAACATAATTAAATGTAAATCCTCCAAGTCATTTAAATTGAAAGAAATGCTAAACATATACCACATGTATATGAAACAAATCAGAATATTGCTAAGATTTGAGTGAATCTAAAGTTGCTGTCAGAACGTAGAGTTGCAGAAGAATGTAATCTCTGCCTCGTCAAAACTATAGTCTATACTCTTCACTAATTGAATTTGACAAAATCAATTTAAGCCTTGAGCTCTAAAACTTCTTCTAATCTGCCAAAGATCCTAAACACAATAACAACAATAACTACTTTCGGCCACCAAGGTTCACTGTTAACAGAACATCAATTCAACAATTCAAATAGCCAACAACCTTGATTTAACAATTTTGATTCACTGACAGTGAACAATCACAGTTAAAAATAAGATCAACAATAAGTCAAAAGGACTAACAGAATAGCATGAATAATACTGTTAAAAGGAACACCGAAAAGACCATGCAAGTCTATAAGAATCCAAAAGTAACAGACTGCTATTTCAAAATTAGTTGACAGAATTGAATTATACTCTAAGAGCTCAAGTCTAAACTAAATTGCCAAATCAATTTCAATATATGACTAATAACATCACAAAGCAAGCCAATTGAAGCCCACTGACAACACTTTGCATAATATCTCAATACCAATTCCAATTCAAGATATGAACCAGAACAACCCACTTATATATACACAAATTGAGTCACAAAAATTAACAGTAATCACTACTACAAAAAGGCTAATACTGAACGCCTTATCACAGACGGTTGACCAAAACCGTTTGTATCACATGCAATCACAGACGGTTTTGGATTTACGATCGTCCGTGTTACTGGCTGCGCTACAAACCATCTGTGAAGAGGTAATATCATAGACGGTTCATTATGAAAACCGTCTATGAAGAGGTAATATCACAGACGGTTTTCAACAAACAACCATCTGTGATACTTCACGGGCGGTTTTCATAATGAACCGTATGTGATACGACCACCATATCATGGACGGTTCCATTGTGGAACCGTCTGTGATAAGTATCACTGACGGTTCCATAATAGAACCGACTGTGATAAGTCTTTATTAGTAGGAGCCCGCTAGGGTTTGCGCTCTAACTCATCACTTCCCAGCGCCCTTACTCTTGTCCGTTCCCCTCCCCACCCGAGTGACCCCGTCGCCGATGCCACCCTTCTTCCCGTCGCCGATGATTGTGACACCACGGTTCACTACACAACACTCGTACGATAAGAGTGTCTTGTGCAGTGTCACCGTTGTGCCACAACTACGGTGACGCACTGCCTTCCCCCACTTCCTCCCCCCCCCCCGACGTGCGCGACCCCGGCTACCTCACCGACCTCCCCCGCCGGCTACCTCTAGCTCCACCGACCTCGGTCTCGGCTACCTCACCACCCACCGGCGATGTTGATCGAGGTAAGACAGATCTATTGGTTTTTACAAATAGACAGATCTATTGACATGTGCTATTGGTATTCATGTGAACCGAGTTGCAATGTGGGCTACCTAGCTAGCTTATCGGTTGATGGTCGGTTTGGACACCCTTGGCCTTGCTGTCTTTGCTGTCTTGCCCTCTGTGACTGCTGGCTGTATGGATGGATCTGGAGGTGGGGAATGGGGTTGTGTTTGGTTGTGACTGCTGCATGGTATGTTCCTAAAGATATTTTTTATTTTCGATATGTATGATGTAGGGTGTGCTGCTGAAAAAACACATTGATGCAACTTTAAGAAGTGGCAATCTGAGGGATGCAATTTGGCTGCCTCCTAGAGAGGATCTTAACAGATGGCTATCTGTTAATAGTAAGTCTGATCACCATCTATTCTTAGGATAAATAACACCATGTAAGTATATGAATAATGAATCTCCAGGGACAATAGGATGAACTGTATATGAATAATTTTGGAATGAAAGCTTATGAATCTATAGAATCAAAATCCTTGTGCATAGTTTGCACATATGAATGTAAACGAACTTTTACATGGATAGAGGTGAGTTTCTATAGGTTGCTGCTCTTATCTGCTTTATAGATAAAGAGTTAACCATTAAGGAAAACTCTTTTTTACATCCTAACATGATATAGTCAACTTACCATATATTGTTATCTTATTAACATTCATGTTCTTCTTACAGAAATTTGTGGTCTTCTTATTTAGTATGAAGAAATTTGCTGCTCGGTGTTAAAATACTTGAGCGAGATGTGATTGTAATTGTATGAGTCTTAATTATTTGTTTCAACATATTTTATATGTTTCATTGGACTTGTATATATTCAAGTATTATCCATGAGAGTTTTGTCTCAATCCTTGTGAGAGTTTTCCAAGCAATTGCCGCCTCCTCCCCAAGCCGGCCCCCCTCTTCTCTACAAAATCTCTAGCGGTGGTACTTTTTGCCTTTAAAACCGACTTACACACACACACACAGTTCGTAGACTTTGTTAATTAGCTAACTCGAGGCCTGATCAATTCAGTTAGCTAGCTCGCTCCTTGGATGATCATCCTAAACGTTCAGGTGAAACACAGCCTACGTCGTCGATCCTGACACACTGGAGTGTACGGTTTGCTTCATACCAAGACATGAAGCAAATTGTACACTCCAGTGTGTCAGGTTCGATGAAGTAGGCCGTGGTTCACCCGCACGTTTAGGATGAACGGCAAAGCAATGAGCTAGCTAGTCTGATTCGAACATCGGTTAGCTAACAAGGACTACGAACTCTACACACACACACACACACACATGAAGCCGGTTTAAAAGGCAAAAGCGACCATCGCTGGAGATTTTGTAGAGAAGAAAACTATCCTGACGGTTCCAAATACCAGCCGCTCAGAAGATGCTATCACATACGGTTCCAAATACCAACCGCTCAGGAAGAGATATCACTGACGGTTCCAAATACTGATCGCTGCAGGAAACTTAAGCAATCATAGACAGTTTTATATATAAACCGTCTGTGATAGTTAGCTATCACAAACGGTTCTGAGTTAATAACCGTTTGTGATATTGTGCATCACAGACGGTTCGAAAACCGTCTGTGATGACCTCATGTCATCACTGACCCATAAACTCAAACGGCTCACGAAACCGTCTGTGATGATATTTTTGAACCGTCTGTGAAGACATTTTCTGTAGTAGTGAATACTCACTGAGTGAAGGCAATCGAAGCCAATAGGAAGAACCGGCAAGGTGTGTCAAAAGACACTGTCCCAGAAAAACTATCGCTCTACAACTCCGAGCAAAGGACGAAGTAATCGGAGATACAATGCCCACTTTAATTCTCAGAACCCATCGAAGAACAAAGGCGAGGAATAGGGTGATGCCGCACAAGAATCCCATGGGAGATGCTCTGGCCGAGAGCCCTCCAACACTGAGCACCACAAAGAACAAGATCCGACTGCCTCCCCCGGATCAGACCAAGATAAGAGGATCACAAGCACTTCAATCAACTCACTAGTGGTCCTTCCAGGTCTCACACACAAAGTGGCACTCGAAAAAATCCAACCAGATGAGATCAATCGAAGAAGATCAAGAGATCACTGACGGTAGAGAAAATACCACACTAATGAAATCAACAAATCCCCTCAATCCCGAAGCCAATCACACAGGAAAAACAACCAAATCAAGAGGGGGATTATTTCTCAAATCTAGGGTTCTTCTCATACAAAAAAAAGAGTTCTTCTGCCTAAAAAAATAAAGCAAGTGATGGAGATGCAGTTGCCTTCAACCACCGGTCCGAAGCGCACGGGGAGATTGGCCCTCCTACATAGCCACCTTCTCACCATTGTTGCCGAAAAGCTCGGGAGAGCCAAAACTGAAACAACCCAGCCCCTGGAATCCAATCGCCCAAACAAAAGGTAAGGCCGAAGACCCTAGCACCTCTGTCTCTTAACAGCTGACATGAGGGGCCCACAAGAAAACATCCTTTTATTTTAAACCATTTTCCCAAGTTGAGAAATTACAATAAAGCCCTCACAGAGACCAACAGGGGCGACCTCGCTTCTGGGCATTGCCCATTGCGACATTATCGTGAGCGGTGACAGCGCACGACCGACATGTAACATTCTGATTTTTCTAAATCCTTTTTAAATGTGTAAAATAAATTAAAGCTATTTTATTTTAATAAGAATTCCAAGTTGGTTCGGTTGGAGAGGTTTGATGTTATTGATACCTCCGTTTGGTATGCTCAGTAGACTTCCCTTTGGCATAACTCCTGTGGATGTGTAGGTTTAGACCCTCTCTGTGGCCTAGATCTCCCCAGGGGTTCTTAAGGTTAGACCTCCCTAGGGGCTCAGACCTTTTCTCACGTGGACGTATCTTCATGTCCCGACCCTTGTCTTTGAGTTTGATCACTATAGACCTCCTTTAAAGCTTAGACCTTGTCTCACCGGGATATACCCGTATGTCCGGGCCTTTCTTCCTTTGAGTTTGGACATTTAGACCTCTTTTCTGTTCAGACTTCTCTTAAGTCTAGACTCCTTGTTGCCTGGGCACATTCATATGTCCAGACCTCTTTAGGTCGGGACCTCCCTGTGTTCCAGTGAACTTCTTGTATGCCTTCGGACCTCCTGAGTTCATATGAACCCCCTTGACATTCCTTCTTGGCCGAAGGGACCTCTTTAGGGTTCATCGTAATTGCCAAGGCTTTGATCTCACCTTGAGCGGGTGGAAACCTCTTTTGAGTTGCTTCGACACACGAGTTTATTTGGACCTCCCCCTTTTGTTTTGAATCTAACGGTTTGGACCTCCCCTCACTTTGAATCTAAAGGCCCAGACCTTCCCGTACGTTATACCACCTTGCGGACCTCTCCCGCATGTTTGATCGTGGCCATTGGACCTCCCTTTCGGAGATCCAACCGCCCAGACCTCAACGTGTTATTAATTTCAACCACGGGACCTCTTGGTAGTGCTTTGGACCTCCTGCCCAAGACCTCCCCGTGGCCTCTTAAACCTGGCTCGGGACCTCCTCGCCAGACCTCCCTTGATGAGATCCTCACCCTCAGGATCTCCTTTGTTGATCCTGACCGTCAGGACCTCCCCATGTTCAGACCTCCTTTGTGTGTCTGGACCTCCTCAACCTTTAGACCTCCTTGTCCGTTGGGCTTAAGACCTCCTAAGCCTCTCGGACCTCCTCAAGGACCTCCTCTGCGGGGGCAAGACCTCCCTATTTTGACATGACTGTTTCAAAATTGACTGGCCCCACCTGCCAGTCTTAATCATTCTCATTTCCTCCACCACGAAAATATCTTGGGCATTTAATGCATGTCTTGTCACATTAAATGCATCCACATACGTGGTAATTACTTTGAATTGGGTCACTCAATCGTACCCTGATATTTTTCTTAGTCCCTTCCCAAAGCAACATAAGCTGTCCTTCCTCGTACCTTTTGCCCAGAATGGTAGTGACACCTGCCCTGCCACTACCTACCTTTGACCTATTTTTATGCTTATCTCGGACACGTATATTTCTAGTTTTTCTTCACCCTCTGTTATCCTGGCTCTCGATCAGTGGCTCCCAGGGAAAGCCTTGCTGCTCCCGACCTTCCCTCCATCCATTGTTTCTTCTTTTCCCTGGTAAGTCCCTTGGTGATCTGCTCCACTCTTGTTCTTACCACTGTATTGTGATGATCGTGTCCCTCACAGGACCTCCTCTTGTGGATTTCTTTTGGACTTCTGTGGCCTTTGTAAGAGAACCTCCTCCACGACTTTTCTTGAGGGTGTTCCTCAGGACCTCCCTGCTTCATCGTTTACATCACTCCTTTGGGGTCTTTTGCTAAAGACCACCCTCCTCTGGTGAGTTTAGACCTTCTCCCTAAGAACCTAGTCTGAAATTTAGACCTCTCCTGTTGGTTGCGTTTTGGACTTCCTCTGGGGTTCTTTTGGTTTTCTTATTGTTCTTAATTGGATCTTTATTTGAACTTTCTTTGAAATTGTTCTTTCATACGTGTAGATCGTGAAGACTCTAGGGAGTCTGAGTGTACTGAAGAGGAGGATTCGCAGGATAGTGAGCAAGGCAAGTTACACTCTTGATCATATTGCACCCAATACTTCAACTCAATTATGTTCAGTTTCAAAGTGTAATGCATCCTTATTTTTACCAAGTATTTCAATACCTGGTTTAAATTCATAGTTATACCTACTTCCTTGGTATGGCCACTGTTGACTTTGGACTGAACTCATTGTCACCTTTAGATCAAACTTGGGTCATGCAATAGTGTGAACCAAAACCATTTGAAAACTTGTGCTTAGTTAGGCTTAGACCAAAAATATTGATTTGGGGAAATCTTTACCAACACAACCAAATATTGCTTAAAAATGTTTTTACCATGACATTGGGTTGTCATGGAAGGATGAAAATGTTGCTGGGGAAGCAAGGAAGATGAAAATGGATTGGGACTGGGGCGAATTGGTTGGCTTGGTTGGTGCAAGTTTATGCACGGGATCGTGCCTTTATGGTAGATCGATGCCCTTGGGTTTGTGGAAGTCGCCCTAGTCATTTGAGGACCGGTCTTTGAGCGACCAATGCCAAGTCTATAATGGGCTATGCCACAATCATGCAACCACATGTCTCCAGAATGGGGCATGGGACCTGGCTGAGTAATTTGCAAAACTCCATCACATGCTGCTCCATTGGAGGTGTGGGAGGTCTTGTAAGACTAATGGTCCTTTATGACCTACTGTTCCCACTGGTGCAAGAGGGGGCTTCCCATTGGATTGTTGTCCATAGGGGGTGAAACCTTAGCAAGGAAAGGCGTGGTGGAGCAATGCATTGTAAAGGCCTTGTCATGAGCTCTAGACCTCTTACCTTTGGTAGTGAGAGGTGGTATTGACGGATCTTGGGATAAACTAGAGAAATCATGTCATGTGGGTAAAGTGTACAACATCTGCAGAGTTAAATCTATTCGAATAGCCGTGTCCACGGTCATGGACGTGCTGGCAAAGGCCACTTGAAGTTAGATGTTGGATTTGGGGTTTTCCAGAAAGATTTATCAAATCTATTTTTGGGATTTTATCCCATGGGTTTGGGCAGGGAGCCTAATGTCAGGAGGGTATCCTTCACCAATTTGTTGATGAATGCTATCCAACTGAAAAATTGCTTTGCTAAATGAATTTTAGCTATTAAAGACTTGCTTTGGAACTTAGTAATGGTATTTGAAAGAAAATTGGCTTTGTGCAAAATAACCATATTATGCCATCATTTGATTATCCATTTATGCATATCATACTGCTAACCCACGGGTGTAACTTGTGAGCACGGTTGTTGTGCTCACTCTTGCTCATTACAATCTTTGCCAGGAGAAGACCTTGGCAGTGAAGAAGACCAAAGCGAATAGGTTGAGCCCTCCAGTCAGCTGCTTGTGGCGTGTTGATGGACCCTTTTTGCCTTTTTGCTTTTATGTATCTATGTCTGGCCCAAGGCCACCTTGTAAACAACTTTGTTAATATTTTGTTTAAATAAAGGTGTGTTCTGGATGTCACCACTGCTGTATTTGTGCTGTGAGGAGCTAGCCATGATCCTTGGGACTAGCTCGGTTTTCACAGGGAACCATGGAGCAAGCTCGGGCCTCCATGTTCTCACCAGGGAAGGAACACGTGAGGTTCTGGGTGGTCTTGGACCTCCACGACCTCCTTGTTTTTTTTCCTTGGTTCGGCCGTGGCAGGTCATTGGGCGCTCCCTGGCTCCAAGACCCTCTCGGGTCGGGTTCTCCTGGACGTCCAGGAGGTCCTGCGGGATCTCCTGGGAGGTCTTGGGGAACTGCCCGAGAGGTCCTTTGTGGACCTCCTGGGAGGTCCTGATGGACTTTCCAGAAGGTCTTGGAGGACCTCTCGGGTGCCCTAGAGGTGGGTCGTTACACAACACATAACACAAACACGCTAGCTGCAGTCCCAGCCCAATGACCCAAGCCCGCGCTTGGTTTAGCGCATATCTGTAACTAGTGGTGGGCATTGGGCCACGTTATGCCGGCACGGCACGGGCCTGTTGTGCTTCGGGCCGCGTCGTGCCGTGTCGGCTCGGCCCGCCACCCTTCCGTGCCGTGTCGACCCACCTCGCCTCTGGCCAGGCCCAGGCACGAGCCAAAGCCCGTTGTTCCGGGGCCATGCCATGCCGGCCCTAGCCCAGCTCTAAGTAACTATAGACGCCCGGGAAGACGACAACCGCCGCCGCCCAGGAAGACAAAGACACTTGTATGCCATCCACACCTGCTCCCCCTCGCCATAGCCTCCTCCTCCTCCTGGATGTCGATGAAGAACTCTGCCTACCTCGGCCGCACCGCGCGCTTGCGAAGGGGGTGAGAAGGACAGCGACGAGGAGGTGACTGGAGGGAGGGCAGCGAGCGACGGCGTGTGGGGAGGGAGAGGGAGAGGGAGGGAGGTGGCTGGAGGAGTGGAGGGAGGGGCGGCGGCGGCGTGGGGAGGAAAGGGAGGGAGGGCGGCGATCGGCGACGCGTGGGGAGGGAGGCGGCTGGAGCTGGAGGGAGGAGAATTAGGGAATGTGATTAGGGATTGGGAATTTGGGAGCCAGGGCTCGGGAGAAGGGGTTGGGGATGGGGGTTGGGGGAGGCCGAGAGGGATGTTGGGCCAGGCCGGGTGGCAGAGGGGGGTTATTGGTTAGGCCAGGCAGGGGTGGGGGAGTGATTGGGCCAGGCCGAGAGAGGGAGGGAGTGAGCTAGAATGGGAAGGTTGGGCCTATTTCGTGCCGGGCCGGCCCAAGCATGGCCCAACTGACTTGTGCCGTGCCGTGCTGCCCAACAGGCCGCATTCTCAGGCCCAGTCCAACCCGCCGTTTGTGCCGTGCCAGTCTAGCCCACCACGTGCCGTGCTGTGCTTAGACCGTGTCGTGCCGACTGGACTTCGGACCGGCCCGAAAAAGCACGGCCCAAGTTAGGGGTGGGAATGGATCAAGCTGGCCCAATGGATCACCGATCCGCACCGAAAATTTCGGTCAAATGGGTCAAAGATTCGATAAAAAAATCAAGGCACAAGGCCTAGTAACCTAAAGCTCTGTTGGATCAAGCGGGTCGATCCTAACCGTCGCTCTAAGCCTCCTCCCCCAGTCCCCCTAGAGTCCCACCGTAAGAACTTCATCATCCTCCAGAGTCTTCGACAGCTCCACACCTCCACTGCGCCGCCGATCCATTTGATCGGACGATCCGTGGCGGCTTCTTCTGGGCGGGCAAAACCACAAGGTGTGGCGAGTGTGGCGAACCCACCGGTGAATCTTCACGTGAAGCTCCGGCTCTCCGCCACATACCGCTGCTCCTGCCGCCGCATCCTCCTCGTCGGCCTCGCCCTCATCCTGTACCCTTCTTCCCCGACACTCTAAGCCCTTCTTCGCCATGTCCGTCCTGTGAAGATTCTTGTTTTGTTATTTCTTTTTCTAATTCTGTACTACAATTCTTCATTGCTGTTGGGAGATATGCAGGTAAGCAGGTTTGAGTTATCCGCCATTGATTACTTGCTTCTCATGGACAACGTGGAGGTTCTGGAGGAGTTGCATGAGTTATCTAGCAATGTCGTGTATGTCAGCACTGCTGTGATGAAGAAAGTTTCCGGGATGCAAACGATTGACTCGACTGAGGCAATTGCTGTCATGCACATGTCTAAGTATTTCTGCGACCTTGGCAGCGATGAGGGTGGAGCTGTTCTTGATGGGTTCCATTCTCCAAAGAGGATTCTAGTCCTTGATGCCACTGAGGTGAAGATATGCAATATCCCACCATTAACTAGCTTGTAACAAGTCTTTTAAGAATTGGACCGGCTCTTACAATCTAACGGATCATGAAGCCACAGCAGCACAATAAAAATGATAGATCCATAAACTATTTTTGAAACTACGGATCACACGGGGTAGGTTCGGTCCGATCGGATCGGCCCACTCCCACCCCTGCCCAAGTCCCAACTCTATCTGCAACCCGAGCGTCGCGTGCACACGGCAAACGGGCCGAGTTACGTAGGTACGCCGGGCGCGCGGTGATGTGATGAGCCACGCGACGCAACTTGTCAGCTGTGGCGGCAGGTAGGATACTGGCGTGCGCGTGGCTTTTTGCGGCCGGTGCGGGACGCGCGTGGCCTACGGGGGGCAGGTGCGGGGTCAGATTAGTTTAAGATAAATCATTTCTGCCTGAGCGAGCATATTCCAAGGTGATGGACATCTCCTTTCCTGCTTCGGTTCGAGTCAAGCAGGTAGTCCTCGTATCGTATCTAGACGCGCGATGCCCTTCTGTTTTGCTCTGGCAGCCGAAGTCGTGAGCCACATATATTTGATAAGAGTCAACAAGGGGTAGCGAAAATAAACTTATTTTATTCCGTAACGGTGGAGCTTGCAAGGATATTTTCAGCCGAGACTAATCTTGGTCAAATTCTGGACTGGTAAAAAAGAATTTGATCACCACCAAGCAAATATGCACCGATCATTGATCGATGGTTGGACTGCCATGTTCGGGGACATAAGAATTTATACATCTATTCTAATGAACATCACTAACTGAAAATTTTCTTCATACAAAATAGACGTTCGCTACATCCTTTAACGCTTGTCATTTCTATCCACACCTGACAGTCAACATCAAGCACCAATCAACACTCCCAAATTCCAAATGCTTTCTGTTGACATCGCCTAATTTGGTCTACTCGATCGGAATGTTTGTGGTCGTTGCTATCTCTTGACAAGGCCAACCGGAATTGATATTGGAGATTGCTGATGCTCTGCAAAAGATGGAACCCCATTGGTAATGACCTTGGCTAGCTGCTCAGAAGATCGGCTGAGGCTATTTTTCTTTAGTAACTGAACAAGTGACAAAAATATATCCATTCTGGTCACATTCTTGTTTGCCTACAAAGCCAAGAACACATTAGAAAAGCAAGTAGTGAAGCCCAAAAAAAAGAGTCGTCCTAAAAATTATTTTCTTCTTTACCTCGACAAGAAATCGCGCCATTATCTTGCCATCACGGAGTTCCATCAGTCCCTTCAAGATTGTCAGTCCAAATCCACGTATGGTGTCTGCTATCTCCAGAAAAAAGCCGCGTTCCTCACATAGCATCTGCCGAACAGCAAACAGTTCGTCTCAAATTTCTGCATTGCGAAACAAAGAGCAGTAGGTTACTTCTGAACCATACCTCGACAAGCATTTGACCAGGCGGTGCAAGATCCTCAACAATTATTGGGCAAACCATAGTCTGTCCTGTAACCTCATAGGCCCACGTGGCACCACAATTGCTTCCAGCACTGGAGTTATCTTTCAAGACAACACCACTTGAGTTTTCTTTCAAGACAGCACCATTATCCTTGCTGATCATCTTCACAAGAATATAAAGTCAGTATGAGGAAAGCCAACAGGAATTGTTTCAGTTCTAGAAAGCTTATATGCATTCGTCAGCATGACATACCTTTGGCTTATCAGCTTGCTTAATTTTCTCTGCATACTTTGTTACACTTTGTAGAAAGAGCATATGCTTGATTGTTCGGTCCAACAAAGCATCAATGCTACACTGTTGTGCAGAAGACAATATAAAGAGCCAGTTTCTATCAGCCTAAACATAAATAAATATAATGCGATCAATAATTACCTTTGCGCTGTTTGGAACTATCTCACGCAGTTCCTTGACGCGATCTTGTATCTGCTGCCGGTCTTTTGGTCTTGGCCGCGTGCTCTCACCCGGTCTAGCTCTTTTCTTGATAACCTTTACTCCCTCGGGTTTGTTTACCTGGCTGACCTTGGAATTTGCAGTGTTCAAACTGCAAGAATCATCCATAGATAAATTCCCGAGGGACACTGGGATTGCCTTTGATGATCCATTTGGCACATTTTCAGATGTATAGCTACTGGAAGGGAAGTTCAACGATGGTACTTGTTCCTTGCACACTGAAAAGGAGTCTTCAAGGGTGTACCTTGGCAATTGACAGCCTGAGAAACAACCATTTAACGGATCATTGCTAGCCACAACCAGACCACATATTGTACCCGTATTCACATTGCTGCTAGCACCAAGCAGTTCTTCAAGGACAGATTCTGAAATCAATCCCCTCTCTTCAACATATAATGGATCAATACTTGCCTGTTCTGCAACAGAGTCTGTGGCAGTGCCACCAAAATGTGCAATGTTTCCTGCTAGTACGACACTGTCATCCCACCAATCATGCATGAGGGGATCAAATATCGTACTTTCGAGCTCAGTATTTTCTTCGAGCATATCGGTATTTTCATCGTCTCCTTTTCTGTCAGAGTTTATCGTCTCTACAGCAGTTTCTCCCACTATTTCATTCGGCAGTTCATGTACTACGCAATTAGCCTGAGAAGTAAACCCAGTAGTATCGGCCTCTTGCATTAGGGTACTTTGAACAAAAGAGGTGGAATTGTCAAATAAAATGGGTTTCAGCTCATCACACACAGAAAAACAAGATGAGAGTGAATTATGAAAACTTGATGATTTTTCACTTTGGAGGCAATATCCTAGTTTGTTAGGTGCGCATGACAGCTCGTGCTCTATTCTTGGAAGATTGTTCAAAGTGGAATAAGCCGTGGTTACACTTGCCAAACTAGAATCAGGCCGTTTACCGGATTTAATCTGTAATGGATTTTCTGAACTAATACTGTGCTGCATCAAATTGCTGACATTATGAAATACTCTGACCGCATTTATTGACTTGGAGTTCACTGGCATGGCCGCTATATGAGGATTCAGACCGTTGCAACTTTCGTAGGAGGTGAAACCATTTGAAGAACTCAGAGAGTAATTGCTTGAAGTACTTACTAAACTCTTTACAGATTCTACGCTTACTGTGTTCTCCAGAAATTTATTGTCTTCTGGATCAGCCTTGATATGCATAAGACCCTTCATGCTCATAGAATTGAGTTGAAATTGTGGATTATACGGTAAAGGATATCTCTGAGTATGTTCGGTTGAAGGATCCCATAAAATGCTTTCCCTCTGACAAAATGTGCCTTTAACATGATCCAGAAACTCTGAGCTCTCAGAAACCTGGTGAATATTAAATTTTGAATTTTCATGAGAAAGTATGCATATTGTCATGTCCCTGATGCATAACGATAAAATACATTTATGATAACGAGTAAGTTTAGAGAGCATATATTTAATAGCATCCCACAAATTCTTCACTTACTTCCTCACAAATCAAATCTTCACTTACTGATATAGCAACCAACGGTTTTTTAGAACCTAGCAATCAACATTTAGCAGTCCAAACAAGAAATCTTTCTTAAATATTTATTTTCTCAAGAATTGCCGTCAGTCCAAAAATAGCAGCTTCCAACAAACTCATGTAAACAATTTTCCTTAGCAACCAAAACAATGATATTATTATCACGGAGCAACAAAAAAATTGATATTATTATCATGAAGATTGCATTTGAGAAACTTATATACTAACCTTTTGCATGGAACCGAACTGCGCCACACCAAGCGCCGGGATAGGTATTACTGCAATAGTCTGTAGATGATGTGTTGTTTTCAGTGACTAATTACTAATTTTGTTAATCGATAAGAAATAAGAAAAATTCTGCTCAAAGTTGGTTTAAAACCTAATAGTTTATGTTTTATGAAATGTTCTTAGGAAAGAATACAAGGTAAAAAGAGAGAGCACAAACCTTTATTCCACTCAGGAACTGATGTTGCCACCAAGTATAGCCCTACAAGAAGGTAACCTTCCTCTGTTAAAATATGGAAACTTCTTATTTTCAATGAACTAGCAAAAGGAAGTGTGGACAAAGAGGACGCACAAGTGAAATTTTATTTTGAAAATGCATGTGTTCTTTCTATTTAACAAACTGTGTGGTGTTATCGACACACAGGAGCTTTAATGCTAAATGGTATTTCCTTATTCCTGGTTTTTATTTGTTGGAGAATCTATGTAGGTGGTAATATTTACAATATAAACTTCTAAAAACATCATCTAAAGAAGTACAAGACAACAGAGTAGGAAATCTATACCTGAAATAAGCCTAGGTTTTCTGCATCGCTTGCCTGAGCCAAACTAAAGGAAATATCATCAGAAATCCATTGGCACTCCCCACTTACTAGAGCGGACCCTATGATGCTGAAAAAAGAAGATGGGACATTATCAGTAAGTAGTTGAGAGTAAAAGCATCCTGAATGGAGCAGTACAAATTCAAAACTGAAAGGGAAAAACAGTGAAGGGGGTATGGGGAGAGTTTGCCATAGTTGTTAAGCTCAAATATTCTCCAAAATCAGGGTTAAAGACTATTTTAGAATATTTTAACAAGGAAATCTGTACCAAATAATTAGCCGTTATTGCAGTATTAAAACACAAGTAGGCTCAAAAGCGTATAAAATATCAAGCACCGAGATATCAGTTTAAAGACTTGCAAAAGATCAATTAAATCAAACGTAAAAAAGGTCAATTGTGCCATACCCTTCTCCAACAACATGGACCTCATTAAGCATCTTCTCAACAATTGTTCTTGCTTCATCTTCACAGTTGTATTCTCCTATCGTAAGCAACCTTATATACGAAATATACGCATCAGTAAGAAATTAAAGTGGTACAATACTAAGGGGTGTGTTTCGATGCACGTCTTTAATAAAAAGTTTATGAATCTTAAACCAAACTAGTTAATATTAGATGAGTGCAAATCTGCATTAACCAAAAATAAATAAAAAAAATTCAAATAAGATTTGCCCCCCGCCCCCAATATTCAAATCTATATCTATATATAATCTTCAATTTGATTTTTTTTTTGTGCTGATACAGATTTGCTTCCACCTAATATTAATCACTTTGCTTTAATATTCGTAAACTTTTCTAAAAGGAGTGTACTAAGCAAGTCCCTAATACTAACTAATCAGCAGGAAGGCTTAAACCTACAGGTTTTAGGGAGAGAAAAGGGGTCTAAAATTTGCACAGATATTACAGAAATAAGCAAAAGTACACACGAGCAAAAAAGAAAGTGATTGATGATGGTTAACTTTTTCGATGTGTCCAAAAATAAAAATAAGATATCCAGAAAAGAGACGACATTCTTTCTGTCAATTCTGATGGGTTACAATGCTATGCCTAGGAAAGGGAGGAAAACAAAGCAACTTTTTACAATGCATAGCATACCCCGGCATTCGGCCCAATTGTAAGAGCTAGGAAGAGGTTACTCTGCTGTGGAACCCCGGCGCGCGTTTCAGTAAAGTAGCAAGCATCCCATTCCTCTCTTCCAAGCAAATTACGTGAGAAATAGGGACTACCGCTCAAGTTTCTCACAAAAAAAGAGCACTGAGTAGCAGTACCTACGGATTTATTTAAAAAATTCTACAATATTCCTTACATGCTTACCAGTTTACAGGCAGAGATCGGGTCTCGCAATTCTTGGGAAAAACACGAGAAAAAAAGGCACCTCAACGTAAAGTTGTACGAAAAATCTGAAGAAATACAGAACCAGAACTTTTCGAAACTACCAGGAGCTATGCAGAAAAATATCGAAACATACAGGCTTATGTTTCCGGCCATAGCCATAAGCAAAACGGTGGTTTTAAAACAGCCGTCGAGAAATTAACGAAGTGCCCAGTAATATGCTACCTAGACTCCTACCAGTTCAGATCACTAGATCAGTACCACGCAAGTGCACAACCGCGTATCCTATCTAAGCGCTTAGCAAAAGACCGAAGCATGTAGATCGATCTACTCCCACCAGCACCTGCAGACTGCAGGTGCATGGGTCTCCCTTTCACTCACCGTGGGTAGCGACGGTCGGAGCGCCAGATTGCCGCGTAGGACCAGCCACCGCCGCGGCACAGCGCTCCCAGCGCCTCCGCCATCGATGGAGCGAAGCTGTACCGAAGCTAGGCTATAATCGAGGGGGAGAGCAAGGGGTTTAAGTACGCCGGTGCCGTGCGATAAATAAGCGGGAGAGGCGGAGGCCGGGGTCTGAGGGGCGGAGCCTTTAACTAGTGGCGTGGAGGAATAGTGGCCTCGGGCGTCACGGGAGAGTGGACGTTTTTTTTTCCCGTTCTCGTGTTTTTTTAAAGAAAAATGTTAATGGTAATGACAGTACGTAGGAAAAAAAAAAAACGGACGCCTCTTCTTTACTCATATTCAGTCTTATCTTCTCCCGTGCAGCTCCTTCAATGACCAACCGCTTATTTTCACTTCCCTCATCTCCGCTCTCTCTCTGATCTCATTTCACTTCCCCCCTTCCCCACCTGCGCTATCTCTCTCCCCCTGTCCTCTCCAACTCGTCTTGCTCTCCATGGTGGAGGAGGTGCAGCGCAGTCTGAGCTTGGAGGACAGAGACATGGAGCCCAGCAAGTGCATGTTGCACCAGTTCGGCAACACGAGCAACAACTCACTGTGGTACGAGCTGGCCTACGCCGAGGCCAAGGGCCGCGTGCAGCGTGGCCACCGCGTGTGGTAGGTAGGGTTCGGGTCGAGGTTCAAGTGCAATAGCGTGGTGTGGCGCACGCTTCGTGATGTGCCGGCCGTGTCGACCGGCGCCACGGGACCGGATAGGAAGGGCGCCCAGAGTTGCCACCCATGGGTGGACTACAAAGGAGATGGGGTGATGAAGCATGGTGTGAGACATCCTCCATCAGTCTCCCCAGCTTCCACCGCCCCCACCAGGACGTTGCCTAGTTATCATCTATTTGTTTCTGGTTCTGATGTTGTGACCCGTTGAAAAAAAAATATTGCGACCGTCGAGAAAAAATGTTGCATTCTGTTCTTTGAGATGTTACGACCCGTTGAAAAAAATGTTGCAACTGTCGGAAAAAATATTACATCCTGTTCACAGTGATGTTGCAAGATTTTTTCTTATATTCGGACTATATTTCCTGTTCTTCCCTAATCTCTCTCTCCCCCCACGAAGAGGATATCTCAAAGGAATCTTATGTTGTATCCTCTCCATCACCTCTTCTTTGACGAACAAGTCTTTTTTGTTGCAAGCATTAAAAAAAATATTGCGACACGATGAAAAAATGTTGCACACGAGGGAAAAAAATGTTGCATATGAATTATGAGATGTTGCATCTTTTTTATTGATATGTTGGCACCTGTCAGAGAGAAGAAGTTACTTGATGTTTGTTTGTTTTGATTCCGTGGTTTTTTAGATAATGTTGCGTATGATTTTTTTTGATATGTTGCAACAAGTGAAAAAACATGTTGCAACAGAAGCATACGGTGCTAGCGCTTAGACCGTATGTCTGGCGCTAGTTGCGCCCAAATATTACGGCATGTACAACGTGATATGCTTATATATATATGAATACTTACAAAAAAGAATGCAGTTATCAAGCACCTATGTAAAATTTATTTTCTCCAATGCAAAAATCTCTTTTTAGGTGGTCATTAGATCATTGTATTATATATATATATATATATATATATATATATATATATATATATATATATATATATATATATATATATATATATGATATACCTATATATATATATATATATATATATATATATATGATGATACCTCTTTATCAATTTGATATACCCAATAATGATTATGAGATACTCCAAAGTGAGTTTCATAAAAAATTCATTAAAGTTCATTTTTATAGCAAAATTTGTGTATATACTTCTTTTATATTTGAAAAGAGTATATAGCAAAAACAAAGGGCTCTAATGAAAAAAATTCAATCAAGTCGTATTGAAGTATCTTATAAGTGGTATTTAAGTATATTGAAAGTGATAAAGAAGTATAATATATTTGTTTAAGTGGTATATTGGAAGTGAGAGTATATATTCCCAGGAGTACGAAGAACTTTTTTTTATTTAACCTTTTATTTAATTTTTATTTTAAAGTTAACCCCCGGTGCACTTTATTTCCAATTCTGACCTCTTTGGTCACGCCACCACCCGTGACGTGACAAAACAATACTGTCACGCCATGGGATAAGTCCCCAAAATAGCACTTTTGGTGACGCCACTGGTCTTGGCGTGACTAAACAACAACATCGCATACGAGTGGTGGCGTGACAAGAGCGTCCTGAGATCACGGCCGACGTGGCAACGTTGTTTTGTCACGCCACCACGTGGCGTGACCAAAGGGTCGACATTGAAATAAAGTCGCCAGGTTTAACTTTAAAATAAAATTACAAAAAGGATTAATTAATAAAAAATTAGAAAGTAATTTAAATATATATATATATATATATATATATATATATATATATATATATATATATATATATATATATATATATATATATATATATATATATATATATATATATATGTGTGTGTGTGTGTGTGTGAAAATGGTATGGTACTCTTGGGAGTACGTGCTCTCGACTTCTCATATACCACTTCAATCGTATGATGATACCTCTTTATCAATTTGAGTATACTCCAATAATGATTATAAGATATCCTAAAGTGAGTTCTGTAAAAAATTTCATTAAAGTCCATCTTTTATACCAAAATTTGCGTACATACTTCTTTTATATATGAAAAAGGGTATATAGCAAAAAGAAATGGCTCCAATGAATTTTTTTTAATCAAGTCGCATTAGAGTATCTTATAATTGGTATTTAAGTATACTGAAAATGATAAAGAAGTATAATATATTCGTGTGTGTGTGTATAGAGTTATATACATAAGCATCTCTTAAGTACTGTTGCCTAATCAAGCATTGTTGCTACACAATAAGCACCTTATTTGTCTTACAGGCTAAAAAACAAGTTTTTCTTTGCTAAGCACCTACACTGTATGTACTCTTGTAGACTTTATCACTTTTAAACTCATATTAGTCATTTTCAATCTCATGACAGGTAGCAGAATAAATGAATCACCTCTTTGTATATCCACCACATCATAATTTAAAAAGATATCTATACTATGGTCTAAAGATAAAGAGGATTCATAGAAATTATTTCTGGAGGGGGCAATCGCGAGCGCGTGAGAGGATAGGCCGGTGCCGCCGTGCGGCCGATCAGTGTTTCGGACGACTATCACAACCTATCACAACCTCGCCGGTTGATGCATGCATGTCTTACGCGTCACGACTACTCGGTGCAGTCGTTCTGGTCGGAAAATCCATTTCTACACGGTGCGCTCGTTTTTGTTGGATATCGAATCAAACGGCAAGAAAAAAAACAAACAGGTAATGAAATTAAGACGATACATAGGTAAGAGCACACTACTATAGCACTAGTCTCTTTGCGTATGATTACCAACAGATAATTAACCTTTCACAATGATCTCAAAATCTTCCATGAGCTTATGAAGTTGATGACAACACATAACTATAGTAACTAAATTAAATTACGCAGTACTTTTTCCAAAAAGAAAAGGCCACTAATACAGGTACTTATTTACATCCTACTACTTTTTCCAAAAGAATTGATCTGATTTCGACACTCCACCTTGTCTCTTTCAGCTAGCGTTCATACCAAGATCAAGTGCCCTATACATCTTTTTCTCTGTGGTATTTTCAATGGATATTCTTCGAGCTAACTGGTCTAAATCGTAGCAATTAGTCCTAATCATAGACGTCATTTTCGTCACCCACACTAAAGATCTAGCTTGGATTTGAGCAAGGTATAATACATATTAAGTTCACGTCAGTTAGCGGTTGGTGGTTAATTAGTGCTAGCTATATATCGATCAAAATGTGCACCGCACCATGACGTAAAACCAACGTGAATCAATCGAAGCTAACTATAGATTAAAACTAACAAAACCGGAAAAGAGGAATGATAATTAAGCCAGTAGTAGTACGTATGGATAATTAAGGACCGTAGGAAATTTGAGATGGCCTTAGTCCCTCCTAAAAGCCAGGATCGACACCCTCCTAAAAGGAGTATCTAGATCGACAATCAATTCGTCAAAGTCATGTATGTGTGTGTATCTTTGTTGTAAGTTTCATATCCTTGTTGTAAATTTCGTTACAAGCGAAATGGAGTGGAATCTTGTCTGTACATACACTACACTCATGTGCAAAATGGTGCAGAGCTTGCACGGATTAGCGAACTTTTTAGAAATGGGTGTCTATTTCACAAACGCCTGAAAATTTGGAAAATCACAGTCACTCTTTTCCACCATTAGATCAAGATCATGTGGCCCACATCACTCCCTCTCTCACCTATATAACTCACCCCACACCCAACACCCTAAGTCCGTAACACACTCCACACCTAGCCACCGCCGCCTCGGGTACCGGCGATGTCCACCAGCAAGATCTTTCCTCCCCTCTCCCTCCCCCTCCACCCTGCCTCCTAGTCCTGCCTCCCTTCTTCATCCTCTCCGGCGAGATCCCACCGTGCCTCTTCCTTCCTCATCTTTGGCGGCGGTAGCCACCACCGGATCCGCCACCGCCACCACTTCCTAACCACTTTGGTCGTCGCCACCCCTCACCAACCCCACCCAACACCCTCCTGCTCGCTCGCGTCCAGTGGCGCCGTCGCTGCCACCTAGCCTCCCTCTAAGTCCGAGGGGCACCGATAAACCTTAACCCTAATCTGCCGGCCTCCACCACCATCATCATCGGGCGTCGGAGAGGATGAAGACGACTTTGCCGGAGTACAAATCTCCACACCGATCTGAAGGTGAGAGAATCGACTGTGATTTTGTAAAATTTCAGACACCTGTCAAATAGCAAATCGGTTTAAAATTTCATGGATTAACGAACTTAACTGGACATCCCCTCGATGGAAACTACTTCTACGGGATTGAAGGCCTAACCGAGAAGATCAAGACTTGACTCCGGGACTCCAGAAGTAGGGGTGACGCATGAGTAGTAGATGGTTTTGCTTTGGTTGTTCTGGGTGTTTTGGCAGTAGTTTGTTGTGCTCTTATCTCAAGCCGGCTTCCCGTCCCAGCTAGTTCGTTCTGTTTTTCTTTTTGTGACTGCTGTATGTGAACCTGTTACCGGCTTTCAATGAAAGCTATTGAAAGCTGGGAAGTTCTCCTGTGTCCAAAAAAAAAAACTGGACAACCCCCAAAATACTCCATTTCAGCATCAAATAAGGGTCATCTCTCCCCGGTATGAACACTAACACCGCCTACTATACCCGGTAGGCCAATCCCGGCCAATCCTTATCTCTTCCCAACAAGAACAGAACCAGGTATCATTTCAGAAAAATGCAATAATGCATGTCTAGGCCATGGGTGCATGGCATCCACTACCTCGAAAAAAACATCGGTGGGAATTCAAAACCCCACACATTTGGAGGAATCTTGACTAACATGGCCACTTTAGTGAAGATCATAATGTATGAGTATTCCTACAAATCCATATAGGTCAGGACTGCCAAGCCAAACTGCCCCTTCCTTGAACTCCACATACACATATTTTTCCCAATTAATTGGTTTCCCATGCTAGCTACTCCATATAAGAGAATAGGACCACCTAAAGTTTATTGTGCACCGTTGTTGCTGACCCAATCATATGTGGTCACCTATGATTGAGAGGCTACCAAGAGAATATTTCTAGGGTTTCCTTCCCCTTCCGGCCCCTTTGCTGTGATTTCTGCAACTTCATGATTGTCCTCGACATACCCTAACCATTCTGCCATCAATTTGCAGGTTGGTAAGGCAAGTAGGTATGCTTCCACTCTTTTTTTTCTTCCCGACGGAACTGTGAATGGATCATTGTACGTAGTAAGCTGCAATTTCACTCGGTTTGAGCCGTAGGCTTTTAGATTGGATTGAAGGGTGTGGACTATGGAAGCATATATAACTATTTCCGGGAGTGCTGTTGGTGATATGTCCTGGAGGCAATTATAACGATGATTGTATCACATCTATATTTATGAGTTGTATAATAAATATTATTATGTTCCTTGAACGAATCATCGGTTATAAAGATTAACAAGTATGTGATTTGTTGATGAAACCCTTTATTTTATATGATGTCATTCTAGATGTATCCTTGGTCGGATGTCACTGGTCGGAATACTAGTGACTAATCGATCAGCACATGTATTGGTTGGTGACCATGTTTCACCGGTCATTGATATAGGGATATCGAATCAATAATGTGAACACGTGTTAGAGAACATAGTGTTTGATTGACCCACCTTGAGACACTATTGAGATGTTATGATTTTTGTCATTAGTTGGTCTCAAGCAATGATGATGTATAATCCTTAGACCTGAGATCAATATGGTTTCCTACATGTGTAATAGTACACTTAGGGGGTTGCTAAACGCTAATCCGTAACTGTGTAGTTATAAAGGTAGCTTTCGAGTATGCTATGAAATATATGGAGGGATGTGACTGGTCAGATATGGGATTTGCCCCTCTTAACATAACAGGAGAGATATCTCTGGACCCCTCGATGTGGTCGGATAAAGAAAGTGCATGACCATGCCACTAGTGGTCAAATAGTCGACCACATGAAGTTATCTGACACTTGATTGAGAAAGTATTGAACAGTCCATGGATGACATAATATTTCACCTGGAGTTCAAACCAAATATCGTGAGGCAAAGGGAGGATACACGAGCAGGTCATTTAGTTCGATCGATACGGACTAGTCATAAAGAGATACGAGCTGGTCGTAGACTAGTCGAACATGATCACTAACTGATCGAAAACTGGTCGTAAGGAGTTACGAACTAGTCATGACTAAATATGAACTGGTCGTATAGAGATACGAGCTAGTCGTGAGTAATAAGGATCTAGTCGTAGATCATATTGCATTAAGGTTCGTCCGATATAACTTATGTGTATTCGAGAATCGTTATGTCCTGCTAGGAACCACTAACGACTTGTGGTCGAAAAAGGGTTTCCGAGTCACAACCGATTACGCATGAACCTACAGGGTCACACACTTAACGGGTTGGAACAAACGTGTTCGAATAGGATCTGTCATGGGCTCTATATAAGAGGATGCATGAGGCTTTTGAAAGAGATAGACACACGACGTGAGTTGCTCCACCAAAACCCTAGCCGCCATCTTCTCGAGAGAGCCCCACTGTGCGAGTTGGTGCTAGCACACCGGCGTACGGTGTTCCTTCCCTGAACGTGTGGATACCATAGAGGCGCTGCTGTGATTGCTGTTGCGCTCAAGGACGATCCACGACTTCGTAAGGAACACAATTGGTTGCTGGAGGAGACGATCAACATCGAGGACGCTGGACGATCGACTATAACCACTTCATCGATGCGCTCTACATTGGATCAGGCTGCTCCAACTCTTTTTCCGCTGCACTACGTGTCTGGTGGTAATGATTTATGATCTCTTGCTTGTATGGCTTCCTCGTTTGCGTAGTAGAATTTTTGAATTGCTAGTTAGTATAGCCTACCAGTATCGCTTCAAGTGCACCCGTAGCTAGAATATATATATATATATATATATATATGCAAAATTGGCTATATGATATCATAATTTTATGTCATTGACTGTAGAACACCTAAATTTTGTGTCTTTGCCGAAAGACATTATAATTTTGTGGCTCCTTGCTATGGGCACTATGTCTATTATAATAATATTATTCATTGTTTGGGAGAGAGAAACACCTCAAAATGACCTTCATACCCTTCCTTTCTTACTCATTCCCCTACAACCTCCAAGAGGTCTTCCTCCAATCTGGCACCAGCCCATCCAGTACCTCCATCGCCGACCATGCTTATATAGTAGTACCAATGAGAGGCTCAAGAATTCGCAGGCTGCTCAGTGCTTGATCGTGTCATGCTTTCGAGGAGAGTGACCTATCCTCCTCCCCGCAGATGGCATTGACCATCCCGGCGATCTCCCTCATTGAACACCTCGGCCTTCCACTCCTTCTGGATCATCGACGTCACCCACCGTGCCGTCACCCTGCGTTGACGTGGCCTTCCCCGTGAGAAGCTCTGTCAGGAAAGGACAGCTCGATGAAGCCGTACTCACTGAAGCAAGGCTCCATTAGGGCTGTACAAGTTGACACCGAACTGTACCGGTCAACTCGGTTTGACCGGTATTTTGTATTCGATACTGTATTTGGAATCTAGGTTTTTTTGGCGTTCGGTTTTTCGCTAAAAAACAGAAAAAACGAAGGTACCAAAATTAACTAGTCGGTTCGTGAGTTCGTCCACCATTCTAGGCTCCAGCCTATCCCCACGGGTGACCCAGCCACAACCAGGCAACCAGCCCATCAGCCCATCCCGGCACAACATTCACCACTCAGCCACTCACATGTAACCCTAGGCCTTGCAAGCAAGCCTCTGTCTCTGTGGCTTTCTCTGTCTCTCTCGATATCCTTTATCGCTCTCTCTCTCTAACTTGCGTCACAATAGCCACAACGAGTAGTGGCCCAGTGGTGCACAGCGAGGCAGTGGCCCCCAGCGAGCCCAGTGCACCGCCCTCGCCTTGCTTGGGCCTCACACATCGCCGACGCCGCTGCTTCCACCAGTCCACAAGTCCCGCATCGGGGCTAATGCCAGAGCACCACTGCGTCTATCGTTCGCATGTTTCCAGCCTGCCTTTGCCCGTCCACCGGTCCTGCACTACCCAGCAGTCAACACCTTCACCCGTCCACTAGCACCACTGCTCAACATCAGCCGCCTCTAAGGTAACGATCTGTATTCCACAATCAACATGTGCTCTTGCTCCTGCCTAGTGCCTAGCATTTGCTTGTTAAGTTGATATGTTTGATTCATCATGCATTTGCTTATTTTCAGCAGATCTATAGGATTTTGGGAAGTGGGAATTTCAATCCTCAAAGGTGATTTCTAAGAACAACGGAGTCAATAGGATCGTGCAAAGTAATTTGTTTGTCTCTCTTTCATTACCAAATACTAATTGCCACTTTGTTGTGAAGGTTTCATTTCTTATTGTTCCGTTTCTTTTTGGCATTTTAGATGTTCGAATCTGATGATATACAAAGGGGTCTAGAGATGGGCAGTGATGAAGCTGTTGGACCCAATCAAGCTCAAGATGGAAAGAAACAAACAAATCCCATATCGAAGATATGGAAGCATTACACATGATTGCTAGATGACCAGAATAAGGCTAAGTACATATATTATTGTTGGGTGCTTGTCTGTGATTCGCAAAAAAAAGGTACCTCCTCATTGGTCTTTTATGCAAAATGTTGTAAGAAGTATCCTGATAGGAGCAATAATCAAACTCAACTAAGCTTCCAACGTAGTGAAAATGGCCAAAATAGTTGTGTAGTTCCTTGGCAATACAATGTTGAAGAGGTTAGCACAACATTTACTCGTATGATAATCGTAGATGAGTTGCCATTCATATTCTATTTCTTATAGGCGAAGGAAACTGTGGCCGCTCAGAGCCTCAACATTGGCTCTTTTGCGAATCGACCCTCGTGGTTTTCATAATTTCAACGAAATCCCATCGAACCAGGGGCCACTCGTTTTTTTGCGCTCGTGTATTTTTTAGAAAACATCTCGATCTTTTACGCAATTGCGTTAGGATCCTACACGCCTATGCCCATCCGATCGCGCTCAAGGTGCTGATATGCTCGTCCTCCTACGCATGCCAGACGACCATGCCCTAGCTCCTCCCATTCCCCTCGTAGAGGTCACCGTCTCACCACCTCGCCTTCGCTCCCGCCCTTGCCTCCTCCTTCCCTTCTCCTTCCTTCCCCTCTCCCCCGATTCCCTCTCCGCTGCCCCTCCTTCTCCCTACAGCGTACCGCCCATCCACCTCACCTGTGCTCCTCCGCACCCCACCTCCTTCCTTCCTCTCCCCGATTCCTCCCCACTACCCTCCTTCTCCTCCTTTGCATCGCCCCTCCGCCTCGCCCCGCACCTCCACCCCCCACCATCGCCTACCATTCCTCCAACAGTGTTGCCCCCATGTCGGACTTCCAACATGGAATACCCGAAGACCTTATGTGTCTATCGTACTAGTCCCATGATCAGTAGCTAGTACACATATTCACAACATTTGGCATTTACATCCATACATACACATGTATAAGTAAAGTAAAGGGCACTTAACTTAAGCGGTACAGTTATTACATCAGCGGCCGACCGACCAAATATTAACAAGTATCAATAGAATAAAGTAGTAGCGGAAGAAATAACAAAAGTAGCAAAAAGTCCAGTGGCATGCCCATCTAATCCTCAGGCAACCGACAAGAAACAAAGTCCTAAATAGACCCGTCAACGAACTCTCCAGTTCCAAGTGTGAAGAAAGCGTTGTCTGGTATTGGCTCTTCCTTATACTCTAAACAACAACATAAGCAAGATTGAGTATAATGCGTACTCATCAAGACTTGTAGTGTATCGTAAATTATATGTGTCAGTGATCTAATACCGATCTTATGTATGTTTATTTGATTCAAGGGATCTCCTTGAATTGGGACCACGCAGAGAATGACATAGGGAATTTATACAGGTTCAGGTCTTCTCCGGAGAGAATAATAACCCTACTCCTGTGTGGCTATATTGAGTGTATCGATTATAGTCCAGCAGAAGACTAAACTCTAATTTCTTGTGCTGTAGATTGCTCTCTCAAATGATCCATCTTGTCCCTTCTGCCTACTAACTTCAGCCTTTATATAGCGTATAAAGAGGTGGCAGTTGCCCCATGCTAAGGGGCGTTTGAACATTCCAAATGAGGAACCACCTGGTGGAGGTTGTTGTCAACGACGTGATACCCCCACGTCACCAGGCAGTTATAGCCAGAGGCAGGAAAATAACGCGTACAGTTATCCCAAAGAATAAACGCGTATATTAACTACCTCGTGCCTTAAGCACGACGCATAAGACTCCCCAATCGATTAGGCCCACAATTCAACAGGCTTCATCAATTAGCAGGTTGTCGTAGCCAAGCTAGTCGAAGCCAAGCTAGTAGTAGAAGATTCAAAGACCACAGGGTGGTCGTAGAATGATTTACGACTATGTTATGGTCGTAGAAAGACTTATGACCATGAGGCGGTCGTGGAAAGGCTTACGGCCACATAGCTAGGTTTCTCTCTTATGAATATTAAGAGGCATACTTAAGACCAGTATGGTGATATTAATATCTATAATAAGAATTACAGATAAATAGTAAATTGAGGATTATTATATCCTCGTCATCTAGGCCCCCAACTTCAAGTGAAAATAACTTACTTGGAAAAGAGGTCGTAGAATAGTAGTGGTCGAAAGCAAAACCTTTTCGATTGGTATTTCATTCGACCAGAAATAGACTTGGTCAAGAAGATAATTTCGCTTGAGTTGTAAAGACATGCTCGATTTTCTCGAACAGACAGACTTAAGAATCCTAATCGACTCTCATAAACCTGTCTGTTGGAGTAGTTCCCGAGGAAACGGTAACTGTTGAGTTTCCACGATCTTTAACTCAAACGTGTGACTATAAAAACTTACCGTAGGGGTGAGTTTAAGGTTCTTACTTTCCCCATTTGCTTTAACTGTTCTTCAAGCCCTTGCTCTCTCCGCCGCCAACCAAATCGTGCGTCCTCTTGAATTCTTTCCAAACCCAAATCACTCGCACTTAGAGAAGATGGTCTGAACTGCTTCTAAGTGGGCGAAATTAGAGATGGATTTGGTGAAGATGAAGGCTTTGGTTACTGCCAAGAAGATTCCAAGAAGGAATTCATGAAGTGGATTAAAGCTGCTGGACAACATTGGTCATAAGGAGAGATCGGCCAGATTCCAGTCTTCTAAGCATACTGTGAGTGTGGCCTCCGGTTGTCTGCTCACCCTTTTCTCACACTTGTACTTGAACGCTTTGGGGGGGGGTGGAATTGGTGAACCTTGTCTCCAATTCTATCACAATGTTGAGCGTGTTCATGTACTTGTGTGAGGCTTATCTAGGGATTCTACCGGACCTGGAGCTCTTTCAGTACTACTATGGGATGAGTAGATAGACTGGAATCATGGGGAGCTGCAGTCTGAAGTTTCACGACGGGAAGACGAAGGAGTACATCTAGATGTTCACCCGGTCGTCATGGCTGGGATGGAAAAAGAAGTGTTTATATTGGGAAACGACCAATGAAGACAACCTTTCCTTCGTAGGAAATGCTGCAGAGAAGATCTCGTCCTGGGATTTGATTCCCATGGCCATAGACCGGATCGCCCCTTACATTCAAGCCATAAAAGACTTGAAGAATAGGGGCTTACAGGATGGCACGTGGTGAAGGATTTCATCACACGTCGAATTAGCCCTTTGAAGAAACGAGCACATCCCATGTGGAGGTACTCGAGGGCTAAGGATTCAACCAGGGGTTTCGAGAAAGGTAAATAATTCGTCAACTCGGCCCCTTTTGGTTAATTTCGAGCTCGGTTGTTGAATGTTTTATTTGCCTATGCAAATCTTCCTCAAATAGAGATTGACACTCGAGTCAAACTCATTTGCGAGAAAACTCCGCCACTTGACGCGATGGCTCCTCGAATCCTGGCGGTCATATTCGTAAAGGAGAAGGAGGAACGCTTGAAGGTAATCAAGGATTGATTCCGTCTTTGGGGGCCCCGTAGTCGTAGGAAACGGTCACTAAATAATGTTTCTTTTTTTCTGACCTTTGCATAAAGTAGGCATGGCAGACCGTCAGAACTACCAAGAGGTCGGACTGATGGTCATCGGCAAGGAGGCAGGGGAAGTCAAAGCTCCTCCAGCCAAAAAGCGTCACCTGGTGAAGCCCGCTGCTAAGCAAGGTGAAAGCTCGAGCCCTGCTCCTTCTCCGACCAGCTCCGTTCAGCAATTCTTTGTAGAAGTAATTATTGCGGAGAAAAAAGGGCCAGTCGAAGTACTGAATAACAAAGCCCCCAAGACCAAGGTACTCTTATACTACGACGATAAGACTTTTTCAGTCTATGCTTCTCACGACTTTATTATGCGCCTAGAAAAAGAGAACTGGAAGTGCTTTGTATCTTTTGTGAAGGATACTATTGCACCGGCAAAGCCCATGGTCGAAGGAGATGCTGCTCCTCAGGTGGTTGGAGTAGATTTCGATCAGCAGGAGGGGCAGGAAGCTCAAGGAGCAGTAGCTCTTACTCAAGACCTACGACCAGACGTGGTCGTGACGGACCCCATTTCTTAACTCGAATTTCGACCAAACGTGGTCGAAGAGAAGAAGTCGAAATTTTTTTTCCTTAGGGAAGGTTTCTTCTGGATCCAGGATCAAATCCAGAAAAGCAAGGTATGTAGAAAAAACCCAAAGTATAAGAACAACATTTGCCTTTTGTTTTTCTATAATTTGATGTGCTCTCCTTTTTGCAATTTTAGCTCTGCTCCTTCATCCCCAAGGGTGCTTCTATCGAGAAGCCCGCTGTCATTTCTCCTACAGTCGTAAAGACAACCGATGTTTCTCCTGCAGTCGAAGAGACGACAATGGAGGTCATCGAAGGATCGACCGCCACCCTGGTGGTGGATGTAGTCGTTGCCGTTGAAGCAATTACGACCACTGAAGCTGTTGTTGAGGCAGAAGCGAAGGCGGCGAATGACAAAGCAGAAGCACCTAGCGAAGATGGTGGAGGAACCTCCGACCACCACGCTGGGAAGGAGATCATCGAGGATGTCCCTCCTGGTCCTCAAGGAGGGGTGGCTGACACTGCCATCACCGAAGAAGAAGAAGAAAAGTACTTTAACTTTTTCTCTGAATTCTTTGGCCATGCTTCTATAGTGGGATCTTCTTCGTTCAGGTCTCGTGACCAGGTACCTCACCCTAAGGACATTTCTAAGAGGGGGAATGTCTTTGATGACGGAAACCTTCAAAAGGTGTGGTGGGACAAAGTCGAAGACATCGACGAACACAAAGATCCCAGATGGTTTTCGCCAAATTTGCTCGATCGAGCATTAATGTAAGCATCTGATACCCAACCATTCACATAATTGGTTTTTCTTGCTTCTCACTGTCTTTTCTCATTCAGAGAGCTTTGAAACAAATTGTCACTATGGGTGAGTACCACAGACAACTTGTGCTGCTACGATAGCAAAAAACTGAACTCTGCGAACAGGCAGAGAGATGGTGAGTAATTGTCACCAGTAGTCTTTTACATTTCGACTACCTATCCAGTTCTCATGTCTATCTTTAACCTTTGCAGGTTTAAGAGTGACGAAAAGTCCTTGGCTGATGTACTCGACTACGAGAAAGTCGAGACGCAGAGGCTAAGGGATGAAAAACTTGACCTAATGAAGAAGCTTCAGGAGGCTAACTCTGTAGTTCTTGATTTGCAGAGTGAGATAAATAATAAGTTCTAAACTTAGGACCGCTTATGGTAACGATCTTCTGTTATTTTTCTAACTCTTGTTTCGTCTCAGAAAAAGAGGTCAAAATGGGCAAGCTCCAAACTGAGGTTAACGAAAAGGCCTTGGTTGTTAACAAGCTATCCCGTATCGCCAAAGAAAAGGACCAGGAGATAAAGTTGTGGGAAGAGCAATCCGTGAAGAAGGATGCCTCCCACGACAACGAAGTCAAGCAACTTGACTCTCAACTAGCGAGTAAGTAACTCTTTACCCATGACCAGTGTTGCTTACTAGTAGTTAAGGGATATGCTTCTGATTGGTCGTACTCTATTTCAGAGCAACCAGTTGAAATCAAGCGACTCCATGAAGTTTCAATTCATAGCCAGGAGGAGATGAAGTCGATGAAGATATATCTTCAAGACAACATATCCCTGTTGAACAATGTACTCAGGGGACTTGGTGCTAAGGATGTGACTCCTCTTGAAGACACCATGATCACCCATATGAGTGCCATTAGAGAGGCAGTCAAAGGTGCAGTAAGCTATGCCTTGGCAAAGCTTAAGGCAAATGACCGTAATCTTAACCTTCAACTAATCGAAGCTAACTTCGACTACTCAAGGTATAACTTGGTCGATTGAAGAAGTAAAGCCAGGTAGCCAGAAGGTCGCAGAGGAGATACAAATAGGTTTTCCTTCTTTAGAGTAGTTTGTAATAGGAAACCTGTAAAGACAAGCATTTGTTGATGAATATAAATCTTCTTTTTTCTGCAAACTATCTTGTCGAGTAGTTAGTAACTCATAAGATAATGAAAAGGAATTGAATTTAAGACTAAGAATTGAAGTCATATTAATAACTTTATCCAAACCCCCGACTATTTGCTTAGTTTATTTAGATAAACTAAGTAAATAGTGTATATAAGGGTTTGCTTAAAAAGCTGTTTTTCCAACTTGTGTTGTCGATCTCGATTGTCATGTTCTGGTTGCAAGAGTTAGTAACAGATGGACACAAGAAAGTTCCTTCTAGTGGGCAAGACCACGTGCAGAAAGGAAAGACTTTGACTATGAAGCTACGGTCTCCGACCATAGTAATCGGACCAAGAGCATCAATATGAGTGGGATAAATCTTTCGGAGTTCCTTAAAAATTCGTTCGATCTTTTCTAGTAAACTCAATTGGTTTGCACTGATAGCAAGAGTTAGAAACAGTACGACGCTAGGAAGTTCCTTCTAGTGGGCAAGACCAAATGCAGAGAGGAAAGACTTCGACTAGGTGTTGTGTCTTTCTCCGACCAGTTTAAACATATTGAGTTTTCTAAAAACAGTCGAATAAACTTCACAAAGTATCCTCTACTTAGAAATTTTTTCAAAAGGTAATGAAGAAATAAAATAAGGTTAAAAAAGAGCTGGCTTGAGAATGTTTCAACCGGATTTATTGAACCCAGTACCTTTGTATTGGCAGCAAAAGGTGAGGAATGAGTCAACACTAGGAAGTTCCTTCTAGTGGGTAGGACCATGTGTAGAAAGGAAAGACTTCGACTAGGTGATGTAACATTACTTCGACCAGTGTAAAGAAAACTAAGTGTGTAAAAATGATAAAAAACCATTGAAGCACTACTTAATATAAAACAATAAAGATTGAAGAAAACTGAAACTTTATTGAGAGAGTAAGAAGTTACGCATAAAATTTGCGTAATTGATCGATGTTCCAAGAGTTTGAAAGGATCCAGCCATCTTCCATTGCTAGTTGTAACGAACCTGGTCGTGTAACTTCGACCGCCGTGTAAGGACCTTCCCACTTGGGAGAAAGTTTGTTCCGATTAGACTAGGATTGAATTTTCTTCAACACTAAGTCACCTACAGCAAGGCTGCGAGGTTGGACCTTACGATCGTAGTATTTGCGCAGGGCTTGTTGATAGACCACCGAACGGATTAAGGCTTGATTCCTCTTCTCTTCGAGTAGGTTAATGTCATCTGCTCGAAGTTGTTCTTGGCTAGAGTCGTTGAAATTTTAGACCCGTGTCAACTGAATATTTAGTTCTGATGGAAGTATGGCTTCAGCTCAAAAAACTAGGAAAAAAGGTGTCTCACCTGTAGCTCGACTAGCAGTTGTGTGAACTTCCCATAATACTGAGGGTAATTCTTGTACCCAAGCCTCTGAGTGCTTGACAAGCTGGTCGAAAACTCTAGTTTTGATCCCCTGCATAATTTGGCCATTCGCTCTTTTGACTGCCCCATTGCTTTGTGGGTGGGTGACAGAGGCATAACACAACTTGGTACCCAATTCGTCGCAAAATTCTTGAAATTTTGCGCTCAAAAATTGTTTCTCATCATGAACCTTTTAGCGGCTTCTGTTGCGATTCCAGTCACAGGTTCAGTTTCGATCTATTTTGTGAACGTATCAATAGCCACAAAAGGAATTCGAAGCCCCCTAGTGCTTTTGGGAACGGTCTAAGGATATCGAGATCCCAGGTCACAAAAGGCCAAGATAGAGGTATAGTTTGCAATGCCTGAGCCAGTTGGTGTATTTGCCTACTATGAAACTGGTATTGTACACACTTCTTAACCAACTCTTTGGCATCGTGGAGGGCTGTTGGCCAGTAAAAACCTTGTCGAAAGGCTTTACCGACTAGCGTTCTGTAAGAAGCATGAGTTTCACAGATACCCCCGTGTATGTCGCGAAGGAGGTTTAATCCTTCTTGCTACGATATACATTGCATGAGAACCCCTTGGGTACCTCTTTTGTAGAGGACCCCTCCGACCAAAGTATACATTTTGGCCTTACAGGATAAACGATCTGCCTCGAGATCATCGTCGGGTATTGTACCCTTCTGAAGATACTCGTAGATGTCTCTGGTGTTTTGACCAGAGACAACCTCTGGAGCTGCATCAAGAAGACTCCTTTTGGTACTTGAGATCGGGAAGAAGCTATTTGAGCTAACTGGTCAACGAGAAAACTATCCTTTCGAGGGATATATTGTAACTCGAAACCGAAAAAAATGCTTTTCAAGCTTTCTGACTTCTGATAAGTATTGAGATATGGATAGCTTAAAAAGACGATCTGGGTGCTTGGGATTCTCAAAGCCAAGGGGTTGACTAACAAACACTTCCTCCTCTATAAAACCATTTAGAAAGGCACTCTTAACATCCATTTGATGCAACCTAAATCCCTTAGATGCAGCAAATGCAAGCAGAATGTGAATGGCTTCTAGTCTAGAAACAAAAGCAAAGGTCTCATCAAAGTCTAACCCCTCAACTTGGCTAAAACCCCGAGCTACCAACCTAGCCTTGTTTCTAACCACAGAACTATCCTTATTTTGTTTATTTTTGAACACCCAATGAGCTCCTATCAAATTATGACCACTAGGAGGCTCTACTAGGTTCTAGACCTTATTTCTCTCAAAATTTTCTAACTCCTCATGCATGGCATTGACCCAGTTAGAATCAAATAAAGCATGTGATATATCGCAGGGTTCAAAAGAAGCTACAAATGCAGAATGAGAGAAGAGACTCGGATCATCATACCTAGAGCGAGTGACTCGCTCATGAAGATTACCAATCATCTGATCCGGAGGGTGTTGCTTCTGAATGTGCAGTGGAGCGCCTGGGGGAGATAGCATCTCCTCAACCTCCGTAGGTACTGCTGATGATGAAGATGCAGCAGGAGCTTCAATTGGAGGTGAAGCAATCGTAGAAGGTTCTGGATCTTGGACAGGAGCATCAACAACAGGTGGAGAAGCAGTATCGAACTCATCCTCATCTTCTTTAAAAAAATGCTCTCTGTCACCTGTATGTCACCTGAAACATCTGATGTAGCTCCAGGGCTAGTCTCATCGAAAGTGACATTGCATGTCTCCTGGATAATGTTAGTTTCAACATTAAAGACCCGAAAACCCCTCGAATGAGCAGGATAACCCAGAAATAAACCATCACAAGTCCTTAATTCAAATTTATCTAGGTTTCCTGTCTTGAGAATAAAACACTTAGATTCAAAGACTCGAAAGTGAGAGACAGAGGGTTTTCTACCAAATCGAAGCTCATAAGAAGTCTTGCCCAAAGACGGTCTCAAGAAGACATGGTTTGAAAGATGGCAAGCTATAGCAATAGCTTTGGCCCAAAACCTCCTCGGTATTCTATACTCATCTAGCATCGTCCTAGCCATCTCGACTAAAGTTCTGTTCTTCCTTTCCACAACGCCATTTTGTTGAGGGACGTGTGGAGAAGAGAACTGATGCTCAATGCCATGCTCAGCACAAAAAGAGGCAAACGGTATTCTTGAACTCAGATCATTGTCATCATGGATCGCTCTCAAGGCACCAGAAGTTCGGTTAAACGAAGTACAAGATCATGATAATGATCAAAAGCCTCATCCTTCGAAGCAAGAAAGAACACCCAAGGGTATCTCGAAAAATCATCAACTATGATAACGATATACCATTTGCCACCTACTGACCGAACCCTAGCAGGATCAACAGTATCCATGTGAAGCAACTGTCCTGGTCCGTCAGTCATGACCATAGTCAATGAAGGGTGTGAGGCGGCAACTTGCTTGCCATGCCTACTGTATGCACATACAAACATCATTGACATTTTGAGTTTAGGCAAACCTCTCATGAGATCAAGGCCGCTAACTCACGTCAGATGATCAAAATCAATGTGCCCCAAACGTCGGTGCCAAAGCTAGATATCAGAAGAAGATGCAATTAAACATTTGAGAGATCCAGTAAGAGATTCAGAAAAATCAGCTCCAAAGATTCTACCAACTCTAGAAATCCTAAAAATAAGCTCACCAGCAGAATCAAGCACACGCCAGGTATTTTTCTTAAAACGAAGTTTCAGAGCCATCATCAAGAAGTCATAAACAGTAAAACAAGTTGTACCTTAGCTTGTCCACAAGGGCGACGTCCTTTAAGATGAATCTGTCATTCACCTTGATTGATCCCGTTCTTTCAATTTGCCCTTGTGTATCATCTCCAAAGGTGATGAAGTCATCACCCATCGACCGCGTGAAGGAAGTGAACCATCTTGAGTCTCCGGTCATGTAGCGTGAACAGCCGGAGTCGACGAGCCACGCGTTCTTCCTCCTTCCGCGGCGATCCTAAAAATTAAGGCACAAAAGATCGATGTGTCTCAATACTGGGGTTAGTTAAACTTGACTTGGGAACCTAGTACTAAGACACACGTCTGCGAGTAGTATGCAAAGCAGAAGTGCTATCCTTGATTTTATTTAAAGTTCTGTTATGAGCAATGGTTACACAAACATGAGAAGCATCCTGTCTAGGAACCTTATGATGATGAGCATGCGAAACAAATAATAGTCCAGGTTTCTTCCTTTCTAAATGACCATGTCTCATAAAAGCTCTAGGTTGATTAGATGAAATTCTAGCAATATTTTTCTTAGCGTTCTTCAACCTACACCAACAGAACTCAACCAAATATCTACTCTTCTTGCAATAGGTGCAATGGTATTTGGTACCACTGGGAGAAGCACCTTTTGACTTAAAAGAAGGTTGGACAAAACCTGCAGATTTGAAAATTATTTTTGCAGGTTGAGTTGTGAATTCAACTAAGCTATTTTCCAAGACTTGAATGACATTATGCTTGGATTTGTCCTGGGCAGAGTTGTATCCTAACCCTTGATTCTTATAAGGAGTTTTAGACGTGTCCAGAATCATGTTTAACCATTTCTTATCTTTAGAGAATTTTTCTAATTTGTCCTTAAGGTAAGCATTTTCTTTTCCAAAGTTAACACATGAATCACAAGTCTTGGCCTTAATGGCTCTAGCATGTTTCTCCTTAAGATAAGCAATTTCAAGCTTATAGGTTGCACATGAGGCACAAGGTGTAGACTCAATTGTGTCCTTAAGTTTGACATATTTAGCTCTAACTGCTTCTAGAATATCTTTAACTTCATGTTCACGTTCTAAGCAGAAAGAACAAAAGCTAGATTTAATATTACTAGAGGCATCTAACTTACTAGACTCTAAGAATTTTTTACAGGGAGCAGATTTAACATCAATTAGCTCAGTCCTAGCATTTTCAAGTTAGTGCAAAGCAATATCATGAGCAGATTGCAGTTTAGCAAATTCAGAGTGTAGAGCATGTCAAGATGAACATTCATCAGATTCTAGAGTCTTAGCATTTACAAGTTCTAAAGTCAAATTATCTACTTGTGATTCTAAGTCCTTGTTCCTAGGCATGGTAAACTCTAAGGCCTTATCCTGACTCATGAGTTGCTCAAACATGGTGTCGCATCTAGCAGAAAGAACATCATAGGAAGGAGGTACCTCATCGTTGTCATCGGTGTCGATGGAGTCGTCCATGAAGCACATACCGGTGAAGTCCTTGGCCTTCCCTTTCTTGTCTTGAGGGAGCTCCTCCTCCTTGTCCCCCTCGCTCCCGGAGTCCACATCGCTCACGGATTGCTCTCCAAAAGCAGCAAGGACCCGGTGAGCAGCCTTCATGAGCTTGGCAGCATCATACTTGGGCTTGCTCCCCTGAGGCTTCTTCTAGGTAGGCTTCTCATCCTTGTGGTTGCCCTTACCTTTCAGCTTGGGGCAGTTTGCCCGGATATAATATAGCTCTCCACACTCATAGCATGTCATAGGGCCACTGCTCTTCTTATTTCTAACATTGTTATAAGCCCGTGTGACTTTCTTGGCTAAAAGAGCTAAATCAGCCTCAGGAAGCATCTCAAACTCTTCTTCTTGAATTGCAGGTAAACACGCAAGAGAAAATCCAGAAGAAGACTCAGAAGAACCATCAAAACTTCTTTTCAGAGGATTAGCTACCAAAGCCATGTTATCCTTCTTAGGAAGACTGCCTCTCTTGATCTCATAAGTCTTGAGCTTGCTATAAAGCGGCTCCAAAGTGAGACTAGAGAGATCGACGTTCTCCTCAATGGCAGTAGCCTTCATCTCTCACTCCTTGGTGTTGATTGTAGCCAAGAGGTGGGAGACATTCTCAGATTGAGAGTACTCAATGTCAACAGCTCTCATCTGATTGATCACCTTGTTAAAGTGAGTAAAAACGTCATCGATGCTCTCGTCAGGACGCATCTTGAATTTGTTATACTCTCGCTTGTAGACCGTCTGGCGCACTTGCTTGATCTGGGACGATCCCTCATGGTAAGTTTTGAGGGTGTGCCAAATCTCATGTGCTGTCTCAAGGTTGCAAATCCTATCGTACTCCTGTCCACCAAGCCCAGCATATAGGAGATTCTTAGCCATATGGTTGTTTGCCAAGAGGGCTGCTGAAGCCGGCGAAGCAACCTCGGGCAAAACGAGCGGAGCTCGAACAACCTCCCATATAGCTTATCCCTCGCTCTGAAGAAAGACTCGCATGCGATTCTTTCAATAGGCATAGTCGAGCCCATCAAAGATATGTGGCTTGGTCGAGTACTTATCCATCGCCAAGTTCAGTGATCGGTTAAGATCAAGATTGAACTAACCGGGCTCTGATGCCACTTGTTGGACCGAAAAGGCGACTAGAGGGGGGGGGGGGTGAATAGGAGCACACTCACTTTTTCACCTTGATCAAATTCAATACCAATTTCACTTCAGTAGCTATTGAAGCTATGAAGATCAATGTACAAGTACAGCGGAAGACTTGTATTGAATCCAATCAAAACCCGAAGCAAAAGACCAAAAGCACAAACCAAATCTGGTAGGGCGGTCAGACCGGCGGCAAATGGGCGGTCCTACCGGAGGTCGGTCTGACCGACGGCTTAAGGGCTGATCGACCACCGATTCTAACAATAAAAAAGCCACGTTTCAAGACACAAATTGATCTAACTTTTGATCTACAAGGTCAAACTCCACGAAACTTGACACACACCTTCTTAAAGATATTAGGAACCTATTCTAATCAAGGATTGTGAAGATCCATGCCAAAGTTCCTATCTTTTTTAGATTGAATGAAGGGTGCTAAAAAAAGAGTCAAATCGAAAACGTGATCTAGAAACTTGCTCGTGGGTAAGAGATGATCCTAGATAGGTTCCCACATGTCATAGCAAGCTAGATCAAGAGAAGAAACCAAGAGAAAACATGCGGATCAAAGAAAGACTCAAAATCACGAAATAGAGAGTAAACACAAGGAAGCTCATCTTGTGAAATCTTTCTTTGGATTGATTTGATATGATGTTGGTTATAGCCACTCCATCAAGGAGGACAAAGACTCAACACATGAGCACGAAATCAAATCCAAAACTCTAGAACCATAACCTCCCACTATCCTCTCCCTAAGCGCCAAAGGCAAACTAGGGTTTTACAAAAGAAAGGGTTGAAGAGGTGCAGCTAGCACCCTCCTCTATTTATAGTGGAGGCTAGACCTTCTAGAAGGGTATTCCTATTTGGCACCCGTTAAGCCCACACACAAACGGGTTTAACTCACGCACACATTTTAAAGCGCTGTCTTCATCTCCTCTTAACCTAATCCGCTTCTCCTTGCGCCGTCTTGCGCCGCGGGTTGGCAAAAGGTCACCAAGGCGGTATTTAGGTGAAATTACCAAAATACCCCTTCTCGATCTTTTTCCAAAGACCGAGTCCCATCTTCGTGAAGCACTCCTCGTGCTTCGCCATGTGTAGATAGATCAACGACTCTCATCATGTCGGCAAGTCTCTCTCATCCGGCTCCCACCGAAACCACCATGGCACTTGCACCGACCCTCGCACCGCTTGATCCAACCCGTCGCACCGAACTGCCTGTTCGGTCATCCTTATCCAATTTGCGCCATACTTGAATCCATTGACCTCACCCGGCATCCCCGATCGTTCTGGACCTCAGCTCTCCAAGCCTAGTCCCGATCATCCTCGCCGTTGACCGTCGTTGACCTCCAAGCAACCTACACAATAATAGACCAAGAAATCATTTTCAGGAACAAGTTCTTTGTAACTTGACCCACGTTAGACAAAACATGCATCATGCAACACATATGCACTGAAACCCATGAACTTGACCTAACCAAACAATCATCGCCACCGAGTTGGCCGATGAAACAAGCCAAAACTGGTCACACCGCCACTTTGGTCGGTCTCGACCACCTCGGCTGGTCTCGATCACACTGCTGGTTTGGCCGACCGCCACCGACTTAGCCAAATTTCAACACAAGAAATCCAAAACCTTCTGAAAATTTCAAACCAATAGAACTTTTGACTCGAAGCTCCAAAAATTATGAGACTAAGTGTAGTAGAATCTCCTCTCTTTCCTATACCCTCTATTTTTAGCCCGGCTCCAAAATCCAAAATCTCTTAATGGCCGGTCAGACTGCTTCCCAAAGGCCGGTCTAACCGCTAGCCAGTTCACTCGAAGCATTGCCAGTCTGACCGCCAGTTTGGCCGGTCTGACCGCCTGAAGCCTGACAGCACTTGAACTCCACCGAAAATGAGTGATTCGACAAACCTTCAATGCCATTGCCAATTGTATCATCATCCTAAGATCGTGAGCATATCCCCATGATATCCACAGCATTGTTTTCCTCCTTTGACCATTCAAAACCCTCATGCTTCCTTAGAAGTTTAAAGAAAGGAAGTCCTTTTTCTCCCAGGCGTGCGATGAAATGACTTAAAGCCATCATACATCTTGTGAGCTTTTGGACTTCTTTCTTCAAGGTTGGAGGGCGCATTTGTTCAATAGCCTTTATCTTTTCAGGATTTGCTTCGATACCTCGTGCAGAGACAATGAATCCAAGCAATTTTCTTGAAAAGACTCCGAACACACACTTCTTAAGATTGAGTTTCAAACGATGTTTTGTGAGGTTGTCGAATGTTTGTTGCAGGTCTGAAATATGATTAAGTTGCTTGATGCTTTTTACAACTAGATCGTCAACATAGGCTTCCAAATTTTAGCCTAGTTGAGGTAAAAAAAAGTTGTTTGCATCAACTGTTGAAAAGAAGCGTCATCATTTTTTAGACCAAATGGCATCTTGACATAGCAAAATATTCCAAATGGTGTAATACATGCGGTCTTTTCTTCATCTTTCAAACACATACTAATCTGATGATAACCAGAGTATGCATCTAGAAAACTTAATACTTCACAACCAGCAGTAGAATCAACCAACTGATCAATACGAGGGAGAGGAAAGGATAAGCTTTATTAAGATCAGTAAAGTCTACACACATACACCACTTGCCATTAGACTTTCTAACTATTGTAGGGTTAGCCAACCATTATGGGTGATTGACTTCTCTTATAAAGCATTTACTAAGTAGCTTGTCCAGTTTTGATCTAATAGCCTCCGGTCGATCAGGTGTAAATCTCTGTAATTTCTATTTTACGAGTTTCTTGTCAGGCCGTAGAGCTAGCCTGTGCTCGATCACCTTTCTGGGGACTCCGGGCATGTCAGATGCTTGCCACGTAAAGATATCTGCGTTAGCTCGGAGGAAGGTGACGATGGCGTCTTCCTATTTGGGGGTCAGAAGTATCCCCGATGCGAATAGTCTTCGAAAGCTCCTCTGGATCTAGGGGAACTTCTTTGACCTGGTCATTCAGCTTCGGTGCAGCTTTAGGCTTCGACTGTTTGGTCGAAGGCTACTCCTTGATTGCTTCTCGAGTCGGTATCTGGCCAACCATCTCGAGGGATTGACGGTCGCACATAAGTGTCATCTTTTTGTCACGGCGGACTGCGATCACTCCTTTGAGACCTGGCATCTTAAGACATTGATAACCATAATGAGCTGCCATTAAGAATCATGCCAAAGTTGGTCGTCCGAGTATGGCATTATATGCCGTGTCGAAATCGACCACATCAAAGGAGATTTTCTCTGTCTTGAAGTTGCTGGAGAACCAAATGTTACAGGCAGAGAAACTTGACCAATTAGTTTGGCCGAAGAACCTGATACGATCCCATGAAAAGAGTATCATACAGGTTTTATTTTGGTCTGAGGTACTTGCATCTCGTCCAAAGCACCTATAAATAAAATATTTAACGAACTGCCACCATCAACTAATACTCGATTTACTCAACAATTATTGATGGTGAGCTCGACCACAATCGGAAATCGACCTAGTCGAGTAGAAGGGATTGGGCAATCACCCATCTCGAAAGATATGGTGACTTCAACCACTTCGGTAATTTATTGACAAGAGGAGGGTCAATGGAGTTTACCCTGCGTTCGACAGCTTTAAGCTGCCGCTTTGACTCATATGCCAAAGATCCCCCATAGATGTGACTGATGGTGTGCTTCGGATCCTGGAACGACAACTCCTCATCGTCATCCAACTGCTTTCAACCACTTGTTTGTCCTATCTCCTTGAGTGTAGGAAATGGTCCCTTGCCGGCATAATAGTCATCGAGCTTTTGTTGTAAAACTTGACAATTGCAAAGGTTGTGTCCTTCCTTTTTATGGAAAGGACACCACCTAGGTGTGTCATTCTTCTGCTTGGGGTGTTTGCCTTTGCCCCGGTCGGAGTAGGGTTTAGAACTTCGTGGCTCCTTATCGCTTACGGCCAAGACTTCATTCTAACTATTGGCCTGAGGCTTCTGGCCTTTGGCCTTGTTCTTCGATTTCTTGGCCTTCTTCTCCTTCTTCTTGCTACTTTCGCCTGCTTCTTGAGGAATGTTGTCGTCTCAGTCGATGGTTTTGTTCCACTCGACTGCTTCAACACTAGTGGCATATCGATTAGCCATCTCAAAGAGCTCGGTGCACAGTAGCCGGAGGATTTAAAGCGATATCCTCCATGATCCTTCTACTTCGGACTCCTTGCTTAAACACTCTGATAATAGAAGAATCAGAAACCTCAGGTATGGAATTGCGAACCTGACTGAAACACCTGATGAACTGGCGTAGGGTCTCATGGTCGTTCTATCTCATCCTGTGCAGGTCGTCCTTTTTCCCTGGACGAAGGTAAGTGCCTTAGAAGTTGGCCAGGAGAAGGTCGCAGAGGTGTTGCCACGAATAGATCGACTCGAGTGGCTGATTCAACAACTATGACCGAGTAGATCCTTTGAGCATGGTAGGAAGATAATTTGTTATCACGTGCTCTCCTCCTCCTGCTGCTCGAACAATGTTCATGTAGATCTGAAGAAATTCAATGGGATTCTGAGACCCATCGAATTTGTCCATATTGACTGGTCGAAACCGCGGCAGCCAGCGAACTGCTCAGAGATCGAGTGAAAATGCTCGACATCCGGTAATGACATCGTGACACCTTCTTTGCGGCAAAGAAGGGTTGATGTCCCTAGGCGATCGTACACGACGATACCCAGTTGTCGGCGGACTCGACCTATGGTAGGTCTCAGTCCTACGAGGGTAATACTCCTCATATTCCATCTGCCGTTGCAGATTCCTTGGTTGAAGTGGTGAACGATTACCTCCCCTGATAGCTTGGTGATGATCAGATGTCCGAAGAACTCTTTTCCGGCTAGAGTTATGGTTAGGAGAGCGACACGACCTATTGTCGTTCCAGTTTCCACGAGGTGAGTTGTTCGAATGACTGTTGTTTGATGGAGTCGTCCCAGTACAACTTCTAGAATGGTGTCGGTGAGGTTTCTCAAGTCTGGCTATCGTGCTCCAAAGCCTTTGTGCGATCTCCTCTGCGAAGAGGTCGTATCCCAGCGTTCGAGCGAGCTCTTGAGTTGGATTCTCGAGCAGGTCATTTATGTGCTGAAGTTCTCGAGCCTCCTCGAACCGATATTGAATGCGCCCAGGCAAAGTTCTCTAGGTCGCAATTCATCTCCTTTGGGCAATCTCAGGATCTTCCACATCTGAAGTTGCTTGAGTTCATCTTAATGGAGACTGATCATTTCTAGGATTTCTCCCATGCTCATCAGAGTGTTGATCCTGTTCATCAACAGAGGACTCCTCGCCATTGCCACAAGAGGTCAGAGTGTGTGATCGGCGGGGAGCATCCTCAGTTCTGCCTCTAGGAGGGCGACTATGATCTAAGGGTAGGACGAAGAGTCCTGGTTATGACCTCCACTTGAGCCTGAGACCTCCTGGCTTGAGGAGCACTCAAATGATAGCGCCTCATGTCTTAGAGCAATCCCCTCTAAGAAGGGGAACTCTGGGTTATAACTATCTCCATTGATAAGTGAGCCCTACGAGAGTGTGGTCGAATTCACAAAAAAAGCGTGCTCCCTCATATCCTTTGCGGGGGTAACTGATGATGATGGAGTCCTGAAATGATGGCTTCTAGGACTTGCCACGCTAGGTCGGACTGCCTCAGGCGGTCTCGAGCATTTGAAGGGGGAACCCTCACTATGTTCTATGCCTACCTTGGTGCAGTCCTGATCATGGTCGAGTGGACCCTTGCCCTCTGAGGAATTTGGTTTCTCGTCTGGACGTACTGTTGTGGGGGAAAAGGATCCCTCCTCAACTCCATCTGTGGCATGGTCTCCTGGATCTGGTGAATGATTTCTGGAGGCGGCATTATCATCGGATGAAATGATACTCAACTTATAGTCCAAGCCCGCATCCATGTCGATATCTGCATAGTCGGCCAGGTCGAACCAATTCTCATCGTTCCATTCTCCTACCATGGAAGCATTAGAATTGAGAGAATAAAGAGAACCTGTCGATGAAGAATTACCGGAAGAACCCCACAGACGACGCCAACTGTTAGTGATCTAATACCGATCTTACGTATGTTTATTTGATTCGAGGGGTCTCCTTGCATTGGGACCACATAGAGAATGACACAGGAAATTTATACAGTTTCAGGCCTTCTTCGGAGAGAATAATAACCCTACTCCTGTGTGGCTATATTGAGTGTATCGATTACAGTCGAGAGGAAGACTAAGGCCTAATGTCTTATGCTCCAGATTGCTCTCTCAAATGATCCATCTTGTCCCTTCTGCCTGCTGACTTCAGCCTTTATATAACGTATGAAGAGGTGGCGGTTACCCCATACCAAGAGGCATCTCAACGTTCGAAATGGGGAACCACCTGGTGGAGGTTGTTATTAGCGACATGACACCCCCACGTCGCCAGACAGTTATAGCCAGAGGCAGGAAAATAACACATGTAGTTATCCCAAAGAATAACTGCGTATATTAACTACCTCGTGCCTTAAGCACGACGCATAAGACTCCCCAATCGATTAGGCCCACAATTCAATAGGCTTCATCAATCATCAGGTTGTTGTAGCCAAGCTGGTCGAAGCCAAGCTAGTCGTAGAAGATTCCATGACCACAGGGTGGTCGTAGAATGACTTATGACTATGTCATGGTTGTAGAAAGACTTACGACCATGAGGCGGTCGTGGAAAGGCTTACGACCACATAGCTAGGTTTCTCCCTTATGAATATTAAGGAGTATACTTAAGACCAATATGGTGATATTAATATCTATAATAAGAATTACAGATAAATAGTAAATTGAGGATTATTATATCCTCGTCAATATGTAAATGCAAGGCTAATAAAAGAGGAGGCTCTATGCTACATGTTAATTTTCAATAAGCAGATTTATTTGCAATACTCATAATTAGTACTTTGCAACGGAATTTGAAAGATCATTTAAATAGATAACAGGACCGTAAGTAAGTAATTGAATGAATCAACAATAATAGTAACTACAACTCACAACCCTCCTCGACTGTGAGCAACATTTCATGTTTAGCCATAACTCGACAGGTAACTCAGATAAAACCATAAACCATTTCCCATGTTTTTTTGATAAGATAGTTTTTTTTTTGCAAATCAAGACTAAATCCATACCGTTCGCACTAAGAACACTCATGACCGCGAGCACGGCTATTTAAATAGATTTAAACTCTGCAGATGTGTACAACTTTTCTCATAGTACACGAATATTCCAGTTTGCCCGTAATTCTCTAGTTTATTCGGCATCTGTCGATGGCACGTCTCACTACTGTAGATAAGCAATCTAGAGTACGTGACACAACCTTTACATCATCTAGCCCTAACCTTGCACTTATCCCATCGAATGTTAATCCTCACTGAGCCCGAGTATACCCGTCTTGGTACATTCGTCTCAATGAGGCATTCGCCGTTATGTTGGCAACAAAGTATGCTCGCATGTCTCCTGCCTACCCCTCATGCAGGGCTAGATCTCGATAACTTAATTAGCTATGGATATCCCCAACTAGCACATATGGTTGTACGTTAGGTCTTAGCTCTGGATTTGCTGGCGTCTGGTCCTTAATTGACCCAAGTGAGAATCTCCCCCTATCTACTAGTGAGACTCCATTCCCACTTTTTTTTAGAATATAGTATAACTCGCCCGTGTCCAAAACTAGGTTTTTCATTTTATTTTATATAAAATAGCAGAGGCACACCCCTCTGGATATTTTCATAAATCTCCCAAATTCACATTTATCATATTGTCCTTTTACATCTCTTTCTGGACAACTATCGTTCTAGTAAGCATTCGTGCGATAACTCGCACCCAAAGCTCCCAAATAACATTATATATTTTCTAACCCATACCTATTGGCTACAACAGTAAGGACATCAACATATCAAGGAATTCATGCATCAAATAGGATTTACAGCTACCAACATCCCAAACATAGCAGTTTAATATTGAACATACACGCATGCAATAATAGCTTTGCAAAAAATGAATACAATAAGTAAAATATTGGGATCAACATGATCAAAGGGGGTGCTTGCCTTACTTTGTTGTTCAGAGAGTGAGTTTGCTTGATCATCGTTAATCTTGCTCGCGAATTCCTGCGTCTATTCGAAAGAACCAAAACAAAACACAAACGAAGAAATAAATCCAACAGTAAGCAAATCCAAATATTTTTTGCATATTCTTACAGAGAATGATTTTATATAAATTTTAGCAAAAAGATCTATTTGATTCCAAGTTTGTATGTAAAAGTTACTAATACTTCGATTTGTTGTTGACTTGATACCGTTTTATTGATAGTGCCTTACCCTGATTTGCATGGGAGGTCTAACTCATTTTAATAATTACTTTTGTTATTATTTTCTATTTATCAAGGAAATTCCATGATTTAAGTGTGTCCTTTTTATAGCGATGACCAAGCTTACTCTAGGTACACCTTTAACTAAAATACGTACTAAGGATTATTATTATTTTAGATGACATCCATTTTAACCTAGACATTAGTGTGACACTAGCTGGTCTTCAATTAAAGTTCACCTCTATTTTCTCTTTGACTGATAATTATATAGACTAACCTTATATGTAAGAGTTCTTATAACTTGGCATCATTTCATGTTATGCTAGTTCTTCCTCGGTTATCATGTGACACTAGGTTTATGGATAATTAACTATTTAGGTGGGTTCTAGGTGTACTGTAACTATGTTATCAATTTATTCTAAGAGCATACCGATGATCACTATTACAAAAAGGCTAATACTGGACACCTCATCATAAACAGTTGACCAAAATTGTCTGTATTAAATACAATTAGAGATGATTTTGGTTTAGCGATCGTCTGTGTTACTGGCTGCGCTAAAAACCATCTGTGAAGAAGTAATATCACAAACGGTTTTGAACAAGAACCATCTGTGATATTACTAAATATCACAGATGGTTTTCAACACGGACCATCTATGACTTCCCGTCCTCGTCACAAACGGTTTGTATTAAAAACCGTTTGTGGTAAGTATCTCTGATTTTTATAATGGCTTGGAATCAAAGAGTCTGTAATAATTATCTCTCGATTTTACCTGACTCGATGACTTGAAATGCCCAACTCTGTGATTTTACTATGGCTTGAAATCACTAACACTCTGATTTTACCATGGCTTGAAATCACTAACTCTATGATTTTACCATGGTTTGGAATCATTAACACTCTAATTTTACCATGTCTTGAAATCACTAATTAACTCTATGATTTTACCATGTCTTAAAATCACTAACTCTCTGATTTTACCAAGACTTGAAATCACTAATTAATGACTTAAAATCACCAACACTTTGATTTTACCATGGCATCAAATCACTAACTATATGGTAAAATCACAGAGTTAGGCATTTCAAGTCACAGAGTAAGGTAAAATCGGGAGATACTTATCACGCATTTATTTTTAATATTAACCGCTCAGGATATTAGCTCATCATGCATTTGTTTTGTTTGAAACCGCTCGTGATTTGTGGAAATTTTTGAACGCTTGCGCGGGAGGTGAAATGGTTTGGCGCTGTCCTTATATATTATACCCACCCCACCTTGTCTTACATCAGTCTCTCCCTCTCCTCTCCCAACGCCGAGCTCCAGCGACCGCCCTCGATTCCCTAGCGTGGTTCGGCGAGGAGACGCAGCCAACGACAAGGAGGAGGAGGGACGCGCAGGAGCTTCATGTCTGCCGCAGGACGTAGACTGCCGGAAGGTACATGTATATCCCCAAAACATACACAATTTGTTGGTTGTTTGATGGTTCTTATTTTATTTGTACCTAATGCCGGAGCGCCGCCGGAGGTTTTCGGTCGTCTCTCCTTTTCCTTGCCGACGAGCTTGAGTCGAATTCGGACGACAGGCAAGAACAATTTGTGATAGCTTTTTTCACAAACATTTCAAAATTTTTTTGTGATGATCTCATATCATTACTAACCCATAAACTCAGAAGGCTCACGAAACCATTTGTGATGACGTTTTTGAACCGTCTGTGAAGACCTTTTCTGTAATAGTGGATTTTTAGTATCTAAATATTTTACCAATTTTTATTAGCCATCTCATTGACCTATTGATAATATTGACATTATCGTATCCATGGCATAAGGCCTACTGTTGTTTAGCTACCCACATTACCAATCTTGACTTCTAAATTAGTTTGCTCTTTTGATCAAATGCCAAAGGTCCAATAAATTTATACTTCACTAATCATCTATTGCTAATTGATTTACCAAAAGTCCTTCCTGATTATGATTGCCCTTGTATTACAAATAATAACTTAGTGATTATTTTTAACTAACCTCTAATTACTTATGTCAGTAACCAATTAACTCAATTAAGGAGTAATTTGCTAAATGAAATGCTACTAACTGATGAATCTATTATTTGGACTCTAGACCCACTGTTCAATTTGAATAATCATATTTTAATATTGGTTCTTAGATTGGTTCACTTCTGTTTAATTAAATTCTAAGATCTAGCCAAAACATCATAACCTCTAACCATTTGAATTAGTACTGTTATCAGCCTACTGTAATTTCTTGTTTTCATCTGATTACCTTCTCTGTTCACTCTTTTTATTAGAGGGATTATTCTGAGTAGAAGTGTTTGCCAACTAAACCTTCTTATTAATTCAATTATCTATTGTAACAAATCATTGAGTGATCAATTAGCTAATCACTTAACTAATTGTCTCCTCCGCTCAAGCATTTCAAAAGTGTTTTGCTGCATTGAGGTGTTGTTAATTATCCTTCTCACTAGCTCAACTATCCATTTGTTAAATACATTTGAGTGATCTAGCATTTAGTCATAAGGCCTACCAACATTTGCATCTAGCCTTCCTTACTGTTCATGTTCAGACATCCTGAACATTGGGAAGCAATTTGCTTATTGGGAGTATTGTTTAACTGAAGTTCTCATTAATTGAATTTCTTTCAAATTGGCTAATTGAATCAATAACATTTCTAAGTACTAGCATCAGCAATGTCATTAGTTCACTGTTATTTCAATTTTTCATCCAGTCACCTTCTTTGTTCATTCAACCAAGTGTCTGTTAACTAAACCTCTTACTTTACTAAACATTATCCATTTCTATGAATCTCCTAATCATTGAACTTATTTCCTTGATTAACCTTATTTAGGCAAGCTATTTGTTATTTGAACACCTACTGGCTAATTTGCTAACTAACAGATTCCAATTGGTTATCTAACTTAGCTGGCCTTACCGTCATTGCAAGATTTCATCTAACTACCTTCTCTGCTTATACTTTCTTCTAAAGGAATTTTTCTGATTGAAGTGTTGTTTAACTAAAACTTCTTGCTAATTCCAACTTAAAATTCTTCTTAACTTAATTGTGTGGTTTAGATATTAGTCATAGTATCAGTTAGCAGTTTGTTTTACAAGTGGGCCCTATTTTTCAGTGACAGAGAGTGGGGAACACACAGAGACATGGGAGGTAGAACAGGGGCGGCTCGGGCAGTTTGGGGCGGCGCTGGCGTCAGTGGTTGGGCGGGTGGCGGCGGCTAGGAGTGGCAAAAATAGGATCTTGGAGGAAGTGCGATCATGTGGGTGGCGGTTTTGCGGATCGGGTGGCTCTATAGTGGCGCAGCAAGGGCTCACGGCGACGCCGAAGAGGAGGATGGGAGGAATTAGAGGGAGCATGAGCTAGAGGGAGGTGAGGGGAACTCACCAGAGTGCTTTGTGGTGATGGGGAGTGGCTGAGGCGGTCCGGCGACGTGAACCGACGGCGGCGTAAGGAGGCCAACGGTGGCGGTGACCTGGGGAGGAAGAGAGAGCGGGTGAGAGGTTGGGGGAGGTAAAGGGAGCTCATGTGATACTCGTGGAGGGAGGAATTGAGCTGGGGCTCGTTGGAGGAGGCACAACAAGTGTGGCGGTGGGATTGGCTAGTGATGAAGAAGAAGCAGGGTGCACGGCTCCCCGGTGGATGAATCCCCAAATTGATGGAGGGGTTTCGCTCCATGTGGGCATGTGGGGTCAGACGCGCCGTGACGTGGTTGTTCGTGGGTGGAGTTCGCCGGAGTGGCCGGAACGGCTTGGAGGTGGTGTGGCGGCTGAAAATGGCATTCGGTCTGGGAGCTTGGGTTGAGTCTTGGAGACAAGAGGGAGGTAGGGGAAAGTGGCGAAGGGGTCAAGCGAGTCTGGGCTGACCTTTATAGGTGGGAGGCAGAGAGCACAAGGCGGGAGATGCACTCGGTGCGATGGCATTGACGGCCAACAGAATGGGCGACAGCAGCATTGGCAGCATCAATGCGGGTAGGGATGGCAGCAGGGCATGGGCGAGACCGGCATGGGCAAGGCGTGGGCAAAACCTGGGGCAGTCGGCCAAAACCGACGGCGGCTTGATGCGCTGGCGCGGGGCGCACGAACATGTGGCCATGGCACTGGCGAGCGCTGGCATGGGCGTTGAGCTTTGTGGATGAAGATGACTGCTAATGGGACCAGCCGGTCAGTGGGAAGAAGAAAGACAATTGGGTTTTCCAGATTTCATAAGAATGGCTCAGGCTTTAGGGATTATTTGACCTAGAATTATAGTTTCAAAACTGATGAAATTTTTAGGAGAGGTCACTAACATAGTGTAGATTATTGTGTAATTGTTTCAGAAGTTTAGGTTCTCTGTATATTTCTATAAAAAGCTTCTCTTTGTATGTACTTTTATTATTTGATACGAGGAAAGTTTGTAAAACATGTTTTAATTAATCCCCTATTTTGTTTACAATACATTTAGGCTAAGTTTGGGTTTTTAATTATCATATTTTGTTTCAATTTATTTTGATCTTTAATTAGTTTTGTATTTCTAGAATTTGATTTCTTAATTTCTTTATTAGACAAAATGTCTTGCAAATAAAATCCAGAAAAGCAAATGTCACTAAAATCCATCAAAAGTTTTTAAAAGTTCACATTTTCGTATATTTAAAAATAATCCCAAATTTTGGGATGTTACACACTGTGTGCCGTAGCCGAATAAGAAAGGCTTAATCCGGCGGCCGTCGCCTTCGAGCTCCGAACCCCTCCCCTCCTATTGCTTCGCAGATCTAGCGACCTGCAGCTAGTCGCCACCGGGGGCTCTCCTTCCGGCCACCACCCCCACCTGCCGACCATCGCATGCAGATCCGCCCCAAGAGACCGTTGTCTCCTTGTACACCGTCACCAACTACTCGCACCGTCGGCCTCCCATCTGGTGGAGATGGCGGTGGTTGCAGGTGACCGGAGAAGCGGAGCGGTGGCGATGGAGAACGAGGAGGCCACTTTGGTTGCCACACATTGGAGAGCAGGGAGTTGGCAGGTGATTGAGCAGGCCAATTGACGGTGGTGGATAACAGAGAGGGCAAGGAGGAGGCGAAGCCATACGAAGACGATGACGTCAACACCGTTGAGCTCCTCTGCGCTCGCGGTAACAGAGGCAGCCAGCTAGCACAGCCAAGGCGACATGCCACAGCCGCCGTGAGGTTCGCCTACCCTCTTTTAATGATGGAGTGAAAAGTGCTCAAGAGGTTTTCATTCTTGGAAGAGATGAAAGTATAGATCTGAGGATAAGCTATGGTAGGGTGCAATATGTGAATCCAAACTTGTATGAACGATGTCACTATATGTACATTTATGGTGCAGATGCAGCCCCTAAGGTACGAATCATATTTTATTGTTAGATTGTGTTATACATGCTTTTCTTATTTTGAGTTGTATAAAGTTTAATTTCCTTGTTTGTTTTGTAGATCATCATTATTTTTTGCTCTTATAAATTATAATAGTGTCAATGCAATGTTGTAGTGTGGAATTGGAGGGCTAGTCATTGACTTCGATGGAAAGATTGTGGGAATGTCCAGCCTTAGTACGAGAGGGTATTTTGCGCCTTCTTCTATTATACTCAGGTGCTTTCATTTGTGGAAGAAATTTCGGTACATTTTTCCTTTTAGTTCTATTATAGTTTTGTTGATTAATTTATTCTTCTTTGCTTTCGCTTGTTGGAAGTTGAGCTATACCATTTATTTACCTGGTCAAATTAGATCAGCTAGAAAATAGTTGTTAATTTTTTTTTATGTTAGTCTTATTTCTCTTGTAAAAGTAACATGTCTTGCGGAAAGATTATATTGTTAGGTTCCAATATTCTATTTAGATTTTTACGTCTTTAGCTCTTTTCTCCCACGCATGCAATTAATGACCACAAAATAACTCCGCAATGTAATTGTTGTCATGTTAAATGTTTTTAGATAGCATCTTTGAAGAAATTGCTCTTAAAAACAATTTATTAAAAACCATGTATAAATGTCGCTAGGGATGGAACCATGATGGGGCCTAGGTGGGAAAACCACACGGACAAGATTGCAAAATGATTCATGATGAGAACTTTAGGGGAAAGGAGGGGATCACTCTATGTACTTCTATGTTTTATCAATACTATTAATAGCTAAGTTGCACAAATAAAATTAGTTGAAAAGCTAAGTTTTTCTCTGAACGTTGATAACCCATATTTTCCTGAACCAATCCTCTTTGGAGAAGGACTTGGACTAATTTCCTTTTTCGTTCATGATCAAATTCTACTGAGATTTTTTTTATTTGAACATAAGATCACTGCAGATCCTTAACTTTTTTCAACTTCATTAAGATCAAATGATTCGGTCAAGTTTTGGCAAATTTTCTATATTTTACACAGAGGTTGAATTTCATCCATGGTGGCTTATTTAAAAGGGTCATATGCTCATGTATACCTTTTTTAAAAATGTAATAGATTATTCTTTGGTATAGGTGCATCCCTCTGCCCCACCTTGGATTGAAGCTTTGGGCAATCAAGTTTCTAGACCTTGCTCATGTTGAGAAGATATCACCCGGATGTAACATTGATGAGGGTCTGATTGTTAAAGAGGTATAGATTATTTGCTGTTGCTTATTTGTAGACATCTTTGTAGACTTACGTTTGCTAGAATCTTTTCTTCTAATGCATATTATGGAGTAATTATTGTCAATTGAACCATACGTATCAGAAGGATCTGTTGTTGAGAAACTTGGAGTTAGAGTCGGTGATATTATCGAATGTTTCAATGGAGAATGGATTCCTACTATAGTTGATGTAGATGTGTTATAGATCTGTTAGGTTTTCAATAAATAAAACAAAAAGAAATCATATTTATGTGACATTCTGTTACTTTATTCTCGACTTTTGTAATTTCTTGTTGCTGCTATCAGCTAGAAAACTTGTTGCTGCGCATATGCGAGGGCCATTTTGACAAAGGAAATTACCTTAAATCCGAAGTAGATGTCGAGGTAAGTTTACTTCTATGTCTTGATTTTGATTTGCTTGATTTGTGTCATTCATGCCTTTATAAGAAACTATAATTAGCAAAATGTTAGTACTAAGAAATATATTACATTGACTTTTTAGATTGGCATTTTTAGCATGTACAAAGGTGTCCAAAGCATCATAAAGTTGACAATAAATGTATCTGACCATGGAGAAGTCGTTATAAGAGGTATACATCTCTCCTTTTAACTTAGTCCCATTTAAAAAAGATCTAGATGTTCATATTTGAATCTCGAAATTTGTCAAAGTGTTTACACATTATTAAATGTATAGTACTTTCCGAGCACTCTTTTAAAATCGACCGGCACAGCGTAGCGTGCAACTCTACCTAGTTTTTTCATAATACAAAGGTTTTAGGGACTTTATGTCCAAAGCTTGTCCTCGGTTTATTGCGCCATCTAGGACAACGATGTATGGAGATGCTCTTCGCCTTTATGAAGCTGAGAAAGCAAAGTTAAAAAAAAAGTTTTTTAAGGACCCTCATCAAACGGTTAGTCTTACAACCGACACATGGACTTCTTCAACCCTTAAAAATTACATGGTTCTGACTACACATTACCTTGGTATCAATTGGCAACTTAACAAAAAAAAATACTTAATGTCTGTTTGTTAGACAACCACAAAGGGGAAGACATAGGAAAAACACTAGATAAATGTTTGCTTGAGTGGGGCATTGTGAATGTGTGCACTATTACTGTAGACAATGGCAGTTCAAATGATGGTGTTGTAAGCTACATGAGGAGTGCTTTGAAAAATCAAGGTGGTGCTTTTGCGAAAGGTTGTCATCTTCACATGAGATGCGTAGCTCATATCATTAACCTTGTGGCTCATATTATTAATCTTGTGGTTCAAGATGGGTTCAAGATAGTGACTCCTTCTATTTCCCGTATCTGTAGTGCTATCAAATATGTGAGAAGCTCCACTGCAAGAATGAATAGCTTTAAGAGATGTGTGCAAATCAGCAAAGTAGAAGAAAAAGGTTTGGTGTCTCTTAATGTGTGCACTATGTGAAACTCGACATATCTTATGTTAGAGACTGTCGTGGGTTTTGAGAAGGCATTTGAAAGGCTTGAACTTCAGGACCCCTCCCACAAGGCAGAGTTGGGTGTGTATGGGGTTCCAAAACATGATGATTAGGTGTATGCAAAAGACTTCAAGGGGTTCTAAAATATTTCTTTGACCTTACAAAAAACGTTTCTGGCACTCAATATGTTACTTCCAATACTTTCTTTGATGATATTGCTGGTATAGATTATTTGTTGTGCGAATGGACTGAACGTGACGATGGTGATGATAATACCTTCAAAGACATGGCTATTAAGATGAAGGCTAAGTTTGATAAGTATTGGGGGATCCTAAGAAGATGAATGAATTAATATTTATTGTCGCTACTCTTGATACTAGGTACAAGCTTCTTTTCTCCTTTTTTTGTATTTTAACAAAATATGGCTTTTGTTCTTGATCACTCACTAATGTTACTTTGTTTTTGTTTAAATGTTTATGCAAGGACCAAGCAATCTGGTTTTTCCCTGTGGCAAATTAACAAGACATATGGCCAGATCAAAGGTGTTAAGATATGGGTGAAGGTACAAAATGCACTCTTAGATCTTTTTGAGAATACAAGAATGAGTACTCTCAAGTTGGAAGCCAATGGGCTAAACATTGTAGTGGTACTGTTCAATCAACTAGTGCTATTGAGCAATTGACTAGTACATCTACAAATTTTGTGAGGTCTTTATACAAGAAAAGAATGAAAGTTACTAGTGGGGGTGGTGCTAAATCTGAATTAGAGAAGTACCTTGTTGAAGATGCAGAAGATGATGTTAAAGATTTTGACATTCTCTCTTGATGGAAATGCCACTCATCTCGTTTTCCTATCCTTTCACGGATGGCTCGTGATATATTAGCAATCCACATAATAAAATGTTGCTTCTGAATTAGCTTTTAGTACTAGTGGTCGTGTTCTCGATGATTTTAGAAGCTCCTTGACTCTGTTAACACTTGAATGCTTGATATGCGCACAAGATTGGTTGCGTCGTTCAAAGCACATCAACATTGAAGCTAATCTAAAGGATTTGACTACTTTTGAAGAAGAGAATTGCACTGTAGGTCCCTGAACTTACGAGGTTGTGACACTTAGCTTCCTAAACTTGCATTTTACTTTCTCAACCCCCTGAACTTACGAGGTTGTGCCACTTAACCCCCTAAACTTGCATTTTACTTTCTTAGCCTCTTGAACTTGTGAGGTTGTGCCACTTAGATCCTTGAACTTGCGTTGAAGCGAAGTTCATCGGATACGATATCGGCGACTTCATCCCCTCCGAGTCCAGTGGATTCGTCGCCACCCCGTTTCGGTTGTGTTCATCGTCCCCGTCACCTCATACCGACAAAACGGATTCTTTGAGCCTGGGAACGCACCGTACTCACATCTTCACCGGAGCTCCACCGTCGCAGCTTGCCGCCGCCCTCGCCCTTGCCTCCTTTGAGTCGCTCATGCATGAGAGAGAAGTACATTTCCAATGCCAGAGCAAAAGTTACTCACCTTGCACGAAGTCCATTTGGCCGTTTGCTAACAGAAAAGGCTGAGCTGGCGAATCACCGTGAGAGAGAGAAAAGTAATGTGCCCCTGCTCTCACACTAGGAATGTACTTCTCTCTCTCACAGCCGACTTAGAGGAGGCAAGCACGAGGGTGGCGGCAAGTTGCGACGGTGGAGCTCTGACGAAGACGCGAGCACGGTGCGTTCCCGGGCCTGAAGAATCTGTTGTGGTCAGCGTGAGGTGACGGAGACGATGAACACAGCCAGAACGGGGTGGCGATGAGTCCACCAGACTCAGAGGGGACGAAGTCGCCGGCATCGCATCCGATGAACTTCACTTCAACACAAGTTCAAGGAGCTAAGTGGTACAACCTCGCAAGTTTAGGGGGCTGAGAAAGTAAAATGCAAGTTCAGGGAGCTAAGTGGCACAACCTCGCAAGTTTAGGGGGCTGATAAAGTAAAATCCAAGTTTAGGGAGCTAAGTGACACAACCTCGCAAGTTCAGATACCTACAGTGCAATTTTCTCTTTGAAGAAGGTGCTATAATCTAGACATAATATTTCTATTTTGGGGGATTTGAGGATTTACCATTATGAGATAGATACATTTGATGGTTTATCGCTCGATGTCTCACTAACATGTGGCCCCAGGACCCTCATGGCAGTGAGACATTGAGAGATAAATTCTCAAATGCACCTATTAATAGTGGTAAATCCTCAGTAATTCCTTCTATTTATTAGTGATGCAAACTGCTTCAACTTATTATATTCTTTTTTGTGTCATGTAGGTATTGAAATAGAAGGCCAAGTTGATGATCCTATTCCAATAGCAAGTGTCTCCTCTTATTGAGCTTGATGCTTGAATAATGAAGATGTATGGACTATGTAATCTTTTGTTACTATTTATTTGCTATTTGTTTGGAATTTGGACCTTGAACATTTCATTATTTCAAGTAGAACTATGGTATGGACAATGGAGTAAGGACCAACGAGTATGGACTATGTTTGTACATTTTGAATGTTAATGTTGGATTGTTGCCTTCATTTGATAGTCTTTATGGAATTATGGTAATGTACTATAGAACTGTCAACTGTGTCTCCTGCTGCTTGAGTGTTTTGACTGTTTTGTGCCGCTGGTGGTGGAGTTGGCGGTGGCTCTAGGCTCCGTGCCGGTTGTGAAGGGGACGTTGGAGGCCTTGAGGTTTCCGTAGGCGATGGCGCCGCCAGCCGTGTCGCCGGAGGAGGAGTTGGAGCTCGCGCCGTTGCCCATGAAGGCCATGACGTCGGCGACCTTGGATGTTGAGGCGTGCCAGCCAGTCCAGCCCCCCTGGCTGCTCTCTATGACCTTGTAGAACATATTTTTGAGATTTGAGAACAACCTTCTTATCTTGAACTTTTTTATTATTATTTAACTTTTTTTAGTTTTTATTTTAAAGTTAACCCCCGACGCACTTTATTTCCAAATCTAACCCTTTGATCACGCTAACGCTTGTGGCGTGACAAAACATCTTCACACGCCACGGATAAGTCCCCAAAATAGCACTTTTGGTCCTTTGTCGTGTGAGGGCACCAAGGGTGCCTCGCACCTAGGTCGCGTCGAGGTACCCGTGTGTGCGTCAGAATCTGTACATGTATAAACCTACTCTGTATCGTATAATTAAGCCATTGTACCAAAATACCCTCTCTCTCTCTCTTAACATTGTGAGGGCAAGAAGGTAAATGTCCCTTCTTGCCCTCCTATAAATATAGCCCCAAGGGCATGTGTAAGAGAGAGAGCTCTCATTTTCCTCTATTCATACACACAATGTAACACATATGAGCAATACACATGCATGGTTCTTGGCTCCTCTCCCTTCAGTCCATCTTTAAGACAAAAGGGTACCCTATACCCACTGTCTAGTCTTTTTAATACGACAGTTGGAGTCTCGCGGTCCCGAGGGGTGAGCGGACGCAATCCTGTCGCCCTCGGCCCCTCGGGAGTCGGGATACCTCGGGAGACGTGGGTGAACCAGTGAAGGGGCTCCAGAGACAGCAGAAGGCGGAGCGCCGAGGGGGGTCCGGAGGCGGCCGGTGGCGGAGTGTCGAGGGGGTGCTAAAGGATGATCCGTGTCGGGGCCACCACGCCGAGGCAATAGCCTTGAGGCGGGGCGGTGAGCAGTGGTGGAGCCCATGGGGGCGAAGTCGACGCGGAGCCACCATGCCGAGGCGATAGCCTCGAGGCGGGTGATGTCGACGCAGAGCCGCCACGCCGAGGCGATAGCCTCGAGGCGGGACGGTGAGCAGCGGCGGAGCCCGTGGGGGCGAAGTCGACGCAGAGCCGCCACGCTGAGGAGATAGCCTCGAGGCGGGCGGTGTCGACGCAGAGCCGCCACGCCGAGGCGATAGCCTCGAGGCGGGGCGATGAGCAGCGGCGGAGCCCGTGGGGGCGAAGTCGACGCGGAGCCGCCACACCAAGGCGGGCGGTGTGCCATGGCAGCCGTCGCTGCCCTCGTATTTGATTGCTTCTACGGTGTGGCCGTTCGTGATGCTCCTGTTGGGGGCCTGGTACCGTCCCCCCTTTGTCCGCTCCTTATCAAGCGTGCCCGTGACTTGGAGTGGCGTTAAGGGGTTCTGCTTTTTTTTTTTGCTTTGATTGGGCTCTTTTGATAGCTTGCCATCTGACCTCTTGCTAACGTTGCCATTGTTCGTGATGGGACTGGACTGTCCGGCGGGGGGAGGCCAGATGGACCGTCCCCTATATTTATAGGATAGGGCTCTGGGGAGCCCTAGCTTTGTTGTGAGGGGGAGGCGAAGTCTCGCGCCGTCCCCCATACTTTTTTAGATAGGGCTCCGGAGAGCCTTAACTTAACTTTTTTTTCGAGGGGGAGGCGAAGCCTTGCGCCGTCCCCCGCACTTTTTTAGATAGGGCTCTGGAGAGCCCTAACTTAACTTCTTTTTTTCTCTCTTTTTTTTTGCGAGGGGGAGGCGAAGCTTTGCGCCGTCCCCCACACCTTTTTAGATAGGGCTCCGGGGAGCCCTAACTTAACTCTTTTTTTTGCGAGGGGGAGGCGAAGCCTCGCGCCGTCCCCCATACTTTTTTAGATAGGGCTCCGGGGGGCCCTAACTTAACTCTTTTTTTTGCGAGGGGGAGGCGAAGCCTCGCGCCGTCCCCCACAATTTTTTAGATAGGGCTCCGGGGAGGCCTAACTTAATTTAATTTAATTTTTGCGAGGGGGAGACGAAGCCTCGCGCCGTCCCCCACACTTTTTTAGATAGGGCTCCGGGGAGCCCTAACTTAACTTTTTTTTGCGAGGGGGAGGCGAAGCCTCGCGCCGTCCCCCATACTTATTTAGATAGGGCTCTGGGGGCCCTAACTTTTTTGCGAGGGGGAGGCGAAGATCGACACCGCCCCCCTGGTGCGGCTCGTTCTTGGGTACGCTTCGCGCCAGGGTTAGCTTTGCGCGTCGTCTTTGCTTAGTCACCTATTGCTACGGCGTTTATCAATGCTTGGCCTCTTGCTGCTTTTTCGTTGAAGGGAAGCAAAAAATGCAACAAGTTACAGCTATTGTTTGTATATGCCCGCTCCGGTTGCGAACGGTGAATCTATTTTCCGGGTGTAGCCGGGTTTTACAATTCTAGGGGTAGCACTTTCGTGGGCTCTTCGCTTTCCAGGTGTGGCCCAATCGAATGTTTGAGGTCTCCTTGCCGAGGTAAGACACTCGAGGCGGGAGACTCCTTAGTTGCCGAGGCGTGGCCTTCGGAACAACTGGGGCTGCGCGTTTGAGCGTGACGTGAAAAATGTCTCCGCCGAGGAGGGGTCCTCGAGGTGGGAGACTCCCTAGTCGCTGAGGCGGGGCTTCCAGAACGACTAGGGTTGCGCATTTGAGCGCGATGCGAAAAATATCTCCGTCGAGGAGGAGTCCTCGAGGCGGGAGACTCCCTAGTTGCCGAAGCGGGGCATCCAGAACGACTAGGGTTGCGTGTTTGAGTGCGATGCGAAAAATGTCTCCGCCGAGGAGGGACCCTCGAGGCGGGAGACTCCCTAGTCGCCGAAGCGGGGTGTCTGGAACGACTAGGGTTGCGCGTTTGAGCACAATGCGAAAAATGTATCCGCCAAGGAGGGGTCCTTGAGGCGGGAGACTCCCTAGTTGCCGAAGCAGGGCGTCCGGAATGACTAGGGTTGCGCGTTTGAACGCGATGTGAAAGAATGTCTTTGCCGAGGAGAGGTCCTCAAGGCGGGAGACTCCCTAGTCGCCGAGGCGGGGCATCCGGAACGACTAGGGTTGCGCGTTTGAGCGCGATGTGAAAAATATCTCCACCGAGGAGGGGTCCTCGAGGTGGGAGACTCCCTAGTCGCCGAAGCGGGGTGTTCGGAACGACCAGGGTTGCGCGTTTGAGCGCGATATGAAAGATGTCTCCGCCGAGGGGGGGGGGTCCTCGAGGCGGGAGACTACCTAGTCGCCGAAGCGGAGCCTCCGGAACGACTAGGGTTGCGCGTTTGAGCGCGATGTGAAAAATGTCTCCGCCGAGGAGAGGTCCTTGAGGCGGGAGACTCCGTAGTCGCTGAAGCAGGGCGTCCGGAACGACTAGGGTTGCGCGTTTGAGCACGATGTGAAAGAATGTCTCCGCCAAGGAGAGGTCCTCAAGGTGGGAGACTCCCTAGTCGTCGAGGCGAGGCATCCAGAACAACTAGGGTTGCTTGTTTGAGCGCGATCTGAAAAATGTCTCCGCCGAGGAGGGGTCCTCGAGGTGGGAGACTCCCTAGTCGCCGAAGCAGGGTGTCTGGAACGACTAGGGTTGCGCGTTTGAGTGCGATATGAAAGATGTCTCTGCCGAGGGGGGGGTCCCCAAGGCGGGAGACTACCTAGTCGCCGAAGTGGGGCGTCCGGAACAATTAGGGTTGCGCGTTTGAGCGCGATGTGAAAGATGTCTCCGCCGAGGAGAGGTCCTCGAGGCAGGAGACTCGTGCCTGCGGAGGGCATTGGTGTGTGCTGGGGCTCGGGGCCATGCACGACGTCCTATTTATACACTCGTGCCTGCGGAGGGCATTGGTGTGCGCCGAGGCTCGGGGCCATGCGCGACGTCCTGTTTATACACTCGTGCCTGCGGAGGGCATCGGTGTGCGTTGGGGCTCGGGGCCATGCGCGGCGTCTTGTTTATACACTCGTGCTGCTTGAGGCATCGGTGTCTTGCCGGGCTCGGGGCCATCTTGCGGTGTCTTGTTTATACACTTGTGCCTGCGGAGGGCATCGGTGTGCGCCAGGGCTCGGGGCCATGCGCGGCGTCTTGTTTATACACTTCACACCTCGGAGGGTGAGTTAGTGTGCACCGGGGCTCGGGGCCATGCACGGCATCTTGTTTATACACTTCACACCCTGGAGGGTGAGTTAGTGTGCACCGGGGCTCGGGGCCATGCACGGCGTCTTGTTTATACACTTCACACCCTAGAGGGTGAGTTAGTGTGCACCGGGGCTCAGGGCCATGCGCGGCGTCTTGTTTATACACTTCACACCTCGGAGGGTGAGTTAGTGTGCACCGGGGCTCGGGGCCATGCACGGCGTCTTATTTATACACTTCACACTCTGGAGGGTGAGTTAGTGTGCACCGGAGCTCGGGGCCATGCACGGTGCTCTTTTTTTTCCTTTTTAAATTATATTGTTTCCAATGCCTTGGTTCAACTATAAGTATGAACTAGACTAACTATTCACGCTTTGAAGTCTTCCCTATTTTTCCATGCTTACTGAACCGTGCCAAAAATTAAACGCAGGGCCCTGCTGTTCACGTGACTGCATGTCTAGTGTTTGGAGGTGGTACTACTAGCAGTAGTAGAGCTCCCCTAGAACAGTTGGCAGCTAGCATTTAGTGTAGAGGCCCTCCTTTTCATGTGCTGCTCGGCTACACTAGCTGTGTGGAATTATAGACAACGAACTATAGGTGAAGTGCTATAGCGTCAAATGGAAACGAGGGAGACATACTGGTCTTGGGCGGCTGCGAAGTGCAGCGAAGTGAGGCGAGCGTGAAGATGCCCCGAGGCCAGAGCTCGGGCGTATCATGTGACCCTCGGTGGTACATGGCGCCAGTCACGATCTGAAGGGACCCAAGGGCTCGTGTGCACCCGAGCTGGAGATGGGGCGGCCCGATGCGGAGGGGACCCGAGGCGGCCTCCGCTGGCATGGAGGCGAGGTGTCCTGAGGGCGCCCCGAGGTGGCCGAAGCTGGCGATGGGGTGATGGCGAAGCGGCCGTGCCGCGCCGGGGAGGTGGTCTTGCCAGAGGCGAGGGTGCCCGAGGGGGTGGCTCTGGGTAGCCGAAGGTGGTGGGGGGCCTCCGGAGGTGGCGGCGATGCCAACGGGGTCGCGCGGGGCCGGTTCGACACCGAATGGGCCGTGGAGGCACTCCGAAGGCGACGAAGGTGCCGAGGGGCCGCACGGGTGCTCTGGAGGCGATGAGGGGCTCCGAAGGTGGCGACGGTGCCGAGGGGCCGCGCGGGGGCTCCGGAGGCGGCGAAGGCGAAGGTGCCGAGGGGGCACGCGGAGGCTGCGGAGGTGCTCCTGGGACCCTCGGGCGGCTCCGAAGGCGATTCCGGAGGAGGTATGCACAGAGCTCCGGAGGCGATGAGGGGCTCTGGCGAGGGCTTGGCGGGCGCCACGCCTCGGTCGAGGCTGGCCAGCGAGGCTCCGGCGGTGGCGATGGGCGGTGCCGAAGGGTGTTGGAGGCGGCGGTTCCGTAGACTGCCCCGGAGGCTGCAGCGGGCGTCCGAAGGCGACTTGCGGCGGCCCCTGATGGCTGGTGTCTGAGGATGCCTCGGGCGCGGTGGCGACGGAGTTGTGCGCAAATTGCTCCGCTGAGATGCTAAGTTGTGGTGGGCTTCGTTTGGTGATGCTTCCGAAGCGAGGTGACCTCCGGACATTGCTACACGCGAGGAGTCCTCCAGGGCAAAGGTTGAAGCGACCGCCTCGGGTGGTGAGCGAAGGTGGACCGAAGGTAGCTGGGGCCTTCGAGGCGACCAAATCTTGGCGGCGGCGGCGCCGGTCCTTCGGAGGCGAAGCGGCGGCTCTGCCTGCAGGGCGTCTGCGGCATCAATCAATGGCTCTTGGCGATACCTTGTTGTGTCTGTGTGTTGCTTCTTGCCTGAGGCTGGATTGGAGCACGGCGGTGGATGGCTCCGGAGCGGGGGGTGCCGTTCCGGAGCTGGAGGCGGAGTCACCGGCGGATGTTAGCGTCGTTAGCGATGGGGGCGCGAGCGCCTGGTCTGGCGGATGCGGCCGAGGTTCTGATTCAGAGGCGGGGTCCGGCGGGACCCGTCTGACGCCGAAGAGCTTGGCTCGGCGAACTTTCGCCGGTGGGGGCTCTTTCTTTGAAGGTCTTTGTGGCGCGACGAAGGTCGCGACAACGCTCGGAGCTGCAAAGTCTTGGCAACACTAAGGCGGCCAAGTCGGTAGCGGAGGGGCCTGATTAAGGAGGTGGCGGCTCGAGGGCAGCTGACGCCCGAGGCGGCTGTGGCCAGCGACGAGGCGGCTGAAGTATGGAGGGGCCCAGATGTGGAAGTGGCGGCCCAAAGCGGCGGCGACGCCCGAGGCGGTATGGTGGCGGGGAGGCTACCAGGCGGCGCGTGGAGGATGGGGCTCGGTGGGGCGGCTCGGGGTCATCTGAAGGTGGCCTCTGGCATCTTCGGTGTCTTGGGAGGCATCCCGAACATCGATGGCGAGTCTTGTGCTTCGGCTGGGATTTTAGCCGAAGGTTGCTGTGGCTGGGATGGGGGCTTCGGCCTTTGGCGAAGGCTGTTTCAGTTGGTGTGAGCTTGGCTCCTTCTCCTCTTCTTGTATGTGTAGCTTCTTGTTCGAACCCCACGGACGGCGCCAACTGTCGTAGTAAAAAGACTAGACAGTGGGTACAGGGTACCCTTTTGTCTTAGAGATGGACCGAAGGGAGAGGAGCCAAGAACCATGCATGTGTATTGCTCATATGTGTTACATTGTGTGTATGAATGGAGGAAAATGAGAGCTCTCTCTCTTACACGTCCCTTCTTGCCCTCACAATGTAGAGAGAGAGAGAGAGAGAGGGTATTTTGGTACAATGGCTTAATTATATGATACAGAGTAGGTTTATACATGTACGGTATTCCTGACGGCACACCGGTACCCCTGACGACCCTAGGGTACGGGGGACCCCTCGGTGCCCTGCTACGACAGTCACACCACTGGTCTTAGCGTGACCAAACAACACTATCACGCCACGAGTGGTGGCGTGACAAGAGCTTGCCTCAGATACGAGCTGGTGTGGCAGCGTTGTTTTGTCACGCCACCACCTGTGGCGTGACCAAAGAGGTTAGAATTGGAAATAAAATCCGTCGGAGGTTAACTTTAAAATAAAATTAAAAAAGAATTAATTAATAAAAATAATTCTCTTATCCTCTTGACTCAAAACACCTTTAGTTACATCATCGTCGAGGGCTCATGCATGCCTAGACAAAACTTTTACGAGTCTAAAAAAAGTTTCGCAACAAAATACATTGAAACAAGATTACAGGGGAAAAACTTTTTGGTGTAATCCCAAATTTCAGCCAGAACGTGTTTAAATTGCTGAATGGTTTCGAAAACGGAAAAAATTACAGCATAACTAAAAGACTCAAATGGAATGAAATTAGCACACTATGGTGGAAATATTTTCGATGGATGCATGGATGGCATGGGTGGAGAGTAAACTAGGTTCACGAAGAACTCTAGGCTGAGGTCGATGAACTCTAGGCTGCGGTCGATGGAGAGCTAGAGGCTACTTACAACAAGACACTTACCATCCCATCATTCTTGGCATTAAGGTCCATAATTTTGTCTCCTGATGCTTTCCAAGAATACTCTGGCAAGGTCAATGATACTATCCAAAAGATGTTGCTTTTGCCTGGGCTCTCATTTCCTCGGGCCCCTCACTTTGTGAAAAGAAGAGAACAAGGCCCGGTGAAAAGAGGCTCCCTCTTGCATGTAGCGTTAGTTTCGTCATCAAAATTCTGGATTGATTTGGTACTCGGACTAGGATGTGCATGAAATGGGGGAATGCATATGATACGCGCCCCAAGCCCCCAAGGGTCGAATGTACTGTGCATATGAGCGACAACCTAGGCATGTGCCTCAAATTTTATCAGTAATTTATGCTCACAATTATTGTTATTTAAGGAGCTATTATTATTGTGTTTAACATAAACATATCTGCACACAGAAGCGACTTATGATTTGTTTCCTAGTTGAAAAAATGCTAATGTATCGTTGTGAAAACAAAATAGTTCTTGTCGCGAGGTTGATAAAACCACATTGGATAATTACTATTATTATCACTTCTTTTGCCAACTGTCGATAGTGGAACACAGGTTCCCTATCGAGCTTATCTGGAAAAACAATACGAGAGTGCAATCTAAACGAAGACATTTTATTGTTGTGCACACAATGAGTGTATGTATTGTTAAAGTGTTGTACATACTCTCTCTCTCTGGCCCATATGATCTATGTAACCCATGAGACACATGAAACATTGTCTATATATACTTTCTAAATCAATGAATAAGATGTAGAGTTGTGAATACCAAAACCTCTTTTCCAAATTCTAACATGGTACAAGAGCTATTCCTCTCTAACCCTAACCCTATTTCCTAAAAACACCACCGCCGCCATCCTGCTCCTCTGCTAGGGCCGGCGGGCCCTAAGCCGCACCATCACCTGGATCAGTGCCGTCACCGTCTCTCCCCGCGGTCTCTTCACCTGGAATTGTGCCCTTTGCTCCATCGCCTGCCTCGCCTGGATTTGCGCTGTCCTCCATTGTCGCCTTCGTCACTTGGATCCATCGCAGGGAGACGTGCCTTCACTCCATCGCCTGCCTCGCCCAGATCGTGCCGCCTCGGCTCGGATCGCGCCGCCTCGGCCCAGATCCGTGCCGCCTCAGCCTCCATCACCTAGATCCACGTAATAGACCAATTTTCAATTTCTAGTTAAAAATAAAATAAAATTATTTTTCTGGAATTTTCTGAAATTTTAAAAGCTTTTCCTAATTATTTCAAAGCCAAAATAAAATTAATTGCCAATTATAAGTTGGAACTATTTTATTTAAGTCCAAAATGGCTCAGGGAATTTCTGTGAATTTGTTTCATAATTTTTGGACTTTATTTGCTATTTTCTAAAGCTGAAATGAATTAACTGAATTAGTTAAATGGTGAAATCATCTAAAATTCGGAAAACGCTCTTGGGCCGAAACTTGCTCGGCCCAATTTTCTTTCGGACGGTCCAAACCGCCTGCGCGCTCTCTTCGGACGGTCCGAACAGCCGCTCGCGCATCCCTCTCACCGCAACACTGCTAGGTGGGCCCCACCATGACATCAGCGCCCACGTCACCGTCTTCCTCTTTCCTTCTTCTCCCCGCACGGCTCTACCATTGACACTGTCCCGGAGCTTTCCAAAACCGAGCCAATCCTTCCATAATCAACGAGATTTTCATGGCATTAAAACGCCGAGACAATTTCGCATCTGTTTCTCTCTTTCACCTTCCTTTCTCTCGCCCTAATTCCCCTAAATTCCGCTGGTGTCCATTCGAACCTTCTTGCGCGCTACGCTGCCTCGGCCACGCCCGAGCCCTATATAAGGGAGCTTTGAGACCGCCCTGGCCTCCTCCTCCCAACGCCGCCACCCTCATAGCCCCTTTCTCACTCAGTTGGCTAGAATTTGGAGTTGAAGCTCAAGTCTGACGCTTTTTCTGCCGCGGAATTGCTCGCCGTCGACGACGCTTCGGCCGCCCTAACCACCCCATCGTCACTGCCTCACCGAGAGCTACATGGTGCCCCCTCTCATTCCACCAAAGAAACCGTGAAACGCCAGCGCCGCCTTTGACCTAAACCCACCATCGCTTCTTTGCTCGCCGCCGCCACCTCGTCATGCTCCGACGCTACAAGGTAGCGCATTGGCACCAGCATTGCATTATCTTCATTTTGCGCGCACCCGCGAGGCTCGCCGTGGTGCTGGCTGCCGATAAGCCATCATCGAGCACTACCGCTCGTCGGCCTCGTGGCACGCTGCGTGCGCGCACGTTAAGCGCCACCTCGGCCCGACTCGTCCCTAGTACCTCGTGGTCGCTGGCGTGGCGCTTGCGCCAGCCTGCGTAGATGTTCAGACTAAACATTCAGAATGTGCTCGCGAACATTTGGACCTTTCCATGCTTGGGCCTACATGTCATAGAGAGAAAACGATTTCCTTTAGAAAAATAATTCGGCTGGTTATTTAATATTTGGCCGATGACGTCAGCATGTGCAATAAAGATATTTTCCTTTAGAAAAATAAATCGAGAAATTCAATAAAATCTGATTTTAGAATTTCTTTAGGGTTTAAACTTCCCGGGGTTCGTTCTCCTTCATACGAACTCCGATTTCGACAATTCAAATTTCTAAATTCATATAAATTCAAGATCTAGCCAACTAAACCAAAATTATTTAATTTGGAGTTAATTTGAATTTATTTGTGTTTATTTGAATTTGGCTTATTTTCGCGTATAGATTTCAACGACTCGGGAGAATTTGAATTAGAAGAAGAAGAGTCTTTCGAGCAAGGCAAGTTATACCTTTGACCATGTTGATCCTATTATTTTAAATTATGTAATTCTGTTTTAAATTATTATTGCATGCTTAATTCTATCCAGTTATTTTAAATTCCTGTTTTAAAATTCATAGTTAATTTATTTCCTTTGTATGGCCAATGTTGATATTGAATTGTCATTCCCTTGTCACCATAGTTAAAATAAAATAAAATTTGAAAGATTATATGCTTAGATCATGCTTAGACCAAAGTTTTGAATTTGATGAGTTTAGCCAAAGTATACAAATTTGATTTAAATTGAGTCTATGGTATTGTCTTACCATGGAAAGTTTAGAAAATGCTTTTACTTGTGAAATAGAAATAAATGGGTTTAGACTTGGGAAAAATGGATGTTGGTATGGTGCAAGTCGATGCATAGGATCGATTCATTTCTATGATCGAATCTAGGGTTGTGGGATGTTGCCCAAGTCAGTTAAGGACCGGTCTTCGAGCGTATTTTGTTACGCCCCACCGTACCACCACATGTCTTGAATGGGACAGATTAGGCTTATTAATTTGTGATACCTTATTGTTATTTGTGCCATGTTGTTGTGTGGGTGTCGGTTAGATAGTAGTCCCACTTGGCGATGAGGGGGCTCCCAGAGGGTGGTTAACCCAATGGAAACGAAACCTTAGCGGGCATGAAAACTTTGAGGTAGAAATTGTAAAAGCCTCATGATAATCACTTAGTTGCACGCCTTCGAAAGCGTGTCATGTCTAACATTATAAGATGATTATCACTTGTGGGTAAAGCTGTACACACTCTACAGAGTAGAAACTATTCGAATAGCTGTGTCCACAGTCATTGACATGCTGAGCAAAGCCACTCAAGTTAGAATTTGGTTTTGTTTTTAAAATGAATTTAACACATGATTTTAGGATGATTAATCCTTGTGGTAAAATTGGGCGGTCAGCCTTGTGATAGAAGGGTATCCTTCACCATTTATGGAGGTTATCCACTATAAAAGTGACAATTTAAAATTTGATTTTAGTTATAGATTAAAAATTGTCTTAAAACTTAGTATGAGTATTTTAAACTGAAAATGCTACTTTATGCAAATAAACCATATGAGCCTCATTTGATTACACTTGCATGCATTATATTTTGTTACTAGGTGTAACTTGCGAGCACTGAAGTTGTGCTCACTCTTGCTGAATAATATTTATTCAGGTGAAGAATTTTGTCAAGACGGTGAGGATCAGGACGAATAGGCTACGCCCCCAGACGATTGCTTGTGGCGAATCGCGTGACCTATTTATTTATTTTGCTTCCGCTGTTTCTTATTAGTTGGCCTTGTGCCCAATTTTGTATTAAACTCTGATTATCAGTTAATAAATGTGTGATATGATTTTTCTATCACTTTTGTTTGGCTGTGTACACTAGCTATTTGTCGGACCCAGATTTTCTAATCCCGAATCCTCTGTGTAAATAATGTGCTATTCTCTGGATCAGTAGATAGCACTCACAGACACATCGCTGAATCATTTCATACATGGCGTAAAACCACACAATTCATTAATTAACAAATCAGAGTTTGCATAGACCGTTTCGGGTCAAGTTTTACAATAAGGGTCGAACATGCCAAACTGATTATATTACAAAAACGGAAACGACAACAGAAGCAAAAGGGTGAGAGCACATCTCTCCGCAGGCAAGCGACTGGGGAAACCTATTTGTGTCTGATATTACTCGAAAACTCAGATAATATAGGATGCACACAAGCACCAACAGAGTCAACGAGATTGAGACGAGACTAGAACAGCTAAAGGCTAAACTACGCTTCATCATCTCCTGGGCCTCCAACTTCTAGATCCTCGTAGTATGCATAATCTTCAGGATTTTCTGCTTCTGAGGGTTTTGGGGGAAAGAGCGAGAATGAGCACAACTTCTGTACTCGCGAGCCAACACACAATATGCAATAATATACATGCAAGGCTGAACAAGGATGGCTCGGGTTTTTTTATTTGCTAAAGCAATATTTTCAATTATCATAATTACAAATCGCGCTACTGACGGGCCGTGACACACGCACGCGGTTCTCCCTCCTCGATTCCTCTCTGGCCCTATAAAAGGGAGCACGAGGTGCCCCTTGCTTCCCTCATCCCATCCCCGCCACTCACTTCTCCTCTCTCCCTCTATACTGGCCGTTTTTGAAGCGTTTGGCCGCCACTACTGTACGCCGCTGCCTCCGGTGGGTCTCCGCCCACCACCACCGGCATCGCGACGTCATCCTCTACATGGTGCTCTCCTCCCCTCGCCGTCGCCGTCGATGGAGCACTGCTTGTCCCTGTGCACCACCGTGCGCCTCCATGGCCGCAGCCGCCGCCACCGGCCACCATCCGCCGTGCCGCCACCTCCTACGGCCTCGTATCATGGTAAGCGAACCATTTTCCCTATCGCCGGCCACCCCTTCCATTCCCTCCCACCATGGCTGAAGCTCCATGCATGCTTCTGTTCTTCGGTTGGGAAGATAATGAATAGTAACATTTATCTAGTCATTGCTTCCTCATTTGTCCATGCACATTTTAATCACTCAAAAAATTCGTTCTCTCACATGCAAACCCCAAATCCATTGATTCTTCCTCCTAAATTCATATACTATTTTTAGTATTTATTTGGTAATTTTTAGATTTTATTTAATTTCTGTCTTTTATTTCGTCCATTTTGCGCGTCGTTGTCGCCGCCAGCCGACCATGCGCGTTCCACCGCAACCAAGGTGAGCATTGCTTTCCCCGCGGTTCCCTCTTTATTTCGCCGCAAACCTCACTCACTAACTCCTCTCCGTTTGCCCAGAACGCCGACGTCCGCCCGCCGCCGCCCGAAGGTCTTCTCCGTCGGACTGCGTCGCCATCCAAGGTCATCTGGCCGGGCCGTCTACACCGTTGAGTTTGCCTCAACGCGTTCAATGTCGTACTTCCTCACCATGGCCCTAAAGCTCTTTCCTTGTTCCCAGTCAATCTGAAACCACAATTTCCACATGAATAGTACAATTTTCGGAATTCTATTATTTCATGTGATTTTTAACCTTCCGAAAATTCGTTCTCCCTCATACGAACTTTGATTCATTTGATTCAACTTCCTAAATTCATATAACATCGATACCTTCCTTGCAGTATTTATTTTATAATTTTTGGATTTTATTTGAATGTTATTTGAATTTGGATTGTTTACTTGTAAAGATTTCGACGACTTCAGACAACCGGATTTCGACGCCGTTTAAGAACCACAACTAAACAAGCAAGGCAAGTTATACCTTTGATCATATTTGATCCTATTATTTTAAATTATTTAAATTCTGTTTTAAATTATTAATGCATGCTTATTTCTACTCAATGTAATTTAAATACCTGTTTTAAATAGTAATTATGCCTAAATCCTTTGTACTACCAATCTTGATATTGAAATAAACCACTACTACATATAGCCTCATCATAGATGGTTCGGAACCGTCATCACAGACGATTTTTGAACCGTCTGTATTTGTTCGTCTGTGATAACGTCGGTTATCACAAACGGTTCAAAAACGTCTGTGATACTCATAACATAGACGGTTTTGTGTTGAAATCGTCTGTGAAGGCATGGTATCATAGACGGTTTCCATTAAAAACCATCTGTGATACTAGCATATCACAGACGGTTCTATTTAGAAACCGTCTGTGATATTTTTGAATATCACAGACGGGTCTGTGATACCATGCCTTCACAGACGGTTTCAACACAAAACCGTCTGTGATAGCTCATTACCCTAGCTACTTTTTTTGATTTTTGGCTAGCCTCAGGAATTGCTAGCCATGCCATCTGAAAATAAGCATGCAGAAAACAGATACATCACAGATAATCAATTGTTGACAACTCAAAGTGATCATTACTCAAAATAAATTACAAAAGATCGAATTTGTTCAAGTATTGTCGCTATAGTTACAATTGAGTCAATTGTTTGCAGGTGGTTAAGAGGTGTTGACGGGGTGAAACTTTGGGTCAGCGACGGAGTGAAACTCTCCTTTGTCATTAACGATATCTGACATGATAAAGTTGTAGAGCTTCCCTCCAACGTCCATGATCTCTTGCCCGTCGAGTCCATCTAAATCTATCATTAAGTCCTGTCACTAGCAAGAGCAAAGTGGTAAGCATATATTTGTAAATTTATAATTAGGAAAGAATTATTTCGAAATTGACAAACCTTTGGATCCTTCTTCTTAGCACGAATGATTTGCTGCATATGATAGCAAACGTAGATGGCACATAGCTCATCATTTTTTTGCTGGCGGCACTGCAAAAATAGAATTACATATATAGGTATAGTTAGTTCGAGATGCATTATTATGAAGTATGATGTAGGATTATTGTGTTGTAGCGTGTACCGAGAATTTCATCCTGTGTGTTAGTTGGGCGCTTGATCCATTGTATGCTCCTTCTTGGCCAACATACGCGATGAACGAACTACATGATTCCAAAAAGTTATCCTCGGCCATTTCAAACGAAGGAAGACTACAATAGAGTTATGTATGGAGGAAATGAGCATACATTGCCGAGTATTCCTTGCGAATCTTTGAAGTCATGGTTGTTTCGACTAGGGAATCAAGGTATATCACCCTGTTCCTCTTTGGTATAATGACTAAAAGGATCCAGTGGTACCTACTCATGTATATCCCTATAGTCATTAAACCTAAGTTCATGCTGCGTATAAAGTACAAATGAAATTTGTATAGCAGGTAGTGAAGCACTTACCCCTGGTTGTAGGGCACTACTATGTAGTCCTTGTTGCCCTGACAAAGCAATGCCGCCGTTATGTATTTCTCGATGAAGGACGTGTCTGTTTCGATGGTTTGCATATATATACCACGTGTGGGTCGAGGAAACCCACCGGTTCTCGCCATGCCCGGGCATTTTTCATCATGTATCTATACATAAGCAATGAGTTGTGATATTTATCGGTATTACGTGAATGTAGAACTTGATTGTACACACTTACAGTGTCCAACATCGTAGAAGTGAGGCGTCGAGGCCAACGAGGTTGAATAGGTCATATAAGTCGTTGAAGCCCACGACGAAGTTGCCCAGCCCGTTGAAGAAATGCACATCCTTGTATCTGACGGTGATTCCAGTATCGCACCCCTTCTTTTCAGTCTTCCGCATGTAACATGCATGCAAAGCCTGACAAGCAAATCCAGCGTGGGTTAATACTGTGTCGGAGCAAAATGGTTTTTCGATGGAATACTCCTCGGACTTCCTAGACTTGGGATGCGCCTTAATGTTCATCGATTTCGATTTGCCCTTAACGATTGGCGGCGTCTTCCTGCGAGATGACTCGGGAATCGGTACGGCGGGACGCTTTTCTTGTTCCTTCGGTGTTTTCTCCACGGGAACCGATGAGGTGGCCTTCTGAGGCGAAGGATGAGGTGGAGTCATCGAGGGTCCCATTGGACAGGAATGGTCGTGTCGAGATCGTTAGCCTTCTTTGGGACGAGTGATGTCCTTCTTGGGCCCTTTGGATAAAAGTGTGCTGGTATCCCTAGTGTTACGATGTCTTCGTTCGGACGAATCTCGGTAGGGCGACCATGAAATTATCATGTACCATGTCCACGGATCTGGTGTAACCCTGCGCCAGCTGGACACCGTGCTGCAATGCCCCTTTCTTGTATGGATACACCATCTCCTACCCAGCCTCAATAGAAATGGACCCAACCATCCTCACTTGGAGCTTGCAGGGCGTCGGCTCCTACAAAATGATACGCAATTAGCTAAGGCATCCTATAGGTCTATCTTTGGTGCATTCCATAGATGTACATTACCTTGATATCGTCTATCGGTAATTGGGCGTCGTCATGTTGAAATTATCGTGGACACGGCGCTACTCGATGTCGAGGAGGCTCCCCAAATTAGCGGGCGACTTATGGTCGCCCAGAGTTGATTCATTTGATCTTGCAATTGTGTTATCTGTCCTTGAAATTTTGCAGTAATCATCTGTACCAACCGGTCCTCGCACTTGGCCTTGGGTCTCTTCCTACTCCTATACGTGCAGTAGTCGTCTGCGAATCCATAACTCCAAGGTACGTTAACCCCAAGGTCTCGCGTGCGACCCGGGTGCTCCTTTTTTCACAAGGCCATAGATAGTATATCATTCTCCCTGTCTGCTTGGAAGGAGCCTTGGGACGTTTAGACAGTCAATTCACGCTGCAAGAGGTCATCATGTTATTATAGACACTATGAAGTTATGGACTTATTAACAACTAGGTAGTTCAACATATTTACCACACGTTGGGACACTTTCTGGTTTGCTGGGTTAGTGAAAGAGATGCTGTCCGAAAACGAGACTTTTGCCCTCACTTTTAACCAGCTTAGGGCACGCGGGTCTGTGATCTCAGGAAATAGCCCGGTTGTGTTCTCCTCCTTCGCCGCACATTGCGTGGATTTAGCCGCGTACCCAGCGGTGCCGAGTCTGTGGGGGTGAGTGTTTTGTGTCTGGAGAGCTTTATGCACCGCACTTTGCTCCTTAAATTCAGCCGTCATCTTCATAGCCACAAAGGTGTCCCATATTTCCCGCGTCAAGAATCCATACTTCGCGAAGGGCGTCTCACCCGTGTTCACGTACTTCGTGACAAGAATGCTCTTGAAGGTCCTCCACGCGTGATCCGCCGAGAACAACGCTTGCCATTCCACGCGTGCCATATGCGCTACGGGGTAGTGAACTTGCTTAAAGTTACATCCTGCAGCGCCTCTCTGTTCTTTCGTCGAGACTTCGGCTTGGTGTGGTGATGGGGACCCGTTCCTTGCAAGTATCCCGCAGATGGTTCGAATCTCGTCGTGATCTCTGGGGACTCGAGAGGATCCCAATGTCACCGACCTCCGTGATGATCGATCGACTGCGAGCATTTTCGATTTTCCTCTGCCATCTCGCTTACGTATCATTATAAATCGTGAAATCCAGACGCATTAAGCGTAAATCGGTGGCGGCGAAGAAGATCCTCTGCCATCTAAACTTACTTGCTATCTATATAAGTTACATATGCTCAACATGTGCAATATTAGCAAATAATAATAATAATTAATTCCAGCATAAATATGAAACAATAAAGCATTAATCAACATCATTTAAATGAATAAATTAACATAATCAAATGTAAATCATTCAAGTCATTTAAATTGATTGAAATGCTAAACATATACCACATGTATATGAATGAAATAAGCACAGAGTTGCAAAAGATTGATGATAGTTTGTGCTCTCAGAAGGAGAGTTGCAAAAGAACAAATCTTTGCCATCTCATCCAGTATGCTGGATGCAAAGGATTTAACCTTTGCAATATCAGTACATCAGTCAATATATATTCACTAATCAAATTTAACAATTATCAAATAGATCTTGAGTTGAACCTAAAACTTTCATGTTGAATGTCAAATTTATCTCACGGCAGCAAAATAAACTTTCAGTTCACAGATTATCAAAGACTATCAGAGTCAATATATCCACCGAGACAACAGAAGGCAATCTGTTATGAAAAACAGAATAGAGCAATGATATCAAGATAATCACAATATCATTTCAGCAAAGAGGATTATCCACAGATTGAGAATAACTATGTAAGTATCTCACAAAGATCAACTAGCTCATACAAGGATAATTTGAACTATGCAGAACTAACAACCAAAAGGAATAAAGCTATATATTAAACCTAACAACAGAAAGCAATAGTTTTAGCTCAAGATTGTTTCCAATTATCAAATTGATTTCAGATTTGACATTCATCACAGAGCTGATCAACCGAGCCCACATAACCACTTTGCTATCTCTCAGTGCACAATCTAATATAGAATTTGAAGCCAATCCAGCACATTCTTTTGGCATAACATGGATCAGATTATCAAAGATATATACTTAACATTCTTTTGTTCATTCAATTCACATATTATCAAAGATTATCAAAGACTATCAAATTCATAGATTATCAAAGATATATAATTAACATTCTTTTGTGCATACATGAGTGCAGATTATCAAAGATATATACTTAACATTCTTTTGTTCATTCAATTCACAGATTATCAAAGATTATCAAAGGCTATCAAATTCACAGATTATCAAAGATATATAATTAACATTCTTTTGTTCATTCAATTCACAGATTATCAAAGATATATAATTAACATTCTTTTGTGCATACATGGATCTGATTATCAAAGATATATACTTAATATTCTTTTGTTCGTTCAATTCATAGATTATCAAAGATATATAATTAACATTCTTTTGTGCATACATGGATACATGTTATCAAAGATATATACTTAACATTCTTTTGTTCATTCAATTCACAAATTATCAAAGACTATCAAATTCACGGATATATAATTAACATTCTTTTGTTCATTCAATTCACAGATTACCAAAGATATATAATTAACATTCTTTTGTTGCAAGACTCATAGTGCAAGGAGGAGGCTGGTGTAGGGAGGAGGCCGGTGCAGGGGAGGAGGATGACGCGGGGAGGAGGACGGCGCGAGGGAGGGGGCCGGTGTAGGGAAGGGGGCTGTGGGGAGGAGGCCGGTGCAGGGGAGGAGGCCGACACGGGGAGAAGGACAGCGTGGGGAGGACGCCGGCAGAGGGAGGATGCCGACACAGGGGGAGGTCGCGTGTCAAGGCAGCGGCTGCGTCGTCGATGTCAGGGACGACAGCGTTGTCGAGGTCGGGGGCAGTGGCGTTGAGGTCGGAGGCGGCGGCGTCGGGGTTTACGGGGAGGTGAACGGGTGAACCCTAGAGGAGGCGAAGGAGCGCGCGAGAGCTGAGCGGGCTAAGCACTGGAGAGATGAATGGGTGACACTGGGGAGATGAATGGGCGAGCCTAGGGTTATGAGGGCCTATCACAGACGGTTCTATTATGGAACCGTTTGTGAAAAGAAATCACGGACGGTTCTATTTACGAACCGTTTGTGATACGTTCCATATCACAGACAGTTCTATTAAAGAACCGTCTGTGATATGGAATAGAACCGTCTGTGATATAGAATGTATCATAGACAGTTCTTTAATAGAACCGTCTGTGATAAACTCATTTCACAGACGGTTCCTGAATAGAACCGTCTGTGATTCCTTATCACAGACGTTTTCATAATAGAACCGTCTGTGATAACCTGACATGAACCTGATGACAAGTCTATTCATTTTCCCGCGTGCGTCTCTTCGTCTACAAGTATATTCATTTTCCCGTGTGTGTCTCTTCGTCTCATGATCGCACGGCTTTGTCTCTTCATTTTTCAACATCGCTACAGCTCCCAAATATCTCTTCGTCTCCCGTTCCGGCTTTAGTACTTGTTCTATAAATAGATACCCCCTTCTACAATGGATTTCACACGAACCTCCTTGACCCCCTTTCTCCACAAACTCCAAATAGCTTCCCCTCTCGTGCTAGCTGTATTGGTCTACATTGTGCTTGTTTACTCGCACCTCTCTGGTCGTAACTTGGCCCAAGCTGCGGACAAGGCTTCCATTCGTAATGTCATATGTTGTAGGCTCTCCGATCTACCGGAGACCATAGCGGCCATCATCTGTCGACTGGAGCTCCTCCTTAGACGAACCAATGCGAGGGTCTGTGGCATCCGGCGAGTAAACCTCATCGTGGAGATTATCCTATGGAACTACTTGGTCCGCACCGATGATGCAGCCCGGAGAGTCGAGGACGACATCCGAATTGCAGGAGAGCGGGTCGACTTCGCTGAGATGGAGGAGACCAGGGTTGATGGCCTCTGGGCTATATGGGGCTTGGTTTCGGAGTCCAAATGGCTACAAGAGCGAATCAAGCGTGCAAGGTCACAGGTGGAGGCGTTTGATCTGACAGTCGCTGATCCCACTACCACTGAAGCCGATGAGAAGGCTTGTGAAGATTTGAAGGCTAAGATAGGATCGCTAATCATTTTTTTATTGTCTATGATGTAAAAAAAGATATGGTCTTTTTATCGTCTGTTTATTACAAGCGCATAATATTATCATTCCACATTACAATGAAGTCCACATTGACATCAAAATCAGAGATGACAATTCCATGTTGACATCAAAATATATAAGAGATTACAAGTTCATAACACATGGAAAGTCCACATGGACATGTCTCATGTTATGGAATAAATTAATTACAATGGAGTAAATTCTTAATTAAAATATAGCCCTTCATGATGATCGACGCGCATATAGCTAGCTTCCTCACTGGGTTCTTCCTCGAGCCTAATGCCGTCTCCGAAAGGAGGCAACTCGTCAAATTGATTGTATTCTTCCTCGTCCACTACATTCTAAACTCCGACAATCCTCCTTTTTCTATGAAGAACTACGTGGCGCTTCTTATTTGCCAGGTCGGTTACATAGAAGACTTGAACAACTTGGTTAGCCAGTACAAATGGTTCGTCTTTGTATCCGACACGTTCGAGGTCCACGGTAGTAATGCAGTACTTGTCAACCTTCACCTGTGGGAGATGGACCCAACGGCACTGAAATAGGGGATCTCGAAAAACACGTAATTGAGCTCCCATATCTCCTCTATTTGCCCATAGTAGGAGCTCCTCAGCCTATCGGTACTGAATGCATCTATACGGACACCACTGTTCTAGACTGTGCTCTTTCAATCCTGAGCTGCCATATAAAATGTGTACCCATTTATGTCGTATCCTTGCCAAGTGACAATTGTAAATTGTGGCCCTCTTGCCAACCATAGTAGTGTATCATCACTTGATGACCTCCCAGTGATTCGCACCTTTAACCATTTGTTGAACCGACGGTTGTGCTCTCTCGTGATCCAAACCTCCGATCGATCTAGATTCTGTTGGCGTACCATGTCTTTGTGCTCGTCGATGTAACAGGCCACTTGGGTCATGTGTTGCAAGACCGTGAAATGGGTTTGAGCGTACGTATCCAGATCGGGAGTGATTGATTTCCTTCCGATGGTCCTGACACCATCCAGTCTCCCCTCATGACGAGATAGAGGCACACCTATCGGTTCCACCTGAGCCATGTAGTCGACGCAGAACTCAATGACCTCTTCGGTTGCATAACATTTGATGATGCTGCCCTCCGGTTGAGATCGATTCCGTACGAAGGACTTGAGAATTCCCATGTACCTCTCGAATGGGTACATATGACGTAGGAACACAGGGCCGTATATCTTTATCTCTTTCACAATGAGATGGACCGTGATATCAAAAAATGACGGAGGGGAATACATCTCAAGATGACATAAAGTTGTCACCACCTCAGCCTGTGGAGCATTTAGTCCTTGGGGATCGATGACCTACTGAGCAATTGAGTTGAAGAAATAACACAGCCTCAAGATTGCCACTCGGACCTTGTTCGGCAAGATACTCCTAATTGCAACAGAAAGCATTCACTACTACAGGAAGCCACATCACGCAGACGAATCGGGCCGTCATCACGCAGCGGTTTTGAACCGTCTATGTTTGTTGATGCTGTGATAACGAGATATTATCACGGATGGTAAAAACCGTCGTGATACGAAATATCACGACGGTTTTACTAAAAACCGTCAGGAAGACTAATATCACGCATGGTTTGGACTAAAACCGTCGTGATCGAGAATATCACGAGCGGTTCTAAATAAAACCGCTCGTGATTTGTGAATATCACGACGGCTTTTATTTAGAACCGCTCGTGATATCGTGATCACAAGCGGTTTGTTTTGATAACCGTCAGTGATATTCTCGTATCACAAGCGGTTTTCGAGAAACCGTCAGTGATACTTGCCTTCACGCAGCGGTTTTAACAAAAACCGTCTGTGATAGCTCATTCCTCGACCACAATTTTCTTTGTTTTCTGGCTAGCCTTAGGAATTGCTAGCCATGCCCTCTGAAAACAAGCATGCAAAAACAGATTCAAGCATGCACAAAAGCAGATTCATTAGAGATAATCAATTGTTGACAACTCAAAGTGATCATTACTCAAAATAAATTACAAAAGATCGCATTTGTTCAAGTATTGTCACTATAATTACAACTGGATTACAATTGTTTACGTTGAGAGGTGTCGGCGGGTGATGCTCTCGGTTGGCAACGGAGTGAAACTCTCCATTATCGTTAATGATTTACGTGTTGATAAATGTGCGAGCTTCCTCGAATGTCCTTGATCTCTTCCGCAACGAGTGAATCACATTGTAAATCCAAGACACATCGCTACCAATTAAGAGTAAAGTGGTAAGCTATATATATTTAAATTTATAATTAGGAAATAATTATTTCAAGATTGACAAACCTCGGGATCCTTCTTCCTAGCTCTAAGGATTAGTCGCATATGATAGCGACGTAGATTGCACATAACTCATCATCTTTTTCTTTGGCGGCCTTTGCAAAAATAGAATTACATATATAGGTATAGTCAATTCGAGGCGCGTTATTATGAAGTATGATATAGGATTATCGTGTTGTAGCGCTGCATCGAAAATCCATCATGTGTGTTAGTTAGGCGCTCTTTCCATCGTATATTCCTTTGTTGGCAACATAATTGATGAGCGACCTACATGATTGAAAAAGTTATCCTCGGCCATTTCAAACAAATGAAGACTACAATAGAGTTATGTAAGGAGGAAATGAGCATACCTCTCGAGTATTCCTCTTAGAATCTTTGAAGTCGTGCTTGTTGCGGTTTAGGGAATCAAGGTATATCACATGGTTCCTCTTGGGTATAATAACTAAAAGGATCGATGGTACCTACTCATGTATGTCGCTATAGTCATTAAACCTAAGTTAAATCTTTAGCGTATAAAGTACAAATGAAATTTGTATAGCAAGTAGTGACACTTACCCCGGTTGTAGGGCACCACTATGTACTTCATGTTAAATCCGACGAAGCAATGACCTCGTTATGTATTTCTCGACGAAGGGCGAGTCTTGTTGGATGGTTTGCAGCGATACCACATGTGGGTCGAGAAACCCACCGGTTCTTTCCATTCTGGACATTTTTCAAATGTATCTATACATAAGCAATGAGTTGTGATATTTATCGGTATTACATGAATGTAAAACTTGATTATACGCGCTTACGATTGTCCAACATCGTAGAAGCGAGACGTCGAGGCCAACGAGGTTGAATAGTTCATATAAGTCGTTGAAGCCCACGACGAAGTACCTCGTCCGTTGAAGAAATGCTTGTCCTCGTTCGGCGGTGATTCGATGTCAACCCTTCTTTTGGGACTTGTCCAAGTATCGGGCATGCAAAGCGACAAGCAAATCCAGCGTGCATTATCTGCGTCGGACCACAACGGTTTTCCGATGATGTAGTTCCGGTATCGCGGACTTCCGGACTTCTGGACTTGGGAAGCGCCTTAACGCGTTCGTTGATTTCGATTTGGCCTTAGCGATTGGCGGCGTCTTTTTGTGAGACGACTCGAACCGACACGCCGCAAGACGCTTTTGTTGTTCCTTCTGTCTTCTCCACGGGAATCGAAGAGGTGGACTTCGAGGTGAAACATGAGGTGGAGTCATCGAGGTCCGTTGGAGAGGAATGGTCGTGTCGGATCGCGCCTTCTTTGGGTCGGCGATGTCCTTCTTGGGCCTTGGATAAAAGAGAGGACGGCATCCCCTAGTGTTGTGATCTCTTCGTTCGGGCAAATCTTCACGGACGGCTCGAAATTGACATGTACCATATCCACTGGACCTAGCGTAATCGTCGCGCTAGCTGGCACCGTCTTTGACCGCCCTTCCTTGTATGGATACGCCATCCTGCTGCAACCCCAATACAAAGGACCCATCCATCCTCACTTGGAGCTTACAGGCGTCGGCTCCTACAAAGCGACACGCAATTAGCTAAGGCGTCCTATAGGTCTATCTTTGGTGCATTCCATAGATGTACGTTACCTTGATGTCGCTCTATCGGTAATCGGACGTCGTCATGTTCACAATTATCTTGCGGATCTGACGCCACTCCGACGTCGAGGAGGACCGCCTCCCGAATTAGCGGGGCGCTTGCGACCGGCCGCTCATGAGTATATCCATTTGACTCTGCAATCTTGCCATCTCACTTGAAATTGGTTAGTAATCATTTGTACCAACCGGTTGTCGTGCTCGCCTTGGATCTCTTCCTAGTCCTATACGTGCGAGAGTCGTCCGCGAATCCATGACTCCAAGGCACGTTAACCCCAAGGCCTTGCGTGTGACCGGGTGCTCCTTGTTTCCCAAGGCAGTAGATAGTATATCATTCTCCTCGCTCGCATGGAAGGAGCCTTGGGAAGCTTGGGCGATCAAGTCACGCCGCAAGAGGTCATCACGTTATTATAGGCACTATGAAGTTATGGACTTATTAACAACTTAGTAGTTCGACATATTTACCACACGTTGGGACACTTCCCGATCTGCCGGTTTGTGAAGGAGATCTTTGCCGAAGACGAGACTTGTGCCCTCGCTTTTAACGGCTTAGGGAACAGATGCGTGACATCGAAGCGGGTTCTCCTTCTCCGCCGCCCATTCCTCGTATTTACCCGTACCCGGTGGCCGAAGTCTGTCTTGGGGTGAGTGTTTCGTGTCCGAGAGCTTTGTGCGCCGCGACTTTGCTCCTTAAATTCGCCATCGTTTTCATAGCCACAAAGGTGTCCCATGCTTCCCGCGTCAAGAATCTATCTTTGCTTGGGCGTCGACCGTGTTCACGTGCCGTGACAAGAATGCTCTTGAAGGTCCTCCACGATTTACCCATCGTGAGCATCGCCGTCCGTTGCACGCGTGCCACATGTGCTACGGAATAGTGAACTTCTTTGAAAGTTCATCCCACAGTAGCGTTTTCGCTTCTTTCGTCAGTCCTTCCACCTTGGTGTGGTGATGAGGACCCGTTCCTTGCAAGTATCCCGCAGATGGTCCTAATCTCACCGCGATCTCTTGGGACTCGGAGGGACCCCAAAGTCACCCTCCGTGATGACCATCGGCCGTAGGCATTTTCGATTGTCCTCTGCCATCTCGCTTAGTGTCATTATCGCCGACGGTGACGGCGGCCTCGTCGGCGCCTTTTCCATCTCGGAATTCGGTGTTGGCGGCCTCGTCGGCGCCTCTTCCATCTGCGGCGTCGGTGACGGCGGCGAAGATGGTGCCTCTGCCATCTCGCTTACTTGCTCTCAGGAAGAAGTACAGAGGTTGACTATAGAGATCAAGATGGCAAATGAAAAGTTGAATGAGCTCATCTGCACTACTAACATTCCAAAGATAAATATGAAACAATTAATCTCGAGAAAGAAGTACAGAGGTTGACTATAGAGATCAAGATGGCAAATGAAAAGTTGAATGAGCTCATACAGACTACTAACATTCGAGCATAAATATGAAACAATTAATCTCAGGAAGAAGTACAGAGGTTGACTATAGAGATCAAGATGGCAAATGAAAAGTTGAATGAGCTCATACAGACTACTAACATTCCTTAATCCACGAGTTTCTATTCTAACACTCCTAACACTCCTTAATCCACCAGCTTCTCTTGTGATCTTTGTATAGATAGAAACTAGTGATATAAATCTTTTGCCCGAGCCTATCTTTGCCCGAGCCTACTTCATCGAGCCCGACACACTGGAGTGTACCATCTGCTTCATGCCGTGGAGGATTGGCATGAAGCAAAGGTACACTCAAGTGTGTTAGGATCGACGAAGAAAATTCTAAGCAAAGGTTTAATGCTTCATGTACATAAGACTAGCCTTTAATGAAGACATAGAACTAGAATCAAGTAAAATGATCGACAGAAGGAAATGCTAAGCAAAGGTTTAATCCCAACATAGAAACAAAATAGAATCAAGTAAAACTTTCTTTTTGGATTGTTGTAAAAATGCAGCTTTTAGCAAAATTTCAGAATTAATCCCAACAAAATTAATTAGCATTAAAGCATAATTCCTAAAGAATTTAACACTCCTTAATCCACCAGCTTCTCTAAGGAAATGCGAAGGAATCACAGACGGTTCTTAATAAGAACCGCATGATTAAACTCTCACCAATAAAAGGTCTAGAGATTAACGAAGGCATGACACTATTCCAACATATTGATTGATGATATTATGTGCTCTCGTAAGGAGAGTAGCTAAAGAACAAGTCTTTGCCATCTCAATCCTATTGTCTATACTCTTCATTAAATGAATATGATAATATAAATTCAAACTATGAGCTCTAAACAATACTTTGCTTAACTCAAATGATCTCAGCTAATTAAAACAGATTAAACTTCCAAAAAGCAGAGGTTGACTACAGAGATCAAGATGGCAAATGAAAAGTTGAATGAGCTCATACAGACTACTAGAAGAATCACAAACTAGTCAATACAACTGATCAATTTACAATAGAACTATGAGCTCAACCGAAAGTAACCAATTAACGGTATATCATATTGACAAGAGTAAGTAATACAATAGAGCTCAAGTATGAACTAACTATCACATTCAATCTCAAGATAAGATGAGTTCATCACGAGCATGTCAACAAAGCCCATCGATCAATTTGCAATATCTTTAGTATTAGACTCGTAAATCAGAACTAATACGAGATCAAGGTATCAACTAGCATCAAATATATATAATATATATATATATATATATATATATATATATATATATATATATATATATATATATATATATATATATATATGCAAAGATCAACCGAATCGCCACAGAGGAGCAATACTCACAGAGAGGATGCCGCACAAGAACTCACGGTGCATGCACACTATTCCAACATATTAATTGATGATATTATGTGCTCTCGTAAGGAGAGTAGCTAAAGAACAAGTCTTTGCCATCTCAATCCTATTGTCTATACTCTTCATTAAATGAATATGATAATATAAATTCAAACTATGAGCTCTAAACAATACTTTGCTTAACTGTCAAATGATCTCAATCTAATCTAAAACAGATTAAACTTCCAACAAACAGAGGTTGACTATAGAGATCAAGATGGCAAATGAAAAGTTGAATGAGCTCATACAGACTACTAGAAGAATCACAAACTAGTCATTAGATTACCAACGAAACCTGGTGACAAGTATGATGACAAGTCCATAACAAGTTCATAACACATTTGACTTCATAATTTCATATCTAATTCAACTCAACTCCAAATCAAGTGAAACCAATTTTGATACTCCACATTACAATGTACGTCCACACATTGACATCAATATCAAATATGACAAGTCCATAACAAGTTCATAACACATTTGACTTCAAAATTTCATATCTAATTCAACTCAACTCCAAATCAAGTGAAACCAATTTTGATACTCCACATTACAATGTACGTCCACATTGACATCAATATCAAATATGACAAGTCCATAACACATCAACACATGACAATTTCACGCTGACATCAAAATATATGAGAGATTACAAGTCCATAACACATGATGTTATGGAATAAATTAATTACATTGGAGTAAATTCTTAATTAAGATATAGGCCTTCGTGATGATCGACGCGCATATAGCTAGCTTCCTCACTGGGTTCTTCCTCGAGCATAATGCCGTTTTTGAAAGGAGGCAACTCGTCAAATTGATTGTATTCTTCCTCGTCCACTACATTCTCAACTCCGACAATCCTCTTTTTTCCATGAAGAACTACGTGGCGCTTCTTATTTGCCGGGTCGGTTACATAGAAGACTTGAACAACTTGGTTAGCCAGTACGAATGGTTCGTCTTTGTATCTGACACGCTCGAGGTCCACGGTAGTGACACCGCATTTGTCGACCTTCACCGTGGGAGATGGACCCAACGGCACGAAATAGGGGATCTTGAAAAGCACGTAGTCCAGCTCCCATATCTCCTCTATTTGCCCATAGTAGGAGCTCCTCATCCCATCGGCATCTTGAATGCATCTATGCGGACACCGCTATTCTCGGATCAGGCTCTTCCTATCCCGAAATGCCAGATAAAATGTGTACCCATTTGTGTCAGATCCTTGCCATGCGACAATTGTAAATTGTGGCCCTCGTGCCAACCATAGCAACGATCATCACTTGATGACCTCCCGATGATTCGCACCTTTAACCATTCGCTGAACCGACGGTTGTGCTCTCTCGTGATCCAAACCTCCGACCGTGCGATTCTATTGGCGCACCATGTCTTTGTGCTCGCCGATGTACGTGGACACTTGGGTCATGTGTTGCAAGACCATGAAATGGGCTTGAGCGTGCGATCCAGATCGGGAGTTATTGATTTCCTTCCGATGGTCCCGATACCATCCATCTCCCTCATGGCAAGATAGAGGCACACCTATCGGTTCCACGAGCCATGTAGTCGACGCAGAACTCAATGACCTCTTCGGTTGCATAACCTTTGATGATGTTGCCCTCCTACGAGATCGATTCCGTCGTAGGACTTGAGAATTCCCATGTACCTCTCGAACGGGTACATATGACGAAGAACACAGGTCATATCTTTATCTCTCTCACAAGGTGAATAATGAGATGGACCATGATATCGAAAAATGACGGAGGGAAATACATCTCAAGATGACATAGAGTGGTCACCACCTCGTCCTGCAGAGCATCTAGTCCTTGGGGATCAATGATCTTCTCGAGCAATTGAGTTGAAAAAATAACACTGACCTTAAGATTGCCACTCGGACCTTGTTCGCAAGATACTTCTAATTGCAACAGAAGCATTTGTGTCATCAAGACATGACAATCATGAGACTTCATACCAATTAATTTCAAATCTTTCATAGAAACAAGGTTCTTAATGTTAGCGGAGTAACCAGATGGGACTTTCACTCCATGCAAGCTCGCACGCTTCATTTCTCTCGGCCTTGATAGAGTGTAGCAAGTCGGGGAAGGTACGTCGTCTCAGATCGGTCTCTTCCTGCTAACTCGGTCCTTATGTTCATATCAACCAAGTCACGCCGTGCGTTAACACCATCCTTTGTTTTGCCACTAATGTTCAAAGAAGAGACCAATCAAGCTATCACATACATTCTTCTCTCGTGCATGACGTCGATGCGAAGGCGAACTTCTAAGTGCTCCCAATAAGACAAGTCCCAAAAATTGACCGCTTCTTCTAGATGTTCTTCTCACGGGTTCTTAATTTACGCCCCTTCCCAAGCACAACATCGATATCCTTAACCATATCATAGACCTCTTTCCTCTAAAACCCTTGAGCTGAATCGTTCTCCTTATTTCCGTCGAATTGTTTTTTCATCTTGCGGTATGGGTGACTCTGGTAAGGAACCTACGGTGACGATATACACGCTTTCTGTGAGTTGTTCAAACCATACACTCTCTGAGCATCTAAGCAAAGTCGATGAGCTTTGGCTCCTTTTGTACCGGCTTGAAGACAGTTACCAAGGGCGGAAAAATCATTGATGGTGCGAGAACAACATGGCGCGTAAAGTGAAGTTCTCTCGCTTGTACGCATCCCATACCTGCACCCTTCGCTCCACAAAGGTCACAAGATCTTCCAAAATGGTGCTAGGTACACATCAATATCATTCCCGTGTTGCTTCGCCCTTGGATAAGTAGTGACATCAAAATGTACTTCCGCATCATACACACGGCCAAGGAGGAAGGTTGTACATACATAGATTCACGGGCCAAAAGTGCTATCGTCGCTTGCTCATGTTACCGAAAGGATTCATTCCATCTGTACTCAACCCTAACCTTATGTTTCTCGGTTCCGCATCAACTCTTGAAGCTCGATCGAACTTTCTCCACTAGGCGTAATCAGCAGGTGTCTTAGCTTTTCACCTCTCTTACGCTCCTCTGAGTGCCAACGTAGCAATCTTACCTCCTTTGGGTTCGCAAATAAACGCTTCAAACGTGGGATCACAGGCAGATACCACAACATCTTAGCAGGAGGTCCTTGCTTCACCTTAGCAGTATTTTGACGCTTGTATCGGATGCTTTGCACACGGACATACATGCATGTCTGCATACTCTTTACTAGAGAGGATACAATCGTTAGGACATGCATGTATTCTTTCTACTTCCATTCCCAATGGACAAATAACCTTCCTTGCTTGATAGGTGGTGTTGGGCAACACGCTTCCCTCGGAAGGATGTCCGCTAGAGACCTAACAACGCCGTGAAACTCTTATCGGACCAACCATTGCTTGTCTTCAATTTCAGCAGCTCAAGCACGCTTGACAACCTTGTATATTCCGCTTGCAACCAGGAACAAAGGTCTCACCGAGTCCTCCCTTAAGCCCTCGAATTTACAAAACTCTCTCTCATCAGTAGTTCTCTTACGATCGCGTAGCATCCGATCCAGATTGTCATCGTATGACCTATCCTCATCAAAAGCAATCTGATCCACATCCGCATATCGTTGACTTCTTGGCGATGCCGTCATTACTAACTTCATGTGTAATAATCTGCTCTTCACCGTGGTCGTCCAACATGTATACCCTTTTTGAAACCCTTCAATCAAGTGTGCTTCTATTTGCGCGTTGTTAAACATCTTGATTACACGCAATCAATGCATGGACAAGACATAAAATTTATCCTTCTTCAACATATCCTGCTCAACGGCTCTTCTAAAAGCAACTATGCCATTAATGTACTCTTGACTCACACGGTTCACACTTGTACATCCAGCCGATCCATCTACACTACGCATGTAACAAATTAGTGTCAAAATTGATTAGCGATTAATTTATAGCAAACATAAAGGGTTATAGATCGTTACCCTCGAAGCTCACGAAGAAAATGCGATTCCTCTCCTTTCCTTCTCCTCTCTAAGGTGGCGCAATGGGGGAGGAGGCGGCGGGTGTTGGAGGCGCTAGGGGCAAGGGTACAACCTTCTCCTCTCTAAGCTAGCGCAACGGATAATTATTGATTATCTGCATGATTGTTGATTAGATACGAGACAAAAGACAAGAGGAAGATCCTAATAACTAGCAAGTTGGTCACGATTATGCTGGTCTCCGCTTTTGATATAATTGAAACAATAAACCACCGTGATGACGCTTTCTTCATGGATATAAATGGAGGAAATATAAAATAGATCATTGCACATGTGACTTATCTTGGTGTGTCATAAATTCTTCTTTTTAACTGTTCTAGAAAACTACTCATGAAATTAGTTACGATTAAGACTTTCACTTCTTTGCGCACTTACTCGCTTTTGTCTCATCGTTGCACAAAGGAATTACACCAGATTAATTAAAGGCTACATGTTTTGCTTTTCATTTTCTCGAATTAGGGTCCATCAAATTGAGAGCTAGATGTACGCTTTTGCCTTTTCCCATCAAGTAGTATTAATTGAAACTTAAACCCTATGCTTCCGATTAAGGAATACAACAAAGAAAACAAAATATTAGGGTCTATGTACAGAGTAGCAAAATAAGGAAATTCACTAATCAATAGAGTGGATAAAGGATAATCAAGATACTTCATCTGCTTAATTAGAGGAGGAGCCGCAAGTTGGAGGAGCTAGGCAGAAAGTGGCTTGGCACTGGGAGGAAGCTAGCTAGCAGATCTAAGTGGAGCCCAACAAATAGGGCCGTTGATTATCCAAACATGCAGAGGCAAAGGCAGAGAGGCACAAGCAGCGAAAGGCGGCAAACCAAGGCAAGGCGGCGAGGGATGTGTCGCGCTCAATTTATACCCAGCGAGGATATCACGACGGTTCTCAATAAAACCGCTCGTGATAATTAGTTATCACGAGCGGTTCTCGTCAAACCGCTCAGATAATATCACGATTTGTTCTCACTAAAACCGCTCGCGATAATCTCAATCACGCAGCGGTCCTTATTAAGAACCGTCGTGATATTACGACGGTTCTATAATAGAACCGCTCGTGATTGAGATTATCACGCAGGCGGTTTGTGAATAGAACCGTCGTAATATCACGACGGTTCTATTTACAAACCGTCGTGATAGGCTTCGCGCCACCCGCAGTTCAATACCCAACAATAGGCGGTTCCAAAGGAACCGCTCGTGATGGGGCGCCTACTATAGCCTGTTTTGTAGTAGTGATTTGTGTCATCAGCACATGATAATCATGAGACTTCATACCAATTAATTTCAAATCTTGCATAGAAACAAGTTTCTTAATGTTAACGGAGTAACCAGATGGGACTTTCACACCATGCAAGCTTTGGCACAGTTCATTTCTCTCGCCCTTAGACATAGTGTAGCAAGCTGGTGGAAGGTACGTTCGTCTTTTATCAGTCTCTTTCGGTGCTAACTCGGTCCTTATGTTCTTACCAACCAAGTCACGCCGTGCGTTAATACCATCCTTTGTTTTGCCACTAATGTTTAGTAAGAGACCAATCAAGCTATCACATACATTCTTCTCCACATGCATGATGTCGATGTAGTGGTGAACTTCTAAGTGCTCCCAATAAGGCAAGTCTTAAAAAATTGACCACTTCTTCCAGATGTTCTTCTGACGGGTTCTTAATTTACGTCACTTCTCTAGCACAACATTGATATCCTTAACCATATCATAGACCTCTTTCCCTCTAAAATCCCTTGGAGCTGAACCGTCCTCCTTATTTCCGACGAATTGTTTCTTCATCTTGCGGTATGGGTGACTCCTGGGAAGGAACCTACGGTGACGCATATACACAGTTTTACGCGAGTTGTTTAGCCATACACTCTCTGTAGCATCTAAGCAGTGCGGACGGACTTTGGCTCCTTTTGTACTGAAGCCCGACAGGTTACCAAGGGCAGGAAAAATCATTGATGATGCAGAACAACATGACGCGTAAAGTGAAGTTCTCTCGTTTGTACGCATCACATACATGTACCCCTTTGTTCCACAGTGTCACAAGATCTTCCAGCAATGGTGCTAGGTACACATCAATATCATTCCCAAGTTGCTTTGGCCCTTCGATAAGTAGTGACATCAAAATGTACTTCCGCTTCATACACAGCCACGGAGGAAGGTTGTACATATATAGATTCACAGGCCAGGTGTTATGTCGGCTGCTCATGTTACCGAAAGGATTCATTCCATCGGTACTCAACCCTAACCTTATGTTCCTCAGTTCTGCACCGAACTCTTCGAAGCTTCGATCGAAGTTTCTCCACTGGATAGAATCAGTAGGGTGTCTTAGCTTTTCATCTTTCTTACGCTCCTCCGAGTGCCAACGCAGCAATCTTGCCTCCTTTGGGTTCGCAAATAAACGCTTCAAACGTGAGATCACAGGCAGATACCACAACATCTTAGCAGGAGGTCCTTGCTTCACCTTAGCAGTTTTCTGACGCTTGTATCGGGATGCTTTGCACACGGAATATACATGCATGTCTGCATACTTTTTACGGTAGAGGATACAATTGTTCGGACATGCATGTATTCTTTCTACTTCCATTCCCAATGAACAAAGAACCTTCTTTGCTTGGTAGGTGGTGTTGGGCAACACGTTCCCTCCGGAAGGATGTCCGCTAGGAGACCTAACAATGCCGTGAAACTCTTTCTCGGCGATGCCGTCATTATTAACTTCCGGTATAATCTGCTCTTCACCGTGACTGGTCCAACATGTATACCCTTTTTTGAAACCCCTTCGAATCAAGTGCGCTTCGATTTGCATCGGGTTGTTAAACATCTTCAGATTACTACAATCAATGCATGGACAGTATATAAAATTTATCCCCTTCTTCAACATATCCTGCTCGGCGGCTCTTCGAAAAGAAACCACACCATTAATATACTCTTGACTCACACGGTTCACACCGTACATCCAGTTTCGGTCCATCTACGATACGCATGTAATAAATTAGTGTTAAATTAGATTAATTAACCGCAATTACGTACTCTTCCTATTTACCAAACATACTCAAATTGATTAGCGATTAATTTATAGCAAACATAAAGGGTTATAGATCGTTACCCTCGGAGCTCACGACGAAAATACTAAATATCTCTCGGGAATCCTCGCCTTCTCCTCCCTTCCCTCTCTGTCACGGCGCAATGGGCTTCCTATTTACCAAACATACTTAAATTGATTAGCGATTAATTTATAGCAAACATAAAGGGTTATAGATTGTTACCCTCGGAGCTCACGATGAAAATACCAAATATCTCTCGAGAATCCACTCCTTCTCCTCCCTTCCTCTTCTCCTTCTCCTCCCTTCCCTCTCTGTCGGCGGCGCAATGGGGAAGGGCCTGGTGGCGGCGGCTCAAATGGGAATGGGCAGGGGCGGTCTGTCGGAACCAGGTATTTGTATTGGCAGCCTATCACAAATGGTTTTTTAATAGAACCGTTGGTGATAGTTCACAGACGGTCTTTGTTGACAATCGTTTGTGGTACCAGAGATTATCACAGACGGTTTTTTAATAGAACCGTCTGTGATAGTTCACAGATGGTCTTTGTTAAAAACCGTCTGTGATACTGGAGATTATCACAGACGGTTCTCAACAAAGAGCGTCTATGAACGATCACAGTCGGTTCTATTAAAAAACCATCTGTGATAGGTGTCTATCACAGACAGTTCATAATAAAAATCGTCTATGATAGGTTTGGTACTGCCCCGACAGATTTAACACGCGAGCGGTTCTGTTGAACTGCTCAGGATATTCATCACGCATTTATTCCAAAGGAACCGTCTGTGATGAGGCGTCTTCTATAGCTTGTTTTGTAGTAGTGAACCTACCTTGACACCTTAGATAAAAATCTAGTTTATGTATTAGTATGAACTAGAACATTTTGGGAAAAGTTATGCTTAGTCATGCTTAGACCCAAAATTGTTTCGATTTGGGAATTTTCAGCCAAACATCAAATGTTGTTTAAATTGTATCCATAGCATTTGTGTGACATGGAAGTTTGCAAATAATTTTAGAAAATAAAATAAAATCAAAAATTGGTTTGGACTTGGGCGAAACGGATAGTTGGTGGGTGCAAGTTTATGCACGGGCTCAATGCAACGAATGGTTGAGGCCTAGGGATTGTTTTGGAAGTCACCCAGTCAATTAAGGACCAGTCTACGAGCTGCGGATTATTAAGCCAAAATCGTACTACCACAAGTCTCAAGTGGGACAGACCTAGCTAACTAATTTGCAAGGTTTCAATGTGGTGGTGCCATCCGGTTGTGTGGGTGTCGTGAAGACTTATTGTTAATACTCACATGGCACAAGAGGGGGTTATCGTTTGGTGCAAATCCTATGGTAGCGAAACCTTAGCGGGCATAACTACGTTGGGATAGCGCATTATAAAGGCCTTGTGATAATCACTTAGTCGCACAGCTTCAGAAGTGTGTTAGACGGACATTACAAGTTGATTATCTCTTGTGGGTAAAGTTGTACAACCTCTGTAGAGTGTCAATCTTTTCGAATAGCCGTGTCCACGGTCATGGAGATGCTGAGCAAAGCCTTTCATAGATTAGACTATGATTTTGTTTTAAAATGGTTTGACGAAATGATTTCATGGATGTTTATTCCATGTGGGAAATTTGGGCAGAAAACCTGGTGTAAGGGAGTAGTCCTTCACCACTTGTGTATATAGATTTATCCTACACTTGAGAAATAATGATTAAAAATAAAATTTGATTTTAGTTATAGTGTAACTGCTTTTGAACTTAGTATTGTATTTAAATTGTCAAATATTGCTTTTGCACAAATAACCCTATAAGCCTTCCTTGATAACATCCATGCATGCATTAACTCTGTTATTGGGTGTAACTTGCGAGCACGGAAGTTGTGCTTATCCTTGCTTGATGCAAATAAATTTCAGAGGAGAAGGACTTCGCTACTGGTGTGGATCTCGACGACTAGGCCGCTATCCTAGTCGATTGCCTGTGGCAGATCAGTTGGACTCCACTACTTCTTTGTCTTCCACTGTGTTTCTTTATTGTTGGCTTGTAAGCCTTTCTTGTAATAAACTCTGTTGATTATTAATAAAGTTGTGCGATTTAATCTATTTACTGTGTGAACTAGCTACTGATCATGGGACTAGTTCAGAAATACACAGAGAATTTGGGGGTTACTCTCGGGTCCGACATGTCAGCAAAAGGAGTTGCTGTCAATCCTATCAAGGTTCAGGACGTGCTCAATTGGGAGTCACCCAAGTCAGCGCCTCAGCTCAGAAGCTTCCTTGGAATGGCCGGTTACTACCGAAGGTTTATAGAAGGGTTCTCCAAGATAGCAAGACCTCTCACCCAGTTGCTAAAGAAGAAAAAGAAGTATGCTTGGACGCCAGCATGTGAGCAAAGTTTTCAAGAGCTAAAGGAGGACCACCGCTCTGGTGTTGGTCTTGCCTGATGTCCGAAAGGATTTTGAGGTCTTCTGTGATGCCTCACAACAAGGTCTTAGATGTGTCCTAATGCAAGAAAGGAAGGTAGTAGCTTACGCTTCCCGTCAGTTAAAGCCTCATGAGGTCAATTACCCCACTCATGACCTAGAATTGGTTGCCGTAGTGCATGCTTTGAAGATTTGGCGTCATTACCTCATTGGTAATCGCTGTGAAGTCTACACCAACTATAAAAGCTTAAAGTACATCTTCACTCAAACTGATCTTAATATGAGGCAAAGAAGATGGTTGGAATTGATCAAAGACTACAACTTGGGAATCCATTACCATCCAGAAAAGGCTAATGTGGTAGCCGCTGCTTTAAGTAGGAAGGTCTACTTCAATACTTTGATGATCAAGGAAGGTCAGCCCACATTGTACGAAGAATTTCAAAAGCTCAAGCTGGAATTAGTTGAAGAAGGTTACCTAGCTGCTCTGCAATTGCAACCAACCCCCAAGACCAGATCCGAAAAGCCCAAAGAGAGGATGCAGACGTCTTGGAGATCAAAAGAAACATGAAGAAGGGTGCATTCTCAAGATTTTCCGAAGATGAGCAAGAACCATCTGGTTTGATAAGCGCATTTGTGTACCAGACCAGGAAGAACTCAAGCAGTTGATACTCAAAGAAACTCATGAGACTTTGTACTCCATCCACCCCGGGAGCACTAAGATGTATCAAGACCTCAAGGAAATGTACTGGTGGCCTAGAATGAAGCGCGAGATCGCTGAGTATGTAGCCCAATGTGATGTGTGTCGGCGAGTTAAAGCCGAGCATCAAAGACCCGCTGGACTCCTACAACCCTTGAACATACCTAAATGGAAATGGGAAGAGATTGGTATGGACTTTATCACTGGTCTGCCAAGAACCCAAGCTAGATATGACTCTATCTGGGTAATTATAGATCGTTTGACAAAAGTTACACACTTCATCCCGGTTAAGACCACCTACTCAGGAGGTAGACTTGCAAAGCTGTATATGGCTAAGATAGTATGCCAGCATGGAGTACCCAAGAAGATCATGTTGGATCGAGGATCTCAGTTCACCTCCAGGTTTTGGTAAAAGCTGCACAGTTCTTTGGGTACAAATTTGAATTTCAATACAACTTACCATCCTCAGACAGATGGGCGAACAGAAAGAGTAAACCAAATCCTAGAAGACATGTTGAGAGCCAGCGCTCTTGAGAACCAGGCCAGCTGGGATAGAATGTTGTCGTATGCAGAATTTTCTTACAATAATAGCTATCAAGCAAGTTTGTAGATATCCTCATTTGAAGCCCTTTATGGAAGAAAGTGTAGAACACCCTTGTATTGGACAGAAGCAGGAGAAGGACAAGTGCTTGGACCTGATATCTTGAAAGAAACCGAAGAACAAGTTAAGTCGACCAGAGAAAAGCTCAGAACAGCTAGTCTAGACAAAAAAGCTATGCGGATAACCGACTCTGAGAATTAGCCTTTGCACCAGGCGATCATGTGCATCTAAAGGTTTCACCTCTCAAAGGAATGCGTCATTTTCGAGTAAGTGGGAAGCTTGCACCTCGATACATTGGACCTTTCCCAATTTTAGATAGAAGGGGAGAAGTTTCTTACCAATTGGACCTCCCACCCCGGTTGTCCGACGTACATGATGTCTTCCACGTGTCGCAGTTGAAGAAATGTCTATGTGTGCCAGAGGAACAGATGCCCGTAGAAGCCATGGACCTGCAGCAAGACCTCACCTACCAGGAGCAACCCATCAAGATTTTGGCAGTGTCCGAGCGAGTGACAAGGACCAAGGTCATCCGTTTCTGTAAAGTCTAGTGGAGAAATCACACTGAAGATGAAGCTACCTGAGAGCGTGAAGAGGACTTGAAGGCCGAGTTCCCGCGCCTATTCTCTAGTCAGTCCGAATCTCGGGGTTGAGATTCCCTTTAAGGGGGGTAGGTTTGTAACGTCCCAATTTTTCGGAGTTTCTAGGATTTTTGAAAATAAAAACAACCATTTGGTTTGTTGAATTTCTCAAGCTTAACTTGGAGATTTTGGAAATTTGCAGCGGTTTAATATGAATTAATCTAACTTTAACTAATTCGAGATTGGTTTTTCTGGAGTTGCTGGAGCTCTCTGGTGTTGAACTCCCTCTCAGTCCAGACCTCCCTCTCATTTGGACCTCCCTCTCAGTTCAGACCTCCCTCTCGTTTGGACCTCCCCCTCGGTCCAAGACCTCTTGGGTGATCCTGGAGACTTGCCACGACCACCCCTTTGGTCACGACCACCCCTCGGGTCACGACCACCATCTTAGACTTTTTGCAAAGACCACCCCTTGGGTCACGACCACCCCTTGGGTCATGACCTCCTCCTTGGTCTCGACCTCCCCTTTGGTTGGACCACCCTTTCGAGTTTTTGACTGGCCCCACCTGTCAGCTCTGTTCACCTTCTCTGTTCTCCCGTTGCGTCACTGCTGACACAAAGGTCCTTGAGCATTAAATGTTGTTGTGTCGCATTAAATGCTGCTACTTTTGCAGTACCCGTTTCTCCCTCTTGTCTCCTCCCAGACTTGCCCCCATCTCCTCCTTCACCTACTCTTGACCGCGTGTGCTTCTGAGTTTCTCAGGAGCTCTTCCCACCTCCCCTAACTACAAAAGCCTGAGTAGCCCTCTCTTTCATCTTTTGCTCACCCAGCTCTCCTGCTCTCACCCTATGCCTCTGTGCTTGGAGTTTCGCCAGAGTCTGCTGAAGCTGCGTCGTCGCCTCCTCGTTGCCAAGGAGTTCGCTGGAGCCCTGCGCCGTCACCACCGCACCGCCGAAGAGTTCACTAGAGCACCCGCGCCATTCGCCATCCTTCTCCAGTCCCTCTCCCTCTCTCATTTTCTCTATATCCAGGTGAGTTTCTCCATGCCCTGTTCTCCTTTTGCTCGCATGACCACGTTGCGTGGTTGTATCTTTTTCACAATCACGTTGCATAGTTGTGTCCCTTTTACGACCACGTTGAGTAGTCGTATCCTTCGTTGAACCTCTTCATGACCTCCTCCTTTGGACCTCCTCCTCAGGACCTCCTCCCTTGACCTCCTTAGGACCTCCTCCTCAGGACCTCCTCCCGAGAGCCCGTTTCTATTTCTGTGCTTTTCTTTTGGTTTTAGATTTTGGTTTTCATTTGGATTTGTTGTACTTATTTGGCTCTTTTCGCACGTGTAGATTCTGGCTTCTCCGAAGAGTTCTTGGACCCGACGACCTCTATCGAAGAACCTCAGCTCTGCAACGAAGGCAAGTCGTAGACCTTTGATCATGCCGTTCCCAGTTTGCAAAATTATATTGTTTTATACCAACATGTATGGCTATTTGTATAAAAATAGTTTGGGAATTAGCTAAACACCTACTCGACAGTATGACTCCTTGAACACTTGTGCTCGACATGATGACATGTACCCTTGGACACCATAGGTGGGTAATCTTAGTTGGACATTCTTATCGTGATAACCAACAAGGGTGCGTATATTGCTTAGACCTGCTTAGTTATGCGTTGTCTCTCGATCACCTGTTTCAATATTGATAAATTTGACTAAGAGATTATGAAATTGTGGCATGTGTTGCCCTGGCATGCATTGCCCTGGATGGGTGGCCGCTAATAAAACTTGTTGTGCCATGACCAGGGTGGTCATTTGGTCGGGTTGAGCCTCAAAATGTTTTTTCTCGGGCGAGTGATCGTGCAGTAAAGGGGGTGCAGGAAGCACACTGGGTGAGGAGGTCTCGCCTGAGAAACCACTAAGGACTTAACCTTGTAAGCCATTGATCCGGGCCATACCGTGCGACCACAAGTCAATACTAGGGTGGAACTGGCCAACTAATTGGCAATGCTTTGATTTCGTTCCGTTTTGGTGGAAGTGTGTAAGACCTGGGATATACATACACACTTGGTGAAAGAGGGGGCCAGGAAGACGAAACCTTAGCGAGCGAAACTAAGTCAAGGCAGAACCTTGTAAAGGCCTTGTCATGTTCTCTAGCCTGCTTACCTAAGGTCGTGAGAAGGGGCATCGACGGGTGCCAGACAAACTAGAGAGGTCGTGTCTTATGGGTAAAGCTGTACAACCTCTGTAGAGTGTAAATCTATTCGAATAGCCATGTCCCCAGTTATGGACATGCCTGGTGATTTCACGTAAGGGGTAGACTTTCTCAAAATTGTTGGTCTTGGTTGGCTCCAAGTGGTCTGGGTGACCAGGTTGGTCACGAGAGGTCTGGACAGTGATTAGGGTGGTCATATGTTGTTTTCAAATAAACTTGTTTACTTATGTATTAATATTTCAACTTGTGCTTTGCAATCTACCTACTGTATTTCAAGTCAATATTGCTTTCTGCAAAGTAACCATAAAGACCTCCTTGTCAAGCCTTGCATGAATACTATTTGCATACATTTCCCTACAGCTTGCTGAGTACATTCAAAGTACTCACAGCTATGTGCCCTCTGGTTGATCAGCAGCTGAAGAAGACGTCCCAGGGAGCTCCGACCTCTGGAAAGAGGAGGTCTTCGAAGACCTTGCGTGCTAGGACGTCCTCCACTCGATTGCCTGTGGGCATGTCGAATGGCCTCCACGTGTTCTTTTGTTTCTGCTGTGAGCTCTTTTGTTGTAGCCCTGTGCGGCAGACCTCTGTAAAAAGTTTAGCCATAAGGTCTTTTGCTTATATTATGGTTAATTGGTCTGCTTCATCTATAGTTTGTTATATGGCTGTGATTACATCATTGTTGAACTGTGCGGACTAGCGACTGATTGTGGGACTAGTCTAGTTTGCACAGTGGGTCCCGGGGGTTGCTACCCAGGGCGTGACACAATACAAGTGTCATTCAGATTGTTAGTGATCCAGTGAAGCATGAGCTGACAAAACACATTAGTGTTGATGCATTCTTCACACGATCTCACTGTTAGCAGTCGACCATCGCCCTCATGTATGTTCCCTTAGAGCTTCAAGTTGCAGATCTCTTCACTAAAGCTCAAACTAGAGAACAACATCAGCTTTATCTACTCAAACTCAGTGCATCCGATCCTCCTGATCCACCTTGAGTTTGAAAGGGGTGTTAAAGTATTGTGCATACTCTTTCTCTCTGGTCCATATAGCCCATGAGGTCCATGTAACATTGTCTATATATACTCTCTAAATCAATGAATAAGATGTAGAGTTGTGAATAGCAAAACCTCATCTCTTCCAAAATCTAACATGTATGATAATACAATAGGGATGATACATAATCGATGAACTTAAATTTGAATAATAATGTTGTTTGGTCTCTATTATAGAATACATGAGCTATCCCCTTTATAACTATTGAAGGGGTGACAGTTAATATTGCTAAAAGCGCCTCTAATCTTCATGTACGTTCCTATGTTGAGTCTTGAACAGTCACGTCTCTTAGCCAACCGTCGTAAGTTGCCAGATGCGTCAATAACAGCTCTTACATTAGTCAAGTGGGAAACTGTCATGTCTTCCGACCAATTCGCTGGTCGGGGATTGCCTAAAACCGTATGGCTGGTCGAATCGTATCCCTATCTAGTTGTCTCATGAGTCAAACTGGTCGTCAACCAGTTTGGCCGTAGTAAAGGGTATTAGGCTTCCTTTAAGTATTGGTTGTAGGTTCATAACCGTTTTAGAGTTAGTTTATGATATATGAGCATATTTTGATAGAGACTCTGACTTTGACAAAAATGTTGACATAATCAAGAATCCCCATCACTCATCAGATGCAACAATGTTTACTGTTTAGCATGAAAACCTCCTTATATGAACATTAATAGCTTACAAGTCTTCTTCTTCTATGGAATTAACGAACACCACTGTCTATATACAAGTTAATGATTGCTTGCCATACATGCAAGTCAAATTCTTACTGATATCAGTATATCGGTATATCTGAGTGAACCATGCAAATCCATCGGCTATACTAATGGGCGATGTTGTTGCACCATATGGCGCCCAACAAATCAAATATATAGCATATACACATCGGATCCGGATAAGATGTTTAGAGTGTCTATATAAAGAGTATTGTTTTCGATCTTGTTGAAATTTTTAACCATGACAAGTGACGGTATTATGCACACTTGACACGACTTTGTCATGGTGATTTCTTCAATCAGCACAGCTGAGTTTAAAAGGACGACCAAATAATGCATGTACGCGACTATACACAGTAAGTTCAGCTCAGAGTCTCGCGTATGCTCTGATCTACCGTTGGAACATGTGGCAGCCCTAAGTAGGAGAAAGACGATCACACACAAAAGCACACGAGTGACATAAGGATCTGTTTATGAGGTTCGGCAAGTCTATGTTCCCTGGGAGCCGAATTACGGTGGTTTTGTTCGTACGAGGAGTTTTTTTTTCACGATTAGGGTTACAAGAGGTCGACGGTATATATTTATACCCCGGTTACATATTCGACTCAAACACTTAGTCCGTATCAGTCCCTTTCTTTTGCCATATATGAGTTATACACAACAAATCTCCATCTTAACGAATACACCACCTTGAAGACACACAACTCCACTTTGATTAATACACCACCTTGAAAAACAAAGAAAACGCCTTAACAATCCTTACGCATCCATGAACTATGGGTTACCTTCATGCTCAACAGCATGTGATTCCCAATAAGTTTAGGCAATGCTCAAACTTGTTGGTGGTGACGGGCTTGGTTAACATATCCGCATCATTATTATCAGTGTGCACCTTCATCAAATCAATCTCTCTAGCTAGAGCTAATCAACTCTCTGATTCTGTGATACCTTACATAAATGTGCTTCATCCTGACATGATATTGTTGATTCCTGACCATTTTTTTTTTAAGAAAGGAAGTAACAACTCCCGGTCTCTGCACCAATTAAGGATGCACACAGCCAAATAGGCATCCAAATTCGCCTAGAAGAGGACTAGAACCTGGGTGGTGGAGGTGTACACCCACACCTTCCCACCAACTGAGCTAGGCTCAGTTCCCTAATTCCTGACCAAATAAATTGCACTCTAACTATCACAGCGGACCTGAAACTCACCATGCTCAATGCCTGATTCTTTCACTAGTCCTGCAAGCCATAACACCTCCTTAGCAACTTCAGTTACAACGATGTGCTCCATCTTAGTTGTAGACCCAATAAATAGACCCTCCACCTAGCCCCTTCCGTTTGCTATATACAAGCTATACACAAAACCTACTTCATGATCGCCATGTCCCAGGCATTGTGCATTTGTGCATGATCATCCTAGCTTCAGAGCTCTGACACAGACAAAACAAACGAAAATTATGGCTCCCACTATGCATCTGAACACATTAGCTTGAATTTTAAATTCTTATATATACTGCTTACACATCGAATATACTGTATTTCAGTAGTAGTCTCGGAGTATAGCAGCTCGGATAGCATATACTAGCTCTATGTAAGAGAGTAAATTCCATTGGAGCCCCTAAACTTGCGCGACTGTACGTGTCATTTAACCTCATAATAAGTTCTGGTGCAAGCTACTCATTGTCAGATACAGTACGTACATACAGCTCGGATCTCTATGTGCCAGAGTAAATATAATCTTGAACTGTCGCCTGATACGTACTGTTTGGGCACCAATTTTTTTTTTCATGAGGGTCAAACTACAAAGCAACATCGTACATGATCTTGCGAGATTCCACACCATATGGTCGACAGTGACGTAGCTGATATATTACGCGTACAGCAAGCTGACAAATGCGCCGTTATTCGTCCAATCGTCCTCGATCGAATGGCAACAGACCAGCGGTCCAGCGCGTCTCATTGTCGATCACATGCCATACACAGTTACACGCACACGGCTAATTAATTGAATCGCGAGCGATACTACCTAACTCGGCGCGCGGTGTTCGGCGCGCGTGGATGTCTCGATGCCGTAGCGATCACGGAGTTAATTGACGTTGGTGTGTGCCAAGGTTCAAACATGTCGGCTCTCGATTGCATCCAAGATCAGCCGGGACGAGAACGACGAGGTGGTGATTCGGATCGGCGGACTGTAGCGCTTGGACTAGACCGGTAGGGATCAGCAAGGTTCGATGGCTACGTACAATACGCGCTAGCTAGATCTCTGCGACGTATATATATGCAGCCTTCGATCCAGGAATTATACAGCTAGCTAAGCTAACTCACCCGTTGTACGACCGAGATCGCTGTGTTGGATCTTCCTCGATGGCAATGAGGATCGAGAGCGATACATAAAGAGAGAATAGTGATCACTTCACTTGTCTTTTACCTACTATGTCACTTAAAATTCTAGTTAGAGGAAAGATAATGTAAAAGGAGAGAATATATCATCTCTAGACAAGCTGGGCACGCAAACCATCGTAAATTGTGAGTGTGTAATAAGAGAATTGTGTTGAAAATGAATGATTTTATAGATAAATTATTAAAGATGTTATCTCTAAGTGGTTGTTTGGATCTCAAGAATAAGAAATGAGTTTTAAGAGAACTAGTTTTAGAAGAATTTTTAGTAAAACTGGTTTTAAGTTGTTATTCTGTTAGAATGAATTTATAGATTATTTTGTTTGGATCAGAAAAAATAAAATAAGGTTACACTAATTTCGTGTTTGGCTCACCTTCTCACCGATTAACTCACGCAACACTCCCCACCCCACGCGCTCTCTCTCTCTCTCTCTCTCTCTCTCTCTTCTCCCAATTCCTTCGAACGATTCTCCCCTTTCAAGACGAGGCTGCCTGCCCCAGCCGCTTGCGCCAAGCCGCCAAGCTTGCTGCATTAGCCCTTCTTCTGGACTCTCCTTCCCCTCCTGTGCCGACCGCCAAGCCGCCGATGCCGCGCTCGTCGATCCGGCCGTCCGACGACCTATTCTCCCCGCTGCTCGTGTCCTTATATGTTCCTGAGCCCTCTCTCTATTATCCCTCATACAATTTCGATTTGCCTCCACAGGAACATTGTCGTCGGCCATCTTCTCCGCCTCCGGCCCAAGCCGCCGCTACTGACGCCATCATCGCTCCGGAGCGGTCCCCTTCAATTCCTCTGAACATGAGCACCCTTGCGCCTCCTCCGACCTCCCACAACCGTTGATTGGAGCTCTCCCCTACCATCACGCCGCCCCACGGCCAACCACCTACACCGCCGCCGGTGCACACGGCAATTAAGCTGGCCCCCTCATCCACCACCAATGCACGGTGAGTTACTCTCATCCATGGGGTGCTTGTGCTTTCCCCAATATTTTCCCTATGCCCTTCCAAAGACCGCCAGAACTCCTCCCTCCCAGCTCGACAACGACACACGCCTGCCTCGACCACAACCGTTGCACGAGCTACGCCGCCGTCTCGCCCTCCGTCCGGCCATGGCTGAGCTAGATGAGCTCCACATCTCCCTCCAGCCATGCATTGTACATTTATTTTTGATAAAGTCTATTCTTTATTGATGAATGGTTTTGCTGTTTATTTCTTTAGGTTGTGAAAGTGGCGATTTTGGTGTAGCTCGGTTCGTGATCAAGGAGATATCATGACGGCTTAAACTGGAACATACAGATGGATGGCACCTGAGGTACAACTCTATTTGCTGGAGCAATGTAATCTACTAAAACTAACTTGAGTTAGAAACTCAGTTCCAAATTTGGAGTAGTTTATTATTTCAATGATCCTGAGTAATCAATGGTTGTGATATATCATATATATGTAGTTTACAGTGACTACTAAGTAATGAGATGAAAATGTTAAATTCCTTGCTAATATATCTTTGATGATGCATGCTTAGGTTATAAATCAACAACCATATGATAAACAAAGCAGATGTGTTCAGTCTGTAAAGATTAAATTGTAATCATCATTTGTAGTCCTCCAAACAAAATCAAAGCACATAATATAATGATTAATCATCTTGGCTTAGTTGAGTTGTACGCCGTTGATGATTACTCCACAACTGTTGAGAAATGCTTGCTCGAATTTGCTCACCGGCAGCTCGTTCATCATCTCGTAAATTTGTTTGACTTCTTACTTGTTGATCACCACGGTCACCATCTCGCCAGGATCCTCATGCTCATAAAGCCCAAACAACTCATCATTTCGTGCAACCTTCCTTATGAAGTTATGGATTATGCAATGTGCCATAACGATTTTTACTTGAGTCTCGAATGGATAAGGAATCCCACCTTTTACTTTTAAAATTGGGAAACGAGCTTTCTAAACACCAAAGGTGCGTTCAACCGCATTCCGTAGTTGTGCATGACAATGATTATATAAATCTTTCTCACCAGAATATCGCCGATTGATTCCTCGAAAAGAACCAATATGGTAGCGATCCCCACGATATGGTGCAATAAATTTTGGAGTATTGGCGTAGCCGGAATCAACTAGATAATATTTACCTACAAAAATAAATATTTATCACCTAATCAATATTTGCACAAATAATAGGCACTCCAATAGTTCACTCTTTTGTCCTTTTACCTTCTGGAACAGAAAAACCTTCATTTGTAATAGCCCATCTAAGAACGGCTTGATCCGATGCAGAACCTTCCCATCCGGCAGCAACATATGTGAATGTCATGTCAAATGAAACTGCTGCCATTACATTTTGAGAGGGAAACCATGCCTATTTCGAAAGGAGTTTGTTCTTGAGTTTGATTTTTGCCTCAATATCGCCCCATCAATTGCTCCAATACAATTACAGAGGGAATTTTTGTTAATTAGAATGAAAAATGGAAAAACAATCGACCTAGAAAATTTACCTTGAAATATGGGTAGAACCTTGGATCGCCTCTAATTTTCAGTGGAACCTCATTGGGTGGGTCTGTTATGTAAACATCATACAAACTATTAATGGCATCTAAAACTTTATTGAAGTGTCGACTAATTGTCTCTCTTGAATGTTGATATCTATCCTGCATAACACGATTCCTAACACTATGACCAATTGTATGCAAGAACATCACTAGTTGCTCATCCACTGCCATCCGTAGTGTATCCTTAAGTAAAATTTTCTCACACAATTCATTACGTAACAAGTAGTACGTGTGCTTATCAACACGGTTGATCAAAAATCGATTGATGCCCTTCCAACAATTCTCTCGTTCGCTGAGGACCAGTTAACTCAGAAGTATTACGACAGGTTTTGAATACTCTTGTGAAAAACATGTCACGAAACAATGACACTGCAGAAATATTGCTAATAAGCATTTTCTCAGAATCAGAAAATTCCTCATCTGACATTTCCTGCACAATTTAGAACAAATTCACAAATGACTGTAGGAAACAAATATATTTTGATGTGACCAAATTGAAATAATCAATAATGAAGCACCAGCACATGAAGCATTTAAAACTGAAATCAATAACTAAGCTTATTGTTATAAAATGCCAAAGATAGCTGAAATCAATAACTAAGCTTATTGTTGTACTACAAGCAGCTAAAGATCGAGTATCCGTTTAGTCCGCATCTCGTCATCCATCTCAATGAAAATCGCCCTTTGATCGGCATCTGAAAATGCTTTTGCGGCTTTTAGTTTTTTCTTTGACTCAAGATCCTTCATACTATATAACATCTTCATACATGCTTTCACCGAGTAAGCTTCATTTTGTTGTGCTATATTTTTCTTCATTTCAACCATGCTCATCGATGCCTGCGCAAGACGATCCATTGCGAGTACGGCATCATCAGCTGTGCGCTTTTGCCCTTTAGGATTATCGGGGGCTCCACTTCCATTAGCATCAAAGCACTTCATCTTTTTCTCTCCTAATTTTGAGGGTTTTTCAGTTTTCTGGGGATGAACAACAGGGCTAACATGTTTTTCAGGTGAATCAATGTCGTGTACTTCAACATCCTCATTCAGATCAATAAGTATAGATTTGCTTGCAGCCATTGCACCCTTTCCTTTGCTAGATATAGCATTAAATCCAGATGCTGTTGAACTAGCACATATCTCTTGAAGATATATCCAACTAGGCCACACTTTTTCGTGATATTCTTGAATTGAGCTATCTCTCTGCAATTAGTACATGTACCTGGTCATCCATATTTCTCTAAAAAAAAGATATATCAAATTACTTTATGTAGCACAAGACGAAACCCTTGATTTAAATAAAGCAGATGAGACTCTAGAGTGAAGTGCCTTGATGTCTTGTAATTTTATGAATTTCTATAGGTACAACAGAGGAGGATATATGACATAACAAATGTTCTGGAGGGTGTAGCTGTAATTGAAAAGAAACTGTAGAATATGATCAGTTGGAAGTAATTTCTTTCCATCCCTATGATATATATGTATGGGTACTATGGGTCAAGTTCAGGTTCTAATTTGTTGATTCTTGTTGAATTTCTTCAGAAGTATGCTGATGCAGAAAGTACTTAGAGAACTGCTCAAAAGGCAGAAGGCAAAATTGATTTCTAGTTTAGCAAAGGTAATATATTAGCATGCTTTACGCAACATTGTTAATTAACATCACTAGTTGGAAGTATATGTGTGCTAGTGGTATTCAACTTTGTCCAAGTTCAAGTCCTTATAGCATGTTTTTGCTTTCGTTCTAGCTTACAGCAATATATTTTTCTAGATTTTCCTACGTCGTGTTCATTTTGAATTGATGTTCATTTTGAATTGATTGGGTTAGCCACCATGTATGATCTGAAACCCTACACTGGTTTCTATTCAAAATTTAAGCAGTCTATTGCATAGTTTTGTCTTGTGGTGAATAATTTATTTCAAGGCATGTATGCTGTGCTATACTGCTATTGGTTATGTTCCATAGGGAATAGGATTTATCAGAGGACTAGAAATGTTATGTCTTTAACCTATGTTCTGCTGCTGATTACAATTAACATGATAATTTGTTGAGAAATGATTAGATGATTAGATCAAATTTCAAAGCACTGAGAGCCTCTACCTAATGAGGTGTCATTTCTTAACTTGGTTAGTTATTCAGAGCATGTTTGGATCATTTGATACTGTTATGGTGATATTTTTTGACGTTTCGTCTAGATCAAAGAATACCTGCGTGATTTCTGTGAATCATTTTGCTATGCTAGTTCTTATCATGATATGGCATTCTGACGGCTAAGTGCTTCAGCTACGATGACTCAAGCAGTGCAGATTTTATGAAGGTGTCGTGCAATCCAGTGATTGATTTTACTGCTATAAGTACAAGCATGAAAAGCAATGGATTGCTTGCCTCTCTGCAACAAACAGAATACCTGTAGCAGATTGAAGGGCACGAACAGACGTCTAAGATCACAGTCAGCGGTGGCGGCCTTCTTCCCGATCTGAATGCTCTCTATGCTCTCTGATCTGGATGGATTAGTTAGGCAATACAATACGCTATTAGTGATGGCCTTGTGTTGCTTCTTATAATGTGTAAAGTGAGATTGGGAGGAGAACGACTTACGCCCACGCAGCAGAATAGTTGCGATCAATTTTCTTGGAAGCCTTCTCCCTGATATGAGTGCTCTCTGCGTTGAATGCTCCCTGATTTTTATTAGATATGGCCTCCTATTGCTTCTTATAACCATGAGATTGAGATAACTGACTACCTGACGCACGCGCACAGCATAATAGGAAAGAAGAAATTATCTCAGCGCCAACAAACTACGCGCGCGCAGCAGAATAGGAAACCTGAGATTTTCCTTCGCGCCAACAAACTGCGCGCAGAGAACAGGTGCACGTCAAATTGGTTTTCTACAAAACGGCGTGGGGTAGTTTTTGGGAAAACATAAAATATGGGATTATGGAAAACCAGTATTACTTATCTAGAGAGTTAGTTACAAGATCCAAACATAGATTTCCTAAAACAATGCTAAAAACGGTTTTGGAAAAACCAGTTTTAACAAAACACAAGATCCAAACAAGGCCTAAGGTTGTCTGTAGATAAGTTGAAACCTTTAGAGACAACCCTAAGAGACAAATTATTGTACATATCCTAACGGTACGAGTGAACAGTTATGCTGCCAAATTTGGAGTAACTAGCAATTGTTCTCCGGGTGACAGGTGGGGCCCACGAGAGACATGGCGCAGTGATATACGCACACGTCAGCCCAGACGTACGGCGTGTAGGGAATTTTTACAGTTTGTCCGTGGGCACGGAATAATCCTGGGACTGGAGCTGGGTTTGGTTCCTGCTCACGCTCAGTGCTCACGGTCTTCAAGCGCCAGTGGCTGCCAGTGGCTCCAAGCTGGACCACCACGAAAGAAAGCGAAAAAGAAGAAAGCAACAGCGACGTAGCGATATCTTTTGGCCGGGCCGACTAGCTAGGCGTTGGACCACCCCCACCAAAATTGGGGGATGGAGTGGTGTCTTGACTCTTCGGAAGTTTGGTACAGGCATTCGGCGCGTTTATCGTTCAGGCCTCTTCTCGGGTGTTCGCATTTGAGCTTAAGCGTCAGTTTTGCTAAACATAGGATGGTTATCATCAAATATGTACTCATATGTAACCTATCTTCAGTCAGTTTTACATATATCAAATATTTGATGGTTAATTCTTATCGACCCCATGGATAGCAAACGCAAACTCCAAGCTTTTACCGTGGGAGAAAATGGCCAACCGAACCGAGACGAGACACGTACGGCAGAGAATGTGCGCCTGCTGCTGCCTTGTGACCTGCCCTGTACGTGGTCCTCGCCTGACCGGCCAACTAGCCGAACCCGACCCGATCATTTCGCCCGTCCCCAACCCACCGCCACCACCTCGAACGCTGCGCCGGAGACACCTCACGTGGCTCCTTCCGTACCCTATCACTGGCCGGCATCACCACCACATCCTTCCGCCTCCACCTCGTTCCGCGCGCGTGCGGTCGCGCCAGCCGCCAGGCCGTCCCCTGCCGCGGCCGGCGTCTGTCGGCCACCTGCCACCCACGCAGGGCGCACGCTGGCCATCCGCGCGGTGGCATGCACAGCGAGACCAACACGTACTCGCGCGGCTATGATGCATGCCGCTCCCCCAGCTCGGCCCACTCGAACCGCCGAGCCAGTGTGACACCACATGCGTGCATGCGATGCGAGCCCCGCGCGCGAGCCGCCCCCCCCACCCCGCGCGAGTTTCCCCCCGCTTTTACCGGTCATTGGGCGCGCGGCCTTGCTTTGGGCCGGCCAGACTGTTCACTTCCCTCTCTTCTCGTCCACTCCTCGCCACCCTTTACGTACGTTTGGCCCGCCAGTGCGCGATCCGGCATCATTGCGTTGTTAACCCCTCGGCTCTCGTCGCCTTTGGTTGGCTCTGTTACGTCGGGATCGGCGGTATCGTGTTTGGTTCAACATTATAGAGGAATGAGTGTGTTTGTTAATTTGGTACTCACGCCTCCGTCTTTTTTTGAGGTTCATGACATGTCATAGCAGAAACAGTGGTTATATATAGATCATGATGAATGTATAGTAGCTACGTACGTACATCTGTAGCGTAGGTTTTGGTGCGACGCGCGTTGTTTGAATCTCGGCTCGCGTAACGTGCGACGAGCAGCCGCCCTAGGTGTTCCCTGTTCGGACGTCAGAAGGCTGCTTTTGCAGTAGAATCCGTTGGATATTTAGGCAATATTTTAATTCCAATTGTTAACAGGAATTATATTTCGCAAATGAAAGGAGATTGACAGGTAAACCGAAGCAACTCAAGCTCAGATAAGTGTACGGCCTAGCAATAGCAGCGTAGCCAGCGGTCGCACAAAAGCTCTGTTTAAAAAATTTATTGCCGCTCAATGCAGTGAACTCTACGGCACTGATTCAAAGATACCCGCTTATCCTCTTTCCTGGTGCACGCTGAAGAGAAGGGATAACTTGGTTCGGTAGCACAGCATACCAACATAGTTAAAAAGAGATGAAGTACAAGAATGAGAGAAACTCAATTATCTTTAAACCTAACATCTCGGGATCTTTTAAGTACGAGATAATTACTCTCTAGTAACTATCTAATAAAGCCTATATTCAACCTCTGGTAACTACTAATTCAAAATCAATTAATGGTGATCTCAACCCTCACCTCTTTGACCGCGGCCTTGCATTCTTCGGTCTTCAAAAAAGAACCCACCCATGTCGGAGGTGGTGCTGGCGATCCGCTACTGCGTCCAGCGCACGACCAGCAGTAAGGGAGGGATAGCCATATCGGAAATTTGAAGCTGACTGCCCCACCTTCTGAAGGTATGTTTTTTAACGATGAACAAGGAGGGGCGGAAGCTGAAGATTTTTCAGGAGGCCCTTCAGCGAAAGGTTTTCGTCAGGGCTCATGCGCTGCAAATCCTTTTGGGAGGAGTCAGCGAAAATATTCTCAACCGCACCACATTACAGGCTGCTGCAGACTTCAATGGCGCAAATATGTCTACCCAATGTGGTTCGTTCACAACTCCAGAAAAGTTATATGCTTCAATTATGTTTCCCAGCCATGGAGAAAACGATGGAAGAAACCGTGTTTTGTGTTTGTATTTTTGGTGTTTCATTTTGCGTTCCTTTTCTGTTTCCTGCTTATGTATTACGTGAACCACTCCTTTCTTTAATGTAATGGCAGTGTTCTTGCTATTTCTAACAAAAAAAAAATCAATTATTGGTAATTAAGCAGTGTTTATCAGCTCGTGACTATATTGGTTTACGGCTCCGATCAGTGTATTTCGACTAGAGCTGGGACTTGGGCCGGGCTTTTTTGGGCTAGCCCGAAGCACGGTCTAGACACGGCACGGCATGGCACGCGTCCGGGCCGGCCGGCACGGCACGAACACCGGGCCGGGTTGGGCCTAAGAATGCGGCCCGTTGGGCGGCACGGCACGGCACGACCATTTGGGCCGTGCTTGGGCCGGCACGGTACGAAAAAAGCCCAATCCTCCAATCCCTCCTCCAGCCTAGTCCAATCCTCCAATCCCTCCTCCGGCCTAGCCCAATCCTATCCCTCCCCGGCCTGGTAGCCTGGCCCAATCCCGTTCTTCCCCCCACGGCCTGGCCCAACCCTAACTCCCATCCCGACTAATCCATATCCCTAATCCCACACATCGCCTCCAGCCCTCCACCCTCAGTTCCTCCCCTCGCTAAGCACCACTTTCCTCCCTCCCTCCCCGGCTCTTTCCTCTCCACGTGCCGCCTTCCTCCCTCTCTAGCTCTCCTCTAGCCGAGAGGAATGAAGATGGCGGTTGTCGCCGCCATCGCCGCCTCCATTGTCTATAGTTATTTTGGGTGGGCTTGGTGGCATGCAAGACGACCCTCTGACGACGGGCTTTGGGCGTGCTTGGGCTGGCCGAAGATTTAGGTGGGCGGCAACGCGACACACTGACGACGGGTGATCGCCGAGCCAAGACGCAAGACGACGCGACCCGGCACAGTGGGCTTGAGCCGGGCCGCAGACGCCCTACCCAATGCCCAGCTCTAATTTCGACCACACTGCTCTACAGCTCCGACCATTGTATTCCGACCACACTAGTCTATAGCTTTGACCAGTGTATTACGACCACACTGCTCTACAACTTCGACTAGTGTATAGAGAGAGAAATGCGCTTATCACTTTAGCTATAGTCCTACGTATGTCACCACATGCCATATATTACATATTTCAAGATGTGACAAGAACTCTATCTTATAAATTACTCTCTTAACATATGGCTATACAATATAAGATTAAACCATAGATGCTTTAAAATTTTAGAAGTGAATAAGCCCTAACACGCATGGGCCAAGTTTCTAACACGCATGGGCCAATTTTCTAACAGAATCGTTTGCCATTTTATTGGTCGCATGTCTAAAACAAGCTAACCATTGATAGGGGCCCAAAATTAGTCGTGCGTCGTGGACACAGCCGCGAATAGCCCATTGCATTACGTACCCTGAAAGCCCACCAAAGAGTTGGCCCTTTCTGATGGTACTACATGGAAATTTCGTCCTCCTACTTTTTTTGCATACTTCTAAGGTTAAAAGGTGCCGAAGAAAGATGTCGCAGCTTACTCATAGAGTCATACTTCAACATGCCATCTCTCATGTCATTCTACTCGCAGCCAATCCCGCAACCAGGGGCGGATCCAGAGCAAAAATGACCGGAGGTCCTCACTCTCCATACATATCATACGTGTTTGATTATCAAGCAATGTTATACTTAATAGTAATATGTTCAACAATTCAACATGACTAGATAAAATAGTAGCGACCAAAGTGCTTACCAAAATGAAGAGTCTTACAAGTAGTATTGGACTATTGGTTAATTGCAACAAAGTAGATAATGATGGATAAAGGTCCAACTCATGGACAAAAGACGGCCAACATCGGCAAAACACAACATCCGAGGTCCTTGATAGCCTACAAAAAAAGAGAATAAATATTTAGTAAAATTTTATGTAAAAGAATCATGTAATGATCGAATAAAGATAAGTACATTACATTTTATGCTTTGTTTCGACGCTCTCTCAAGTTTTGGAAGCGGCGAATTACAACATCGTTGGTAATTCTCCCCATTTCTTGTTTCTCCACATAGCAAATAAGGCTATCACGTAAGAAGTCATCGCCAATGCGATTGCGCAAATATGTTTTCACAACTTTCATAGCTGAAAAACATCTCTCAACAATAGCAGTGGCAACAAGTAAAACTAGTGCTAGCTTTAAAAGGCGATAAACCAAAGGATAGCAAATATGTTTCCTTGTCTCTACCATTTTTTGAGAAAGCTCACTAATAGTCTCTATGTTAGAGAATCTGTCATCCACTTGTACATCAGCAATGTAGAGGCGAAGATGATGGCTAAGGACCCTCAATTCTCCATCATCAAAATCACTGGGATAAAGTTTAGCTAGACTCATCAAATGCTCTAAATTGAAATCACGAAATGATTCTCTTAGACTCAAAGCAGCCGAGCAAATGAGCAATTCAGAGGTTTTCTCATTGAAGCGACTATGGAGCTCTTGAAGTAGCCAATCAAGAACATCATTAAAACAATCCACTTCATAATGATGCTTGTTGGTAATTCCAGTTTTTTGGTGTGGCTTCTTTGGATTCACATATGCTTCTCCCATTTTCAATTTGGAAATGTCATGCTTCTCACAAAAGACATATACTTCGCCTAGGACATATTCCCATTCATGCCTCCTAAGCTCATCCAAATGGCTTTCGGTTGATTTCACACATTTAATAGCACTTACAATGTTTTGATCCTTCCGTTGTAGAGTTAATGACAAGGTGTTTGTAATTATCAAGACAGTCAACATAAGCTGCAAATAAAACACAAAATCAAATGACTGGAAATAAACTAGAAGACCCCATGCTTGCCTTCTATTTTTGTCATCCCTGTCTTCTTTTTCTACATATTCTAGCACTTCGACAACTGTTGGGAACAAATCAACTAAACTCTTTAAGAGTCTTGTAGTGAGAACTCCAACGAGTATCTTCGGGTCTTTGAAGACACAATTCTTGATTTAACCCTGTCCCAGTTTTAAGTAGCCCACAGCCTAAGGCATCAGGCACTAGTTCTCGGTTGATATCTCTAATCATGTCCATTCTCTTGGAAGATCCACCCACCACATTCAATAGCACAAAAATCATATAAAAAAAATTACCAATGCCTTTATGTTTTCTTACAACGGCCACAACAACTAACTGAAGTTGGTGAGCAAAACAATAAACATAATATGCTGAGCTATTTTCAGTCATTTGATGGTGATCTCAACATGAACTTAACGTGGCTAGGGCTCTCTTGTTCGCACCGCTGAACCTTTCAACTATCAGTCCGTCACATTTGACAATCTCCTACACCGTTCACCAGGTAATTAACCCCCCCTTTTTTTTTTTGCGTAATACTAGCCATCCTTGCATGTTTTCTGACCTCGTTTGTGCACCACTACCCGGCGGGCGTTGTGTAATCGGAACGACGCTCTCATCCGGCGAACGGGGGCGGGGGCGCGCGAGCACTTCCCGCCGTGCGCCGCCCACCGGAGGGGAAGGCCAGATTCGGTCGCCGTCAAGCTGACGCCTGCTGTTGGACTACCCTCTGTCCTTTAATTGTCGCTCGCAGCAACGTACGTACGACATGTAATATATTATTATTTGGCCATGCCACTTTAATTTCCGTGTGATAGGAGACTTGGCCTTTCAATCAATCCTACCGATCGAGCCCTAGCATGATAGCGTCTTTTACACGACGATAAGTGCTCTCTCCAACACTCCCCAACCATCCGTCGAGGCTGCGGCCACTTTAACGGAGTCATTAAAAAAATTGCACGACGTGGAAATGCTCATTAACCACATAGTTAGGTTGGGTGATGAATGGTGAACCTTTTTCTTTCTACGGGGAGAGGAGGTTGGGGGGTGATTAGGACCGGTAGAAAAGCTCGAAACTCGCGAGCTGCTCGAGCCTGTCTTGTAAAATTATAGGCCGAGTTGAGCCTGTTTCTATCTTGGTCTTTTAACGAGCTGAGCCGAGCTGCCTTGCGAGTAGCTCGTTAGCTCGTTATGAGCTCAGATTGTTAACTATTTTGGTGGTTGTAGTTGAACTATTAAACATGGGTGATGACTTTTGATGTGAAAAACTTTTAATTAGCTGGATATTTAAATTATTATATGTCCATGTAACCATGTTAATTAGCATGTGCTTGGAGTAGAAATTGTTAGAATTGCTAATCGGCTCCTGCCTAATTGCCTATGTTTTACTTGTTGACGATGATTAAAATCTCTATGTATTACTTTAATACATAATAAAAGACCATATGTCTTCGTGGTTGTAACCCCTTAGGCTAACGACTCTCGTGGTTGTAAGGATTCCAGAGGTTACATAATAAGTTTTCTGGTCGGATGAGGTCCTATACCTAGTCCCCAACCAGATAACTGCTTGTAGAAGCAATGAACTGGCATTTGGATCTAACTCCAATAATATTTCTTACCGTATGATGAATGGAACACATGTCATATTTGCTCCATACCACGCGACGTTTCATGATCCTAAGACACTGACAACAACCACTATACGGTTGAGGGTCTCATAGACACACAACCGCCGAACAGTTGGTACTTCATCAACCGCTACCTCGCTCCGACCAGTCGCGCCATTTCCAACAGACGTCTCTTCAAGAAGCAACTGCCACATCTTCGATGGTTACTTAAAGATGGAGCGCGGATAGGAACGGCATGGGAGTGAAGCACGACAATCGGCATTAGATTCATGTTTCAAGTCTGATTCTACAATGCAGCAAGCATTACGCTCAGTGTAATTAGGATTAGTCCACTACCTTATTAAGGGCACCCCCTGTAATAGCCAGTTCATAGCAATAAAGAGCAGTTTCATTCTCTTCTAAGAACTCTTTGTCATTTTCCTCTATTTATTTCGTAAGATCAGCGACTCGATCGTCAACACCTGTATACTATATAATTAGCTACATTTTCATTTACACCGTCCTTTTGTTGCTTATGTGTGTGCTAATAGTGTCATCCTATTGATGCTTCGCTCAGCTCGTCTTGGATCACGTGGTAGTTTGAGCTTTTATCGAATCGAGCTGTGCTGAGTTTTTAGCTCGTTAGCTTAATGAGCGGAGCCGAGCCGAGCTACTTTGTTAGCGATTTTGATAGCCAGCCCTAGTGGTGATGACCTAATTCTGTCATTTGCAACGAGGATTTTTCTTTCTTGAGAGCTATCTGTAACCAAAACCTACGTTGCACAAATATTAAAGCAGCAATACTAATGAAGTAGTGGGTGGACCGATGGATGCAAATCAGGACCGTGGTGTGCTTTGAAAATTCGTTTTTTTCACTACTTGGGACGTTGAAGTACTCAACGATACGCTGTGTGAATTTATCTTATGACTTTTTGGTTGCTGAATCTTAAGATAGCTATTTTAACTAACACAACTTCTAAAAGCCGATAAGATGGTCACATATCTATGATCTCTACTAGGAATCATGAGTGTACTCGCCCTAAAGAAAAAGAAATCGGCATGTGCTTGTACATTCGACGGGAACACCTTGACAAGCTTGGACAAGCTTTTCTGCCGCACAATTTCACGAAACAAAAAAGAATTAAAAATCCAGGAGTGTTCATTGCGAGTTAGACCCTTGGTGATACTATATTCGTAAATCATAATCAATCCAACTTGTCCAACACTACCCTAAGTTCTTTTTTCTTTAGATCTCTTCCCAGCATCCTTTAGTTCTCTGTCCTAAGTCCAAGGCAAAGCAATGGAAAACATCTGCGTTTCCTGATTAAAAAAAAGTGCGTTGATGCCCATATGCACGGCGCTCCGGAAAGATTTTCCAGACATCAAAGTTTACCATCGTCAAAGAATCGCAAATTAACATTTGGCCTCCCTGCCGGTGTGCCACCATTCATGCCCGGCCAGTGGCTAAGCTCTGTGCTGGCTCAGCTGGCTAAGCAAAATTGGAGTTGGTGAAGAAAAACAGAAAAAGGCAAGACATGGGCGAATTCCATGGGAAATTCGGTTCTTGTCTCCCCTGGATCGGAGATCAGCACGGTGTTCAACGCCGCAGAGGTCAATTTTTTTGGTCCAAAATTGCAATGGTGGCGAGCGAGACAAACTTTGAGGTGCCGCACTAAGGAATGCTGTAATGTAAAGCCAGGCCTCGTCCTCTCTCCGATTTATTATCTTTTGATTTTTTATGTAAAGTTTGAAGAAAGTCAGCGTAACTGGTGGCCTCATAATGGTACAATCGAACTCGTCCTTTTCAAACTACATTCCGATTCCTGTGTACGGAAGCAATATGTAAAGGCTGAAGGGTTTCAAATTAATCATTCATGGTAATGAAGCCAAAAGAAAAGAGAGCTTCCTGTAACCCTCGCCTTGTTTCACCTGACGATGTGGTATCTACATCCACCAGCTTGTGTAGTGTAATATTGTTCATCTGATCTTTTATACTAAGTAACCCTGTAGAATTAGATTAAGTTTGCTACTGCTAGATTACTATTCTGAAACATTACAGTAGTGCCACCAGCTCACCAGCTGAGATATGATACTGTATGGTGGTTGGCTAGGGTGTGAATGGTAGACTAATTTTTTTTACCACTAAGTATTCCAAGATTCTTTAACTCTAATAGCTATGAAAATCAGATTCTAAAGAAACACAACAAAAATATACTCGAGAACGAATCAAGCTCGACTAGCTACCCTGAAGAAAGGCTAGCAAGGGGTTGATGGAAGGTCCTATCGACCTGGCTGAACTATCCTGATGGAAAGTCCATTGAGGAATCGATGGAAGGTCTATTGACTTGGCTAAGCTATCCTGATGTAAGGTCCATCAAGGAGTCGATGGAATTTAGGTCCATCAAGGAGTCGATGGAAGTTCTCTGAGACTGAAGATGAACACAACGAACACGGGACAAACACGACAAATTTCAACACTTGCAAAACTCAACAACCGTGGCTCCAACTCACACCAAAAATCACCAAGACATAGATCAAGATATTAGGTTCCAAGAACATAAAGAGATTTAACAAGACCGAGCCAAAGTTAAGATCTTTATGTGATTCAAGCAAAGAACCAAACCGAGTCAAAACCAAGAACCATAAATTCGAGTATAGCTCGTGGGAGGATTTAAGTCAATGTGACTGAGATACATTTCCCACACATCCTAGCATTCAGACCACAACAAGAATTCATCTCAAACCTCAAGAATGAAGAAGAGAAGAAAAGGGGAAAGCAAACACAACAAGCAAATCAAAAGCACAACACAAGAACCATGAGCTTGAGCATGAGAACAAAGTTGGGATCACTATTTCCACATAGAGATGAATGATTACAACCACTCCCAATGGAAGATAAGAGCCCCATGGTTCTTGTCCATCTTGTGCCTTGTTTGAGCTCAACCATCTCACCTGACATCCATAACCGTTCTAAACCTTGGTTGTCCCAACAAGTCCCGATCCTCCTCACCATTGACCCTAGTTGACTCGAAACTACATGCATACAAATTGATCAAGCGTTATGGCCCAAATTAGTTCAAACATGCAACCCATATGCACTCATCCTAGACCATTAGGGTCCACCCCAATGCATTTTTCACAAAGTCCTCTCGACCCTATTTTTAGCGCATTGGCGGACTATCCACCACCCCATGGCGGATGGTCCGTTGACCTCTCTATACTTATCACACCTTCTCAGACAATCTTCCATTTCAACCTTCCATTGACCAATGGAAGATCCACCACCACGTTTTAACACTTACATGCTCTCTGGGCATTCTTCCATTGATCGATGGAAGATCCATCACCATGTGTTAGAACTATATACTCTCTGGACAATCTTTCATTGTAATCTTCTGTTGATCATCGGACTGTCCATCGGCATACTCCAACCAAACATGCTCTCATTCAATCTTCTGGTGCCATCTTCCATTAATCACCGGAAGGTCCATCATCACACACACAAGGCAAATACTTGCAATTAATCTTTCCAAATCAAACCCCTCGTAACCAAACTCAAACTTTGACAACTCTCATGACCTCACGTGGTCTCACAGATACATCAGCAGAGTGCGGAATCCAAGGGAGTGCTCCCTGCCGCGACAATTGAAATCCTGCTTTGCCACTAGCCCACCACTTCATATATATCCATCCACATCCATCCATCCATCACTAGAGATTCCAAGTACAAAAGGGTACGTACGTTCCTTCTTGGCTTTCCAAGGCCTAATTATACTAGGGAGATAGCCTCCATTCCAGCCATTAATTACATCTTGTTACATCTTCTTTACTTTAACCAATTTAGGCCAGTAAACCGTGATTAAAACCCAACGATGGCAATGGGATCACGGAGAAGATGACCTTAACATCGAATAGTGAGTAAGTGCGCACGATAGCAACCGTCAATTAAACCCTTGTGCGCTGACCAAACTAGCTTTAGTTTACATAATCCGCGGGACACGTGATCTAATAAGAGATCAGGAGAGGCTAAATTGGCAACTTTTTTTTTTGCGTCGTGGCGGGCTACGCGCGCACACGTTTTTGATCGATTTGCCATTTCAGTCAGCGAAGCGAAGACGTTTTGTGTTGATTTTCATTCGGTTGTGGTTTTGGTTTTGTAACTTGTCAGTAACTCCTTCTTTAATGCATTAATGACAATTATCTTGCCATTTCCCCGAAAGATAAGAGACAGACCTAATGACTAATGAGTAGTGCATGTAGTGGGTCCCGTCTTTAGTTTCGTGGATGGAAGCATGCAGCAGCAGCTGGTGCGCATGCCGAACTTATCACTTTTACGTGATCCGCGAGAGTCTAGAATATGCCAAGCTTTCGTTTTGACCATGAGATTACAGGTGTGTTTGCACGCTAGATCGCCCCATTTCCAGTCGATCGCTCGACGAATGCGAGGCTAATTGTGCTGTCAGGGGACATGAGATTCGCTTGAAATCTGCATGTTGAAAAATGGTGCCTCATCGGGGGTAAAACGCACTTGGAAACGACTCAGCAAGCATATAACCCCTCGTCCGTACATCTGCTCTCTTCTTCAGGCCATCAATTCACAGGGTCAAATCACCTCGCAGCGGCCTGCGTGTAGGTAAAGTCAGCACGAGTTGGACAAGAGAAATACGGCCGGCGTTTTCCCGGTTTGCTTGTCTAGCATGTCAAGAAATCTGCTTCCGTTTGTACACTTTCTCCCGTGATATATTCAACGCGTGACATGAATCGCACGAATTGAACAATCATAGACAGCAGCTACGGACCTACGGTGCTTGACCCATAGTCCATGGATGAAGGCGAAAAACAAGTGCGGCATGGTATAGCTGGTAACGGGACATCGAAATGGCGAACAGCCTGCGCACAAAGCATAGCGTCAAGTGACTCGAAATCCTTTAGTGAGGATGTCTCGATCGAAAGTTTCATGCGTATGTGATCTATCCAACTTGTATGCACGCAGACAGGCGTACATAGTGAGACAGTGTGAAGTGACTGTACTTTCCTGTGGCTTGTGGGCACACCGGCACAGCCGCGCTATCCGATCCGCTCTAAGAAATGGCCGCAAAAACTAAGGACTTTATATATGCATGAATTTAGAGCATCCACTGATGACTTTTTGGCCTCTAAATTAAAGGAGAGAGGGCCTTGGTGGCGATCCAGATCATGGAGGCAGCCACTATGGAATAAAAAATTGAAGAACATAACGGGAGAGAAACAAGGACATGGCGGGACAGAAACCACCTGTGTCGTGCAACTGCTGAGCTAGTGCGTATGAGAATCGCCGTATACAATTCAGGGGAAAAGAAATTAAATGTGATTTCTGAATGGTACGGAATGAGATCACATGCTACTATACACTTTATTCTACATGAAGTCGTGAACAGAGTGGCGTAAAATGGACTGTAAGCCCCATAATACACTGAAGCCTGCAGGTATGCATGCCGCACGTCGTAATAAACAATGTTTGACCAAACTCTTGGCTGGCAATCCAAGTAGGTAATTTCCATTGCGTGCTCGTCTGATCTTATACCAATATGCCACAATTCTGGACTCTGCCAATATGCCACAATTCTGGACTCTGCGAGAATAGGCAAGGCCATAGCTAAGCTAAGATAGTGACCGATCAATTAAGCAATCACCTGCAGCTAACAGTTTCGAATCTCCATCGATCACTCACGTCCTTGGTTTGCTCATTATGATGAAAACAAGTCCCTGATCGAAAGCACCAACCCGGCCCTGAAGTTAACAGCTTAACGATGAATGCAAAGCAAAGATTCTGTCGATCACATTATGTGTTTTGACATTTCTCCATCTCATCCTAAGCCTGAGGCAACCACTGTACGCGGAGGAAACGCCGCCACGAGCGCGTGTTGGAACAAACGAACCAGAGAGCCAGATATACGATCGATCTCGCTCGATCGATTTCAGGTGACTGCATGACGACTTGGCGTCCTTATCGGCGCTGCTGTGTGTTGTGATATCCGAGTGCTCGCCACTGTACAGTCCACCACCAGTGACAGTGAGCGCCCGAGCGAGGAAGGACGACCTACGCGAAAGTGCGGGGACGGCGTTGGTGATGAGGAAGGACGAAGGGGAGAGATGCTAGTTGCTGCAGGCGGACGGGGCCGTCGATCGCGCGTGATATTTCGGCCGCTCTGTCGGTTACAGCTGCTGCCACTAGCCAGTAGCCATGCTAGATAAGTGTAACGACCCTATTTTTGGACCGTCAAATATTTTACAACCGTTCAGGATGTGTAGCTATGAAGTAAGAGACATCTCAAACAAGCTTTCAATTATAATAAAAATTAAACTTTTATTACACAAGGTTAAGACTTATCAGCCGGTTTTAACACTGACATGAGCATCTAAGCCTAACGTTAATATATTACATGACAAAAGAGCTTCAATACCACAGGCACACTTAAACGCGGTTGAGACCTAATACCAGCAATCGTTGCCACCTGGAGGTTCACCAAAGCTTTCCTCATTAAGATCCTCAGGGATTTCCTAGGTTTCCTTTGTAGTTGATATTACAAGAATGAGTACACAACCGTACTCAGCAAGCCACATGAAAAAACTAATTAATTACATGCTAGGGGTTCAATGGATTGTTTAGGGTTTACCATATCAGGCATATGTGGATGTATTTTGAGTTTAAAGCAGTTTATCTTTAAAACAATAAAACATTAATAAATATAACATCATGGGTTTCCTCAACAATTGCAATTACCATCTTAACATCTGTAAAATTCTACTTATGCCTCATGTATTGGAATCACTCATGGACACAGTTTCATTAACCGGAAGCACAGCGTATTCAAATACCATTGATTATACTCTACAGAGTTGCACAGCTTTACCCACAAGATACCTCAAGCTTATACTGTCAAATCATAAACATGAACAAGTTAGCGTGCGACTGAACTGAGATAACAAAGCCTTTTAACTACTCAATGTTTTTAGCCTATACCTGGTAGGTCCTTGAACCATACAGCCCTCGGAAAACCACCGGCCAATAGTGGATCTCACGGCCTGATGCTGACGGTGCCTACCATTGTGTAGATCAGTGAGTATCCCTTCAGGCCCACTCCTGTTCCACCCCCAAAACTATGGTTGCTCTATCACACAAGAGCAGATGTTCACCCTGTAGATATTCAATCGGAGGATCAGTGTACTAAGCCAAGTTGGAATAAACAAACCTGTGGTTGAGCAATTTTTGTGTCTGTTACTTGGCACATGGTTCTTGTCCTTACAAGTCTTACAGTGAGGCGATGGACCAACACCAACTCATGGTTGTTCACCTCCAGATCTCACATTCGATCCACTTTTATCAACTCTATTGTGTTGTCCATCCTGTTGGTCTAAACCCTCAACTCTCCACTAAAACCATTGATGGTTAGCCAATATTATTTTTCAGGATTTATAAACATATTGTGTGACAATGCTAAATATCTAGTTGTTATTTTATGTGACGTAAACTTGTCAAGGTGAATATGGCCTACAAGGAATATGTGGCTTGTATGTGGGGTGATAGGATATATCTAATCATCATAGCATTCAAAAGTATTATTTCAATATTAAAGTAATTGGTACAAATACTGTAATGAAAGTAATAATATAATTACATGAAATATAGGCACAAAATGATGAATGGAATGCGACTTGCCTCCTAGCCCAAAGTCTTCTATTAACTTGTCTTGTTCAACGTTTTCCGAAGCTTGGTCGTTGAAGTCGTGACCTAATGCAAAATAAAATAAAATAAACCAAATAAAATATCTGGCTCAACAAGGAACGAGCTGGGAACAACATGCAAGTAAAGTAAAAACCGGAAAAGAACTAAAAGAGAGCAGTTGGGTGGTGGATAGGATTTATTTAGAGCTTGATTGGGCTGAACAGAGTTGATAAATAGATTCACAAGATTGAGATGATCGAAAATGATGTATTATGTCGAAATTGGGTTTGGTGAATAGTGTTAGGCCTGATGAATAGTGTTGGTTTATACTATTCATAAGGGGTTAGGGTTTTATGGACAGTAATGGGCTTGAACAGTAGCGAACAGTGTTGCGCTGAAATAGTAATGGGTTGGGCTGGGCTGTGAACAGTGATGGACTACTTTGGGCTGGGCTTGGAATAGGAATGGGCTACACGGTGTTGGCTAGGCCCAACATGCAAATGGGCCAGAGGACATTGGGCCAAAGGCTAGAGCTATGCACGGCTGAGCTGGTACGCGCTCCATAGTGCCCGAGCTGGAGGAGAAGAAGCCGGCGGCGCTTGCGTTGGCTGCAGGGAGTGGTGCAGTGAGCACTAGGGGGCCACTAGCAACCCATTTTTGGGTTTGGCTTGGGCCAAGGTGGCTCGGAGATGGTGTGACGGTGGGGATGGCGCATGGCCGGAGCAAGATAAAGATGGTGGTGGTGGTCCAGCCATGCTCCGACAGAGTTAGGTGGTGCTTGAGCATCAGTGGGTGGTGTGGGTTTCGGGGAAGGTGGTGGTGAGGGTTGGGGTGCATTGAGGCGCTCTGACCACGTGCACCGTGGGTGGAACGGTGGTGTGGGTCAGTGCCGGCGAGGATAGGGGTGGGGATGGTGGGGAAAAGGTACGGGGTGGTGAGGTGGGGCTAGTGGTGAGGTTGGGAGGGAAAGAGAGAAAAGGGAATGACGAATTTTACCTTTGGCTCACCGAGGAAGAAGCAAGGTGCGACAAAAATTCGAGCGATTGGCTGGCTTTGGGACAAAGGGCGGTGGAGGCGAGGTGGTGAGAGTGTTGCAATGCATTTGGCCTGGGATCGAGTGGCTTTTATAGCCAGATTGAGGCAGTGGGAGTAGTGGCAAGGTGAGGTGCGCACGGCGTGTGGGCACCGAGGTGTGCGGCTGCGCGCGAATGGCGCCGGGGAAGGGGAAAGGCAGGGACAAGGTGGCGTGCGTGAAGGTGGTGGAAGCCAGTGATGGGGATGGAGGCGGTGCGTGGCGTGTGCGAAGGTGGAGGTGACACGGTGGGGAAGAAGAACAGGGGGAAGCCACATGGGAGAGAAGACACCTTCAGGCTTGCAAAAGCGGAAAGGAGAAAAGGGAAAGTGGACAAGAGGGAAGGCTTTCCGAATTGGGGAGAAATTCAAAAATAGGTCGAAAATCCATTTTTTTTTAAGTTTGGAAATTTCGGGTTATTTCAATAAGTGCACCTCTGGCTTCTTTCCATCTCGCGGCCAATCTCATTAGAACTAGATAAGCATACTGTGTACTCTCTCAACCCATTTTGGTCCCTTTTTTTTTATGAAACTACTAAATCTTTGTCGAACATTTTTTCTTCGTTTTCAGCCCTTTTTGGGCCGTTCGATACTCGTTCAGATTTGTGTTGAGTATACCTAGGTTCGCTCGCTATTACCGGGCTATATTTGAACCCGTTTTATTCCCCCAATGTGTCCCGTGTCCGTAGCTAATTCTCTTTGATTTTTCGGGGAACCGCGCTCATTTGGTCATGTCCTGAATGGAACACTCGAGATAGGGGGTTGGGGGAGGGCATTGGAGGCGATTTTGGTGGCGATTTTGGGGGAAAGTGTGGGAGAGGCAATTTGGTGGTGGTGAATCGGCGTCGCTGTCTTCCTCGCCGATAGAGTAGTGGCGGAGGAGGCAAATTAAGTTTTCGTACTTTTTGCTGTATTCTTCGTCGGTGTTGGCATCGTGCTCGGCGATAGAGTACGTCGTGGCGGCGGCGGCGGCGGAGTTCATTATCCGTCCTTTTCGCCGTCTTCTTCGTCAGCGTGGGTGTGGGCATCTGTGCCGGGCTTGCTAATAGAATCGTGACTGTGTAGGTATTTTTAATTTCCTGTCCTTTTTTCCTCATTTTTTCTTTGTGTGCTTTGTTTTGGTAGCGTGTTTGTTGATTCATCTACGTGTTTATCTTGCAGATCTAGGCTTTGTTTGCAGGCATATCTTCGAAGTTAGTGTTTGATTCGTCCCGTTCATCGCTGTGATTTCTAGGGGCGAGACAAGGTCTTTGTATTATTGCTCTTTTGGATCTGTCTAAATCTGACGTTTTTTATTTTTCTATTTGGTAGTTGTAGTGCATGTTGTTGCCTATAATGCATGTTCGTTGCTTGTATGCCGTTTATGGTCTGTGCATGTTCGTTGCTAGAGTGGATGATTAGTGCTTTTGTTTCATTTTTTCTCTCGAGATGATAGTTTGGTTTGATGCATGGATCTATCTTTTTTCTGTTAAGCTCTTGTACTTGAAATAAAAGTTTGGTGTGGATCTTCTCATAGACGGATCAAGTTTATTCAATTTACTGCATTTCTCAGATCTGTGATATAAGGAAGTGTCTATTAAATAGGTGGTCATGGAAGATGCTTTTGCATTTTTAAGATTCTGTTTTTATTCTATATATTGAAGAGATTTAGGGGTTTACGTGCTGTAATAGCGATTTTGTCAATTAATGCTTGGATAATGGGTTTTTCTTACTGGATCTGTTACAAGAGCATGCATCGGTTACTATATACTTAATTGGTGTGAGCATTTTCTTAATTTTTGTTGTTGATTTATTAGTACTGTTAATTTTTTGCATTTTAGTGGTCATAATACTAATTTGTACAAATGCGTTCATGTATTTATTTATTTGAAGTGTTCTACTGTTTTAATAATTTGTGTTTTCAATTCTTTGTTCCCTCATATTTATCTCTTCGGTTAACTGAAGTTGGAGGATTTATAAAGTTCATCTACTTGCTAGTTTTCCTTTGCGAGTAAGTTTGAAGATTTTCTAGTTTTGTTTTTATAGTAGTGTTTGTTTTTTAATTGTAGTAGTGAATAGGATTTGTAGCAGTATCATGAATAGTAGTGCAAGGGAAGTAGTATTTTAATGGTTATTTTGACATGTTTGTTATTTTTTTGGTAGTTCTGTGCTCTGAGATGTTTTTTATAAGGGATGTCATGCATAGTTTATCAAAATAGCAGCGGTAATTGGTAGTAGTGCGCATGTGGTATTAACCATGTAATTAGTAATTGTCAGTAATTGTACAAACTTTAGGGATGAAGCAGCATGAATTTCATGCTTATTTCATATTATTTTTATTAGTTAAGTCCGGATATTAGTCTTAGATGTGGAAGTGTCATTGTACATGCATTGTATAGTTATTCTATATTAATGCTAATTGTTTGTTAGCATCTGGATTTTTATTCTATAGGTTTGTATTGTACATATTTATTAGTTATGTTTTTGCCATGGTAATTAGTGTTTACACAACAATATTTTAATGTATTATATTTTTATAGTATATTCTTCTTATTTTATTGGTATGTTTAACTTGGTCCTAGGGGTGTGGGGATGGCATTAGCAAAAGCATTATTTGTGATTGTTGATGCACATTTTTTATTCCAATTTGAACTCAATCCATGTGGCATGTAGATATGTTGTATGGTTTACAATAGGCTACCTTCATTTTTATATTTCATATAATGACGTAATTCCCGAGTAAAGTATATGTAAATCAGTGAAACAATTCCTTAATTTGCAGATAAAAAGTTTAATACTCCAGTTTTTAGTCGTGAAGTATTTGTTGCTATTTTCTGTGTATTGAAATTCTCTTCATGCTTTCCTTGTAATGCGAATTCTTAGGAAATGAGTTCCACCAGTTCGGAATCTTTGGTTAGTGATAATGTGCAGGAGTTAGTGGATAGTTCCATTTCGATTCACAAGTATTTTACGGGGACTGGCAACAAGGACAACAAGAAGTTGGTTCATGTTTATATTCGTAACATTAATGAGGTTAAAAAAGTTTATGCTGCTACTGTTGTTACTCAGTTTGTTCTATAGAGCAACCAGTTCAAAATATCTTGTTCTGCTGCTGGTTATGTTCATGTCTGCGTCGAGGAGCTTCGCGGCGCTGACATACTTGATAATCAAGTTGTTAAAGCTTTTGGTATTTATCCTAAGTTGTCCTTGTCATTGTAGGTTTAACCACTAGGATAGTTTTAGTGTCTGTGAACTAGATTTTTTTTTGTTATTGTATATGCTATCATTTTTATTGTTGGGTTCACCTCTAGAATAGTCTCATTTTCTGTAGTTTAGAATTTTTTTTTCCTTTTATCACTGTGTAATTCTTTTCCTGGTTTAATTGTAATATATGGGTTCACAAAAAAGTGAACATATTGTAATATAAGTATTATTATTTTCTTTCCTTATTTTTGGTTTTAGTTTGGTTTCTGGTTAATGGCAGATGAGGCTTGAGTTTTCATAGAAGTTCTTACATTCATAGTTAGTGGAATTGAAATAGGATATAGGGGGAGAGGAAGGACGGAGTTAACATCAATCATGCATGTTATTTTCATTAGCACGTTATATAGTACCAGTTTTTGCAATGTTCTATATCCTAGCAAACTTTAGTTAATTAACTTTCCATACTCCCAAAAAAATCTGAGGTGTTCTATTAAATAACTTTCCATCTCTTCCTCCATCCATTTTGAACTCTCTGTCTCATGAGAATTCAATTGCAGGGCCTGCTACGTACGCATGACCTTAAGGCTCAAAACAAGTGTGAACATAATTTTTGGTCCATTTCTTTCTATGAGCTAAATTTTTTTCAACTTATGGATTTTGCACATTCGAGTGCAGTTTGATTTTGTTAGTGCAAATTTTTGTTATGGCACGATTTTTACATTTAGATGCAATGTGCTGGTTTCTTCTCTCCTATCTCTATGTAGGATGACTCACGTAATTAATGTTTTTTAAATTTTGTTGTTTCAATTAGTTTTTACTGTTTGTTTGAAGCATCAACTAGTCATTTATGTATTAGTTAGATTATTTAGTGGTTTTTTTTTCTTCAGTTCCCTGCTAATTGTAGTGCACAACTTTAGTATGAATAGTTTCCATTTTTATAGCTTATATTTTTATTTGATTATGTACTTCTTTGTCATTGTAAGTACAATATTTTTTTCATCATTTCCTGTAAAAACTGCACTTGAATGTTCCCATCTCATCAAAGATAATGCAAACTGTGTTGAGCCTTAATGTCATGCGTAGGTAGCAACCCTTGCAATCGTATTCTCATGAGAGAGAGAGAGGGAGAGAGATAGTTCAAAATGGATGGGGGAAAAGATGGGAAGTTATTTAATAGCATAGTTGGGATTTTTTTCGGAATTGTGGAAGGTTGATTAACTCAGATAGTGTAACATCCCAAATTTTGACCTTTTTTTAAAAAATAATCAAAATAATTAATTCAAAGTGTTGGATTTTAAATTGGAGTTCCTGCTAATTCAAAGACCCTTTTGAAGCTTTAAAATGAAATGAATCATTTCCAATTTATTGAATTAATTTAAAGCTTAATTTGAAATATTAGAAAATGAAAAATATTTTAAATTATTAAAATAAACATAAATTAAATTCAAAATTATTTTATTTAATCTATTCAGGTTTCAAGGATTTTTGTGGAATTTTCTTGGATTTTTCTGAATTTATTATATTTTTGGATTTTTTGGATTTTCTTTTTCTCTCTCCTAGTCATCATCTTCAACCTCTACTGCTTGCATGCTGTTTCCGGTCTGAAAATAACAGAAGTGCTCCAGTGTCTACATTTCTTCCCTGTTCCCCTCGCTCGGTTCATCAAATTCAAAACCATTTGAAGCATTGCGACCCCGTAATCACCGCGTCATTACCTCGGTGCATTCAGAGCCCCCAAAACCACAGCTCATCAATCAATTTGCCGTTTCCTTCACCATTAACCTCAAAACCGAAACTGTAGCCTGTAGTTCTTCGCGTTCCCGTCGATTCGTTTCTTGGTTGAAGCTATAAATTGGTACTCAGTAGCTCTTAGACCCCCTTTGCACTCTTTGGGCTGAGGCTATGCCCATGCTCACTCCCTTCCCTTTCCCACGCTGCTGGACCGTCGCCTCCATCGATCGAGCCATGCGTGTCACCGCGCCATGAACTACTGCCACCACCGTGGTTCATCTCCGGCCGAGCCATCGCCAACTGGGGGTAAGCCATGCCCCGGGGTTCCATTTTTCTGCTTGGCCGGCCAGCCCTCTGTCACCTTCATCGGCGCCATTGCCATAGCCGAAGCTCTGTTCGTTCTATGTTGGTTGAAGTTCTTTGTTCCTTTGATTCAAATATTTTGGCTTTGATATTTATCGCAAGAGCTCTTTGGTTCAGTTGGTTAGATGAGGAAAGAGCTATGCCAAAGATCTTTAGGTTCGAACCTTGAGAACCCCATTGGTTTTATTTTTTTCATCATTTTCGGATTTCAGTGAACAGTGATTCCAACACAGTACATTTTCGGATTTTTCATCATTTCTTGTGATAATCTACCTTCCATATGCCCATTCTCCTTCGTATGAACTCCAAATTCATCGATTCTTGATCCTAAATTCATTCTCTTTCTTCCAGTATTTATTTTGTATTTTATTTGATTTTCTGTTATTTAATTGTATCGTTTCGCGTGTATAGAATCTGATGCCGCCGACACCAGTTTGGACCAACCGGACGCGACAACCTCAACATATGACGAAGGCGAGTCTCCTTTGACCATTTGAACCTATGATTTGTAAATTATATTTTTAGTTTTAAAGTTATGCATTGCTATTTTAATTAAATGATAAGTTTAAACTGTAGGTTGTTAGTTAAAAACCTAAAGTTTGTTATTATCATCCTTGATACTTGATATCCTGCACCTTTGTAACCCTAGTGTAGAAAATTCTGCATTATTGAATACAATTTTGCAGAATAGTTTTGTACGGTAGAATTGCTTAGACATGCTTTATAGCTTTATTTGACCTTTGGGAGAGAAAAACAATTATTTCCCTTTATGCTTTGTTTGGAAAATGTATGACAATTGGTAATATTAGTATTTGGAAAATAAAAATAATAAAATATGTTTAGACTTGGGCAGATGGTAAGACCAGGCGGGTGCAGCTAGAGCACGAGATTTTGTAATGTGTTAGTCCCGCCCAACTCATATTAAGGACTGACGCTTGTGATTATCCAAATTGAGCAAAACCGTGCAACCACATGTCCTAAATGGGAAGTGATGCAAGTGGGGTGCTCGATCTTTCGATGAGATTGATAACTATCAATTTTGGTGGAGGTGACTCTCGCGATCCGACTGTAACTGTACGACGATGCTTACGTCTTAGCAATCGTTGAACCAACTCTGAGATGTTATTGACCTTCTTAGAAGCACGATCAACCTGAACACGAGGTTCAATCCTTGCGAGCAATTGAAGAACTAGCAAGAATAAGATGTAGGCAATCTGATACTGCGAATAAGATTATAGTGTAGATGGTATTGAAAAATAAAGGTGGGATCCTGAAAGCTGTCTTGACAGGTGGTCGTCCGATACAACTGAAGAATAGGAGTTTGCACAATGGCTAAACCTAAACTCAATGAAATCCTAGTTCTAGCAAAGGGAGGCGACGGCTGCTATATGGGGAGTTGACCAGCGATGGCAACCAAGGAAGTAGACGCACGCCCCTAGGGTTACAAGGCCCATGGGCCCAAGTGGAGGTGGCACAGCACCCTTTTGACTCAGGCTCAGAAACATGATACATGAAAAGTTTTAATTTCTTCTCATTTTCATACATTTGAAGCACAAAACCATTGTTTGGGATGTTACAATAGAAGTATAATTTGAGAATTTCATCTACTAGAGAGAAGTAGAGAATTTCGATAGCTTTCGGTACAATTTTTTTTCATGTCAATCCGATGCATAAATTGTGAGTTATGAATTTTATAGTTCTGCTATCCGGTAGAGTTTATCGTACATTGGCAGTCTGTAGTAATTAGTAGATTAAAAATAGTAGGTGAGTTAATCTGGGAATTTGGTCAACATAAATATTGTAGGTAAGTTCTTAAGGTTTCCAGAAAGCCTAAGAACACACTTTTTAGATTAGTAGATTAAAATATATGAATTTTGGAAGTCTGTTGTCCAGAAGATGACAGATCTTTCTTCGGGTAAAGAAACGGGTTAGAAAACGGTAGAATCAGAGTTTCATCATAACTAAAAAATGTAGGTTGTTTCGTGAGGATTCCATAAAATCTTGGTTGGTTGAATTTGGAGTTCAAATGAATAAGTTAGAGCCGTTTTACTACTGAGATAGCGGGTAGTGCGTCCGATAGATTTAGGTTAATTTGGTCGGTTTGGTGTAAACATGCGAGGTCGATTAGTGTGATGGGTTGGTGCTGTGATGATGTGATATTGATTATGTTTTGGAGTGTGTTATTACTTGCTTGTTCAGGGACTGTGGCCTCATGTTTCATGTCACAATTTTGTCATCCAGCTTCGAAGGGCTAAGAGGCAAGTACATGGTAGAGTGGTGAACAACGGGTTGTTCGCCACTAGCTTGATATTACTTATCATGCTATTTGTTATGCTTTCGTTAAGCTTATTCTTATCCATGATATTGATGACATTGAGTGAATGAGATTAAAATATTGAGTTAATCAAAATGAGATATTGAGTTAATGAGATGAATTATGTTGATGAATAATTGAAGATGTTGCATCATTTGCATTCATCATGATAGGAGTTGCACGAGCCAGGTCGGTGAGAAAGTCATGTAACTATTCCGGTGAGGTCGGTAAGAAAGATACATGACTAGTCCGGAGTACTCTAGATAAAATCCTACTTCACTAGGGACTTCACGGGAGTGAAGGATAGTGTGTGTCATCGACGGTTGAACACTCCGCTATACCGGTATCAGCTAATGAGATGCATATGAGCAAGAGCATGATGGTGCATTCGTATATATGAGTAAATTGTTAAATTGTGTAACTTTACCTATATGGAATACGGCTTGTTTGTTTGAGCATGAGAATGGCATTAAATAGATAGATGACGATGGTGATAACCTTGATTATGGTTAATAAACTGTTGTTTATGGCTTTATTATGTATTTGCTGAGTCTTTGACTCATTCTTGCTCTATAGTTGTTTTTAGGTTACCATTGATGACGTTTCACTCGGGAAGGCGCACTTGGAATCACAACCTACACCCAATTAATTGATTCATTGGATATGAGAAAATTTTATTATAGCATGATGAATTATATTTAGGACATGATGGTGTTGAATAACCTTAGATGATGGGTTGGAGTTGAATATTCATTCAATAGACTTTATTCGAATTGTTTTGCGTTGTTTTTGAATTATTATCTTGTTATGCTTCCTAGAGATCAATTATCTATGATTGTTATATCATTATACTTGTTTTCTTGTGACCCGTGTACTGGTTTTTTCGTTGAGATGCTTGCTGTAATTTATTATAAATTGATGTTAAAATTGACAATTAGTGTAGTTAGTGGCATTCTGGGTTCCATGTTGAGCCGGGGAGTTACACAATCATTTGTTGATCTTCTAAATTGGATTGCCTTTTGCCACTTGTGTTCTCCTTTAAGTAGTTAACGAAGTGGCGGCAGTTACTCCTGGAAGTGGTGCCTGTTGTAAGTGTCGCGACTGGTCAGAGCGAGGCAACGATTGATGAAGTAGCAACTATTCTACAGTTGTGCATCCGTGAGACACTTAACCGTAGGGTAGTTGGTTGTTAGTGTCTGGATCATCTAACGTCACGTGATATGGACCAAATATGACATGTGTTCCATTCGTCACACGGTATGGAATATACTCGGAATTGGATCCGGATGCCAGTTCATTGCATCTCCGAATGGTCATCTAGTCGGGGACTGGGTACAAGACCTCGTCTGACCAGGGTATCCTCGATATAACCTCTAGAATCCTTACAACCATAGAGGTCGTGAGCCCTAGGGGTTACGACCATGAAGACATATGGTCTTTTATTATGTATTAAAGTAATACATAGAGATATTAATCCTCGTCAGCTAGCCCCTGAACTTTAAATGAATTGGTCGTGTGAACAATTTTTCTCGATGAAGTCGTACCAGGCAGACTCTCGTTTAATGCCATGATACTCGAGGTGGTTTGTATTCATTTTAAAGTTGAGAAGCTGCCTTGAAACTCTTTGAGTTTTTCTGTCCGTTAGACAAAAGGTATTGTCTGTTGGACTTTTGGGTAACTCCCAATTGCAGTTAAAGAATGGCGGCTATAAAATCCCTAAGCACGGGGCTTAGGGTTTTTACACCATCTGCTTTTCCTTCGACCCTTTTCACCTTCTTGCTAAGAATCTCTTCTGACCTCCCTTTGTCCATGACCTTCTACGACCTCCTTTCTTCCCTTATCTGAAACTCCGCCATGTTAGATCGTATCACTAACTGGTCGGTTTCTGATCTGAGTGTGAAGAAGCTTGAGAACTTGGAGAAGATTGGGATGCTTCCTAACAAGAACCTGATTTCTTGGAGATCAACAGCCGGAGAGCATTCTCCGAGCGGGGAAGATGGGAAAATTCCTGCTTTCCTCACATATATCGAATGTGGATTCAGGTTCCCAGTTCGCTCCTTTCTTCCCAAAGTTTTGGAGCATTACAGAGTTGAACAGGTGAATCTTGCTCCCAATGCCATCGCCAACCTCAGCGTCTTCATTTACCTCTATGAAGCGTTCTTGGGGATTCCCACAACTCTGGATCTCTTCAAGTACTACTACAAGATGGAGAAGTCAGGGAAGACGACTAGGACGCCTAGAGAGTGAACCTTGCGTCTCCATGATGGAAAAGCTGATGAGTACATTTCTATGTACTAAAAGTCTTCGTGGTCGTCATGGAAGAAAAGTGGGTTCTATATGACGGTCACACAAAAAGACGGCCTTTACTATACTGGTAAGAAGGCGGTCGAGAATCCAGAACGACGCTCCTCCACGAAGGAGGGAAAAGTGGGGATATGGGTTGAAGCCATCCAACACCTTAATGCCAGGGGTTTAACCTCTTGGCATGTAGTAAAGGACTTTTCCATACGCCGGATCAGCCCCTTGAAGGCTTGAGCATATCTGATGCTCTGGTATATTGGTTGTGATGATGCAACAAAAGACTCCAAGGAAGGTAAGTCCTAAGAATTCCGACCAGTTTGCTTACATTAGTCAATTATTTTTGTGATCCTAAAGTCTCTTGTTTATCCTTATAGCTCTATCTCCTGATGAGATCAGAAGCCAGATCAAAATGATCTGCGTCGGAGAGCCTAGCGAGAAGGCTGATTTCCCTCGGATCTTAGCGGTTGTTTCTGCAAAAGAAAGGGTCGAGAGATTTAAGGTAAAAAAATATCAACCACTTTTCATCTTTATATATTTTTCGATCGATTTTACCATAAACCCTTTTTGGTATGTAGTCAGTCGGACTGAGAATCAATGAGGCCACTGAAAGTTGTGAGCCGATTGACGCTCCGACCACTCCTACGACTGCACAGAATGTTGGCCTTATAGAGGTTGGTTACCGAATAGAAATATGCATCCTAGATGAAGGATTTTCATCACTAACTAACTTTGATTGTTATTTTAGGCGGTTGTCGTGGACTCTAATGTGGTCGTTGAGGACCTGCCAGTTGCTACCATGGTAACTGTTCTGGAGACCGACGATACCACATCCTCCGACCCGATGGTCAGGGATCTCATTCTCGACTAGTTAGTTGAGAACATTTCTTCTGACCTTAGGTTGGAGGATGTAACAGATCTAACTGACCCCACCAGTCCAGGACCGGTAAAGCCGGTTGAAAAGAAGAGAAAGGCAAGTGTGACGGATTTCGCGTCGGCGCACTTCAAAATTAAGACCAAGAAAACGACCAGGTACGTATACACGAAATAAAGACTTAACCAAGTACTTTTTGTAGGACCGGAAAGGCGACTAGAGGGGGGGTGAATAGGAGCATGAACACTTTTTCACCTTAATTGAATTCAATACTAATTTCACTCCAATAGCTATAAAAGCTATGAAGATCAATATACAAGCATAGTGGAAGACTTGTATTGAATCCAATTAAAACCCCGAAGCAAAACAACCAAAATTACCAAAAACTCAATTCACAATGAGTTGGGCGGTCAGACCTCTTAGAACGGCGGTCTGACCTCTCCATGGGGCGGTTTGACCTCTGTAAACGGCGGTTTGACCTCTAGCCTGATAAACAGTGAAATCAGCGTGAACTTCTAAAACACAAAAAGGTCTAACTTTTGATCTACACGGCCAAATCCTCCCAAATTTGAAACAAACCTTCCTCATAATGTCAAGAACCTATTCCAAACAACGATCGTTAAGATCTATGCCAAAGTTCTGACCTTTTTGAGTTTGAGTGAAGGTGGGTTCAAAACCGGGCAAAAACGAAACTTTGATCCAAAAACTTGCTCGTGGTTGATTGATAATCTAGATGATCCTAGATGGGTTCCCACATATCCCAGCAAGCAAGATCAGGAGGAAAAACCAAGTAAAAACCTGAGGATCAAAGAAAGCCATAAAATCATCAAATAGAGAACAAGAACACAATGAGGCTCAAATGTAGAGATTTGGTTGGATTGATTTGAGATGGGAGATTGTTGTTTACAGCCACTCCACTAGGAGGACAAAACTCACCTCGTGAGCACACACTCAATCCCAAACCCTAGAAACCCTAGCTCTCCTCTTTTCTCCACAAAACCCTAAAACCAAAATAGGACATCTCAAATGAGGGCTTTGGCTCTCTCCTTGGCTTCCGCAAGCCCCCAAGCAGCCAACAACACCCCTATTTATATGGAGGCTAAGCATCTAGGGTATATTCTATTAGGGCACCCATTAAACCCTAACACACAATGGGTTAACACACGCACGTATCTCAAAGCGCCGTCTTCATCATCGATTGACCTAAATTGCTTCACTATGCGCCGACTCGCACCGTGGTTTAGCCAAAAGGTTACCAAGGCGGTATTTGGTAAAATTACCAAAATACCCCTTCTTGATCCTTCTCCAAAAGACCGAGTCCACAAATCGTGAAGCAATCCCATGCTTCGCCACTTGTAGGTTGATCAATGGCTCCATGTCGGCAAGTCTCTCCCGTCCGGATCCCACCGGCACCATAGCACTTGCACCGACTCCCGCGCCGCTTGATCCAACCAGCTGCATCGAATCGCCCGTTCGGTCATCCATGTCCATTCTGCACCCCGCTTGAGTCCTCTGACTTCATCCGGCATGCTTGATCGTTCTGGACCTCAGCTCTCCAAGCTTAGTCCCGATCCACCTCGCCGTTGACCATCATAGACCTGCAAGCCACCTGCACAGCAATATACCAACAAACCGTTTTCGGGAACAAGTTCTTCACAACTTGACCCACGTTAGCCAAAACAAGCATCATGCAACACATATGCACTAACGAACAAGAACTTGACCTAACAAACACAAATCGCCGCCACGCGGGCCAGCAAAACAAGCCAAAACCGGTCAGACCGCCACCCTTAGCGGTCGGACCGCCCACTGGCCGGTCTGACCGCCAACCAAAGGCCGGTCTGACCGCCATATTGGGACTTAGCCAAAATTCCACCCTTGGAAATCCGAACCTCTCTGGAATTTTCAATCGAATAGAACTTTTTCCTAGGAGCTCCAAAAATTATAGGACCAAGTGCAGAAGAACCCTCTCACTTGCCTACACCCTCTATTTTTCGCTTAGCTCCAAAATCCAAAGCCCATAAAGAGGCTGGTCTGACCGCTCAGGCAAAGCCGGTCAGACCGCTATACTGGTCGGTCTGACCGCCACCTCGGCCGGTCAGACCGCCAGCCACCATTCCAGAAATGCAACACAAGGCATGGCCGGTATGACCGCCACCATGGCCGGTCAGACCGCCAGAGGCCTGACAGAACTGGAGCAACGCCGAAAACGGGTGATTCCACAAACCCTCAACGCCATTGCCAATTGTTGTGAGACCCCGGGGTATTCGGCTCGTAATGCTTAGTCATACCACTGACCCTAGCATCACAAACAAAATATCCCGTGCCTCGGGAAAATATGTACATCCCAGAAGTGTTGTACATACACCCTTTTACAAATTCATGCATCAATTCCATACAAACATAGATCCAAAGCACGAACTAGATTAAATAAAAGACATACATAATAGAGTTATTACAAAAGAGGCCGACCGGCCAAACACAAGCTAAAGAGCTAAACAACTAAAGTAAACAACGGAAGCAAAAGCCATAAGATGGCAATAACAAAAGCCATACGGTTTGCCTTTAGCCCACAAGGCAACCGACCAAGCCACCAACCTAGTCGTCAAACCCGCTGCACATCTCACAAAAGTGCATCCCTTGGGGATCCACCTCTTCCTCTGCAACAATTAAATTTAAGCAAAGCAAATGAGTACAAAATGTACTACAAGGCCGGCGATGTAAGGGTAATGACCTATAATTAGCTACATGCAAGCTTATTTAAGTGGAGGAAGCTCTAGACTTACTTTTAGCATAAAGCAAGTTTTCAGTTGCAATAATGTAATAGATTTAAAGCAATTTGACAAACTGTTTGTAATTGTTGAAATAACAGCGATACAATAATAATAACAACAATAAAGACAACCTGGAAGTGACTAACCCAATAGTCACCACAACAATAGCATGAATATCCATTCATACCAACCCAACAAGTTTTAATTAAATGTTGTAGCCTAGTTCTTGCATGACCTTGCCAAGCATGTCCATAACCTAAGACGAGGCTATTCGAATAGATTTAACCCTACAGGGGTGTACCAATGTACCCACACGTCAGACCGCCTTTTCGCCACATGATTAAGCACACTTCCTTTGGTATGCCGGCACGGCTAAGTCCTACGAGACATTTCCAATGGATTGTGCTAATTAAGAGTCGCGACAACCAGCGGAGTAGGATGCACCAGCCCAGACTAAGCAATTGCGGGTGCTCCCATCCTTACAAAAAACATTTTTACCACCTGCGACCCCTAGTTAACACCCCCCAAAGTACTTAGTCAAGAGAGGTCCCATATCCCTCTCGTGTGGTTAGCATGCAATATTGCTCAGTTTAGTGGCCCAAGTAACTCGGTCCTTAGGGACTTAGGCACCATTCCACACACCATGAGATCACACCAACATCCATTGTGCCCAAGTCAATAACAATTTTGTTTTTAGTTTTATTTCTTTCCAAAGTAACAAAGCACAAGTGCTGGACATAATGGAATAATAATTTTAGTGTGATCAAGGTCATCGACATAAGTCGACAACCGCCCAATTCTACCGGTAGCTAAGCATTTCTAAGCATGACACCGAAACAACAATAAAAGAGTATAATTCAATCACCGGGCTCTAATCCACCGGCGAGATTATTAACCTATGGTTTGTGGCAGGGCATCACAATTTAAGGGCAACCATGCAATAGGATTAGCTACCTCTAATCGACAAAATTACTTTGACACAAGAGCATGCATACATACAATTTGTAAACAAAGTATTAAACTTTAAAATATAATGGGATAGAATATGATCAAACTACTTGACTTGCTGGATATGCTCACTATGCTATAGAGGGTCACTCTCGGGATCAACGCACTCGTCGGCACCTAACGAAGAAGCGAAAAAGAACCGATAAGAACAAAGAATACTGAAAAGACTCAAAAACCAACTTTCTCCAAATGCTCTGAAAATTTTACAACAGCAAGAGCATAATTTTTAAGGAATTTATCAATAAGAACCAATTGATTTGGATTCTCAATGCAAAATTTATGGCCAAAACAAATATGCTTAGCTGGAAAAATGCTGAAAAATTGACATCGGTTACTGTTCATCCGAATTTAATTCTTTAGCACAATTTTTCAAAGAGGTGTTGCACCTGAGATTTTTTTATGGTAAACATAGCACCTCATGAGATGAACAACACAATTGGATTCACCTCATTTGGAGCTAGGATGCATTTTCCATGATTTTTCAAAAGCATGCAAAAGAGCACAAAACAAAATGCACCCCCAAAGATTTTAAAAATAGTGACATGCCTAAATCCTATTCTGCAATTAAGGACACTAACAGAGGAAGCCAACAAAATTGGATCCACTCAAAAAGGATCTACGGAGATTTACTTACACAATTTACAGGTTAAATGCAATTTTTAGAGCAATAATTAAAGCCTATTTCTACACCAATTTATCAAACCATTTTATGGAGCTGAACCAAGCTTCCAACCATTTTTAGATTAAAGCTCAGTTCAAACCAGCGCTAACAAAATTTGAATCAACCCAATTGGAGCTAAAACGAATTAGTTATGCAATTTTGAAGTTTATTACCTTTTTCAGTTCACAAATAAATCTCTCGGAAATATCCAAAAATCAAAATGACGTGGAAAAACCTGGGCCGTCGATAGCGAATCGGACGGTCCAAGCCCAAGAGACGAACGCGCGCTCGACTGCGTGAGCCCACGCGAATGTGAACCATCGATCTTGAATCCAATGGTCCAGATTGAATCGACTGCGACCGCGTTTGAATCGTGCCTTGACGCTTCGTCGCGAATCGTAGCCACAGATCTGAGATGGGCGGCTCACAATGAGCGAAAAACGCTTCGCGATATGAGCCGTCGATCAAAAGCGGACGGTCGCGCTAAGAACACGCCGCGGTCTTGGCGTTTAAGCACGCGAGCCCACCGTCGGCGGCTCACTAGCGATTTAGGGCGATCATTAATCGCTTAAGCTAATCATTAGCCTTAATGATGTCGCTACAGTGTCGGCGCCGCCCGACACGCACCCGAGTGCACTCCACGGCGAAACGCCAATAATCGAAGCCGCGGCATAAGCAAACCGCGGTGGTCTGAGCTGCGCAATAGCCTTGCGCACCTGCCGGCACCACTCACTGCGGCTGAGCCGGCCTAGAACGGCGGCGAGCCGGCGAGGAGCGGCGGTGTCATGCACAGGCACGTTGACAGCAGCAAAGGAGCTCCGCAACAGTTCAAGTAAGAGGTGCCTGAGCATCTAGGGACTACGGTGAAGCTACCTGAGGGTCGCGGAGGGACAGGGAAGGTCAGAGCAGCTCCGGCGACGTTGAACCGCACCGGCGCTGGAGACGACGACGAGGAGACGACGGCCTGAGCAAAATGAGCAAGACCGGGTCATCAGATTAGCTTCAATAGGGCTCAAGGATGGTCCATGAGCAAAGAATTGAAGAGAGGAGGAGCTTACCGGCGGCGAGGGTGAAAAGATTGAACTTCGGCCGAAAAAGGGGGAACTCCAAAATTAGTTGCTTCCTATTGAGGCAAACCAAAATTGGATTAGGGGATATGTTCAAGACGAGGAGGGGCGAGAAGTGACGCGAGTGGATTTGCAATTGAACCCCTGGAGCGCCGGCGACGACGAAGGAGCTCCACGGCCGACAATGGTGGTTTTGGGGATTTGGGTGTTTAAACTCAAGCAAGCACATAGGAAGCAAGCTAGAGCTGAGGGTGTTTAAAGGAAGCCAAGGAAGAGCTTGAGGGGCTTAAATAGCTGCAGAAGCAAAGGAGGGAGCAGGCGCATGCTCAAAGGCGAGCTGCGGTCCATGCTCGGTTCATAGCTCGGCCAAGGATGTGGAGGGGATGAGGGCAGCTCTGAGCACGACTTTGGGGCCAAAAGCACTGGCAAGCATTAATTAGCAGCAGCAAAGAGCTGTTGAGAGGTGACAAGGCGCTGCTGCCCATGCCCCGCGCACTCCATGGCGACCCGTTACTCACGCGACGAGAGGAAGGGTCGAGCAGTCTTGGCGCGACGATGACGTTCGATTAAAATCAATGGTGACAGAGGTCAAAAGAGTCCAACATCGCGCGAGTGGGTTGAGTCGAGCCAATAGGAGCGGGATGATTCCGACCGCTAGATAAAGATTGGGGTGGTCGTAGGCCATTGGATCTTGATCGGGGTGGTCGTAGGCCATTGGATCTGCATCGGACGAGTCCGACCAGGAAAGGGGAGGTCGCAACTGTTAGATTTGCATCGGACGGGTTCGACAAGGAAAGGGGAGGTCGCAACCGTTAGATTTGCATCGGACGGGTCCGACAAGGAAAAGGGGAGGTCGCAACCGTTAGATTTCGATCCGATGGTGCTGAAAAGAGATGGGAGGTCGTGGCCGTTGGATTAAGATCTAACGGCGGATAGGAGCTGGCGAGATCGGGAGGTCCAATCGGGTTGCACGCGACACGAGCGGTACGATCAAGATCGGACGGCTCAAAACTCACGCGCGATTGGAAGGGCTGGCTGAGCGCTAGGCGGTCCAACCAAGACCGGTGGCTCGAGCCAGGCTCCGGTCCGCGCTCAAGGAACAGTGCAAACAGATTTGGATTTGAATTTGAAAGCTGAGTTTGGAATGATTTTTAGAGGTAGCAAACTAACTCCAAAAATCTTGAAATTTTGACTGGAGGTTCCTCACTCCAGGATTAACCTTACATAAAATTTCTAGAGATTTTTATGGACTGCATTTTTCTCAAGAAATTTCTCAAGGTTTGTTCTAGTGTTTGACCAAAGGTTGAACTGATTTGACTTGCCTCCAAAAATTATCAAATAATTCCTAAAAATTATGAAATTTTTCCGAGGAGTCACACAGCAACACTAGAACCACGGAAAAATATTTCTCAAGGTTGAACACAAGATTCTTGACAAAGTTGAAAGAGGGGATTGAGTTAGTCAATTGGAGATTTAGGTTTTCGAATTCCACAATTCCTTTCCAAGAATTATAGAAAAGTCCAAAAACTTCAAGATGCAAGAAAAGTTTTAATTTCTTCTCATTTTCTTACATTTGAAACACACACCCATACTTGGTTACATTTGAAACACAGACCTAGATTTGATTACATTTAAAACACAAACCCAGATTTGATTACATTTGTATATTTGGGATGTTACAATTGTCTCATCATCCTAAGATCGTAAGCATATCCCCATGATATCCATAATCTCTCCCTTGATGAACACATTGACAATTTCTCAGAAAATGTAAGTTTGAAATTTAAAAAACTCAACGTTTTCGCACAACTTGGTCCATTAGCAAGAGAAAGCAATGGAAATAACCAAGCTGGCTTCAAAATAGCATGGGCAAGTGAGATACAGCAAAAGAAAGCACAAAAGCTTCAAATTCCAGAGAATCGACAAAAAACTCACTTGAGGTCTATATGAAAGAATAATTGTTCTATTTGACTTTTGATCATTGTGAGTCTTCAAGAATTGCGATTCAGATTCAGAAATGACAATAAGACCAAAAGAATGCAATTTAAATGCTCCCCCTCACTATGATCATCATTTTACAAGAGAGAATTTAAAATTTGAAATTTCTCCATTTCTCTCCAAAAAGCTCCTAACTTCTCCCCCTTACCAAACTTCTCCCCCATATCCAAAAAACTCTTTATTAACATTACATTTTTGCTATATCTTCTCCCCCTTTGACAATGGATTCATCAAGGAATCATCCCTTCCTCTCATATAGAGATGACAAATGCACAAGCAAGGAAGAAGCAAAAGAAAGAGCATGCATGAAATGCAATGGAGTGGCTTTATTTTTGTTTTTTTAGTTTTTTTTTTTATAAAAAGAAGCTTTGAAGATTACTCAATTGAACAGGCTAGCATTTCTATTATCACTCAATATCAAGCCTGACAAAGCTAGCAAGATCATGTTAAGACATATATATAGCAAAGCTAGGCTAAAGAGCTGAAAATACCACATGTTGTTGGATTAAAGTAAGCAATGTTTCAAAATTTGCAAGTTCAACAACAGGTATCTTAAAGTGATAATGGCCATGTCAGAATGTCAATGTGAGAACAAGAAGCTAGCAAAGGCCATCTAGGAGACAAAAGTCCTGAAATGAATCATTTTGCTCAAGTTTTTGTCAAAAGCCCAATTTTCAACTGTTCCTCATTTATAATGAATATTCAAGTAGATAAAAGGTCTATCTTAGTAATGAAGATCCTGGATTAGGAGCCATCCACAATCTCTTCCTAAGCTTCAACCAGTTTGGACAAATTGTTTTCTTAGCCATGTGCTAGATCTCAAGCCTTGCCGCGACTATCCCAAGCAACAAAAAGCTTAAAAGAGTGGTCTAGGTCATCCAAAACTCCCCCTGAGTTCATGCCTAGTACAATGGCAAGCCGTCTTATGAAAAAGAATTGGTGGGATCAGTTTTTCGCACAAAAGAGATAATTTTTTTATTTTGCACAAGGGCTATTTTAGATTCTTTAAAGGAACAAAAAGCTCAAAAATGTTCAATTCTAGATTCCAGAGCTGACAAAGCAATTTTGACAGGGCCAATGTCACAAAAGGATCACTAATTGTGCAACTAGCTGAAAGATCCACAAATTGCTATTTTCAGTTCAAGTTATTTTAAAGTGCTAGCTCAGTTAGCAAAGACTTTGCTACACAGGGAAAAGCATGATAATTCTAGCAAGTCAAAGAACTAGACACGCTCTTGAGCAAGAATTGAAATACTAAAGTTCAAGGGGGTAATAAGCAAAGCTTCATCAATTTAAAAGATGAAAGCGGTAAAGATTATATTATAATGCATCTTTTTGTGATTTTCATATTAATGCAATATGATACAATGAGATGCATAAAAGATGAAAAAGCCTAAAAAGATCACAAGGATCAAAAAGATCCGAAGAAGATACCACTTGAAGAAGGTATCAGAAAAGATCCACAAAAGTTCACATGAACAAGGAAAGTTCAGAAATAAACCAACTCCTCCTCAAACCAACCCTTAGGGATAAATTATCCCTAACTCGCTTCTCGAGGTCGCAAACCTTGTTGGGTCTAAAAGCTTTGAGAGGAGATCTGCCAAAGGTGCCTTGGACTCTACAAACTAGCACAAAGACTTTCTACTCCACAAGATCTCTAGGGAAAGCAACTCGAAAAGCTAGGGAGCGAAACACCAACATTAAAAAGCTTACAGGCAGTTCAAAACCTGCTAAGACTAGTGATTGGGAGACAAGCTCGACCTAGACAGTGAGAAGAGTGCATCCTAGCAAACCAAGGGATAAGAAGAGTGCCTAGAAAAGACACGTGCTAGAACAGAGCCTCCTATCCACCCTGAACTCAACAAGCCCAACACCTTACACAAACCAGATGCTATGCAAGGTAGACTAGGGATACCATACGCATATGTAAGGTATAGAAGCTCGAACCTGAGTCGCACTGCTTGGCAGTGAGATGTAGTCATGATGGATGAAGATCCATTCCTTGAAGCTCCAGGAAGTAGTTGCACTCACCCATCATCCTCATCTCAAATTCCTTCGTCTCCAAGAAGTGATAGTCATCATCGTACGCACATATGAAGAACAACCAACAGCTGGAGTCTTGAACCACATGTTCTCCTTCTTAATCTGAAAAGACTATACCAAAGAGACAGAAAAAGTCTATGCCTTGGTACTGGGTTAGTGAGACATCATCTAGGGAAATAGTACCAAGACACATGACTAACAAGGATAGCAGCAAATGATCCAAAGCTCATAAAAGCATGTAATCAACAATTTAAGACATGAGCATGGAGATAGACAAAACAATTGCAGCACATGCTATCCAAGATAGGATAAAGCTCAAGCTATCCTTAATCCACAATAAGGCATAGGAGCAAGTAAACAAGGACATAGCATATCACACATCATATATACAGTCAAAGGTAAAGCATGCTAGTGAAAGCTATGGCAAGGCTCATGCATCCACAATTAACAGTAAGGCACAATAACCATGTAAGCACAAAGGATGTTTTAGAACACATCAAGGATAATGTATGCTAACATGGATATCAAGTAAGCATGTGGATACATAAAGCAAAAGTCAACAAGAGCAAGATAAATCATGTACAAAACAACACAAGCTCATGATGACAAAACAAAGCTCACATAACCATGGAAATAATGAACAACAATATAATACATGGATATATAAGCAAGAATCAACAGGAGCAAGATAATAAAGGTACAAGACAGTACAAGCTCATGTTGACAAAACCAAGCTTATACACCCATGGAAATAATGAATAACAATCTAGCCTATGGATACATAAGCAAGGTACTAGCAAAGGCATGATGAAAGATATCATAAGAGTGATACATGCCAATATGATACAAGTGACCACAAAGACAAGCACAATATGCTAATAAAGAATAATCATGAAAGTAAATGTATGAAGGTATAAGATAGCTCACAAAACATGTGAAGATGCCGATCATGAAAGCGCATGCCTCTTTAAGGCCATCAAGGGGGTGGAGAACCATCAAGTGTCCCGATCACGTGATGAATCAAAAGACCAGAATCTATTAAATTCATGTTCTCCACCCGCATTCTTGGTACCTACACATAAGAAGGACAAAGTGTCCAAGTCTTGGATCCTGAAGGGTTAGAGAGCAAATACTTGGGAACCCAAACCTTGGACACACCACCACTAGAAGCAGTCGAACCAGTATGTGAGTTAGCATGATGCAAATGATGGTTCATGCAAGAAGATCCAACATCATCCTTGAAGGCATGCCGCGAGTGGACAACTCGATGAGGAAAACGAGGTCCATCTCTAGAAAAGCGGCGATGACCTTGCTTGAAAGTACCATGTCGAGAACCAACAGAAGCATCAAAAGAACTCACACAACCTCGCCGTGGGTGTGTACCTCGATGAACAAAATGAGGTCCACCTCTTGGAAAACGGCGGAAATCCTGTCTCGGGGCAGCTCGTGGGCTAAGACTAAAAGCACGGAAACCAAGTCCACGATGCTGTCCAACACCACTAGGAAAGGTGTCAAAGAAGCCATCAACAAATGAGTCTTCATGCTCGGCTCTTTAGTGTGCATGTCATGCAAAAGACTATGTCCACTAGGAGACTTAGAAGCATGAGCTCGACACATCTGTTTTGCACGCCGAAAACAAAAATCTACACGATGTCCATTCTTCCCACAAAATGAGCAATGGTGTAAAGGTCTACTAGGATACACGCTCCGAGAGGATGAATCACCATTCTCGCTCAAGGAAGAAGTCCTGGAAGAACTAACATCATGACTCGTCCTCGTATTGGCACTAGACTCACACATGCCATGAGAAAGACTATGTGTGTTCCTAGAGGTACGACGACGCACTCGACGCTCATATTTCAGACGGCGAAAGCAAAACTAAAAAATGTGTCCATTCTTCTTACAAAAGGTGCAATGATACTTCTCTTTTGAAGATGTAGTATCATTTGAGAAAGAAGTACCCTTGTCTTTTGAAATTCGTTGGACAACACAAGAAGAGTCACAAGAAGTCGCACTCGCCGAGGAAGAGCTACTCAAAGCGATGGCACAAAAACCAACATCAAGTGACTCACGTTTAGCACAAATAGACTCCAACTCCGAATGCAAAGAAGCAAGAGAAATCTTAAAAACATCAATCTCGGAGTGAAGGCAAATACAAGAGTCACATGTCTTGGCGCTCATATCATCGCGCAATTTCTTCAAAGACTCCATTTCGCTCTTCAAGGCAACGTAAGATGTGCAAGAAATTAATGATGCTTTTGTATTAAGTATGCAATTCAAAGCATCAATTTCATTTTCTAAACAAGCACAATTCTTGCAAGTGACTAAACCATCCTTAAGCAATTTTTCATATTCTAAGCACATGCTACAAGGCCTAGCTTCAATTTCAATAATCTCAGCCCTAGCATTTTCTAATTGCTAAGGTAAATGGAATTAGTCAATTTCAACTTTTCAAATTCAGCAAGCATGCCTACACAAGAATCATAATTATTTCTAGCTATAGAACTAAGATTGCCTATTTCTAATTTAGCATTATCAAGCTTACAATGTAAGGCAACACAAGAATCACATGGCATAGAAACATTTGATTTCAAAATTTTATTTTCAGATTTTAGGCATGCAAAAGAATTATTCAAGTTCTCCATGTCTACAAGCAATGAATCATAAGCATTCGTGGAGGTTTTCAATTTAGAGAGCTCATGAGACAAATCATCCTTTTCTCTTTCTAGCAATTTCATTTTCTTCCTAAGAGCATGCAATTTATATTCATATGAAATCAAGCCATCAATGAGTTTTTCTTTGCTCACCTTGCTTAGCTTGAGTAGGGGATCGTCCTCAGAAGACTCATCACTATCATCCTCAAAATGCTCTCCATCATGTTCATCCTCAAAAGCTACTGCACATATGCCAATTGGCTCGTTCTCCTCGGGCTCTAAAAGTGACTTATCCCTGAAACTAGGACAATCAAAACAAAAGGGATCACTCCTACGACCGCACAGAATGTTGGCCTTATAGAGGTTGGTTACCAAATAGAAATATGCATCCTAGATGAAGGATTTTCATCACTAACTAACTTTGATTGTTATTTTAGGCGGTTGTCGTGGACTCTAATGTGGTCGTTGAGGACCTGCCAGTTGCTACCGTGGTAACTGTTCTGAAGACCGACGATACCACATCCTCCGACTCGATGGTCAGGGATCTCATTCTCGACCAGTTAGTTGAGAACATTTCTTCTGACCTTAGGTTGGAGGATGTAACAGATCTAACTGACCCCACCAGTCCAGGACTGGTAAAGCCGGTTGAAAAGAAGAGAAAGGCAAGTGCGACGGATTTTGCGTCGGCGCACTTCAAAATTAAGACAAAAAAAACGACCAGGTACGTATACATGAAATAAAGACTTATGCAAGTACTTTCTGTAGGACTGGAAAGGTGACTAGAGGGGGGGTGAATAGGAGCACGAACACTTTTTCACCTTAATTGAATTCAATACTAATTTCACTCCAATAGCTATAAAAGCTATGAAGATCAATATACAAGCACAGTGGAAGACTTATATTGAATCCAATCAAAACCCCGAAGCAAAACAACCAAAATTACCAAAAACTCAATTCACAATGAGTTGGGCGGTCAGACCTCTCAGAACGGTGGTCTGACCTCTCTCTGGGCGATCGATCTCGGCTGATGAGCAGATCAAATCGGCAGAACTTCCAAAACACAAAAGGGTCTAACTTTTGATCTACACGGCCAAATCCTCCCAAATTTGAAACAAACCTTCCTCATGATGTCAGGAACCTATTCCAAGCAACGATCAGCAAGATCTATGCCAAAGTTCTAACCTTTTTTAGTTTAAGTGAAGGTGGGTTCAAAACCGGGCAAAAACGAAACTTAGATCCAAAAACTTGCTCGTGGTTGATTGATGATCTAGATGATCCTAGATAGGTTTTCACATATCCCAGCAAGCAAGATCAGGAGGAAAAACCAAGTAAAAACCTGAGAATCAAAGAAAGCCCCAAAATCATCAAATAGAGAACAAGAACACAAAGAGGCTCATATGTAGAGATTTGGTTGGATTGATTTGAGATGGGAGATTGTTGTTTACAGCCACTCCACTAGGAGGACAAAACTCACCTCGTGAGCACACACTCAATCCCAAACCCTAGAAACCCTAGCTCTCCTCTTTTCTCTACAAAACCCTAAAACCAAAATAGGGCATCTCAAATGAGGGCTTTGGCTCTCTCCTTGGCTTCCGCAAGCCCCCAAGCAGCCAACAACACCCCTATTTATATGGAGGCTAAGCATCTAGGGTATATTCCATTATGGCACCCATTAAACCCTAACACACAATGGGTTAACACACGCACGCATCTCAAAGCGCTGTCTTATCATCGATTGACCTAAACTGCTTCACCATGCGCCGACTCGCACCACGGTTTAGCCAAAAGGCCACCAAGGTGGTATTTGGTGAAATTACCAAAATACCCCTTCTTGATCCTTCTCCAAAAGACCGAGTCCACAGATCGTGAAGCAATCCCATGCTTCGCCACGTGTAGGTTGATCAATGGCTCCATGTCGGCAAGTATCTCCCGTCCGGATCCCACCGGCACCATAGCACTTGCACCGACTCCCGCGCCGTTTGATCCAACCAGCTGCACCGAACCGCCTGTTCGGTCATCCATGTCCATTCTGCGCCCCGCTTGAGTCCTCTGACCTCACCCGGCATCCTTGATCGTTCTGGGTCTCAGCTCTCCAAGCTTAGTCCCGATCCACCTCGCCGCTGGACGTCATAGACCTGCAGGCCACCTGCACAGCAATAGACAAACAAACTGTTTTCGGAAACAAGTTCTTCACAACTTGACCCATGTTAGCCAAAACAAGTATCATGCAACACATATGCACTGATGAACAAGAACTTGACCTAACAAACACAAATCGCCGCCACGCGGGCCAGCGAAACAAGCCAAAACCGGTCAGACCGCCACCCTTGGCAGTCAGACCGCCCACTGGCCGGTCTGACCGCCAACCAAAGGCCGGTCTAACCGCCACATTGGGACTTAGCCAAAATTCCACCCCTGGAAATCCGAACCTCTCTGGAATTTTCAATCGAATAGAACTTTTCCCTGGGAGCTCCAAAAATTATAGGACCAAGTGCAGAAGAACCCTCTCACTTGCCTACACCCTCTATTTTTGGCCTAGCTCCAAAATCCAAAGCCCATAAAGAGGCCGGTTTGACCGCTCAGGCAAAGCCGATCAGACCGCTATCTTGGCGGTCGCCGCCACCTCGGCCGGTCGGACCGCCAAAGAACCATTCCAGAAATGCAACACAAGGCATGGCCGGTCGGCCACCACCATGGCGGTCGGACCCAGAGGCTCGAGCTGAGCAACGTCAGCGGATGATGCCACAAACCCTCAACGCCATTACCAATTGTCTCATCATCCTAAGATCGTAAGCATATCCCCATGATATCCACACTTTCCCCTGTTGTTTTGAAGTCTTAAGCTTCTTCTATTCTTATCATTGTAGATCCTCTAGTATTCTGGTCGATGACGATTAGATCACCCTTCAGGAGGAAGCTCCTAAAGTGGTTGAGCCAGCCCCCGAGTAGGTGACAGCGCCAGCTCAGGAACCCATGGTGGCTCCTACTCAACCTACGGAGGTGGTGGTTTCGACCACACCTGCGGGGGTAGTGGTTCCAACCCCACCTGTGGAGGTGGTGGTTCTTGAGGAATCTCAGTAGATTCTGACTCCTGCTAAGAGTTCTTCTCGCAAAGTCTCCTTTCCTCATCGCTTTTGAATCTTCAAAGATGAAGAGCTTAATGAAGCGTGGGGAAGAATTTTGGACTGTCAAGCAAGGACGAGTCCCGACTCTTTGTTTGCCGGATATAATGAATTGGCAATTGAGGTAACCTTCTACGACTACTTTTAATAACTTTTTTCCCTTGGAAAATACTCAAAGGAGTTTTGCTATTTTTGCAACATTTTGTGGAGAATTTCGCTGTGGTCAGAGGACTGACCCAGCGAATAAAGATCTTGGAGAAAAGGAACTCCAAATTAGAAAGTAAGCACTCTTTTAGTGTCTTATTCTCTCTTTCTTTTCCATTCAACTCTTTTTCTTTTACCTAATTCTCCACTTTATCATATTTGATAGATTCAGAGAAGTTTAAAGAAGAAGTTATGGCTAAAGAAGCCATAATTATCAAACTTAAAGAAGAATGTCAGAACAAGGACCGGTCGATTGAATACCTGACGACCAGACACAAAGAAGTTCTTGAGACTATTGAGAAGAAATGCCAAAGTAACCGATCGGAAACACGACCAGTTATGCTTCCTTTTTCTAGTTGTATGTACTTATCTTTTGATTTACTCGTACAGAGTAAACTCAAGCATTGGGGCAAGTAGAAAAGGCTCTTGAGTTCGAGCGTGACAAGGAGGTAGTCTTTGGGCAAAGCCTTGAAGAAAAGGTCAAAGCCTTCAACAAGATGCTCATTGATATGGGATCGGATATGCAACTACCCAATCTAGGAGATCCCACGGAGAAGATCAACTACCTTGGCCAACAGTTCGAGGACCTCAGGGGTGTCCTCAAGACAACTCGAGAGAACCATGCGCAAACCATATTTAATGCTGTCAAGAATGGAGTTAGTTTTGCTTTGGCAAAACTAAAAGTCTCCGACCATTCCATAAATCTCCAAACTATTGAGTAAGACTTCAACTGCTTGTGAGTAGAAGCAACCAGAGTTTTCGAGGAAATGGCGCCTCTCGGACATAAGGTTGCGGAGGAAATGGAGGTCGGATCTCCACACAACGATTAGTCTGGTGGCTCCGAGAAGTAAAAGAATGTAATATTTTGACAATTGTAAATAAAACTTACCTTTTATCATCAATGAAGTCTTTGTTTTGTCTTCCTAAATTCGATGAATACTCATATATTTTCTAGCCCCCGACTGCTTGTGTTAGTAGAAGAGCTTTACTAAAGAAGCAGTAGACCAAGAAAATGAGCAATAGCTACGACCACGGTACAGAGCATATGCTGATTATGTGATAAACATGATCTAAGTATCACTAGAAAATCAATGTGGTCGGAACCAGCATGTGATTTTGACTAGTCTTAGGTCAGTTCCATAATCGAAATACTGTGAAGTACCTTGTGTGGTTGAAAGATAGAAAAGAATCGTATTGATTGATAAGGAAAATATGCAAATATGTATGCAAAAAATGACATGTGAACTTGTTTATATGTCGTATCCAAAACTGGTCGTAAGGGTTGCTAAGAACGAGAGACTAAAAGAAACACTTCATGAAACGTGTTCATGCTCGAGTTCCGACTGGTAGCGAGGATCGTAAAAAATGGACCGTCGTTAGGAAGCTCCTTCCAGTGGGCAGGATCACGTGCGGAGAATGAGAGACTTCGACTAGGAGGTTTTTCGTGTCCCGACCAGTAGCCAAAACAGGAGTGGAACAGATTGTTGAAGGAAAGAAATGTAGGCCCCGAAATATATAGCATGTAAAATACTATATGGATTTGCCTGTGTGATGCTCCTGTTACTCGTATATTTCTTTAAGAAAAGAATGTTGGTTGCGCCTGAGAACCATTGTATGAGTGGTCACGACTAGGATTCTTACGGCATTTGACTTGTATGTCATAGCCATAGAGTAATAGAGATTCTTAGAAAGGATATCGGAGAGAATTTGGTCTTTCCGACCAATTATACAACAATAGTAGTAAAGCCAGAGGATAAGATAGATATATAGACAACATCATTCATCGGAAAGTAAAGAAAATGCATCTTTATTAATAAATTGAAATAATCGAAAGTACAATTATACAAAGAACTTACGCAGTTGGTCAATATTCCAAGAGTTGGACAAAACTCGCCCATCGAACATAGTAATCGTACTGAACCAGGTCGGGTAACTTCGACCACAATGTATGGACCTTCCCATTTGGGAGAAAGTTTAGTGTGATTAGCCTGATTATGAATTCGTCGTAGAACTAGATCACCTACAGCTAGGCTGTGAGTTTACACCTTACGACTATGGTACCTTCGCATGGCTTGTTGGTAAACTACAGATCGTATGATGGCTTGGTTTCATCCTTCTTCAAGAGAATTGATGTCGTTGAGTCTTCGTTGGATCTGATCGTTCTCATTGAAACAATCAGTATGAGCAGAGCCTATTTTCAGTTCTGGAGGAAGCATAGCTTCAGCACCATAAACCAGAAAAAATAGAGTTTCATAGGGCACACGACTGGTCGTGGTTCGAACATCCCATAACATAGAAGGAAGTTTTTGAACCCAAGCTCCTGACCGTTTGATTAACTGGTCCAAGGGTTCTCAAAAATTCGAGATAGATCTAATTAGACTTTTTTACCTTTTTCTGAATTATTTGGTTTTTCCACTATGGAATATAGAGCGGACTAGTAAAAAAAAATTTATTTAGGATAATAATTGGATAAGAGAGCCTCTACCTTGTCAACCGATAGCGAGAGAACAAAATCTGGATAAATACCAATTCCTATTACTGGTAAAAAGATACAAATTAAAAGAAAGAGTTCTCGTGGTCCAGAATCCACCAAATTTGCGTTTGGAACATGAAATAGCTTGTATCCATAGAACATCTGGCGTAACATAGATAATAAAAAAATAGGAGTTAATATCATTCCAATTGCCATTACAAAAGTAATTAGCATTTTTGGTATTAACAGAAATTTTGGACTAGTAATTAGTCCAAAAAATACTACTAATTCTGCAACAAAACCGCTCATTCCTGGTAAGGCAAGAGAAGCCATTGAAAAGCTACTAAACATGGTAAAAATTTTCGGCATTGGGATAGATATCCCCCCCAGTTCTTCGAGATAAACAAGACGCATTCTATCACAAGCCGTTCCCGCCAAGAAAAAAAGTGTAGCACCAATAAATCCATGCCCGCTTAACTGCTCCATTACTCTGTGGATGAGCAATAGAAGAAAAATGTATCTTGATACCTAGATCCTCGTAGAATTCCTGAAAATTTCTGCTAGAGAATTAGGTACTGTTGTCTGTGATTATACGACTTAGTATGCCAAATCGAGTGATCACGTTTTTTTGTGAGAAACCTCTTAGTGGCTTCAGTTGTTGTTTTAACAACTGGCTCGAGTTCTATCCATTTTGTAAATGTGTCAATTATGACAAAAAGGAATTCAAAGCCCCCGGGTGCTCTCGGGAAAGGTTCCAGAATGTCTAGTCCCCAGGTTGCAAAAGACCAAGAAAGAGGTACTGTTTACAAAGCTTGTGTCGAGTGATGAATTTGTCGACTATGAAATTGACACTGTGCGCACTTCATCACGAGCTCTTTAATTTGCATCATGAAGGGCAATTGGCCAGTAGTATCCTTGCCTGAAGGCTTTACCGACCAATGTTCTGTAGGAATGATGTGCTCCATAGACTCCTCCATGAATGTCGGATAGCAGCTTAATGCCTTCTATTTGAGATATGCATCTCATCAACACTCCGTGAGATCCTCGTTTATATAAGGTACTTTCGATCAGAGTGTATGATTTGGCTTTTTTGTGCTATACGATCAGTCTCTACATCATTCTCAGGAATTAGGAGTGTTCATTTACATACCGTACCGAAAAAACCGTACCAGTCAACTCGGTTTGTCCGGTAATCGGTACGGTTTTCAGAAATTAGGTTTTTTGGGAGTTCGGTTTTTCTGGTAAAAACCGGCTGAAAATCGAAAAAACCAAAATCGCGTATCATCTCTACGCCTACGCGCGTAGCTCTGGGCCTTGGCTCGCAGGCTCGGCCCATCCTCCAGACAGCCCAGCGCTAGTTTCTCTCATCTGGTCATCCCACAAGAGGCAGGAAGCTAGGAAGTGCAGCTGTGCAGGACCCGCAGGAGGCAGGCGTACTGCTCTGGGCCTCTGGCGCTCTCCCTAACATGTCGAACAGAGAACTGCCATGTTGTATCTTGTGTGATGATCGCTATGCGATGCTAGTCTTGTAGATCAGTCAAGAGCAACTAGCTAATAATGCACTAAGTGACTAAGCCACTAATGCTTATGAGTAATGCCCAGCCGTGAACTTTGTGAAGACTAAAATGTCAAATTTTGTGACTGTATGTATTTTTGACTCGCCGTATCGAATCGTTCTCATTTCTCAATTCGCGTCAACTTTGGTAAATATGGTATTTACCGATACCGTACTGAAATAAAGCGGTATTTACCGATACTGAACCGTATTTTAAATAATATCGTATTCACCGGATTAACAATACCATATTTAGCGTATACACCGTATTTATAGAACCGTATATACCGAAAAAACCGAATAAACACCCCTATCAGAAATAATGCCATGCTAAAGATAATTGTAGATCAACGTCATCCATTCTCTACCATGATCGTGACGACGCCAACCATCAACGATCTGTGGAGCGTCCATGTTCTTAGGATCGATCTGTACAACCTCTAGCGGAACATCTATGTCCTCAAAAAGCTCGACTATCGAGGGTGAATCGAGTTGCTCGAGAAAAACTACAGGCGGGATAGGTGACCTGGTCGAGGCCATCCGTGCCAATTGGTCTGCCAGAAAGTTTTCCTTTCTAGGAATGTGTTGGATCTCGAAACCAAAGAAGTGCTTTTTGAGTTTCTGTACTTCCGCCAGATAAGATGATATCTTGGTACTTGAGCATTGGTACTCTTTACCGACTTGATTCGCTTCTAGATGAGAATCGTCTTTCACTAGTAATCTATGAATCCCGAGCGAACGAGCTGCTCGGAGTCCTGCCAGTAAACCTTCATATTCTATCACATTGTTTGTAGCAGGAAAATTTAACTGGATGGCGTACTTGATGTGTTTGCCAGTAGGGGATATCAAGACAACTCTAGCCTCTGAGCCTTTAAGCATCAAGGAGCCGTCAAAGTACATTATCCACTCATTTTTGTGTTCGTACTCAGGCCCTTGGGTGGATTCAGGGTTTGTCCATTCAGCAATGAATTCTGCTATTACGTGGGACTTGATAGCTGTTCGTGAGATGAAATGGAGGTCGAACGCTCCAAGCACAACTGCCCATTTTGCTATTCATCCTGATGACTCCCTGTTTCCAAGGACTTGACCCAAGGGATATCTAGTTGGTATGACCACTTTGTGGGCCTAAAAGTAATGCCTTAGTTTCCTTGAAGCCATAAGGAGACCATAGAGCAGCTTTTGTACCTGTGGATATCGTTCTTTTGGTCCATATAAGACTTCTCTTATGTAATATACTGGTTGTTGGATATTTTCACGTTCAACGACCAGTACACCACTGACTATTTGTGGCGTTGCAGCCACATAAATCAGCAATGTTTCCCCTGATCTTTGAGAGACTAGGATCGGGGCACTCAAAAGGTACTTTTTAAGTTCTTCAAAGGCGTCGTCTGCCTCTTTAGTCCACTCAAAACTTCCGTGTTTTCGAAGGAGTTTGAAGGAAGGGAGTCCTTTTTCACCTAACCGTGCTATAAAACGACTTAGCGATGCCATATAGCCGGTTAGTTTTTGGACTTCTTTCTTCATGGTCGGAGGGCGCATCTGGTCGATGGCCGTAATTTTTGCTAGATTTGCCTCAATACCTCTAGCCGAAACTAGGAACCCAAGAAGCTTTCCGGACGAAGCTCCGAACACACACTTCTCTGGATTTAACTTAAGGTTTTGCTGTCTTAAGTTATTGAAAGTCTCGTGTAGGTCAAAAATATGGTCGCCAGCGTTGATGCCTTTTACGACCATGCCATTAATATAGGCTTCTTGATTTTGACCTATCTGTGGATTAAAGGTTTTCTGCATCAACCTTTGGAAAGTGGCACAAGCATTTTTGAGAGCAAATGGCATCTTAACATAGCAGTAAGTGCCATATGGAGTGATGAAGGAAGTTTTCTCTTCAGCATCTTTACTCATATTAATCTGGTGGTACCCTGAGTATGTATCTAAAAAACTTAACAACTCACACCCGGAAGTGGAGTCTACAGGTTAATCAATGCGTGGAAGGGGAAATTCATCATTCGGACAAGCTTTATTAAGATCTGTGAAGTTAATACACATTCGTTATTTCCCATTGCTTTTTCTAACCATTACAGGATTGGTGAGTCACTTTGGATGGTCGATTTCATGAATAAACCCAGCCTTGAGGAGCTTGTCGATCTCCGACTGGATTGCTTCCTTCCGATCAGGTGCGAAACGCCGGAGCATCTGCTTGACCGGTTTTTTGTCAGGTTGGAAAGCTAGCCTTTACTCGATTACCTCCCTGGGGACTCCGGGCATGTCAGATGGCTGCCAAGTGAATACGTCTTAATTTGCTCGGAGGAAGGAGATGAGTGACTCTTCTTATTTGAGGTTGAGTCCTGCACCAACCAGCACCTTTTAGTCAGACGCATCAGCGTTTCTTGACCCAGACGGAGTGTTGACGCCTCCCGGAGGAGTGCCTTTGCTAAGTGGTACCTCCTTGGTCTGGTCGGAAGGCTTTTGTGCCATCTTCGGCCTCGAGTGCTTGCCTTGCATGTTTGGTGGATTAGTTTCCCTGGTCGGAAGCTCATCGACCAGTTCTAAATACTTCTGATCACATGCATAAGTCATTTTTTTTTATCTTCTCGAACCATGATGACACCTTTCGGTCCTGGCATCTTTAGACTCTGATAACCGTAGTGCGTGGCTATCAGAAATTTTGCTAGAGCCGGATGACCGAGGATTCTGTTATATGCGGTTTCGAAATCTACTACATAAAACGGAATTTTCTCTGTTCGAAAGTTGTCGAGCCTTCTGAACGTAACCGGTAGGGACAACTGTCCTATCAGTTTGGCGATAGAACCAGGAACTATACCGTGGAAGACATATTTCATAGGTTTTACATTGGACCTAGGGATCTGCATCTCTTCCAATGCTCCCGCAAACAAAATATTTAAAGAACTGCCTCCATCTATTAAGACTCGATTAACTTTACAATTGTTAATAGTAGGTTCAACTACGATAGGAAACCTACCTAGTCGAGTCGACGGGATGGGGCAGTCTTCTTTGCTGAAGGAGATCACAGTTTCCGACCACCTGGATGGCTTGATAGCGATCGGAGACTCGACAAGGTTGACCTCCTGCTCCACAGCCTTCAGGTGACGTCTGGAATCATACGAGGAGGATCCTCCGAAGATCATGTCCACCGTATGTTGTGGCTCCTGGTAATCCATTTCTTCGTCGCCATCTTTGTCCTTCTTGGAGCTTGATTCTCCGAGCTCTGTTATGGAGGGGAATGATCCTTTGCCTAAGTAATAATCTTCCAACTTACTTTGCCAGGCTTGGCAGGTGCGCAGGTCATGCCCTGTCACTTTGTGAAGTGGACACCACTTCTTTGACTTCTTGAAGTAACTGGTCGGAGCCTTACCTTTAGTCCGACCAGTGAGATCTTTCTTGCCTTTTGTATACTTTTTTGGGATCACAAGGACTTCATTGTTGTCGAGCTTGCGATTCTTTTTGTTCTTGAGAGACTTCTTGCTTTTCTTTTCCTGCTTCTCCAGACCCGACTAGGGATTTTTGTCCTTCCGATCAATAGCTTCGTACCATTCGACCGCTTCACTAACGGTCGCGTACTTGTTTGCCTTGTCAAAAAGTTCGAAGGTTGTTCGTGGAGGATTTATTGTAATATCCTCCGTAAACCGGCGATTCCTTAGCCCTACTTTGAAGGCATGGATGACAGAAGATTCTGCAATCTCTCGGATGGAATTCCGAACCTGACTGAATCTCTTGATATATTGTCGAAGAGTTTCATTAGTCTTCTACTTCATCTGATGCAGATCATCCTCTTTTCCGGGGCGGTCGTACGTCCCTTGAAAATTGGCGATTAGAGTATCGCAGAACTACTCCTAAGTATAGATAGATCCGACCGGTAGGTTAAGCTACCACGATCAAGCAGACCCTTCAAGGACCATAGGCAAATAATTTGCCATCACGTTATCATTACCACCAGCGGCCTTGATGGTGGTAGAATAAATTTGAAGAAATTCTAATGGGTTCTGAGTCCCATTGAACTTCTCTATGTTGGCTGGTCGGAACCTATCCGGCTAACGAACAGCTTGGAAACCTGACGAAAATGCTCGTCAGCCTGTAATGGGGTCATGGCGCCTTCTCTCAAAAAGAGCTAGATTATAGTCAGTCCGAGATCAATTACTTAGATTTGTATATCAAGGATCTGGTGTCCCAACCCGGTCATACACGTTATGAAAACGCCTTTGACCACCTACCTGGTTCAGATGATGATAGAGATTGCCTGAATCAAGTGGTCGTTTGTAACATCCCAAAAATTGGCTTTTTAAAAATCTTTTGAGTAGTTTAGGTCCTTGGAAAATTTCACCAATTTTATTTGAATTAATAAAGCTTAATTGAGAATTTCCTAAATTAAAAATATTTAATTTAACTAATCTAAACATCAATTAAATAAAAACCTGTGTTATTTGGCTTCCTTGTGTTCCAAGGAATTTTTTAGTATTTTCTGAGATTTTTCTGGATTTGTTTGCTATTTTATTTTGTCTCCTTGATTTTTGGGATTTTCTTTAATTCCGAAAATCACCCTTTTCTCCCTCCTGCCAGTGGCTACAGTAACCAGCGTGGGTACTGTTCGCGTATCGCAACCGATCGCTCCCAGCCGAGCCCAACCGAATCCAGTACCTGCACGTTTCATAACTCAAACTTCTAAATATCATATCTTCCTACTCGGTGCATATAAAAGCAAACCGTTTGTGTCCAAGCGTCCGTCTTGATGTACTCTTCCAATCCACTAAATTGGTTTCCTCCAAACTGATCTATTTTCGTCGTCATCTGCAAAATACCAAGCTCTACTCAAAGGTCTTCTCCGACGAGTTGCGCCTTCATCCGACGTCCCTTGGCTTCCTCATTGTCTCTTTCTCTCTGGTTCAATGGGTCCCTTTGTCATCTGTTTAATCCAAACCGCATATCTATCTCTCTCTTACATGTCGATCCCACATGTCATCCACCCAATTAGAAACCCTAATTATTTCTCTCACTTACGTGCGGGTCCCGCATGTCAATCAACCTTTGGTCAAACCCTAGTTCATGAGTTTAGTCCACCGTGGACTAGCATATCTCTGTGGACCTGGTCCATAGACCAGTGGCCCACATGTCAACCCTAATCCTATTTTTGGGAATTAATTTAATTTTTGAAAAATCTTTTTATCTTATTGGTCCCACGTGTCGCTCGCTCTACCTTATTTCTGGAATTATTTTAATTCTAGAAATTCATAAATCCAGTGGGTCCCACTTGTCATCCACTCACCCTTTTCCAGAATTTCCAAAATAATTTAATTGAGGAATATTCTGTGGGTCCCAATTGTCATTCTCTATTTATCTTGTTCTCTCTCCAGTACCTTGGCCCACATGTCATCCAATGAATTCATCTCTCTCTCACTTACTAGTGGACCCCACTTGTAAGTATTCAATTCTTTTTATTTTATTTAATCTGAAGGAATATTATCTGAATATTCTTTTCACTCTCAATTTCATCATTTCAAGTAAATTCCAATCTTCCGAGAGCCATATCTTTTTCATCCAAATTCTGATTGAACCCATTCAAGTTTCTAAATTCATCTAAATTCATTATCTACCTTTGAGTACCATTCAATGTCAATTTGGAAATTATTTGATTTGTCTTTTGAATTTAGTTTGTTTTAAGCTTTCTTTCTCATTAGACGTTGAAGTCCCGGAATCGTCCGAAGGAGCTGAAGGTCAAGGAAGTAGAAGATCAAAGATAAATAAGATCATTATTGCTATAGCAAGGCAAGTTATATCTTTGATTATGTTGAATCCCAGTTTTCTAAAGTTACTTTGATTCAAATTATTGCATTTATTTTAAGTATTTATTTAAATGCTTTTGGGTGTAGTTATTAATCCCATTTGTTATATCCACTTTGTCTATTGTTATGTCATAATCTTTTGTCACCCTAGATTGGTTCATTACTTAGTTGGTATTACCATAGCACCAACGTGGGTTGGTTAGATATGATTAGTCTACTTAGCCATGCCACGAGTCATCATTTCATGTAAGTTGCAATTATAAACTTGACTAAGTGATTATGGAACTAAGTGATAAAATTATGTGTACTATGTGCTATTACTCATTGATGGCATATGTTGCACTTAACCAATAGGGTGGGAAAAGATTTAGACGGAGGCAAGTGGTACTGTGGATTGTAATGGTGGGGCTGTGTGCATGGGCTTTATAAGCTATGTGCATAGGGATTTGTAGTGAAATTGGAAGTCTTGCCTTGGTCAATTAAGGACTTAACTTTGTGCGCCATTGAACTGAGCCTTACTATACGACCACATGCCTGATGGGACGGACCTAACTTAGTAAGTTATGGATTCTTGACATTGTTACTCAGGTAGTAGGTTAGGCTGTGTTGCATGGGTGGAGGTGTGCTATCAAGTAGTCACATCACGGGGTGGTTCGCCGTGTCCCTGTCCAACGGTGTGTGTCATACCAATCGCTGTGTATAGTTTGGTATGACGGTTCGTAAGCACACTGGGAGTAACAATGCTTGAGATGAAGTTTCTGGAAAGTTTTTTTGTGATCAGTTTTGATCTAGTTGATTGCATCTTATGGGTAAAGTGTACAAACTCTGTAGAGTGTTAAATCAATCTTTTCGAATAGCCGCGTCTGCAGTCATGGACATGCTCGGGGATTTCACACGAGGGGTAGATTTTCATAAAACAATTGGGAAGGGATAGCTGTGTGATCTAAGTCATACGGCTATATAAATAACTTGTTTAGGCTATGTGTCTTTGTGAAAACAACTGATAAATTATTATTGTTATTTGTTTTGAATTATGCTTCCAATCTATTATTCATATTCAATTGCAAATATTGCATTGCTGCTAAAGAACCACAGAAGCCATTCCTTTGGAATAAGCCTGCATCTATACATTGCATTCTGTGGTATGACTTGCGAGTACGGTTGTGTACTCATGCTTGCTATAATCAATCAACAGAAGTGGAGGAATCATCAGTCAACAAGGTCTACTTCAAGGATCGTGGAGAACTAGGTCACGCTACCCCAGCCGATTGCCTGTGGGCATATGGATGGGCTTCACTGAAGTTATTTCGTTACGTTCCGCTGCAGCTTAATTGAGCTATTTGCCTTCTGAGGCATTAATTGTAAGCTTTGACCTTAAGATTTTTACTCTGATATTTATTGTTATTTGCCTATTTACTAGCCACCTTTGTATATGGAAATGATATTTCATTGATGTTGCTACTGTGTGCACTAGCGTGATCCCGGACTAGTGCATTATACACAGAGGGTCTAGAATTGCATTTTTGGGTCCCGACAGAGGTGGTATCAGAGCCATATCGACTGTAGGTTATAACCTTAGTTAGAATGGTCGTTGTTAAGGAAAACTTTAAAACCTATTTTACAAATGGAAAACCTCAATGATGTGCTATTCTCATCTTGTCTAGCTTCTATACTCTTCCATTCTATATCTTTCTCATCTATATTCTTCCTCACCATTTTTAGTATTACATTGGACTCGCTTCCCTCATAACTTCTATAGTTGTCGTTATCTGTACCAAATGCCTTGGTGGATGCCCAAGAGTCTTCCGAGCGACTCTTCGAAGACCATGCAACCACCAACAGCGTATCAATATCTCCCTAAGTGTTCAAGACAAGTTCGTCGCAAGAATTGAAGACCAAGAAGAAGTTGTACATCGCCCCTGCCTTCTCCAAGATTCACCTGCAAGGATCACAAACAGTCAAAGTTTGATGAAGACCATGATTAGTTTGAGTTTTCTTCAGACCAGCCATATAGGATAAATCAGTATAGGCTCCTCTCGTGTGTTGAGCCAAGTCACCTAGTTAAGTTAGAGCTTAATCGACTAGACGATTAGATTCTCGTTTTCCTTCTTCTGTGAGTAGTTGGTTGTGAGTTTATGCTTCTTAATAGCTTTTCGGCTATTTGTGTGTTTCTTGGTGTTCCTTGGGTTAAACCTGGTCCCCTTAGTAGATTGTCTTCCTTTACCTTGTGCTTTCCCTCTCATCTATTAGCCTTGGTCAGCTAGTAGATGAAGAGCCCCAGTGAAGCCAACCGTGTCAGTAATCTTGAGACAGTCTGTGTCAGCTCAGATCTTGTCTATCCCAGTGGACAGTTGCCAGTATTAGGAGTAGTAGATCCAGTCATGAAACAATTCTTGGTAGCTCAGACTCAATTCATGAACATGATGCAGAACATGAACAACATGATGAGAAAGTAGAATCAGAGCACCACTACTTTAGTCAATTTGATGAATCAGAATAATCAAGCATGCCATAGTACCGTCGCCAGTGTCAGTACCAGAGCGGACGATAACCAACAATGGTCTCCAGTGCCAGTAGTGACACGTTAGAACCTGAGTCAGTTCCCTGCCACCCAGAATCAGCTCATACAAGCGACGATTCAATCGTTAGACAGTGGTAATGTTTGCAAGGATGCACAACTCGTTGCCATCCCAACGACATGCCCTCAGACCAAGTTTGTGAAGTTTATGATGACTAAGCCGCCCGTCTTTGAAGGATCAACCGCACTCAAGGATGCAGAATCTTTGATTCGTACCATAGAAGAAAAGCTAACTGTTGCGCAATGGAACGACAATGAGAAAGTTTTCTATATTGCTCATCAATTAGAAGGAGTTGCATTAGATTGGTGGAAAAAATTTCACGTCGCCCATCAGGACAAGCAGACCATCACTTGGTCAGAGTTCACCACAGCTTTTCGTCAACAGCATATGACATCAAGCAAGAGTGATCAAGATAAACCTACTATTCCGACAAACTACACCAAATCTAGCCGTTGTCATCTGAAGTGCTGCCAACCAGATAAGTCAGAAGATGGTGCATGTATCCGTTGTAGAGAAATAGGCCATAGCGCCGATGAGCCGTTGTTATTTTGCTGTCCTATTGTCTTTGTAGAATGACGTAAAAGGCCTAATTTAACAGGCTGTAAGAAAATGGCAAAAACGCAGTTTGTTAGGATTAATGGCCTGTTAACTACTAAAATAAAAATTATTAAAGGCCCATAAATCACAACCCGTTAAAAATCCATGATCCGTTAACATTTTTGCGGCCTAGCTGATATGCTTCTTTTTTTTGAACGTGGAAGCAATCTAAGCAATCCCCGTATGAAAGATTCTTTATATGGGCCTTGGATCCCCGCATTTTGCTAATGCGGGCCTAAGTGAACATCGACGGGTGTTTCACTGGCTATACGGGTATATGTAGAAGAGAAGTGGATTTCATTTTCATTCTTGTGTCAATAGCATAACATTTTTCTTATGTATTCGATTTATTGAGAATGATTGGTCTTTGATTCGATGTTGTCTATTATGTTTAATTGTATTTGCTGAGTCGTGGACTCACTCTTGCTTTTATTGTTTAGGTGACCGTCGAGGATGACATTCTTTGGGGAAAGTAGCTCACTGTTGCAAATCACAATGTTGCACACATCTATCACCAAATAATATTCATATGATCTTGTTCAATGAGACTCGAATTTTGTAATAATTGATTTCTTGGTGCTTTTATTGTCCGTCCTAAAGCTTTACTTATGCTAGTTGATGATATAAACTTTTTCGGACATTTTCATGGTATTGTTCCTCTTGAATGAAACATTATAAACTGAAATTTAGAGTTTATTTGCATTCTGAAATTTAGGATATTTAATTTAACAATATCTCTGTGTTGAAGTTTGGCTGTCAGTAGTTGCTAAATTGTTCAAAATAATTTATAGTGTTGATTGGTGTTACAGAATGGCTTCTGCATAGCCAGGGTGTTACAGAAGATATGCCTATTGTTAGATAATATCCGGATGTGTTTCCAAAGGAATTACCAGGAATGCCGTCAGACCGTGACATTGAGTTTGTCATCGATCTAGTGCTAGGAACAGCACCGATCTCTAAGAGACCCTATCGGATGCCAGCCGATGAGCTAGTAGAATTGAAGAAGCAGATAGAAGAACTTCTTGAGAAAGGTTTTGTGAGACCTAGTTCGTCGCCTTAGGGAGCACCAGTTTTGTTCATCAGAAAGAAGGATGGAAGCATGAGAATGTGCATTGATTATCGATCTCTCAATGAAATCACCATCAAGAATAAGTATCCATTGCCTCGAATTGATGACTTGTTTGATCAAATGAAAGGGGCCAGAGTGTTCTCGAAGATCGATCTACGATCAGGATACCATCAGTTGAAGATTTTCCTGAAGGATATACCGAAGACCGCTTTCTCAACGTGGTACGGACATTATAAGTTCTTAGTCATGTCCTCTGGTCTGACTAACGCCCCTGCCTGTTTCATGAACATGATGAATAAAGTATTCATAGAGTATTTGGACAAGTTTGTTGTAGTGTTCATTGATGATATTTTGGTTTCTTCCAAGTCAGAAGAAGAGCATGCTGAACATCTGAGGTTAACCCTAGAGAAACTGAGGGAGCATCAGTGTATGTAAAGTTTAGCAAGTGTGATTTCCTGAAAAAAAAAGAAGTTGATTTCCTTGGTCATGTGATGACAGCCGAGGGAGTAGCAATTGACCCCGGTAAAGTTAAAGCAGTATTACATTGGGAACAGCCTAAGACTGTTACTCAAATCCGTAGTTTCTTGGGAATGGCAGGATACTATCGCTGTTTCATTGAAGGATTCTTAACGATTGCTAAGCCTCTTACGTAATTGTTGAAAAAGGAGAAAAAGTTCAATTGGACCCCAGCTTGTGAAGAAAGTTTTCAAGAATTGAAGAAGCATTTGACTTTAGCACCTATGCTAATTCTGCCCGATATTCACAAAGATTTTGATATCTATTGTGACGCTTCGCGTCAAGGATTAGGATGTGTTCTGATGAAAGAAGGAAGAATTGTTGCTTATGCGTCTAGACAATTAAGGTCTCATGAAGAGAATTATCCTACCCATAATCCGGAATTAGCTGTCATAGTGCATGCTTTAAAGATTTGACGTCATTACCTCATCGGTAATTACTGTGAAGTATACACAGATCATAAGAGCCTGAAGTATATTTTCACTCAGTATGATTTGATTTGAACATGAGGCAGAGAAGATGGTTAGAGTTAATAAAGGATTATAATCTTGGAATCCACTAACATCCCGGTAAGGCCAATGTCGTCGCAGATGCTTTTACTACTACAAAAAAGGTAATCACAGACGGTTCAAAATCATCATGACATATGGTTTTTTGAACCGTCTGAGTTTATGGGTCAGTGATACTACGAGGTCATCACAGACGGTTTTTGAATCGTTTATGAAAAAGCTATGACAGACGGTTCTAAATAATAATCGTCTGTGATAGTCTATTTTCACAGACGGTTCTAAATAAGAACCGTCTGTGATAATTGTTTATCACAGACGATTCTTGTTCAGAACCGTCTGTGAAAATAGACTATCACAAATGGTTATTGTTTAGAATCGTTTGTGATAGTATTTTCTATTGCAAAAAAAATTTCGAATTCTGAAACTTCGGAGGTCGTTTTGAGGCCCTAAACGATCTTTTTTGGGGTTTTCACTTTTTCAAGTCCTTGCGAAGAGAATCTAACCTTGAGCTTTTCGTTAGCTTTCCAACGAGCCAAAGAACGCCGCAATCCGAGTTCGTATGCAAAAGTTATGGCTGTTTTACCGAACAGTGCGCGAAAACGAGTTTGGGACGAAAAGGCGGACAATGGCCTAGTACTTGGAGTCAGGGATGTCGAGGTGCTCGCTGTCAATGTCTGCAATCTTATCTTGATCTATTCATTCACAAAAAAACCACGGTCACAATTGAGAGCCACCAAAAGCAACAAGGCAGGGGGGAGGCGACAGCGATTGATCACTTCTTGGCATGTTGGATATCAACCAGAAGAGAGGAGGGATCGATGGGGATATCACCGGCAATGAAGGAGAGCGGTGGTAGCATCACGTGGCGTCTGGCGGAGGCGGAGGAGCTCTAGCGGTAGTCGGCGGTAGTCGGAGCTCGGCGTGGGGAGGGCAGAGGGAGAGACCAGTGGAAGACAAGTGTAATATCCCGAATATTCAAGTGAATGCAATAAAGTTTATAGAGAATAACATAAATTGGAGAGGAAATTACTCAAAAATTCAGAAAATTGATAGGGTTTTGGACCTTGGGCTTCCGGCCCAAGGCTTTGTAGCTCTTGTGGGCCGACCATAAGGGGCCCAAGAGTGGGGGGGGGAGACGCCCAACTCCCCAAAACCCTAACCGGCCACCTCTTTTACTGTAGCACGCCCCTCTCCTCCGGTGCTTCTCCATTGTTGCCGGCCGTGGTAGAAGAGAAGAGGAAGGGGAAGATGAGGGGAGGTCTTCGTGAAGGTTTCAACGGTGTCCCGCGTCGTTCTTGTGGGTAAATTCGTGATCTCCATTAGTTTTGGTAGATCGATCTTATGCATATTGTCTCCATATGCTAGATGGTAGCTGCTGTGTAGATCAGTCGAATGTGGTGAACATTTTTCTATCACCGGTCATATGTTGTGTGCATCCACTATCAAGCACCCAATATTTTCCACCGGTTTTATAGTTTACCTACAAAACAAAAGTCAAGTTCTTTTAGGTACCCAAATTTGTTTAGGTCCTTGGAGGTTAGTAACCAAGGATTTAGGCACCAAAATAGCATTCTTTTTAGCACCTAAAATTGAAGTGCCAACAAAACGAGCAATTATTTTACCATCCTTAGACTTTTTAAGCATATAGCAAGAATCACATATTCCAATGGATGGAGTCTTACCCTTAGGACAATCTTGTTGCACATGTCCTATTTCCCGGCATTTATGATAATGCTTACCATTTTGCCTCACAAATCTTGTGGGCATGTTTGCCGGCTTCTTACCTTTCTTAGGCACATACCCAAGACCTTCCTTGTTGAATGAGCACCTTTGCTCACTCAAAAGTTTGTCAAGAGTGGCCTTGCCCTTAAAACATCTTTCCAAGCTCTTGCTTAACTTGGTCACTTGTTCTTTTAGCTCATTGTTTTCATGAACAAGCTTTGAATCATTTTTCTCAACAATATTATGATAAGCATCAACACTAGAGCAACATGGGATAGCAAGTAGATCATCACATGAAGTAGATATACTAGTCTTAGCAATTTCTGCACTAGGCATTTTATTAATAATATCACATGTAATTCCTACACTAGAACAAGACTTATGTGAATTCTCTTGGATAAGCAAGTTGTGAGCTTCCTTAAGCTCCATATAAGAATCTTTTAGAGTACTGTATTCTTTATTTAAGACCTTATATTTTGATTTTTCTTTTCCAAGATATTCATTTAAATCATCAAGCATATCCATTAATTCATCATAAGTTGGTTCATCACCAATAATGGATTTTACCTTATCTCCTTTTGCCATGAGGCAAGTAGGAGTGGAGAATAGCGATGGAGCTTCCTTGATGGCGATGCCGACTAGTCTCTTCTTTTTGGGGGACTCTTCCTCATCGGAATCGGGGTCGCTTGACTCATCATTTGAATCCCACTCTCCAATGTGGGCTTCATGCTTGCCGTCTTTGTGAAGCTTCTTGAAGAGCTTTTTCTTGCCATTGTATTCCTTCTTCTTGAATGACTTGTTCTTGTCATCCTTCTTTTCGGGGCAATGAGAAGCAATGTGCCCCTTCTCTTCACAATTATAGCACCGAATATTGCTATAACGCTTCTTGTCACTTGAGGATTGCCCCTTCTTGTACTTGTCGAAGTTATAGCTTCTATTGGGGTGTCTCTTCATGACCCTCTTCATCCTTCTCACAAGGAGTGCATACTCCTCATCGGAATCTTCTTCTTTTTCTTCATCATCACTTGATTCCGCTTTGGCCTTGAAAACGGTGATCTTCTTTGAGGAGGATGTCTCCAAGAGCTCTTCCTTGTCCTTCTTGAACAACTCATTTGTGATGAGGTTGCCCAAGAGCCCCGTTGGTGTCATCCTTGGCAACTCGGGCGAGTTGAGAAATAGAGTCACCAACGTCTCATATTTATCCGGAAGAGCCCTAAGCATCTTGCGCACATTATCAACATCAAGAAGATTAGTCCCAAGGCCTTTGAGCTCATTCACAATGTTGTTGAGTCGTGAATACATCTCATTGATGTTTTCATGAGACAACATCATGAATGTCTCATATTTGATCCGAAGCCTATGCAATTTGGCTTCTTTGACTGTGGATGTACCCTCATGGATTTCCGAGATAGTGGTCCAAATACCATGAGCGGTTTTCAAATTGCTCACTCTATTGAACTCATCCGCGTTCAAAGCACCAAAGAGAGCATTCATAGCTTGGGCATCTAAATGAGCATTACGCGTCTCTTGATCCGTGGGAGCTAGTGGATTAAGAGGCATAACGTAACCCTCATTTATGATTTTCCATACGCTTGGACTCATGGCCTTTAAATAAATTGATATTCTAGTTTTTCAATAAGCATAATTTGAGCCATCAAATAAAGGAGCCTTTCCTATAGCAATTCCCTCACTAGCCATCCTTTTCTCTCTTAGACGGTTAAGTCTAAATCAATGAGAGACCAAGCTCTGATACCACTTGTAGGATCAAGGATAACCGACTAGAGGGGGGTAAATAGGAGGTTTTTAAACTTTTTAATGATTTAACAATTTAGCCAATTAATAACCTAGTCTAAACAAGTTATACTTCTAGCTAAGCAAATTAATCACAGTAAACAAGCTAGAAATATAAATGCGAAAAGTAAAGACTAGAGATAACCACAAAGACACAACGATGTTTTTCCCGTGGTATCGAAGAATTACCGGTCTTCACTAGTCCACGTTGAGGAAGCTTTACGTCTCAAGCTGGCTCCACGAATTAAGCCTTCCCTCGATTCACTACGGTTGTTCTTCCTCCGCTCCGGAGATGGTGAACACCAAACCACTCACAAGCTTGCACCGGGTCTCTTCACAATTTTCTTTGAAGAGATCACCGTGCTCCACCACCAACCGTCTAGGAGTGCGGCAACACTCCAAGAGTAACAGACCAAAGTCTTCACTTGAATGCACTTGAATGTATCTCAACAACCTCACAATGAATGCACAAGAGTGTTTTTGAGTGTTGAGTGAATGCAAGAGCTCTCAAGGCTCTATAGATGTCAAATGGGCACTAGCAGCCTTGACTTGCGCAGTTTGGGGGGTATTTATAGCCCCCACCAACAATTATGACCGTTGGAGACGAAACCCAAACTTGACAGACAAAATCGGAACGACCGCAGTTCATTTAGCGGTACGACTGCACTTCTGACTGAGCACAGTCAACGGCTAGAACAGTTACTAAAAAAAGAAATACTAGCCGTTTGACACCCAGTTGGACGATCATAGAAACAAGCAAGCGTCCGACGGTTCTTGTCGTACTGCTTTCTACAAGCGGTACAACCGTTTGTAGGGTTTTGCAATTTGCTGAAGATTACAAGTGTTCTGGAAATTTTGTACCGCCATATAAAAATCGGAATGACCGCGTTTGCGATGCGACCGTTCCCAAGCGCGAACGTCCGATTTCAGATTGAGTTTTGAGCGATTTGCACTTGTTACTTTTTATTGAACCGCCTCACAAATTTGAACGACCGACATCGATGCGACCGATTGTCACGGGCGGTACGACTGATTTCCATGAGTGATTCTGAGGCAATTTGCAACGCTTCTGGTTTTATTGAACCACCAACTAAAATTCAGAATGCCCGCTTTGCGGTACGACCGTTCAAGGAGCCGGTCGTTCTGCTTGAGCACTTAGTTGGCTGTTCCCTTCAAAATGCGGTACTACCGCCAAGTAAAGTCCGGTCATACCGCACCAAGCGATCTGACCTTAAGGATAATCTACGGTACTACCGATTTTGGACAGAAGCACTTAATACTTTTCAATTTAATTTTAAGTTTAAATTCAAATGCATGCATGATCCTAAATTGATCCATATAGCACAAGAACATGCTATCAAGCTACTAGCCATGATCCCTCTTAATAGTACGGCGTTTATCCTATAATCCGGTCTTCCATCCAAAACTCCTAAGACCGATAAAATAGAAAAAGGAACCTAGACTATTTGTACATTGTCTTTGAGCCAAAGGATCTTCGTGTAGTCCATTTGCATGCCACTTTGCATCAACTCGTTCGCCAATGGGATTTAACCTTGTAAATACTCAATAAACATGTTAATCCCATATTCACATATTATCATTAATTACCAAAACACTTTTTAGGGGCCTAGATGCTTTCATCCAGCAGCCCTCAACCCTTGCATTTTGTGAACCCTAGTTGGTGTTTTAGGGTTTTGGAGAGAAAGATGAGAGGTTAGGGTTCTAGGAGAGTTTGGTTGATTGTGTGCTCCTTGGTTGAGTTTTGTCCTCCAGTATGGAGTGGCTATAACCATCCATCTATCTCAAATCAATCCAAGCAAGTTTCCCAAAGATGAGTTTGTTCATGTTCTTGCTCTCGCTCTCTTTGATGATTTGGTGTATTTGATGTCTTGTTGGTTTTCTCTCGAGTTTTTGTTGTGATCTGGCTTGCTGTGAAATGTGGGAGTGCATCTAAGACCATCTTGATCATTCTTTACCCACGAGCAAGATTTAGATCATGTTTTGGTTCTTGACACGGTTTTGAAACAAACTTTGCTCAAATGGAAAAAAAGATTGAAACTTTGACGTGGATCTTCTCAATCTTTGATTGGAATAGGTTTCTAACCTCCTGGAGAAGTTATGTTTCAAATTTCGTAGAGTTTGGCCAAGTGGATCAAAAGTTGTGCCAATTTTAGTTTTCGTCGTCGGGCTGTTCCAGGATAATTGGTAGTACCACCCTTATACCTGCGGTTGTACCGATCTTCGGTAGTACCGCCCATTTGCCTGCGGTAGTACCGATTTCTGTTTCTTCAGCATATCTTTGTGTTTGTTGATTGCTATGCTTGGGGGTTTGGAGTGGATTCAACATAAGTCTTCTACTGTGCTTATCTATTGATCTTCATAGCTCTCATAGCTATTGGAGTGAAATATGTGTTGAATCCAATCTTAAAAGAAAAATTGATTGAGCTCCTATTCACCCCCACTCTAGTCGCCTTTCCAGTCCTACAGAAGTGAAAGAGGTTTGTTCAGAACTTCAAGAGGAATTTCAGAAACTGAAGCTAGAAGTTGTATCTGAAGGATTTGTGGCTAGTCTAGAGGTACAGTCTACTTTGGAGAAGCAGATTCATAAAGCTCAACCAAAGGACTCCGAGTTTTCAAGCATCAAGAAGAAGATGGCAGAAGGAAAATTTAAAGACTTCACCAAAGATGATCAAGATATGCTATGGATCAATGGATGTATCTGCATGCCAGATGTTGATGGTCTGAGATAGCTAATTTTGAAGGAATCCCATGACTCAAAATATTCGATGCACCCTGGAAGTACTAAGATGTACCAGGATGTTAAGAATAAGTTTTGGTGGCCAAATTTGAAGCGAGAAGTCGCATAGTTCGTTACCTTGTGCGACGTGTGTCAAAAGGTAACAGTAGAACATCAGAGACCAGCAGGTCTGTTGCAACCTCTAAATATTTTGGAGTGGAAATGGGAAGAGGTCGGAATGGATTTCATTACCGGTCTACCCAGGACTCAATCAGGTTACAATTCGATTTGGGTAATAGTGGATCTTTTGACTAAAGTTGCTCATTTCTTACCAGTCAAAACCACTTACTCAGGAGATCGCCCTGCAGAGTTATATATGTTAAGAATTGTTAGTTTGCATGGTGTGCCTAAGGATCTCAGTTCACCTCTCGTTTTTGGCAAAGTTTGCATGAAGCCTTAGGAATTCACCTGAATTTTAGTACTGCCTATCATCCTTAGACTGATGGACAGACTGAAAGAGTTAATCAAATATTGGAAGATATGTTGAGAGCCTGTGCTCTAGCAAATGCTACCAGTTGGGACAAAAGTTTGCTGTATACAGAATTGTCTTACAACAACAGTTATCAAGCCAGTCTGCAAATGTCACCATTTGAAGCTTTGTATGGTCGTGCCTGCAGAACCCCTTTGAATTGGTCAGAAACAGCTGAACGTTTGGTATTTGGACCAGATATTATTCAAGAAGCAGAAGAATAAGTTACTATGATCAGAGAAAGATTAGAGATAGCTCAGTTGAGGCAGAAGAGTTATACTGATAACCGTTGTCATGATATCAGCTTTGAACCAGAAGATTATGTTTATTTTCATGTTACTCCACTCTGAGGTGTAAAAAGGTTTCATGCCAAAGGGAAACTAGCCCCTAGGTATGTTGATCCATTCAAGATTTTGGATCGTCGTGGATAAGTAGCTTATTAGTTGGAGCTGCCGCAGTCATTAGAAGGAGTACATGATGTCTTTCATGTCTCTCAGTTAAAGAAGTATCTTCGTGTGCCAGAGGAACAAACCTTGTTGGATTCAATTGAGTTGAAAGAAGATCTCACTTACAAAGAGAAGCCAGTCAAGATTCTGGATGTCGTAGAGCGTCGTACCAGAGACAAGACCGTTCGTTTTTCCAAAGTTCAGTAGAGCAACCACTCATAAGGAGAAACAACGTGGGAGCATGAAGAGGAGCTGAAGGCCGAGTTTCCTAGCCTTTTCATTAGCTAGCCTGAATCTCGGGGTCGAGATTCCTTTAAGGGGGGTGGTTTGTAACATCCCAATTTTCTGAGTTTTAAAAACCCTTTTGATTAGTTAGTAGTTGAAAATTCACCCTTTGGTTTTTATTTGAATTTAATTCAAAAGCTTAACTTGGACTTTTAGCACCAAAACAATTTAATATGATTAAATTCAACATCAACAATGATCAAAACTATTTTATTTGGATTCTATTAGCTTGGGTATATTTTCTAGATTTTTCTAGAATTTTTCTGAGTTCATTTGCTATTTTCTAATTGCCATTTGGATTTTCTGCTATTTTTCTAAAAAGAAAAGCTATTAAAATCTCGGAACAGTCCTTGTGCCGAAACCCTAAACCTTCGGCCCATCTCCTTCCGCTTCTAACCCATGCTTGGTGTGATGCATTCCATTCCTTCTCCTCCTCCGGGTCCCTTTGTCGGTTTCATTTGTCTTGCAGCGACATTTTAGATCTCTGAACCGCTTTGCCTCTTGTGGACCCACCTACCATGTCATCGCCATCTCCGAAGTGGAGTCTTCCTCTTTCCTTCTTTGCGCTGCCGCTTGAATCTCCTCATCGTAGCCGCCTTGGACTCCTCTCGGTCGCCCCTATATAAGGAGGTCGAGAGCCTTTGGTCTCCGCATCCCTTACCCAGCCACCTTAGCCTTGGAGCAAAGCCTAGCAGCCGAAGAAGCTCGGAGAAGGAGAGGGCACCGCTGCAACTCCGGTGAGCACGTCCGTCACCATTGAAGCCGCTAAAGCCTCGTATCCGCCCTTCGAGTTCGCAAGACCAGGATCTACATCCTCGCCACCTTGGTTCAGCCGGAGAACCGCCGAAAGCCATATCCCGACGAGCCCGAGATATCACTGTCGCCTAAACCTCACCGCCGACCGTTCTGATTATCCTCGTGCACCCGTGAGCACCTGTTTGGGATCCCCGTAACATCCTCTCCACCTTGGTAACTCTCACCACCAGCGAAGAGCCGCCATCGCCGGATTCCTTGGGACCCGAGCGCCGCCCGCCTCGTTGTCACCCTCGTCATCGCTAGCTCAGTGATCGTGCGTGCGTGTTAGCCATGTGTCGCCCAGTTAGCTGCCTTATCAACGCTAACGCGGTAGTCCAGATACAAAACCCTAAGCCCGGTTCGATGGATTTGGTCTACCGCGAGCCGAGCCACTAACATGTGGGTCCCGCATGTCAGAAATTCTTTTATTTCTTTTAATTCTGAAAATCCCAGGGTTGACATCAGCCTACGTCATTATTTCGGTTTTTCAATAGAAAAATAATTCGGAATAATCCAATAAATCCAAATTAGGGTATTTTCCTTAGATTTGAACTTCCAAAACCCATAACTTTTGCATCCGAATTCCGATTGAGCCCATTCAAATTTCTAAATTCATCTAAATTCGAGATCTATTTATTAGAGATTTTTATTAATTTGTTTAGAGTTTTTTTTATCTCTGTTATTTATTTATTTTGTTTATTTGCTTTGTTTGCGAGTAGACATTGATACTTCGGGGAACTTTGAAGAAGAAGGAGTGCATCAAGAGTAAGATCAGTACCTAGACCTATTCCAAGGCAAGTTATATCTTTGATCATATTGAACCCAGTTTTCAAAAATACTTTGATTCAAATTACTGCATTTACTTTAAGTATTTATTTAAATGCTTTTGGGTGTAGTTATTAATCCAACTTGTTATATCCACCTTGTCTATTATTATGCCATAATCTTTTGTCCTTCTAGATTGGTTCATTATTTAGTTAGTTTTATCGTAGCACCAACGTGGGTTGGTTAGATACGAGTAGACTGCTTAGCCATGGTACGAGTCATCATCTCATGTGAGTTGCAAATATAAATATGACTAAGTGATTATGGAACTATGTGATAAAATTATGTGTACTGTGTGCTATTACTCGTTGACGGCATGTGTTGCACTTAACCAACAGGGTAGGAAAGGATTTAAACTGAGACAAGTGGTGGATACTGTGTGACTTGGTGGCTATGTGATTAGGAATGATAATCTGTCTGGCATAGTTAGAAATTGGAAGTCTTTCTTTGGTCAATTAAGGACTTAACTTTGTGCGCCATTGAACTGAGTCTTACTGTATGACCACATGCCTGGCATGGGACGAACCTAACTTAGTAAGTTTTGGATTCTTGATATTGATTACTCAGGCAGTAGGTTAGGCTGTGTGAATGGGTGGAGGTGTGGACTACCAGGTAGTACACATTTATGAGCAGTTCGCCATCTTCAGGTCCAACGATGTGTGTCAGATTGGCTTTATGTGTGGGTTAGTCTGGCGGTAAAGCACATCAGGAGTATCAATGTTTGAGATGAAGTTTTTGAAACGTTTTGTTATGATTAGTGCTTGCAACAATAGTTATATTGTGTGGGTAAAGTGGACAAACTCTACAGAGTGTTAAATCAATCTATTCGAATAGCAGTGTCCGTGGTCATGGACATGCTCAAAAATTTCACACGATGAGTAGTTTTCATAAAACATTTGGGAAGGGAGCTATGCGATCTAAGTCATATGGCTATGTGAATAACTTGTTTAGGCTTTGAGTTCTTTGTGAAACTAAATTGTTAAGTTATTATTGTCTATTTGTTTTACTTCATGTTTTAATCTATTATTCATATTCAAATTGCAAATATTGCATTTCTGCAAAAGAACCACAGAAGCCATTTCTTTGGAATAAGCCATCATGTATAAATTGCATTCTGTGGTATGACTTGTTAGTACAGTTGTGTACTCATGTTTGCTATAATCAGTCAACAGAAGTGGAGAAGTCTTCACCTACCTTTGAGGAGGAGTTCTACAAAGGTGCTGATCATTAGGGTCTTGATTTGAGTCGGTTGCCTGTGACAAATTGATGGGATTCGGCTGAAGTTATTTGTTCCGCTACTTATTTCTTTATTGCCAACCCTGCGAGGATTAATAAATGTAAACTCGACCATAAGGTCAAAACCATTATTTGTTATTCAAATTACTCATTTATGCTATTAATCGTCTTGTGTGGATTGATATTCATCTATGTTGACACTGTGTGCACTAGCGTGATCCTGGACTAGTGCATTATACACAGAAAATCCAAAATTGTATTTTTGGGTCCCGACAAAAATGTAGTTCCAGCATCATCACAACCTTGGATTACAGGGAATCAGATGTCAAAAATATGAACATTTTGATCTCATCTGGTTGATAGCTTAAATATATCTACCTTTATGATGTAGTCTCTTGTAACAATCATCTACAACAGAGTATGTAGATAAAACCTCAAGTTTCAGTTTCACATATAGTACAAAACCACGGATTCACGAGATTCCGTAGTAGCCTGCTGCTTTTGTCACTTATAAATTACACGTGACAGCATAAGTAAAATGCAAAGGATAGAACTATAGGACTCCTCCATCAAAACAGTTTGTAACAATACTCTCTCAACCATAACTATTCCAAATAAATTCTTGGTTTTGAAGAATACAAAGTTCCAACCAATATGCACAATTGGATCATGAATACAAAACTAAATTGATGAGAAGTATCCAAATATTTTGTAATAACCCATTGTTCGAACTGGTACCGCGCAAAAGACTACATACAGCCTATGCAGAGTTCACTATAAGTAATAAACTTACCTTCCTTGCTGGTATCCAACTCTAGATCCACTACAACCATAGGGTGCCTCCTAGTTTTCATGTCCCTCCTATGTTAAAAGAAATAACTACTCAATGTAAATAATCATGGTGATGCACTGATGCATCCTTTAATTCAAGACAACAGGTAGAGAGCAAACATACTTCATTGTCTAGAGCTTCAACACCAGGAGAGTGCGACGAGGCGAGGAGATTGCCGAGTTGCAAGCTCTCGGCCATGGGATCGAAGCCGCAGTACGCCCAGATCCGCCCTTGCCTGGTGGTCTCCACGAGCCCGCGCTCCCAAAGCACGTCCACCACGTTGCGCCGGACCGAATCCTGATCATCCTCGTCATTGAACGTCGTTGACTCCAAGCTTCCCTGCACAACAATAGACTAAGAAATTGATTCCGGACATAAGTTCTTCGCAACTTGACCCATATTCGCCAAAACATGCATTATGCAACACATATGCAACAATTCCATAACCCTAGGTCAATTCTCAAATTTCAGAACACCTCATTATGCACTTGTCGATGTTTTAATATCGATCTTATGAAATAAATACTGGGGTCACTATAATCGAGATTATACAAGAGCAGACATGGGCTTTTTTAGATAGGTTTAGGCCTTCTTCAAAAAGAATAACAACCCTACTCATGTGTTCTTGTATTAAATATGTTTACAGAATGAAACAAGCCACCGAAATTAAGGCTAATGGCTTCTAAATTGATCACTTGATCGTCCTCTCCCTCTGTCCACCGGCGTTACCCTTTATATAACTTATGACGGGTGACAGTTGTGATGTGCCAGGAGGCGCCTTGATGGTTGTTCGATTGCACACGTTGGTAGCGGTTACTGTCAGAGAGACACTCTCCTACACATTTGCCATAATGTTATGTCAAAAACAGATAGAACTACATGCGGTTATGTTAGAGACAAACAACACGTGTATTAACTACCACACGTGAATGAGCATAGTGTACAACGTCCCTAATTGATTAGGTCCACGTGTCTGTGGGTTCTATCGACTATAGGATAGTCGTGGTTGACCTGGTCGTAGCAAATCTTACAAGCATAAGATGGTCGTAGTAGACCTTACAACCATAAAGTGGTCGGGATAGACCTTACAACTGTGAAGTGGACGTAATCTTCATTTGTCATTGTAAACTAATGACAAGAGGTACCTATGATGGTTGTTAAGGATACCATTATCTATAATAAGCATTATAGATAAATAATTTTATTAATTAAGGATTATTGAATCCTCGCCAATACTGAACCGCCAAGGCCAGTCAAACCGCCACCACTGATAACAGGGAACTGATCTGATCGCCAACCAACGGCCAGTCTGACCGCTTTCCAAAATCAGCAAACACCGCTCTCTAGACTTCTCAGTCAATCTCTATCTAGTTTCGCATCCGGTTTCTATTTTCAATGACACTTGGTCCAAACACGTCCCTAAACATTCCCACATAAGTGTTTGGTATCCAATTCCCCAAACCTGCCCTTTGGTCACCACGCCGGTCAAACTGTCTGGCTCCAGACATCATGCCAACATTTGCAAAAACTGATAATTCACTTTCAAAACTCCTCAACAATGATGTCAACTATTCACATCTAGACTAGGACTAAACCACACGGTCTCTACGGTGGACGAAGTTCCAGTTGACTACATACATCATGAATTCATGCAATATTTCAATGTTAAGCCAGTACTGTTCTTCCCGGGCCTTACGTACATATATTTGAGCTTTTGAGCATCCCATGCAATAGGCTCTCGAATCCAAATACCCCAATTTGGCTACAGTGCCCCTTTATATATTTGTCTTATTTTGCGCTTGTAGCTCTATGTACGTTCTCGAACCATCATATCTTTCTGAACATTACGTTGACTGAAAGAATCGATCAGTAATTCAGAATGCTCTCAACCATAAGCCAGCAGAAGAGACAACTGTGTGGCAAACAAATTAAGATGAAAAGAAATCGCACTCGATCAGTAGTTCTGTACCACATTTCACCCTATTGGCGATCCACTCGCTCGCTATCGCCCATCCCCTTTTCCAAAATGCATGTATCGCTGTTGCACTTATTCGTAGCTGTCGTGCGCAAGGTTGGTCTTCTCCAATCTCCACCCTGACAAGCAAGCATGGCCCCACGTCAAAGTCCAATACCCCCAAGATTTTCATCTCTATATATACGAGTATCCGGATGTCTTACAACATTCCAAGATGAGATAGGGAGATCATTTGCCCAGAAGCTTGCTTCGCTTCTCGCTCCTCTCAGCTCGGGGCATGTATCCACAAAAATAAATGAGACAGAAGCGAAGCAACGCACAAAGGTCAACCTAGTAGTAGTACAAGGTTCTAAGGTGCCAAATTTGGGTCAAATTTTGCTGCGTACACACACGCTTACAATAGGGAGTTAGGGACCCACCTGACCTTGCTAGCTACGTTCGTCTACCGGTCAGCATGGCCGCCGCCGCGAGGGACGCGCAGAGTGGTCTGGAATGGCAGGTGACGGTGCCGGAAGGCGCGTCGGTGACGGTGGAGTACGAGGCCGGCCCGGCCGGGAGGGCGTGGGCGTGGCTGGTCTCCTGCATGGTTATGCTCAGAACCACTGTGTCCAGATTTGCCAAGAAGGTCTGGAAGATCGGCGCTGACGATCCTCGGAAGGCGGTGCACGGCCTTAAAGTTGGCCTGGCTCTCACCCTGGTTTCCATCTTCTACTACACCAGGCCTCTCTACGACGGCGTCGGTGGGGCTGCCATGTGGGCCATCATGACAATCGTCGTGGTGTTCGAGTACACTGTTGGTAAGTCGTACCGAAGTCACACTTAAAACTACACAGTACAGATTAGAGTGGAGTTAATGTCTAAAATGACACTAATGCACGAAGAAATTGTAAAAATAGTCTCTTCGAGCGAATTGGCAAAAATAACACTGTAGATACGATGGCAGACGACACATGCATCTGCCATCCCGCGTGCCCATTGAGCAAAAAAAAAATCACATGTAAACGGTGTATCCGAGCACTGGTCATGCACATGATGAAAAAAGCGTGATTTTTTTGCTTGCCTGCTCGGTAGGCACGCTGGATCCTCCTAATGCATGGTGAGGGCATGACAGGAATCACGTATCGCTGACCTTTTTTGCCAATTGGTTTGTGAAGGGACTATTTTTGCTATTCATGCGTGAAACTGTATCATTAAAGCCAAAAAAAAAAGTTATTAGAGTGCATGCGGATCAGCTGCAATCGCAACTACAGGATGCATGTATTTTTACTTGGTTTGCTCACCGTCTGTGTGCTTGCACGTGTAGGTGGCAGCGTGTACAAGGGGTTCAACAGGGCCGTCGCGACGGCGAGCGCCGGCGTGCTCGCGCTCGGCGTGAACTGGGTGGCGAGCAAGTCCGGCGAAAAGCTCGAGCCGGTGATCCTCAGTGGCTCCCTCTTTCTGCTGGGTACGTATATTCAACTTCGTACGCAGTGCTAGCTCCTCTTTGTCGGTCGTAAGTCGTACCGACTTGTCACGCTATGTACGAGCAACACCTCCTCTTTGTCGGTCGTAAGTCGTACCGACTTGTCACGCTATGTGCGAGCAACACTAACACCCAGGTAAACATGCGCGCGCGTGCAGCTGCGGCAGCCACCTTCTCGCGGTTCATACCGACGGTGAAGGCGCGGTTCGACTACGGCGTGACCATCTTCATCCTGACGTACAGCCTCGTGGCCGTGTCGGGGTACCGCGTTGACGAGCTGGCGGCGCTGGCGCAGCAGCGGCTATCCACCATCGCCATTGGCATCTTCATCTGCCTCGCCGTCTGCGTGGTCATCTGGCCCGTGTGGGCCGGCCAGGAGCTGCACCTCCTCACCGTGCGCAACATGGAGAAGCTCGCGGGCGCCGTGGAGGGCTGCGTCGAGGACTACTTCGCCGAGCCCGCAAAGCGCGCGCAGCGGCCCAAGTCCGAGGGGTACAAGTGTGTGCTCAACGCCAAGGCGTCCGAGGACTCGCAGGCCAACCTGGCGCGGTGGGAGCCCGCCCACGGCCGGTTCGGCTTCCGCCACCCCTACGGCCAGTACACCAAGGTCGGCGCAGCCATGCGCCAGGCACCGCCGGATCTATGCCGGCGCCGCCGCTCCCGCACCCCAAAACCCTAACCCTAGAAAACCCGAGCCCACACGCGCAAAACCCTAGGGTTTTGAGACCTACCTGGGCGGCGCCTCCTCGCGCTGTCCTCCCCGTCCCGCCTTGGCCGTCGCCGCTGTCGCCGTTGCGGCCGCGCCGTCGCGCCCGCGCCGCTGCTCCCGAGCCGCCTCGCTCGCTCCGCCCACGCGCAGCGCCGCGGGGGCGCTTTGGCTGCAAGCCAGCGCCCCATGAGTCCCTCCGGCCTTTGGCCGCGCGAGTGGGCCGGCCGTGGGCCGTTTCGGCCTGCTCGGCCCGTTTTCTTTTAGGCCGCACAGTAAAAGCCCAGTACTGTTCATCCTAAAACCGGCCCAACACTGTTCCTTGCACAGTAAAATTTGGTTTTATTCCAAAAATTCCAGAAATTGCTTTTAAGCCAAAATTCCTATTCCTAAGCCTAGATTAATGATTATTTATTGTTTGTGTCTAAATAATAGATATAAGCGATAAAATGATTATTAATTGTCAAAACCCTAACTTGAGTTAGTATAGCCTTTCTACCGTCTCAAAGCGTAAAGTCTAATCCTAACTCCGTTCACCAGATCGACTTCATTTAATTTTCTTTCTCTTTTCGTATTTTTGTTGTACTTGGATTCGTTTGCTAGGCTCAATCCTTGTCGAGCCAAAGTGGTTTATTGGTTTTGTGTCTTCTTGTTAGGTTTCGTCGGCGAGCAGCCACCAGACTTCACGGAGACAGACACCGACATCGCAGAGACAATTCGAGGACGCGAACCAGAGGCAAGTTGCATACCTTGAACATATTGAACCCACATGTCATATATTCATATTATTATCTTCATTAAAATATTTTAGCCAAGTATTTCAACAAAGAAATAATACTTTGGAATGCCATGTTGATTAGATATAAGTCCTTAACCCCACATATTAAACCACCTATTCTTGTAAGCCATATTTACGTGCGCGTCATTTCATACATTACGTCTTAATCACTTACCTATTGCTTTCACCGCTTATCTAAGAATCTGAGTCTTACTTATCTCATTTGTGTTTGGTCAAAACCGCAGCGAGTAAATTCACAAAGATGTCCGGAAATAACAACAATGAAACAAATTTGACAGCGGGGCAACCACCAAGCTTGGCGGAGGTCATGGCTATGATGGAGAAATAGATTCGAGCGAAGCGAGAATCGGGCCCAGCTGCGTCGAGGCCCTCAACAGCTGCGTCGGCGCCGGCGGGGAGCCAGACAGAGAGAGTCAATCGGTATTGGAGGATATGTTGAGAGCATGTGCTTTAGCTTATGGAGCAACTTGGGATAAGTGTTTGCCTTTTGCGAGGCTAGTATCAAGATGGCACCTTTTGAAGCCCTGTATGGCGTAGAGTCACAGAACACCATTGAATTGACGGACCTTTGGAGAAAGGCGGTTGTTAGGTCCTCGATAGCCCAAGACTCGGAAGATCAAGTTAGGCCGATAAGAGACAAGATGAAGATTGCTCAACGATGACCACCTCCCGGACGCTGGACCTCGCCGTGGCGAACATGAACACGGCCGTGCAGGAGCTGCAGGGCGACCTGCGGGCGCTCCCGTCCAAGCTGGCGTTACAACCGTCTGAGAGCTCTCTTTTGGATGTCATGCCGCTCTTCACGGTGGCGACACTGCTGATAGAGATATCCGCGAAGATCGAGAGCGTTGTCGACGCCGTCGACACGCTGGCGAGCCTCGCGAGCTTCAAGCAGGCGGACGATGATGACGACAAAAAGGGAGAAACCGAGATGAAAGTGCACCCATTGAACGAGCCGGATTCCGATTCGTCGCCCGAAAACCAGACAACCAAGGCCCCTGAACAGGCTTGAACATCCATCAAACCGCTCCAAACCAGGACGAGTACTCAGACCGGAAGGGTATCATCAGATTTTAACCTGGTTGCACCATCGGATTAGTTATATCCTCGCAATTACACGCCTGACTTCATTACGACGTTCATGATTATTTACCGCGGTGAAGCCTACAGCTTCACATCCGCGGCAGTCAGGACGAATAAAACCGGCTTATGATCGTCATCACAAAGTCGGCACCGTCGGCACATTCATGTTGTACCTGTGTACATATATGTTTTAACAGAATATCATTAGACAGTTGACACGACCATATATACAAACAGATAAATTGACGGTAGTACTACCACGTACCACCTGTACTCCACGGAAAAGGAGCATACGCACAAAGTGATCGAACAGGTACCTGTGCGCCTTTTTCTGGTCGCGTGTTTTTATTTCTGGTGCAGTTTGTTGCAGAACTTTTTTTTATTAATTAACTCTTTTTTAAAAATTTATTTTAAAGTTAACCTTTTTGGTCACGCCAATACTAATGACGTCACAAAACAACGCTGTCACGCCGTAAGATAAGTCTGCTAAATAGCATTTTTGATCACGCCACTGATCGTAACGTGACCAAACAACACTGTCACGCCACGGGTGATAGCGTGACAAGAGGCGTTGTTTTGTCATGCTATAGGTGGTGGCGTGATCAAAAAGGTCAGAATTAGAAATAAAGTGCGCCGAGTTAGCTTTAAAATAATTTTTTGCAAAAGATTAATTAATTTTAAAAAAATCTTTGTTGCACTACAGCAGCGCCACGCACTAGAGGCCAGATTTGTGCGCGTTGCCTCATGCATATTTGATCGTATCGCCTCCGGATATTTTTATAATTGGGCAAAAGGACAGCCTGTTTGGAGCGGGAAAGGCATCCCTGTCTGCCTGATGCCGCCGTGCTGCAACCCATTAAGCCCTGGTGCGTAGAAAGCAGACTCTCGTACTTGAGAATTCTTTTTATTATTTAATTTATTTTTAAAATTATTTTAAACATAGCCTGGTCCTAACTTATATTCCAATTTTTACTCATTTAGTTACGCTACAACGCGAGGCGTAGCAAAAGCACATTATCACGTCACAGATTTCAGTGTGGCAAACGAATACTATCACCACTCCTTTTAGTATGATAGGATTTAGCCAAAAAAATAGATGTGTTCAAAGAGGTTGGTGGCGTGACAGTACATTTTGGTCACGTCGCGGGTGGTGACGTGACAGTACAGTTTGGTCACGCCACGGATCATAGCGTGACCAAAGGGGTTATAATTAAAAATAAAGTTAAAAAGGTGCTACCTTTAAAATAATTTTTAAAAATTGATTAAAAAATAAAAAGGATCCGTACCTGACGAGATTCAGAGGGAACTGGGATAGGATATGACACAGTTCCTAGTGGAGTACAAAACTTCTGCACTCTGTTGGATGGAAGAAACAGGTAGATGATAATTCATCCATGTCTGCAATTGCATGAAGGAGATGGTAAAGTTGACGGACCACTAGCTCGATCAGCTTGATCTCTGGTCCGATTGGTTACAATGGCATAATGCGTTGCAAAATACTTAATGGGTAATGCATGCGCAAAGGGCTGAACAATATTTCACGAGATATCGCAATCTCGAAATTTCGGTAGTCCCCGTGCATGTGCTCTGAGCAACATGCTAAAGATATGCAGTCTCAAGTAGCACTCAGGTTTCCTAATCTTATTCCTAGGAGATATTTGCCGAGATATTTGTCACTCAGGTTTCCTAATCTTATTCCTAGGAGATATTTGTCACTCAGGTTTCCTAATCTTATTCCTAGGAGATATTTGCCGAGATATTTGTCCATATATAGTGCTATCGCTCGGTGACAGCTTCCACCAGATCGAACCTCTCCTTGGATTGATTCCAAAATGAAAACGATCCGTTTAGTCCTCACGGAATTTAACCCTAGACTGAGCCTGCAGATTTGATGAAGCTGAGACATATGGTAACACGTCCTACAAATCTCGACTCCAAATGAACATCAAAATTTGAGACAGCAACTTTGTCAATTGTGTTTTTTTTTTTTGATAAGGGGATACCTAGCTTTTCATTGAAAGCATATAAAAGTTCTTACAACAGAAACACAAACGCAAAAAGCTGAGATTACCAGCTTACAAGGTAGTAACCAAAACATCCAAACCAAAAGACATTAGGAAGTATCAGAACAGCATCTAGAATTATCCAGATTTACAAAAAAAGTTTAGCCCAATCTTCCATAGCCTCCACAAAACAGTCCGACTTAGGTCGATCATCTCTTCTGCAGAGAACCTGTCAGGATTGCAAACAAGATATAAATTTGAAAATCACTTCTACTGGTTGCTTAGGAAAATTCTTCTCAAACGCAATTTTATTCCTAATTTTCCAAAGATTCCAAGATGAAGCTGCAAAACTAAGCAAGATCACATTGTAATCATTAGACCCCTTTTTATCTAGCCAATCCATTTGGAAGTCTTCCAAAGAATTGGAAGTACGCTCCCAACTTAGCACCTCTTTAATACAAATCCAAAAAAAAAAAAAATCTGGCCAAAACACAAGAAAATGGAACATGATCAATATTCTCCTTATAACCACACAAGATACAAGTAGTCTCCCCTTTCCATCCTCTTTTTCTCAGCTGATCCAAAGTTTGAACTCTGTTATGATAACATTGCCACCAAAAAAAAACATTCAAAGGAAACTTACTATTCCAAAGCTTCTACATCTTTCTACAAATAACCCCCCCTCCCCCCCCCCCAAACAATCTGTCTATAAAGAGACTTAACTGAAAAGACCCCATATTTCTCAAAACACCACACCATTATGTCCTGGTCATCATTCAGTTCAACATTCATGATAGAGTTTTTCAATTCCTCCCATTGGGCAACCTCCTCATCTCCCAGATTCCTCTTAAAAGTAATATTCCAGCTATCTCCTATCACCCCCTCAACCACACTCATTTTTGGGAATCGAAAAATTTTAAAGAGCTTATTGTATTTGATCTTCAGAGGGCAGTTTCCTATCCAGACATCATCCCAAAAAGAGATGTTACAACCATTGCCAATCTTAAATCTTGACCCTCGGTGAAATAGCTTTTTAACCTTCTGGACATTCTTCCAGAACTGAGACCCCTTCAAAATATTAGCATCTCTGAACACGCCTCTAGGGAAATATTTAGCCTTGAGGATCCTATACCAAAGATCATTATTAGCTGAAGTTATTTTCCAAATCCATTTAGCTAAGAGACAATCATTCATCACCCTAGTATTAATGACCCCTAAACCTCCATACTCTTTAGGTCTACAAACAACACCCCAATTCACCATATGGTACTTAAACTTGTCTCTAGCCCCTTTTGAGAAGAATCTTGATCTAACAGTATCCATTTTTTTTGTGAACCTTCTCATTGAATCTATAGAAGCCCATGGTATAAACAGGTAGACTGCTCAAACTACTATTTACTAGCACAAGTCTTCCACCAGAGGAAAGAAAGTTGTTACTCCAGTTATCTAACCTCTTACCCAGTATGTCAACCACAGCCTCAGTAGCTTTCACCCCTACATATCTATCACCAACCAGAATACCCAAAATACTTCATAGGGAGATGAGCTAGCTTACAATTGAAAATGTTTGCTACCTTATGAGCCTCTTCATCTTTCACCCCCCCCCCAACACAAAGACCTCACTCTTGTGATAGTTTATTTTTAGACCAGACATCCATTCAAAGCAGTAAAGTAAAAAACTTCAAATTCAAGAAATAATCTTCCTCATACTCCAACATAATCACGGTATCATCAGCATACTAGAGGATAGGCACACCCCCAGGAATCAAATGAGAAACCACACCCCTAACCAAATTTTTATCCTGAGTTGTATTAATAATTTCTGCTCAAGCATCAATAGCCAAGTTAAACAGAAGAGGGGATAAAGGGTCTCCTTGTCTCAATCGTCTATAAGTTTTGAAATAAGGGCCAATCTCTCCATTTATATTAATGCTAACACTCCCCCCCCCTGACTAAGCTCATAACCAAATGAATCCACTTCTCATCAAAACCTTTTCTAACCATCACATCCTCCAGAAACCTCCATCAGCAACCACCCCATCAAAAATGTTTCTACCCTTGATAAAAGCACACTAACAGTCATTAATAATCTTATCAGCAATCTAATAGTTTTGTGAAAATCTTAAAACTGACATTTAGCAGACAAATAGGTCTGTACTGCTTGGTACTATTAGCCTCTTTGAGTTTAGGAATTAAAGTAATTACCCCAAAATTCAACCTTTTCAGATCCAAAACCCCTTTAGAGAAATCCTTAACCAAATCAATAAACTGATTCTTGACTATACCCCAAAACTCCTTATAAAAAAGACCAGAAAAACCATCAGGGCTAGGAGCTGAATTCCTTGGCAGCTCTTTAACAACTTTCCACACTTCATCCTCACTGAACTCTTGCATCAGATTCAAATTATCAGCCTCTAAGAATCTAAACTTGCTGCTCCAGATTTCATTAGTCAGGCCCACCGCTTGATCCTCATTAGAGCCAAAAAGATTCTTATATAAGCCATAAATGTGGTCTCTTATCTCAATTTTACCTCTCAAAGTATCATCTCCATGATCCAAACTTGTCGACGATTGAGTCGCCGATCTTACGAAATAAATAGAGGAAAATGACAAAGAGTTCTTGGGAGAGAATGGGATTGTTTTTTATTGCTATGAACTGGATCCTTTACAAGGGGTGCCTTCGACAAGGGAGTGGACTAGTCCTAATTACACTGAGCGTGATGCTTGCTATGCTATTGAATCAGACTTGAAACATGAATCTAATGCCGATTGCGATGCTTCAATCCGATGCCCTTGTTCCTCCGTGCTCCATCTTTAAATAACCATCGAAGGGGTGCAGTTACTCCTGGAGAAAACGCATGTTGGAAGTGATGCGTCCGGTCGGAGGGTCAATTACAATTAATGAAACAATAACTGATTGTCAGTTGGTGTCTACGAGACACTAAGCCGTAGAGTGGTTGTTGTCAGTGTCTTAGGACCATGAAACGTTGTGTGGTATAGAGCAAATATGACATGTGTTCCATTCATCACACGGTAAGGAATATACTTGGAGTTAGATCCAGATACCAGTTCATAGTTTCTACAAGCAGTCATCTGGTCGGGGACTAGATACAGGACCTCATCCGACCAGGGTACCCATTATGTAACCTCTGAAATCCTTACGACCATAGGGGTCATTAGCCTTAGGGGTTACAACCATGAAGATATATGGTCTTTTAACTATGTATTAAAGTAATACATAAAGATTTTAATCCTCGTTAGCTACCCACGAACTTTAAATGAATTGGTCGTGTGAACTTCTGATGGAAATCGTATCGGGCAGACCCTCATTTAATGTCGTGACAAACGAGGTGGTTTGTATTCACTTTAAAATTGAGAAACTGCCTTGGAACCCAAAGAGCTTTTCTATCCATTGGACTCTGGTTTGTGTCCGTTGAACTTTGGGTAACTCCCCAATGTAGTTAAAGAATTACGGCTATAAAATCCCTTCAGCGCAGGGCTTTAGGGTTTTTACGCCCTCAATTCTTCCTTGAATCCCCTTTCATCTTCTCGCTAAGAAAAATCTTCTCCGACCACCTTGTGTTCTCTCACAAAGAAATCTTCCCTGACCTCCCTTCAACTTCCTTTCGTCTTCTTCGCCCAAGAAATCAGCAATGTCAAAATCAATCACCAACTGGTTGGTTTTGGGTCTGAGTGAAAAGAAACTCAAGGCTCTGGAAGCGAGAGGGATGCTATCGAATAAGAATCTGGTTTCTTGGAGGTTCGTGGTCTGAGAGCATTTTTTGAGCAGGGAAGATGGGGAAATTCCTGTTTTTCTCGCTTACAACGAATGCAGATTCAGGCTGCCAGTGCACCAATTCCTCCCAAAAGTCTTGGAGTACTATGGAGTTAAGTTGGTGAACCTCACCCTCAATGCAATTACCAATCTCAGCATATTTGTTTACCTTTGTGAAGCGTACTTGGGGATTCCGCCAAATCTGGAACTCTTCAGGTACTACTACAAGATGGCGCAGTCGGGGAAATCGCTGGGGTCGCCTAGGGAATGCACTCTGCGCCTTCACGATGGCAAGGCCGATGAGTATATTCGTATGTTACCCAAATCTTCGTGCTCGTCATGGAAGATGGGTTGGTTCTATGTGGATGATAGTCTTTGCTTCGTCGGTAAGAAGGCTCAAGAAACTCCAGAATAGCACTCCTCCACGAAGGAGGGGATAGTGGGGAGATGGATAGAAGCTATCCAACTCCTTAATATCATAGGTCTAACTTCTTGGCATGCAGTGAGAGATTTCTCCATGCTCCATATTAGCCATCTGAAGTCCCAAGCACTTTCAATGCTCTAGTACATTGGTCAGGACCTCACAATCAAAGATTGTTCAGAAGGTAAATTCCAAAAAAACCCGACTGTTTTTGTTTGTTTTAGGTTGTTTATTTTGTAACTTTTTAAGTTTCTCATTTATTGTTGTACAGCCCTTTCCCCGAGAAAATCAAGGAGCAGATCAAAATGATCTATGCCGAGGAGTCTGATGTTAAGGTTGATTTCTCCCAGATTTTGGCTATTGTCTCTAAAGAAGAGAGAGAGGAGAGGCTTAAGGTAAACATAACAACCTCTTTTCATTGTTTATGTATGTTTCGATCAGTTTTCCATAATACCTCTTTGATATGCAGTCAGTCGGATTGAAGATCAATGAGATCACAGAGAGTTGTGAGCCAATTGACCCTTCGACCACTTCTGCGTTTGCAACCACTAAAGAGGGTGGTCACTTAGAGGTAAGAGAAAATGTTGACAAGGAAAAAATACATTTCAAATGAAGCTTTTCATCACCAAATTAATCCTATCACTACTATAAAACAGGCTATACAAGACGCCTCATTGCAGACGGTCCGTCTGTGTTATACTTATCACAGACAGTTCCTTTGGAACCGCCTGTGATACGTAACTATCACAGACAATTTATAACTAGAACCATCTGTGATGAGAAGATTAACCGTCTGTGATAATCTCCTCATCACAGACGATTCTTAATAAGAACCGTCTATAATATTCTGGCATTATAAATATCCAGTCCCGACAGACCCCCTGCCCCTAGCGCCTCCACCCCCTTAATTAAGAACGGTTTGAGCCGCCACCCTGCTGCCTCCTCCCCCATTGTGCCACCTTAGAGAGGAGAAGGAAAGGAGGAAGCTAAAGAGCGAAGGAAGGGAGGAGAAGGAGAATGTGAGGAATCTCGCGAGATATTTGGTATTTTCGTTGTGAGCTCTGAGGGTAACGATCTATAACCCTTTATATTTGCTCTAGATTAATCGCTAATTAATTTAAGTATGTTTGGTCAATAGGAAGAGTACGTACTTGGGGTTTATTAATCTAATTTGACACTAATTTGTTACATGCGTAGCGTAGATGGACTGAAACTGGATGTATGGTGAGAACCGTGTGAGTGAAGACTACATTAATTGTGTGTTTGCTTTTAGAAGAGTCGCTGAGCAAGATATCTTGAAGAATGGGATAAAATTTATGTACTGTCTATGCATTGATTGCGGTAATCTGAAGATGTTTAAAAACCCAGCGCAGATCGAAGCGCACTTGATTTGAAGGGGTTTCAAAAAAGGGTATACATATTGGACCAGTCACGGTGAAGAGAAGATTATACAAGAAGTTAATAATGACGACATCACTGAGAAAGTCAACGATATGCTAGATGTGGATTGTGCTTTTGATGAGGATAGGTCACACAATTACAATCTGGATCAGATGCTACGCGATGCAGAAGGGAACTACAGTGAGAGAGAGTTTTGGAAATTCGAGGGCTTAATAGAGGACTCGGGGAAACCTCTGTTCCCTGGCTGCAAGCCGGAATACACAAGGTTGTCAACCGTGCTTGAACTGCTGAAATTGAAGGCAAATAATGGTTGGTCCGACAAGAGTTTCACGGCGTTGCTAGGTCTCCTAGCGGACATCCTTCCGGAGGAAAACGTGTTGCCCAGCACCACCTACCAAGCAAAGAAGGTTCTTTGTCCGTTGAGAATAGAAGTAGAAAGAATACATGCATGTTTGAACGATTGTATCCTCTACCGTAAAGAGTATGCAGATATGCATGTATGTCCCGTGTGCAAAGCATCCTGATACAAGCATAAGAATACTACTGAGGTAAAACAAGGACCTCCTGCTAAGATGTTGTGGTATCTACCTGTGATCCCACGTTCGAAGCATTTATTTGCAAACCGAAAGGAGGCAAGATTGCTGTGTTGGCACTCGGTGGAGCGTAAAAAAGATGGAAAGCTAAGACGCTCTGCTGATTCTGCCTAGTGGAGAAACTTCGATTGGAGCTTCAAAGAGTTCGGTGCGGAATCGAGGAACATAAGTTTAGGGTAGAGTACAGATGGAATGAATCCTTTCGATAACATAAGCAACCAACTTAGCACCTGGCCCGTGAATCTATGTATGTACAACCTTTTTCCTTGGTTGTGTGTAAAGCGAAAGTATATTTTGTTGTCACTACTTATCCAAGGGCCGAAGCAACCTGGGAATGATATTGATGTGTACCTAGCACCATTGCTGAAAGATCTTGTGATACTGTGGAACGAAGGAGTACAAGTATGGAATGCGTACAAACGAGAGAACTTCACTTTACGCGCCATGTTGTTCTACACCATCAATGATTTTCCTACCCTTGGTAACCTGTCGGAGTTCAGTACAAAAGGAGCCAAAGCTTGTCCACACTGCTTAGATAGTACAGAGAGTGTGTCGGACCCGGGAGTAACACTCAAAATCCTTTGTGCGTTTCTGAACTAGTCCCCAGTAGCTAGCTCACACATTAAACAGATATGGTAACATCCATAAATCGCATAATATTATTAATAATCAATAGAGTTTATTACAAAAGAGGCTTACAAGCCAACAGTAAAGAACACAGCGGAAGACGAAGAAGTAGTGGAGTCCAGCTGATCTGCCACAGGCAATCGACTGGGGTAGTGGCCTAATCATCGAGATCCACACCGATAGTAAAGTTCTTCTCCTCTGAAATTTATTTGCATAAAGCAAGGATGAGCACAACTTTCGTGCTCGCAAGTTACACCCAATAACAGAGTTAATGCATGCATGGATATAACAAAGGAAGGCTTATAGGGTTATTTGTGCAAAAGCAATATTTGATAATTAAATACAATACTAAGTTCAAAAGCTCAAATTTTACAATAACTAAAATTGAGTTCTAAACACGGGCACCAACCCAGGGCTTCAACCCATAACTTTTCTCATGGACACCCATCCATGTCATAAACTGTTTTACAAAGCATTTTGAAAACAAAATCAAAGTCTAACTTTGAGTGGCTTTGCTAAGCATATCCATGACCATGGACACAGCTATTCAAATAGTTTTTAATACTCTACATAGGTTGTACAGCTTTACCCATAAGAAATAATCAACTTTTAATGTCCGTCTGACACACTTTCGAAGGTGTGCAACTAAGTGATTATCACGAGGCCTTTACAATGCATCATCCCACCGTGGTCTCACCTCGCTAAGGTTTCACTTCCATTGGGTTAACCACCCGCCAGATTCAAGCCCCCTCTTGCGCCATGTGGGAATACTTAAAAGTAAGTCATTCTGACACCCACATATCAACATGGCACAACCATGGTGGAATTTTGCAAATTAGTTAGACAAGTCTGTCCCATACCAGACTTGTGGTAGTACATTAAGGCGTAGCAAAGGAACGTTCGAAGACTAGTCCTTAACTAACTTGGGTAACTTCCAAGAACCCTGGGCCTTAATCCTACCCAGATTAAGCCCGTACATAAACATGCACCCACCAATCATCCATTTTTGCCCAAGTCCAAACCATCATTTAATTTTATTTTATTTTTCAAAGCATTTGTAAATCCTCATGACACACCAATGTCATGGATACAATTTAAACAACATTTGAATTTTTGGCTGAAATTCCCAAATCAAATATTTCAGGTCTAAGCATGGCTAAGCATATTTTTTTCCAAATGATTCTAGTTCATACTATCGTATCAACTAGATTTTATCTAGAGTGATAATATGTTTGATTCAATATCAACATTGGTAGTACAAAGGATTTAGGTATAACTATAATTTAAAACAGGAATTTAAATTACTAAATATAAATAGGCATGCAATAATAGTTTAAAACAGAATTTAAATAATTTTAAATACTGGCTCAAATATGATCAAAGGTATAACTTGCCTTGCTCAATTGGTTGTTGTTCTTAAATAGCGTCGAAATCTGACTCTCCGAAGTCGTCGAAATCTATACGTGAAAATAAGCCAAATTCAAATAAAATTCAAATGAACTCCAAATTAAATAATTTTGGTTTAGTTAGCTACATCTTGAATTTATATGAATTTAGAAATTTGAAATGACGAAAACAGAGTTCGTATGAAGGAGAACGAACCCTGGGAAGTTTTAAGACACATGAAATGATGAATTTTGGGATTTTCAGAAATATTGGATTTATTTTTGTGAAGGAAAATCGGATTAATGACGGTTGAAAGGAACGGCCACGTCAGTGACATGTGAGCAAAGGGAGGTGACGTGGCAATGACACGGTGGCACCACGTAGGCATTTTTGCTGAGGTGGCGCCTACGTGGCATCACGGTGGCGCACATTTGGCATGGCCGGTGACGGTGCACTCGGGACCCGAGGGTCACCGGAGATGGGCAGCACGATGGAGGGCGGCGAGGGCATCCACGGGTAGCAGACAACACGGCGAAGATGGTGCTCACGCCGGCCCGAGTGGGACGCACTGAAACGCAGCCATGGCGGGCGACAGGGCAGACGATGTCGGGCTCACGGCGAGATTGGGGCTCCAGGGGTCTTTGGGCTGGGGAAGGGTGCGCACAGGGTAGCGCATATTGCGGCAATCCTAGGGAGGTAGAGAACGCTGCCGGAGCTCTACCGGTGGTGGTGCTAATGGCGGAAGAAACCCGTTCGGCCACCGCCGAAAAAACTTGAAATTCGGTGAGGAGGAAGCGAGGGAGGGAGAGTGAGTGATGGGGGTGGGATGAGGGATGAAAGGGGTGCACCGTGCCTCCTTTTATAGGGACGGAGGGGGCCGGGACGAGGAGATTGGGCGCGCGGGTCCTATGGAGGCAATGGAGGAATCCAGTGAGCGCGTGCGTGATTAAGGAAGAAACAGCCAGGAGGGAGGGCGGCATGATTAGGGGAACCAAATGCACAAGTTGGCACAAGGAAAGAGGGAGGGAATCACGGAAATCAGGGAGCTCCGCTTGGCGCTAATGGAGGCCGACTCGGCTGCGTGCGGGCGAAGAAGAAGGCGAGGGAGGAAGAAGATGGCGGGCCCACCTGCAGCGAGGGAAGAGAGTGGGAGAAGCGGGGCCGTTGGATTCAGATCTAACGATCGAAACGGACTGTGCGGCGTGCGGGCGAGGGGATGTGTTGGCCGTCCGATTCAAATCGGACGGTCGGGATTGGTGGAGGGGATCGGACCGAGCGGCCGCATGGGAGGGATGGGCTGGCCGTCGGATCTTGATCCAACAGTCAAGATCACACAGTGGAGATGGGAAGTAGGCCGGTGCGTGCGTGCGATGCGAGGGGATAGGCCGGCTGAGTCGGCCCAACACTGTAAGGAATATTTTAATTGATTTACGATTTTAAATAATTCGGACGTAAATTAAGGACCCGTTAGAAGAACAACTAGAAGAAGCGGTCAATTTTCTGGGACTTGTCTTATTGGGAGCACTTAGAAGTTCGCCACTACATCGACATCATGCACGTGGAGAAAAATGTATGTGATAGCTTGATTGGTCTCTTACTGAACATTAGTGGCAAAACAAAAGATGGTGTTAACGCACGGCGTAACTTGGTTGATATGAACATAAAGACTGAGTTAGCACCGAAAGAGACCGATAAAGGACGAATGTACCTTCCCCTAGCTTGCTACACTCTGTCAAAGGCTAAGAGAAATGAACTATGCTAGAGCTTGCATGGTGTGAAAGTTCTATCTGGTTACTCCGCCAGCATTAAGAAACTTGTTTCTTTGGAAGATTTGAAATTAATTAGTATGAAGTCTCACGATTGTCATGTGATGATGACACAAATGCTTCCTGATGCAATTAGGAGTATCTTGCCGAACAAGGCCCGAGTGGCAATCTTTAGGCTGTATTTTTTTAACTCAATTGCTCAGAAGGTCATCGATCCCGAAGGACTAGATGCTCTACAGGCCGAGGTGGTGACAACTCTATGTCATCTTGAGATGTATTTTCCTCTGTCATTTTTTGATATCAAGGTCCATCTCATTGTTCACCTTGTGAAAGAGATAAAGACATGCGGCCCTATGTTCCTACGTCATATGTACTCGTTCGAGAGGTACATGGGAATTCTCAAGTCCTACGTACGGAATCGATCTCGACCGGAGAGCAGCATCATCGAAGGTTATGCAACTAAAGAGGTCATTGAGTTCTGCGTCGACTACATGGCTCAGGTGGAACCGATAGGTGTGCCTCTATCTCGTCATGAGGGGAGACTGGAGGGTATCGGGATCATCAAAAGGAAATCAATCACTCTCGATCTGGATACGTACGCTCAAGCCTATTTCACGATCTTACAACACATGACCCAAGTGTCCCTGTACATCAACGAGTATAAAGACATGGTACGCCAGCAGAATCCAGACCGGTCGAAGGTTTGAATCACGAGAGAGCACAACTGTCAGTTCAACGAATGGTTAAAGGTGTAATTCACTGGGAGGTCATCAAGTGATGATATATTGCTATGGTTGGCAAAAGGGCCAAAATTTACAATTGTGACATGGCAAGGATACGACATAAATGGGTACACATTTTATACGACAGCTCAGGATAGGAAGAGCACAATCTAGAACAGTGGTGTCCACATAGATGCATTTCATGAGCAGTTCAATACCGCCGGCCCACATGGGTTGAACTCCTACTATGGGTTCGTAGAGGAGATTTGGAGCTTGACTACGTACTTTTAAAGATCCCCCTATTTCGATGCTATTGGGTTAAACTTCCGCAAGGTGTGAAGGTCGACAAGTACGGCGTCACTACTGTGGACCTCAAATGTATCGGATACAAGGACGAACCATTCGTACTTGCTGGGTAAGTTGTTCAAGTTTTTTATGTAATAGACCAAGCAAATAAGAACCACCACGTAGTTCTTCATGAAAAAAGAAGGATTCTCGAAGTTGAGAATGTCGTGGATGAGAAAGAGTACAATCAATTTGACGAGTTGCCTCCTTTCGGAGACGGCATCAGGCTCGAGGAAGAACCCATTGAGGAAGCTAGCTATATGCACGTTGATCATCATGAAGGGCTATATTTTAATTAAGAATTTATTAAATTGTAATTTATTCCATAACATGAGACATGTCAATGTGGACTTGTAATCCCTTATTTTGATGTCAATGTGAAATTGTCATGTGTTATGGACTTTTAATCTCTTATTTTGATGTAATGTGGAATATCAAAATTGGTTTCACTTGATTTGGAGTTGAGTTAAATTAGATATGAATTTTTGAAGTCAAATGAATTATGGAATCACTACTACAAAACAGGCTATAGTAGACGCCCCATCACGGACGATTCCTTTGGAACCGCTCATGTTGGGTCGGTCCGACCTGCGGGTGGCGCGGGCGACTATCACAGACGGTATTTTTAGAACCGCTCGTGATAGTCATCTATCACTGACGGTTCATTAATAGAACTGTCTGCAGAATTATCACGCAGCGGTTCTATTCACAAATCGCTCGTGATAATCAGACCAATCACGAGCGGTTCTCAATAAGAACCGTCAGGATATCTACGACGGTTCTCAATAAGAACCGCTCGCGATATCCTCGCTATCCTCTCGCCAAGACTACCGCCTCCTTCGCCGCCTTTGCCGCTCTGGAGGTTTCAGGTCACGAGCGGTTCTTTAAGAGAACCGTCAGGATGATCCTGACGGTTCTATTAAAAACCGCTCTGTGATAGGTGCTATCACAGACGGTTCTTAACAAGAACCGTCTCTGATTGTTGAGCGGGAAACGAAAATTTAAACATAATGGGCGGGCTGCCGAAACTTGCTTTATATAACCCCCATCTCCTCCTCTGCGGTCTCTCCTCCACACAGCTCATACCTCCATCTCCTCCTCTGCCGTTTCTCCTCCTCACACCTTGCGCCCCAGCCTCCGCCGAGCTTGTCGCCGGCGGCCTCCTCCAACTCGTCCCGGCCTCATCGTCACCGGCTCATCCGAACCATCACCCCCGGCCTCCTCCACTTCGCCCCGACCTCGTCGTCACTGCCTCCCATGACCTCGTCGCCTTCGGCCTCCTCCACTTCGTCGCCCCGGCCTCCCACGACCTCGTCGCCTTCGGCCTCCTCCACTTCGTCGCCCCGGCCTCCAACGACCTCACTCTCTCTACTCCCCCCCTTTGCTTTGTGATGTGGATTACTGAGTTGATGCTACTGTGATGTGGGTGATGCTACTGTGATGTGGGTGATGCTACTGTGATGTGTGTAGTTCATGTTGAGTTATTTGGTTTGGGCAAAAATATAGATAGTAGATCGCGCACCGTTCGGTAAAATCATCATAACTTTTGCATACGAACTCCGATTGCGACGTTCTTTGGCTCGTTGGAAAGCTAACGAAAAGCTCAATCCGAAAATCCATAAGTCAAGGTCAAGGTCAGATTCTCTTCGTGAGGTCTCGAAAAAATGAAAACCCCAAAAAAGGTCGTTTAGGGCCTCTAAACGGCCTCCGAAGTCAAGGTCAGATTCTCTTCGCGAGGTCTCGAAAAAGTGAAAACCCCAAAAAAGGTCGTTTAGGGCCTCTAAACGGCCTCAAGTCAAGGTCGATTCTCTTCGCGAGGTCTCAAAAAGTGAAAACCCCAAAAAGGTCGTTTAGGGCCTCTAAACGCCTCCAAGTTTTAGCAATATCGTTTTCGTTTTTTTGCCACGAAAAAAGTTATCACGAGCGGTTCTAAACAAGAACCGTCTATGAAACTCATCACGCATTTGCTTACAACAAGAACCGCTCAGGAAAATGTCATCATGCACGGTTTGTAAATTAAACCGTCGGTGATATTTCGATCACGACGGTTTTAATGAAAACCGCTCGTGATAATAGCCTTCACGATGGTTTCAACAAAAACCGCTCGTGATAGCGCCGTATCACGATTTGTTTTGAACCGTTTATGATAATCGCTGTTATCACGCATCAACAAATATAGACGGTTCAAAGCTGCTCGTGAAGACGCTTCCAACCGCTGCGTGATGAGGCTTCCTGTAGTAGTGAATGAGGTTCATGTGCTCTATCACATAGTAGCATATTTGAAGTCAAATGAATTATGGAACCAGGTTCATGTGCTCTATCACATAGTAGCATATCACAGACGGTTCTAATAGAACTGTCTGTGATATGGGTTATGTCACAGATGGTTCTATTATGGAATCGTCTATGATTGTGTATCACACATGGTTCCATAATAGAACTGTATGTGATATCCCTTTATTAGTACGGGTACAGCTAGGGTTTGCGCCCTTACTCGACACTTCCCCTCCCTAGCACCTTACACTCGCCTGTTCGCCTCCCCACCCGAGCGCACCAGACCTCAACGCCGACGCCGCTCAAAGCCTCCTACTTCATCGCCACCGGCCACCACCTCGCCACGCCGCCATTCTAGTCGCCTCGCTTGCCGCCACTCCCGGCCGCCTCGCTATGTCACCAGCCCCGATGCCCTTTCTCCTCGTCGCCGACGCCCCTGCTGCTCCTCGAGAGCAACTCACCTTTGACGCCGCCTCCTCCTTCCCCTTGTGATTATTGCTGCTTTAGTGAGTATTGCACCTCTATGATAGTTCGCCTAATCCTTGCATATATATTAGTAGTACTAGTTGATCTTCTTGATCTGTGATATTTTGATATCCGAGACTAGTTCTGGAGATATTGCAAATTATCAGTGGTTCTGTTATTTCTCTGTGATGCAATTAGACTTATACTAAAATTGGTTTGACAACTTAGTTTAGACTTGAGCTCTAATAGGTTTGTTTACTTCTATCAACTAGTCTTGAATTGATAGCTCAATACTTTTGGATGCCTAGAGAGTATTTTTCAAAATGAATGAAGAAATAGACTAAGGTTAAAAAGAGCTAGCTTGAGAATGTTTTGACCAGATTTGTTAAACCCAGTCTCTTTGTATTGGTAGCAAAAGTTAGGAAGAAGGCGACACAAGGAAGTTCCTTTTAGTGGGCAGGACCACGTGTAGAGAGGAAAGACTTCAACTAGGTGATGTTACCCTTCTTCGACTAGTGTAAAGAAAAACTGAGTGTATAAAAATGATTGAAAGACTATCCAAGCCCTACTCAAAAATAAGATAATAAAGAATGAAAGAACCTGAAACTTTCTTGATAGAGTAAGGAGTTACACATAAAATTTGCGTAACTGGTCGATGTTCCAAGAATTAGAGAGAACCTGGCCGTCTTCCATTGCCAATCGTACCCAACCTGGTCGCGTATCTCTGACCACTGTGTAAGGACCTGCCCACTTGGGAGAAAACTTATTCCGATTAGACTGGGATTGAATTTTCTTCAACACCAAGTCACCTACACAAGGCTGCGAGGTTGGACCTTACGATCGTAGTATTTGCGCAGGGCTTGTTGGTAGACCGTGGAGCAGATCAAGGCTTGATTTCTTTTTTCTTAGAGCAGGTTAATGTCATCTGCTTGAAATTGTTCCTAGGTAGAGTCGTTGAAGGTTTCAACTCTTGTCGACCGGATCTTTAGTTCTGGTGGAAGCATGGCTTCAGCTCCAAAAACTAGAAAAAAAAAGGGTGTTTCACCTATAGCCCAACTAGCAGTCATGCGAACTGCCCATAATACTGAGGGTAATTCTTGTACCCAAGCCCCCGAGCGCTTGACAAGCTGGTCGAACACTCGGGTTTTTATGCCCTGCATTATTTGGGCATCTGCTCTTTCGACTGCCCCATTACTCTGTGGGTGGGCAACAGAAGCATAACATAACTTGGTACCCAACTCGTTATAAAATTTCTGAAATTTTGCGCTCAAAAATTGCTTACCATTATCTATAATTATTCAACTAGGAACACCAAATCGAGTAATCACGCTTCTCATCATGAACCTTTTTGCGGCTTCCGTTGTTATCTCAGCCACAGGTTCGGCTTCAATCCATTTTGTGAATGTATCAATAGCCACAGAAAGGAACTCAAAGTCCCCTAGTGCTCTTGGGAATGGCCTTAGGATATCGAGACCCTAGGTCGCAAAAGGCCATGAAAGAGGAATAGTTTGCAATGCCTGAGCCGGTTGGTGTATCTGCCTGCTATGATATGGCATTGTACACACTTCTTAACCAGCTCTTTGGCATCATAAAGGACGGTTGGCCAGTAAAAACCTTACTGGAAGGCTTTACCGACCAGCGTTTGGTAAGAAGCATGAGTTCCACGAATGCCCCTATGTATATCGTGAAGGATATTTAATCCTTCTTTCCGCGATGTGCATCGCATGAGAACCCCTTGAGTACCTCTTTTATAGAGAACTCCTTTGACCAAAGTATACATTTTAGCCTTCCGGGATAAACGATCTGCCTCGACATCATCACCGGGTAGTGTACCCTTCTAAAGATACTCGTAGATGGGATTCATCCAAGTAGCCTCGTACTCTAGAGAGGTTATCTCAATAGGAGGTGTTTCTGGTGCTTCAACCAAAAACAACTTCTAGAGCTGCTCCAAGAAGACACCTTGTGGTACTTGAGATCGGAAAGAGGCTATTCGAGCTAACTGGTCAGCGACAAAATTATCCTTTCGAGGGATATATTGCAACTCGAAACTGAAAAAAATGATTTTCAAGCCTTCGGACTTCTAATAAGTACTAAGACATGGTCGGACTGGTACTCTTTTCTGACCTGATTCGTGACCAGTTGAGAGTCTCCTCTCATGAGTAGTCGTCGAATCCCGAGCGCTTTCGCTGCTCGTATGCCAGCCAAAAAACTTTCGTATTCTGCCACGTTGTTAGTGGCAGAAAAATGTAATTGAATAGTAGTATACTTTAATGTCTCTCTGGTAGAAGATTCCAGAACCACCCCAGCCCTCGGGCCACTCAACGTAAGCGACCCGTCAAAGTACATTGTCCACTGGTCGTGGGTATCGTACTGAGGATCCTGAATAGGTTCAGGATTTGTCCATTCGGCGATAAAGTATGCTAAGATCTAGGATTTAATGACCGTTCGGAACAAGAAATAGAGGTCGAACTTCCTAAGTTCTACTGACTATTTTTCCATGCGTCTTGCTGCTTCCCTATTCTGGAGGACCACTCCTAAGGGAAACTCAGACAGCACAATTATCTTGTGCACTTGAAAATAATGTTGCAGTTTCCTCGAAGACATGAGGAGGGCATATACACGTGTTTGATCCTGAGGGTATCGCTCCTTAGGCCCGTGTAAAACTTCACTTACGTAGTAAACTGGTCGTTGGACGTTTTCATGTTTCGCTACCAGTACTGCGCTCACTACCTGTGGCGTGGCAGCTAGATAAATTAAGAGTGTCTCTTCTAGTTTCCGAGAAACCAAACCAGGAGCACTCATAAGATACTTCTTGATATCCTAAAAGATTGTGTTTGCCTCTCGAAACCCTCATGTTTCCTTCGAAGTTTGAAGAAAGGAAGACTTTTGCTCCTAGTCATGCGATGAAACGACCTAAAGCCGTCATGCACCCTGTGAGTTTCTGGACTTCTTCCTTCGTGGTCGGAGGGCGCATTATTTCAATGGCCTTTATCTTTTCAGGATTTGCTTCAATTCCTCATGCAGAGACAAGGAATCCAAGCAATTTTCCTGAAGGGACTCCGAACACACACTTTTCGGGATTGAGTTTCTTGCAAGTCAGAAATATGATCAACTCCCTTGATGCTTTTTATGACTAGATCATTATTGGGACCCAAAAATGTAATTCTGAACCCTCTGTATATAATGCACTAGTCCAGGATCACGCTAGTGCACACAGTGGCAACATCAATGAAATATCATTTCTATATACAAAAATGACTAATAAATAGGCAAATAACAATAAACATCAGAGTAAAGACCTTAAGGTCAAAACTTACAATTAATGCCTCAGAAAGAAAATAACTCAATGAAGCTACAGCGGAACGTAACGGAATAACTTTAGTAAAGCCCACCCATATGCCCACAGGCAATCGGTTGGGATGCGCGACCTAGTTCTCCACGATCCTTGAAGTAAACCTTGTTGACTGACGATCCGTTCACTTCTGCTTGATTTATTAAAGCAAGCATGAGTACACAACCGTACTCGCAAGTCATACCACAGAAATGCAATTATACATGATGGCTTATTCCAAAGGAATGGCTTTTGTGGTTATTTTGCAGAAATGCAACATTTGCAATTTGAATACAAATAATAGATTGAAAGCGTAAGTAAAACAAATAAACAATAATAAGTTTTATCATTTGTTTTCACAAAGACACACAGCCTAATCAAGTTATTCACATAGCCATATGACTTAAATCACACAGCTCCCTTCCCAACTGTTTTATGAAAATCTACCCCTCGTGTGAAATCCCTGTGCATGTCTATGACCGCGGACGCGGCTATTCGAATAGATTGATTTACACTCTGTAGAGGTTATACACTTTACCCACAAGATGCAATCAACCGGATCAGAGCTAATCACAATAAAACCTTTCAAAAACTTCGTCTCAACATTGACACTCCCAGTGTGCTTTGCGCCAGACTACCCCACACAGGAAGCAATCCGACACACACCGTTTGTCGAACCCGAGAACAAAGGATCCCGAATCCTCTGTGTTCATACACCAGTCCAGGATTTCCAGTGTACACAGTCACAAAAATGATACCACAAACATATCACGCATTCTATTAATAGTAAATCAGAGTTTAATACAAATGGGGCCTGAGGCCAAATAAGTGAATTACACAGCGGAAGCAAAGCAGTAGTAGGCCACATGATTCGCCATGTGCAATCGCCCTGGGGAGCCTTGCCGCTGTCCTCACCGTCCTGATAGAAGTCTTCTCCTGAATAAAGATATTTAGCAAGAGTGAGCACAACTACCGTGCTCGCAAGTTACACGCAATATTAAATTGCAATGCATGCATAAGGTAAACAAATGATACTGGCAGGGTTTATTTTGCATAAAGCAGCATTTTCAGTTCGAATACTCATAAAAATTTCCAAGGCCATTTTTATACAATATCTAAAATCAGATTTTAAATGACAGTTTTGTAGTGTGGATAACCTCCATAATGAATGGTGAAGGATACCCTCCTATCACATGGCTAACCGCCCAATTTTACCACAACTGAAATCATCTATTGAAATCATTTTAAAACCAAAAACAAGTCTAACTCGGAGTGGCTTTGCTAGCATGTCCATGACCATGACGCACTTTATTTGAATAGCTTACTCTGCAGAGTTTGTACAGCTTTACCCACACGAGATAATTTGCTCTTTGAGTCGGCCAATCCACGCTTCCTAAGGTGTGTGACAAAGCAATTATCACAAGGCTGTTACAATTATCTACCTCAAAGTACTCATGCTCGCTAAGGTTTCGCTTCCATTGGACTGACCATCCTCCGGAAGCCCCCTCTTGCGCCAGGTGGGACTATTGTCTAACCGACACCCACACATACAACACAGCACGAATATCTATGAGGTATCTCAAATTAATAAGCCAGGTCCTGCCCATACAAGATATGTGGTGGTACGGTAAGGCGTAGCAAAATACACTCACAGACCGATCCTTAATTGACTTCAAATCAAACCTTGGGCTTTAATTAAACCCGTGCATAAACCTGCACCCACCATTCATCCGTTTCGCCCAAGTCCAAACCATTTTTTGATTTTATTTGAATAAAACCATCTTTAACAACTCTCTATGGTAAAACAATACCATAGATTCAAATTTAAACCAATTTGAAATGGTTTGGCTAAATCCTCCCAAAAATCATAATCATGGTCTAAGCATTTGCTAAGCATGAGAATATTTTCCATAATACTTTATCTATTGGTGACAAGGGAATGACATTTCAATAATCAAATTGGCCACACAATAGAAATTGGAATATCTAAGTATTTAAACAGGGACTTGAACTATTTGAATAAAAGTATGCATGCATTTAATAATTTAAAACTGAATTAAATAACCTTGAAATACTGGGAGCAATATGGTCAATGGTATAACTTGCCTTCATTGAAGTCTTGAAATTCTAAGTCTTCAGAAGGATCGAACTATCCGGAATCGTCAAAGTCTAAACGCGAAAATACGACAAATCAATTGAAATTCAAATAAATTCAAAAAGACAATTTAAACTAACTCCAAATCAAATAATGTTATTTTATTTTGCTAGATAATAATTTTCTACAAATTTAGCAATTTGAAACACCCAAATCGGAGTTTGGATGCAAAAGATATGGATTTTAGAAGTTTAAACCTTAAATCAGCATTTTAAACGAATTTCCTGATTTATTTTTCGAAAGAAAAATCCATTTGTTGCGCAAGGCTGGTGTCATCCCTGAGATTTTCGGAATTAAAAGATTTTAAATAAAATTCTGACATGGGGGCCCCACGTGTCATAGACACGGTTCATGTGGACTAAGTCCACGGGGTTTCGGCTCGGGAGGGTGGCGCTGATTTAGCGCCACGTCGAATCCACGTCGGATTCGACGTGTGGTGGCGCCTGCATGGCGCTTATGCGTGGGCTGGGCCACGGCAATCAGGATGGCGCTTAGCGAGGATCGATGGTCGCCACGCCTTCTGGCCTGCAAATGACAGGCGGTGAGATGCACAAAAGAGAGAGAAGGGTGTTGTGGTCACGGTTCTCTCACCTACTCAACGAGACGAGGACGGAGGCGACCGGCGGCGAGGAAGAAGCGGCGGTGTGGTTCGGCTCGACGGCGAAGTGGCGATCCCGTGGTGCTCCGGCGAGACGAGGGTGCGCACCGACTTCGCGGTGTCACGGCGATGCGAATGGTGGCGGAGTCGAGGTCGCGGTGTCGACGGTGGCAGCGCAATCGAAGGTCCAAGCTCTTGTGGCCGGCGGCGAGGAATCTCCAAATTCGGTGATCTCACGGCGAGAGAGAGGGAGTGAGTGGCGGCGTCGGGATGGGTGAAGAGAGGGGCTCCCGGGGCTGCCTTTTATAGGGGCCGAGGGGGCTCCGAGGCGGCATGGAGGAGGTGGGGGCGTGGCGGCGGTTACGGGGTTGTGGGCGCACGCGCGTGCGAGAAGAGGGGAGAGAGCGTGGGGGTCGTGTGGAAGTGGGCACGAGTTGTGCGGAGGTGGCCATGAAAAGCGGGGCGGTTGGGAGGCGGCCGTTGCGAGGTTCCGCTGCACATCAATGGCGGCGAGCTGGTTCGGCTGCACGAGGAAAGAAGGGGCACGGGGACAAAGCTGCCGGTTGCCCACGCATGCAAAGGAGGAGAGAGATCATGGATGGGGCATGCCGGTGGCAGAGAGAGGTGGCGGTGTGGCGGGTCAAGGTTGGGCCAAGAAAGAAAGGAGAAGTGGACAAGACAATGGGTTTTTGGCCCAAAGGCTGTTAGGGTTTTTAAATGGATTTGTTAATTTCAAATAATCAGATTAATTCGAAAAGGCTTTAGAAAATAGCAAATAAAATCCAAAAATCCTAGAAAAATTCACAGAAATTTCTAGAGTTATTTTGGACTTTAATAAAATAATTCCAACTTAAAGTTGGTAATAGATTTTGCAATTAAATTTATTTTGGCTTTAAATTAATTAAGAAAAAGCTTTTAAAATTCCAAAAATTAATTAAATTTTTGCTTTTAAACTTTAATTCAAATAAAACTTCAAAAACTTTTAACAAATTTTATTTTTTGACTTTTAAAACTTTAGAATTTTAAATAAAGCAATAAAACTCTTTCAAAATTCAAAAAAATCCAATAAAATAATAATTGTATTAATTTTTAATTTGGTAACAGAACTTTGGGCTATTACACCGTTGGATAGGGAAGCGGCGAACCGCTCCGCGATGTGACCACTTGGTAGCACACACCTCCACCATTACACACGGCCTAACCTACTACCTGAGTAATCACTATCTAGACTCCATAACTTACTAAGTTATGCCCATCCCATACCAAGCATGTAGTCGTACAATAAGGTTCAGTTCAATAGCGCACAAAGTTAAGTCCTTAATTAACCAAGGCAAGACTTCCAAATTCTAACTAAGACACACAGACACACAGATTATTATGATACACAGAGTAATATGACACACAGACACACAGATTAATATTCCCATACACACAGCCACTATGTCACACAGTATCCACCACTTGCCTCGGTCTAAATCCTTTCCAACCCTGTTGGTTAAGTGCAACACATGCCATTAATGAGTAATAACATACAGTACACACAGTTTTTATCACATAGTTCTATAATCACTTAGTCAAGTTGATAATTGCAACTTACATGAGATGATGACTCGTGGCATGGCTAAGCAATCTACTCGTATCTAACCAACCCATGTTGGTGCTACAATATTACCAACTAAATAAATAACCAAGCTAGGGTGACAAAAGATTATGACATATCAATATAGACAAGGAGGATATAGCAAATTGGACTATTATCTAAACCCAAAAGCATTTAAATAAATACTTAAAGTAAATGCAATAATTTGAATCAAGGTACTTTTAGAAAACTAAGATTCAATATGATCAAAGGTACAACTTGCCTTGCTATAGCAATGATGATCTTAATTATCTTTAAACTTCTACTTCCTTGATCTTCAGCTCCTTCTTGATCAGCACTTCTCGCAGTATCAACGCCTACTCGCAAACAAGCAAATAAACTAAATAAATAAATAACAGAAAGCAAACAACTTCAATAATTAAATAATATTCTCAGATAAATGGATCTTGAATTTAGATGAATTTAGGAATTTGAAAGGACTCAATCGGAGTTCGGATTCAAAAGATATGAGCTCTGGAAGATTTCATATGAAATGATGAAATTGAGAGAGAAAAGAATATTCAGAGAATATTCCTTTGGATTAAATAAAATAAAATGAATTGGAGACTCACAAGTGGGGTCCACTGGTAAGTAAGAGAGAACAAAGGTGGTGAATGACATGTGGGACCAACTGGATAATTGAATTTCAAAAATTAAATGAATTTCCGAAAAGGACAAAGAGGATGACAGGTGGGCCATTGGTACATATACCAAGTCCACGATCTAGGATTTAAGGTGCACAGTGGACAGGGTGTATGAAATAGGACTGACATACAGGGTCCATAGGTCATAGACTAGGTTCACAATGAACAATATCTACACTGCTCCGGTTTTAGGATTGGGTTAGGTGGCACACAGGTGGCGGCTTAGGTGGCATAGGTGATCGCGTGGCATGCACATAGAAGCGATGTGGCGACCACGGAGGATCACAGGATGAGGTGGCGGCTGACAAGGCAAGGCATAGAGCAAAGGGCACCGGCATGGTCCTGATTTGGACCTAACGTGCGGGACTCACTCGCCATAGAGACCAAAGAGAGAGGGAGAGCTGGACAGGCCCACATGGAAGGGCACAGAGGCCAGAGGGAGCGGCATCCATGGCGTCCTCGGGTCCGTGCCAACGGCGACGAGCGGCGGCGTCGCTCGGCACGGTAGTTCCGGCGGGATCGGGTGAAGGCAAGGGCAGCTCGGTGAGCGCGCGCAGGAAACCGAAGAGGTAGCGCATCGGTTGAAGGACGAGGATGGCGAACCTACCATCGGCGCGGTTCAGACGAGGCCCAAGGTGATGGGAGCCAGCGGGGTAGGAGAGGGACGCGAGGAGGGACAAGGGACCTCATCGGTGACGGCACATCCGATGCGAACTCGGGGGCAGCTTCAAAGGCGGCGGCGGCTCGGATCACAAGCGAGATGACGTTCTGATGGTGGGTCGATGATGGCGATCGCAGATCGGGGATGAGGGTGGCGCAGGGACCTCAAAGATGGCGTCGGACGACGGTGAAGAGGCACCGGACAGCGACGGCGACCGGAGTTGTTGAAGATGGAGTTGAGGCGGGTGCTAGGAGACGCGAAAGCTCCAACGACGGTGGCACATGGAGGAGGATGACGGCATGACCCAGATGACGCGGATGCGCCGGCTCAGGCGGCTCCACCAACGGAGAACGGCGAGGAGAGGTGCAGCGCCGCGCTCGGAGAAGAAGGCATCAAGGCGGTTCTTGGCGGCTCCCAAGCGGCGGCAGCTAGGGCATAGCAGCGGTGGCGTGAGGCGGCGCCTTTATACGGCCTCGAGAGGCGGGCCCGTCACGGACGCCCACGTGGCGGCGGCCACGCATTGCGCGAGTGGCACGGGGGCAATAGGGCAGTGGCGGCTGCTGGCAGGTGGCTCGGGGGGGAGAATTAGGGTTAGGCGGCGGCGGCTGGGCTTCGGCTGCGAGTCGGGCCAGGACAGAAAGCGGCGGGGACGGGCCGGATGAGCAAAGGTGAGGTGGGCCGAAGCGAGTCGGGCCGAGCGGAGGGATGGCGGGCTAGACCGAATGGGAGAGAGGAAGCAATGAGCCGACGAAGGAATTAGGCCCAAGACAAACTAAGATTTTAATAGTTTTCTCTTTTTAGAAAATAGCCAAAAACACAAAGGCAACTTAGAAAATAGCAAATGCACTCATAAAAATTCTAGAAAAATCTAGAAAATATATCCAAGCACATAGAATCCAAATAAAATTATTTTGATAATAGTTGATGTTGAGATTAATCATATTAAATTATTTTTTATTTATGTCCCAATTAAGCTTTATTAATTCAAATAAAAGTTGGTGAAATTTTCCAGGGACCTAAACTATTCAAAAGATTTTTGAAAAGTCAAATTTTGGGATGTTACAATCATCAACATAGGCTTTCAAAATTTGGCGTAGTTGAGGTGAAAAAGTCGTTTGCATCAAGCGTTGAAAATGAGCGTCAGCATTTTTTAGGCTAAATGGCATTTTGACGTAGCAAAATTTTCCAAATGGTGTAATAAATGCGGTCTTTTCTTAATCATCTAAACACATACTAATCCAATGATTACCAGATATGCATCTAGAAAACTTAATACTTCACAACCAGCAGTAGAATCAACCAACTGATCGATACGAGGTAAAGAAAAATCATCTTTTGGACAAGCTTTATTGAGATCAGTAAAGTCTACACACATACGCCACTTACCATTAGACTTTCTAACCATTACAGGGTTAGCCAACCACTACGGGTGGTTGACTTCTCTTATAAAGCCTGCTCTAAGTAACTTGTCCAATTCTGATTTGATGACTTCTCGTCGATCAGGTGCAAATCTCTGTAATTTTTGTTTTAGGGTTTCTTGTCAGGCCATAAAGCTAGCCTGTGCTCGATTACTTCCCTGGGGACTCCGGGTATGTCGGATGCTTGCCACGCGAAGACATCTGCGTTAGCTCTAAGGAAACTGACAAGCACGTCTTCCTATTTGAGGTTGGAAGTAACCCCGATGCAAACAGTCTTTGAGGGCTCCTCTGGATTCAGAGGGACTTCCTTGACTTGATTGTTCGGCTTCAGCGTAGCTTTAGATTTCAACTGCTTGGTCGAAGGCTGCCCCTTGCTTGCTTCTCGAGTCGGTATCTGGCCAACCATCTCGAGGGACTTGTGGTCGCATGTAAGCGTCATCTTCTTGTCATAGCGTACTGTGATTACTACTTTGGGACCGAGCATCTTAAGACATTGATATACGTAGTAAGCAACCATTAAGAACCGTGCCAAAGTTGGTCGTCCGAGTATGGCATTATATGCCATATAGATATCGACCACATCAAACGAGATTTTCTTTGCACCGAAATTGCTTGGAGAACCAAACGTGACAGGAAGATAAACTTGGCCAATGGGTTTGGCTGAAGACCCTGGTACAATCCCATGGAATGAGTATTGTACAGGTTTTATTCTGGTCCGAGGTACTTGCATCTCATCTAGGGCACTCGTAAATAGAATATTTAACGAACTGCCACCATCAATCAACACGCAATTTATTCGACAGTTGTTGATGGTGGGCTTGACTACGATTAGATATCGACCTAGTCGAGTGGAAGGGATTGGACAGTCTGCCTTCTCGAAAGAGATGGAAACTTTCGACCACTTCGGTGATTTAATGACAAGAGAAGGGTCAATAGAGTTTACCTCTTGTGCGACGACCTTGAACTGTCGCTTTGACTTGTATGTCAAAGATCCCCAAAGATGTGGTCGATGGTATACTTCGGATCTTGGAACGGCATCTTCTCATCTTCATCTGACTGCTTACGACCACTCATTTGTCCTACCTCCTCAAGTGTAGCAAGTGGTCCTTTGTCGGTGTAGTAGTCCTCGAGTTTTCTTTAGAAAACTCGGCAGTTGCTTAGGTCATGTCCTTCCTTTTTATAGAAAGGACACCACATGGGTTTGTCGTTTTTCCACTCAGGACACTTACCTTTGCCCCGTTCGGAGTACGACTTGGAACTTCGTGGCTCCTTATCGGTTACAGCTAAGACTTCCTTAGAACTATTGACTTGAGGATTTTGACCCTTCGCCTTGTTCTTGGATTTCTTGACTATCTTATCCTTCTTCTTGATACTTTCGCCCGCTTCTTGAGGATTTTTGTCATCCCGATCGATGATTTTGTTCCACTCGACTGCTTCAGCGGCAGTCGCATATCGATCAGCCATCTCGAAGAGTTCAGCGACAGTAGCCAGGGGATTCAAAGTGATGTCCTCCGTCATCTTTTTGCTACAAACTCCCTACTTAAAGGCTCTAGTAACAGATGAGTCAGAAACCTCTGGAATCAAAATGTGAACCAGACTAAAGCACCAGATGAATTGGCGTAAGGTCTCGTGATCATTTTGTTTCATCCTGTGCAGGTCATTCTCCTTTTCAGGGCGATTATAAGTACCCTGGAAGTTGGTTAGCAGAAGATCACAGAGGAGTTACCACTAATAGTTCGACTCGAGTGGTTGGTTTTGCGATCACGATCGAGCGGACCCTTCAAGCACAGTTGGAAGGTAATTCGCCCTGACATGGTCTCCTCCTCCTGCTGCTCAGATAACGGTCGTATATATTTGAAGGAATTTTATGAGATTTTGTGACCTATCAAACTTCTCCCTGTTCACTGGTCGAAACCGTGGCGGCCAGCGAACAGCTCGGAGATCAGATGAGAATGCCTGACATCCGGTAATGACATCATACCGCCTTCTCTGTAGAAATGAAAGGTTGATATCACCAGGTGATCGTAGACGCCAATACCCGGTCGTGGCTGGACCCGACCTACTATCATCTTCCCAGAGAGCTTGTCGATCATCAGATGTTCAAAGAACTCTTCTCCGACCGGAGTTAAGGTTAGGGGAACGACTTAACCTGTTGTCGCGCCAATCTCCATGAGTTTAGTTGTTCGAACGACTGGTAGTCAACGGAGTCGTTTCGCTACTACTTTCAAAATGATGTCAGGGAGGGTGCTCAAGTCTTGCCATCATGCTTCGAAGCCTTCGCGCGATCTCTTCGGTGAAGAGGTCGTACCCTGGTGCTCGTACGAGTTCTTGAGTTGGGTTCTCGAGCAGATCATTTATGTGCTGTAGTTCCTGAGCCTACTTCGACTGATATTGAATGCGCCCAGCTAAATTCCTCTGAGCCACCATTCTTCACCTTCAGGTTGTCTCAGGATCATCTACATCTGATCCTTGAGTTTGCCTTAATAGAGTGTGATCATTTTGAGGATTTTTCCCACGCTCATCAGAGTGTTGATTCCGTTCATTTGCAGAGGCATCCTCATCATCGCCATATGGGGTCGTAAGGTGTGATCGATGGGGAGCATCCTCAGGCCTGCTTCTAGGAGATAGATCATGATCTGATGGGAGGGGAGGGCAAAGACCTCCTGTGTATGATCTCCACTTTCGCTTGAGGCCTCCTGGCTTGAAGAGTGGTCAAATAACACCATCTGGCGACTTGGAGTAAACCCCTCCAGGAAGGGGAACTCTGAGTTATAACTATTTGTGTCCACAGGTGAGCCCTACGAACATGTGGTCGAACTAGTAGGAACAGTGTACTCCCCCATATCCTCTGTGAGGGTAGCCACAGAGTTACGACCACCAGATGTTGATGGAGTCCCGGAATGATGGCTTCTAGGATTTGCCTCGCCAGGTTGAACTGCCTTAGATGGACTCGAACATTCGGAGGGAGAACCCTTGTCATGTTGTGAGCCTGCCTAGTTGCAGTCTTGATTGCGGTTGGATAGACCCTTGCCCTCTGAGGAAACTGGTCCCTTAGTTGGACGTACTGTTGTGGGGAAAAGGATCCCTCCTCAACTCCATTGATGGAATGGTCTCCTGGATCTGGCGAATGATCACTAGTGGCAGCATTACCATCGGATGAAATGATACTCGGCTCATATTCGAAACCAGAATCCATGTCGATGTCTGCGTAGTCAGCCAAGTCGAACCAATTCTTCTCGTTCCACTCTCCTTCCATGGAAGCATTAGGGAAAAAAAGAATTTGTTGATAAGGAATCATCAGAGAGTCCCCACGGATGGCGCCAGCTGTCAGTGATCTAGAACCGATCTTACGTATGATTGTTTGATTCGGAGGGATCTCCTAGATAAGAATCACGTAGAGAATGACACGGGGATTTTATACAGGTTTAGGCCTTCTCCGGAGAGAATAACAACTCTACTCCTGTGTGGCTATATTGAGTATGATGATTACAACCAAGAGAAAGACTAGGACTTGTGCTCCAGATTGCGCTCTTCTCATTCTACCTTCTGACCTCAACCTTATATAACGTATGAAGAGGTGGCAGTTCCTTCAGACGAAGAGGCATCCCAATGTTTCATTTGACGAACCACTTGATGGAAGTTGCCGCCAGGAACGTGGCACCCCCATGTTGCTAGGCAATTGTTGTCAGAGACAGAAGTAATTCATGCGGTTACTCACAGAGAGTAACAGCGTATATTAAGTACCCCATGTGTTAAACATGGCGCATAATATTCCTTAACTGATTAAGCCCATAAGTCAGCAAGCCTTATCAATTACAGGGTTGTCAAAGCCAGGCTAGTTGAAGCCAACCGAGTCGTAGAAGATCTTACAACTGCTCGATATTGTCGAAAGGCTTACGACTATACCATGGTCGTAGGAAGACTCACGGCCATGGGGTGGTTTATGACTAGGCAGCTTGACCTCTCCCTTATAAATATTAAGGAGTATACTTAAGACTAATATAGAGATGTTAATATCTATAATAATAATTACAGATTAATAAATAAATGAGGATTATTAGATCCTCATCACTAACCATTACAGGATTGGCGAGCCACTCTGGGTGGTCGACTTTATGAATAAATCCAGCCTTGAGGGACTTGTCGATCTCCGACTGGATTGCCTCCTTCCGATTAGATGCGAAGCACCTCAGCTTCTACTTGACCGGTTTTTTGTTAGGCTAGGGAGCTAGCCTATGCTCGATCACCTCCCTAGGGACTCCGGGCATGTCAGATGCCTGCCAAGCAAATACATCTGTGTTTGCTCGGAGGAAGAAGATGAGCAACTCTTCCTATTTGAGGTTGAGTCCTGCCCCGACCAGTACCTTTTGATAAGATACATTAGCATTTCCTGACATAGATGGTATTTTGATGCTTTTCGGAGAAATATTTTTGTCGAGTAGGACCTCCTTGGTCTGGTCAGAAGGCTTTGGCGCCATCTTTGGCCTCGAGTGCTTGACCCGCATGGTAGGCGGATTAGTTTCCCTGGTCAAAAGTTCATCAACCAGTTCTAAGGATTTTCGATCACATGCATAAGCTATTTTTTTATCTCCTCGAACCGTGAAGACTCCTTTTGGTCCTGGCATTTTTAAGCTCTAATAATCGTAATGCGGGCTATCAGGAATTGTGCCAATGCCGGACGACCAAGGATTCCATTATATGTGAATTCGAAATCCACCACATCAAATGGAATCTTTTCCGTTCGGAAGTTGTCAGGCCTTCCAAACGTGACCAGTAGGGATAGTTGCCCTATCGGTTTTGCGGTAGAACCAGGAACTATACCATGAAAGGCATATTTCATAGGTTTCACCTTTGACCTAGGAATTTGCATCTCTTCCAATGCTACCATAAATAAAATGTTTAAAGAGCTACCTCCATTTATTAAGACTTGATTAACTTTACAATTGTTAATAGTAGGTTCAACTACAATAGGGAACCTACCTGGTCGAGTCGACGGGATGGGGCAGTCTGCTTTGCTGAAGGAGATAGTTGTCTTCGACCACCTAGATGGTTTAATGTCGATTGGAGACTCGGCGAGGTTTACTTTCTGCTCCATAGCTTTCAGATGGCGTCTTGAGTCGTACGAAGAAGATCCTCCAAAGATCATGTCCATAGTGTGTTTTGGCTCTTGGTACTCCATTTCTTCGTCGCCATCTTTATCTTTCTTGGAGCTTGGTTCTCCAAGCTCCATTATGGAGGGGAAGGGACCTTTACCCGTGTAGTAATCCTCCAGTTTCTTTTATCAGGCCCGGCAGGTGCGTAGATCATGCCCTGCTGCCTGGTGAAGTGGGCACCACTTCTTGTTTTTCTTTTAGTCGTCGGTCGAAGCCTTTGCTTTGTTCCGACCGAAAAAGTCTTTCTTTCCCTTAGTAATTTTTTCTGGGATCGCAAGGACTTCTTTGTCAGTTTTGCGATTCTTCTTACCATTGAGAGACTTCTTGGTTTTCTTCTATTTTTTCTCTAGGCCAGGCTGGGGGATTTTCTCCTTTCAATCAATAGCTTCCTGCCATTCAACCACTTCACTAGCGGCCGCATACTTGTCTGCCATGTCGAAAAGTTTGACGGTTGTTCATAGAGGATTCATTGCAATATCCTCTGTAAACCGTCGATTCCTCAGCCCTACTTTAAAGGCTTGGATGATAGAGGACTCTATGACCTCTGGGATAGAGTTTCGAACCTGGCTAAACCTCTTGATATATTATCGAAGAGTTTCATTGGTTTTCTGCCTTATCCGATGAAGATCATCCTCCTTCCTGGGGCGGTTGTACGTCCCTTGAAAGTTGGTCATCAGAGTGTCGCACGGCTGCTTCCAAGTGTAGATAGATCCGAACGGTAGGTTGAGCAACCACAATCAGGCAGACCCTTCAAGGACCGTGAGCAAGTAATTTGCTATCACGTTATCATTACCAATAGCAGCTTTGATGGCGGTAGTATAGATTTGAAGAAATTCTAATGGGTTCTGTGTCCCATTGAACTTCTCTATATTAGCTGGTCGGAACCTATCCGGCCAGCGAACAGCTTGGAGTCCTGCCGAGAATGCTCGACAACCCGTAATGGAGTCATGGCGCCTTCTCTAAAAAGGGGCCGGATTATAGTCAGTTGGAGACTGGTTCCTAAGGTTTGCATATCTTGTATCTGGTGTCCCAATCTAGTTGTAGACGTTAGTGTTACGTCTTTGACCACCTACTTGGTTCAGACGATGGCGAAGAACTTCGAAACCAAGCGGTCGTTCCTCTTGACGAGGAGGAGGGATGACTGCTGGGAAGAACTGTCTTCCCTCATGATTCCCTGGTCGAAACCTACGAGGGGGTCTTGGTATTGTTCGGTCCTCCATCTGACCTTGTTGCCCTCTGCTGAGGGAGGAGCGCTAGGACGAGGTCATCGTGTGACTTTGCGAGTTCCTTTGCTCCCGGTACATCTCTATACGCTGCATAGTCTGTTGGAGGATCTCTGACACCTGCCCTGCAAGTTGGACATAGCCTGGAGTTCCTACCAGAGCAGGATCTAGGTTATTCAGAATGTCTCTAACTTGTTGTAGGTTTTGAATCGTTACTAAAGGTCTTGGAGGATTCCCACTAGCGATGGGTGTTCGATGGCTCGAATTTTCCCTCGACCTTCTGGTTTGTCCTGTCCAACCAGTCACACGCTGTGAAGTAGGAACAAGTCAATTAACTGATCGACATCCATCAGCTCGTTCACCTCCATCAGTTGGTGCTTGAGTGCCCGTACCATTTCCACCAACAAGTGGTGGTGGGATAAACTATGGAGAACGGTGCATGGCATCTTGATCGGTATCTCTGATTGCGTGAACCTCATGCCTCCAGCAGCAGTCCTCCGACGAGCTCTCGTCGTAACTAATGGAGAGCCTTCCAAAGCTTCAGCAAGGAGCCTCCATGACGGGGAACGGTCAGAAATTACCACCTCCTGTGGACTTCGTGGTGGACTCAGCCAGATCCGGCGGATTGCCGAATGAATGCTGAATTTTATCATTCCCACTTGGCCCATGATCAATGATAACTTCATTGACACCTTCACTAGATGTCGATTGGCCTCGGGAATACGTAGGAGCCGTTGGCAAATACTGGTCGCCCATGACTGTATCGAGAGTACATTTACCCTCTAATCGCAGCGTCGGGGCTTCATCGCCAGTCTTGTCGGTCGAAGTGACCGGGCTTGTAGAGGTGTTACCCACCGAAAATGACTATCTACAACACACTGCACTATGTAACCATAGATCTAAAACTACATAATCCATTAAGCTAAAAAAAATTACCTCAAAGGCAGGCGACCGAACGGGTAGCGCTTAGCTAGCTCCTCTCTGCTCCTCTCCCTTCCCTCCCCTCTTTCTCTTTTTTCTGAATTAAATTGACTTTTGCTTGAATTTTTGGGTCTTTTATAGGGAATATTGTGTCTCCATTTGAAATGACAACAAGGACTTGCGGGATCCAGGATCCCTGTCACCAATTTGAATGATGATTTGCCTAAATTGTAATATTAAAAAAATTACTTGGCATCCCGAACACTACCACTACAAAAGGCCACCCAAACAACTAAAATCCATCCCTCTGTCTTCTAACCTACTCTCTTGTAACTTACTTACACTTGTCTCACAACTCTATTCGGCATCATGTCTCAGTCGTCTAGTTCAATGAGACGAAGAGCGGTGGCGCTAGCGAGTGCACGACGCATGAACTGCCCGAACTATGGCGTTTAGGCAAATGTCCTTTACTCCAACACTGAAGAGAACAGGGGTGTGTGTTCTACGAGTGCCCGTATTTCTCGGTGAGTTTGATTTTCTCGCATTCTAGTATTTGGTTTTAGGGTTTGTTTGTCACTTCGTTTTCAATATTCGGTGTGGTTCTTAGGCCGGCGGTTGTCAGTACTTTTACTGGGCGGACTCTATTGGTGCCGTGGTCGAAAGAGCAGTTGAACGTCAGCATGTAGTTCCATATGGTCCAATGGTAAACATGCCACCTGCAGACGAGCGGTTTGACAAGATTCTTGACCACTTGAAGTAGTGGTGGTTGTTTGTATAAGGGACTCATATATGAACGATGTTGTATGCTTTTTATGAATTTCGAGTAGTCTTTAACTTTTTGTAATGGGTCAGTATGAACGTAACATTTCATGGGATTCACGTATGAACTTTGATATTACACTTGTGCATACCGCGAAGACAACACATTGCGACACTACCTTTTAAGTCAGAAATGACATCTCTTTGCCACACCACCTTTTCAGGCCGAAAAGGCCGCAAGCTATCACGCCCTACCTTTGCAGACTAAAAATACGACACACTGTGACGCTACCTTTTAAGACAGAAATGAATGCACACTGTCAGGACACACACTGCCACCTTTGTAGACCAAGAGGACAACACACTGTGACGCTACCTTTTTAAACCAAAATGACCACACTCTGCCACAACACATTTTCAGAACGAAAAGACAATACTAGGTCACGCCACTTTTTCAGACTGAAAAGACCGCACACTGTCAGGCCACTCACTTCCACCTTTGTAGACCGAAAAGACAGCACACTACGACGCTACCTTTTCAGACCGAAATTACCACACTCTGCCACGACACCTTTTCGTATCGAAAAGACAACACACTGCGACACTACCTTTTCGTACCGAAAAGACCACACTTCGCCACGTTAACTTTTCAGACCGAAAAGACAACACACTGGGATGCAACCTTTTCTTAACAAAATGACCATACTCTACCACGCCACCTTTTCATATCGATGTCTTTGCACTTCTCCTTTCACCCTCAGCATTACACCCAATCCGCTCATAAAAGGAGGGAGAAAAAAAGCTAGAGAACAACACTACACGATCATACCCAACACTTCACTCCAACTTTGTTCACACAACAGAGAGCAAGGAGATGTCAAACTCATTGTCAAACTTCTATGCGAAGATGCCGTATAAACGCAAGTGGCTTGCCGAGAGGGCTAAACCTTACCCCGATTATTCTATGAAGGATGTGTCGGCACCACCGGAGTTCTCACATCCGCAATGTGTGTGCGAACAATCGATGTAGATCATTCAGCCCACACACCCGGTGACCGCTGTCCGGGCGTACTACATGAGCGGGAATATCCTCGTAAGCGAATCTTATAGATTTTTCACATGTTACATGGCATTCCACATATCCCTAACTTCATAGGCGCATAATGGCAACTGGAGATGCGATGCAACTTCTTCCAATGGATCGATGATCCGGACATGTATGATAGGGCACGCGTTCATTGAGCAGAAGTACATGCTCAACTACACGAAGTGAGTTGAGGCCTTTAAACGCTGGAAACCTTACATACCTGACCTTATTGAAAAGACAATGGAGGAGCCCAGGAAAGTTGAGTGGTGGTACATGATTCCCGAACAGGAAGCTGAGTATGACTGGGCCGAGCGCGTGGCGGACAAGGGGAAGGCTCCTACTAGTGAGACCGGCAGTTGTCCTAGCGCTCCCCGTCACCCAGGCGCACTCCATATCGAAGAGGTAAGTTAGATTCAATTTATGCATCCTGATTATTGACTTGGCCATATGTTCTGCTATCCTAACATCATTCAATCATCCAGCCCGTCTCGGAGAACATGGTTGACTTCAAGATTGGTCACCGCCACAGGCAGTCCAGAGACAAAGGGAAGGGACCGATGGGTCGCCAAGACTAATCGACTTAGTTACAATCAACCTTATTTCAGATTCCAAAAAGGCGCACATGTATCGTAGATGTATTTCAGTTTGTTCATTCATGCATGTTGTCGTTTCTAATGCACCTAACCAAACCCGGCGCAACATGTAATTCACAATTAAATTATGAAGTCTTTCACACTTAAATCTCTTTTCCCACTTAAATCTCTTTTCCCAAACATTTCGGCTATTAAACATTACGTAATCTTTTTACAAAGGAATCGGTTCCACGAACAATACAATCGGGACAACAGCGCGCATGGTAACCCTAATCGCAAATATTTTTTTCTATTTCTCTCCGAAGGGGGCTGTTTGTGTTATTGCGCTACCGATCTCGCATTCTTTACCTCGTATTTCGTTGTATTCTCTAATTTCGGATTCCGAACTACGCGAACACGTAAATAAATTACCAAAAAATTATCTCAAAATTACTAAATTTTTAGGCTAAATTATGTAGACATGAATTAAAACAAACAAACAAATATGACTCTGTCGCCAGTTTAATTGGCGACAGTGCCGTGTCACTAATTGGAACGGCGATAGGACCATGTCGTCAATTCAAATGGCGATAGGAGCCTGTCAGCGCTGTTGTCGCCAGTTGGACTGACGATAGTAACATATTTCTAAAAAAAACTATTTAATTTTATTAAAAAAATTAATCCATATTATTTTTAAAAAAATCTGAAAATGTACATATTTTTCAAGATAAAAATATCCACAGCACACGTTATATGTTTGCACGTAGATCGACCGAACTTGAAGTTTTGAATGCATGTACTTGCTATATGTAAGCAAACTAGTCCATACATACACCATAATCCATTTTTTTCAAATCTGGAAGCACAATCCTGAGAGAATAATGAGCTGTAACACCCTCGACCAAATCTTTACTACTTAAAAAAACTCCAGTGGTAGTGAGTGATGCGTTCTTCTTCTCCTCCCCCCTCTCACAACCCATCCACGCCGATAGGTGGGACCAGTGCGTGCCCGTCCTCTCTATCCCCGCATGGGTCCACCTCTTCTCACCCTTTCCGCCGACTTCTGGACCCTTGTCTCGCGCTCCCCCCACGTCTTCTCCATCCTCTCTCCCAAGGCGATTCCTCGCATGCCAGGTGTTCCCCGTCGCTATTCCTTCGTCTGTTGCCCCACCCCCCAACACCGCCTTTGTGTATGCCCTCTACCCGCAATGTTGTATTTGCAATCACCGTCAAAGCATCACGATGTAGTGCTCGCCACCCTCACGTTGTTCCTTGACCTGCACCGTTGCGGTTGCTTCCCGTACTCCACATGCGAGCTCAAGCTCCTCGTCCTTTCCATCATAAAGTTGGCGAGCTCTCTGCTTCCAGCCCACGGCCAAATTAGCCCGCGACTTCTTCGTTTCACTCTTTCGCGATCGCTCGACAAAATGTCTTGCTCATTATTTTCTTATCTGATCGCTCTCACCTCTCCTTGTCATCTAATCACACTCTCGCTCTCATTACTCACAATGACAGAAAGCATGTGGCACTCAAGCGGGAGCGACACGGCCGCACGACGTTGACAACAAGCAGGCTGAGGTTGAGGGACATGCGGCGCAAGCACGGTTGGCCAAAGGCGAAGGCCACACGCGACACAAGCATAGCGGTAGAGGGTCGGTGGCGCGTCGGGGAGCGCCTGAAACAAGCCTTGAGGGACAAAAGCAGTGCAACTGGCAAGCTTACGGTGAGATATGACTCCCCTCTCCCTGTCTTTACCTCTCTGCGTGGACATGTGGTACATCCATATTCATTCGGGTTAGCTCTCATTAGGTTTGTTGTGAAAAATTAAGAATTGTTAATTTCACTGGCTTTTGCGATGATTGTGCATTTGCTTCCAATTTAGATTGAAATGATACAAAAGCTAATATGACATTAATTCATTAACTCATGAAGTTTGGTCCCAGCAATCTAATATTACTTAATACTAAAAGCATTTGATGAAATATTTTTTGGGGTAACGTGTACGGGCAGTTCGAAGGACGCTTGCGGCAGCCGAGAGCTACACAGGAAGTTAAAAGGCCATGAAAACAAGCTGGTGGAAGAAAACAATGTTCATAGCTCAAATAGCTTGCCAGCCAGGCTTTCAACAACTGAATGCTCTACATGTCCGATTGCCACTACCAGTAAACATGATGACACATTTGCTATATTTTCATAATTATACCATATTTGTTGATGATTCGTACAATCATTCTTTCCAATTAGCACAACACCTGATACAACCTTTTGACTATTTGCTAATTAGTTAACTATATCTTTCACAAATTTATATAATCTTTTAATATATATTTTTTATTCGTAGCAACGCACCGACATTCAGATGCTCTCGTACCAAACCTGGAAACGCAAAAATTCGAGCTCGATAAGATCAAACTTTTAATCTCTCGTTCTCTCGTACCAAACCTGGAAACGCAATCTACCGCCCTCCGAACATGTGGGTGACAGGAAATGACGGTGATAGCCTGACTAAAAAGGAAAGAGAAAAGAACGACAGTGATAGATACGACGCGATATTCTCGTCGTGAAACGACGGTTTGTTCCTTGCTGAGTTGCTGCCACGACTGACGCGGCCCTCTACCTACAAGCGGTTCGTAGCCATTTTACGGCCTTGGGTCATGCTAAAAAAGGGGGCAAAGCTGGGCTTGGAATTGGACCGGCCCAAGTTAAACGCGCGCGTGCGAGCGACGACGGGTGCGACTGCGACGGGGTTAAACGTGCGGGCGACGGGGTGCCACCGTAACAAGCGCGCTGGGGTGCGACGGTAACAGGCGCGCTCGGGCCACGGCAATGCATGTCCGCTCCGAGATCACTATAAACATTCCTGCACAAGAACATCATTTGCCCATAAACCATTCTCACATTCCTCTCTTGGAAGCTTTATTCACTTCTTCATGCTCTTCGCCTGTCAGCATCCACAGCCTAACAAGCGACGCTGAGCAGGCAAGCACAAAGTTCAGACTAGCTATTAGCTAACGTAGCGGTACTACAAGGCAAACACTTGTGCCACATTTCCCCCCCCCCCCTCATGTATACACGCAAACAGTAGTGTCCCATCGGACCGATCTTTGGCTCCGTACATCCGCCAGCCATCGTCGTTATGGACGGCACCAAGAAGGAGGCGCAGAATGGTCCGGAGTGGCAGGTGTCCGTGCCGGAAGGCACGTCGGCGACGGTGGCGCACAAGCCCGGCACGGCTGAGAGGGCGCGGGCGCGGCTGGTCTCTTGCGCGGTCATGCTCAAAACCGAGGTGTCTGGCTTCGCCAAGAAGGTCTGGAAGATTGGTGCAGATGATCCCCGGAAGGCGATGTACGGCATCAAACTAGGCATCGCTCTCACCCTGGTCTCCCTCTTCTACTACGTCAGGCCCCTGTACAACGGCGTCGGTGGGAACGCTGTGTGGGCCATCATGACAGTTGTGCTAGTCTTTGAGTACACAGTTGGTAAGTGGAAAATCGTAACTCAAAATCTGCAAAAGCAGAGCTAGCTACAGCCACAATTCACAACTATGGCACGCACGTATTTAACTTGGTTTGCTCACCGACCTTAATTAATCTGCGCACGCGCGTGCAGGTGGTAGCATGCAGAAGGGGTTGAACAGAACCGCCGGGACGATGAGCGCGGCCGCGCTCGCGCTAGGCATGCACTGGGTTGCGAGCAAATCTGGCAAAAAGTTCGAGCCGGTCGTCGCGAGTGGCTCCGTCTTTCTGCTGGGTACGTGTCCAACTTCGTATTAGCACTTTCCTCTGTCGCCGTACTTAATTGTCAGGTCACGTGATGTACAATACAAACACTAACACCGAAGCAAGTACACGCGCAGCTGCTGCAGCCGCGTTTTCGCGGTTCATACCGACGGTGAAGGCGCGGTTCGACTACGGCGTGGCCGTCTTCATCATGACGTACAGCTTCGTCGCCGTGTCGGGCTACCGCGTCGAGGAGCTGGCGGTGCTGGCGCTGCAGCGGACATCCACCATCGCCATCGGCGTCTTTGTCTGCCTCGCAGTCTGCGTGCTCATCTGCCCGGTGTGGTCCGGCCAGGAGCTGCACCTCCTCACTGCGCGCAACATGGAGAAGCTCGCGGACGCCACGGAGGGCTGCGTCGAGGACTACTTCGCCGAGCCCGAAAAGCGCTCGCCGGCCAAGTCGGAGGGGTACAAGTGCGTGCTCAACTCCAAGGCGTCCGAGGACTCGCAGGCCAACCTGGCGTGGTGGGAGCCCCCGCACGGCCGATTCGGCTTCCGCCACCCCTATGGCCAGTACACCAAGGTTGGCGCCGCCATGCGCCAATGCGCATACTGCGTCGAGGCCCTGAACAGCTGCGTGGGCGCGGCGCCCGAGCACGCCCCGCGTCTCCTCGGCGACGTGTGCACGAGGCTTGGCACGCAGTGCGCGCGGGTGCTCAAGGAGGCGTCGAGCTCCATCTCCGCGATGACGACCTCCCGGACGCTGGGCTTCGCCGTGGCAGAGATGAACGCGGCCGTGCATGAGTTGCAGGGCGACCTGATGGCGCTCCCGTCCAGGCTGGCCGAGGAACCGACAGAGACGTCGTTGATAGAAGCCATGCCGCTCTTCACCGTTGCGTTGCTGCTCATAGAGATCTCCGCGAGGGTCAAGGGGGTCGTCGACGACGTCCACACGCTGGCGACTCTCGCGAGGTTCAACTTCAAACCGGGCGATGGTGAGGACAAGGAGCCAGAAACCGAGATGGAAGTGCACCCAATGAACGACCTGGATTCCGACGCGTCACCGGAAAACCTCACAAGCACGCCGCCTGAACAGGATTCAGACAGAGTTCGGAATCCTGCCTGTGACAAACAAGTCTAAACTACAATGGGTCAAGCCAGACAGGTTTGACCGGATTTACCATGGTTGCACCGTTATATTTAGGCTTAATTTGTTGGGTTTTGACATTGTTAACAGCGGATGGAAGTCACGGGGGAGTTGGCAGGGCAGCTTCACATGGCTTTCAGGCCTCCGTAACCGTGGGTGCCATGTTCCTTTTTATATAAAAAAAAACGTTGCTGTCATGTTGTAGATGTACATTACTACACTAGTTAACAAAGTACTACTATGCGACACGGTACTAGCTTACGTACCAATCGTAGGCTAGTACAAAAGGAACAACAGTGACATATAGCATGAGATCATGGGGTTATCGTTTTAGGCCAAAATCTCTGCTCATCCGTATGGATGGATCAGAATTTTAGTTCAAATTTCGAATACATTTATATGTATCTCAGTCGAGAATGAGCTATCCAAACAAACCCTTAGGGGACGACGATTTCGTCCTTGTCTTCGTGACGAAGCAGCCCAGCAAAACATGAGATGAAATCTAGTTTGGCACGAGAGGCAAAGTAGACATTTCAATAGTGCGAATTGGACATGTATTTTAACTTTGCGACTCAAGTCCAGACTCCAGAGTCTAGTTTGGTGTGACAGACATCGTTGGCCCAGAAGACAGAGAAGAGCAGGTTGTAACCTTCATTATATTAGCGGGGCTGGCCTGAGAGGCCGGCCGAAGTTTATTAAGAAGCTGGAGAAAACATAGTATTACAGATCATCAACAATAACACTGTCAACAGAGTACAAAATCAACAAGAAAATAAACAACAATGCGGAACTCACCGCTCAACACATCTAAATCAAACAACAGCGCAAAACTCGCTACTCAACACACCAGTTCATATATTAGATCAGTCATTAGTCGGTTGTTCCTTGAAGAAAACCGCAGCTCTCCATGCCCACAATTCCTTCTTGATCACCCATAATAGCTCGACCGGCGTCTTATGCTCTGCACGAAAAATCCTCGTGTTTCTCTCCTTCCAAGTGAGCCAGTGCACCAGAATTACAAGCGAGTCGAAGGCTTTGCGGAATTTCTTATGGATACCTTTTCGAGTATTGTACCACCACGACTCTACCGTGACCTCATGTGCGGGTGGTACCTCAAAGGGTCCATTAATCCAACCTTGGACCAAGGTCCAGACTTGCTGGGTGTAGCTACAGAGAGCGAACATGTGAAGGCATGTCTCTGGTTCGGCTGAGCAGAGGGCACAAGAAGGCTGATGAGGCCAGCCCCACTTTTCCAAATTGTCAGCTGTCAAGCAACTATCTTTGATCACCAGCCACATAAAGAATTTACATCGCATCGATGCTCTAGACTTCCAAATTGTGCTCCCACACAACAACTTGGTTTTTGCCAAGAAGAAGAGGCTATAGGTCGAAAGATGCCGAGTATGTGCCTACTAAGCTTGGTGACCAGATAATGGTGTCTTGTACACTCTGATCAAGAGATACAAGTGAGATTGCATCCTAGAGCTTGAGGTACTCAGCCATGGATTGAAGGGACAGGGAACCCTTAATATCCTTGATCCGGCGCCACCGCTGCAAGCCATTTACAATAGTTATGCCTGATTGTCGAACATGACTGTAGAGGGCTGGCGCAAATGAGGCGATCGGCCCCTCCGGTAGCCAATTAGATCAACAAAAATCTATAAATTTCCCATCCCCCAGCTGCACTTTTGTTGCCGCCTCGAAAATCAGCTCGACCTCCTTGTTTGGTATTGGCCAGGAGAGCATCCATGGCCCGCCTCTGCATGTCCAACGGTACCATGGCCATTAAAATCGTAGCGTGATTCCGAACAATGAGAGGTTCTTCACACCGAGTCTGCCATTGGCCACAGACATGCAAACCTTATCCCATGCTACAAGGCAATGGCCACCACTTGTTTCCTCTACTCCTTTACACAAGAAGCCCCTGCATTTTCTTTGAATCATCTTGATCGCCCACTTCGGTAGTTGCATCACTGTCATGTAGTAGACAAGCAGCGCCATGAACACCGAGTTGATAAGGACAGGCCTTCCACCTAGTGAGAGTAGTTGTGGCTTCCAACCTGCGAACTTCTTGGAGTACCTGTCAATGAGAGGTTGCAGCTCTGTCTTTGTTGGTTTTTTTCATGGATAGCGGCAGACCAAAGTAAGTGATAGGGAAGTGTTGGACTGAACACTACAAATGTTGGGTAACTTCGGTGAGCTGCTCCAAGCTGCTCCTTGGAGCAACGGATTGGGGTGATGGCACTCTTTTGGAAGTTGGTCTTGAGGCCAAAGAACAAGTCGAAGAGATCCAAAAGGTTGTTGACTGCATGTGCATTTGTTGGGGCAAAAAACATCACAACGTCATCCACATAAAAGGATGTGCTTGATGGAGCCTGATAGTCACTAATGGCAGTGGGTATTCCTTGGGTTGTAGCTACAACAAACATGGCACCGAACGCTTCCATTATCATGATGAAAAGCAAGGGAGAGAGTTGGTCCCTTGTCGTAAACCTCTAGCCAGATGAATTGGTTCGCACTCTAAGTCATTGATGCGGGCCGTTCTTGTCGCCGAGGATAGGACCAATGAGATCCAGTAATGCCGCCGTTGCCTAAAGCCAAGGTGCGCTATAAGATTGAGAAGGAATTCCTAGGACACGATGCCAAAGGCCATGGCGATATCGATTTTCAGTAGCATCATCGACCAGTGGGAGCGGTGGAAGGCATGCGCCAGTCCCTGAACATACATGAAATTCTCACGAATACTTCTATGCTTGATGAAGGCTGACTGAGCTGGCAATACAATGTCATCGATCTTTGTCGCAAGCTGAGAGGCCAAGAGCTTTGTGAAGATCTTAGAGAAGCTGTGAATAAGGCTTATTGGCTGGAAGTCCTTCAACTGAGATGGGTCTTCCTTGTTTGGCAACAAGATGATCATGGCCTTGTTTAGCTTGTCCACATTCTGCCCATTACAGAGGTAAAGCTTCTGCAAGGCAATCACCATGTCGTATTTAATTATCTCCCAGCAACTCTTATAGAAGAGGCCTGTGAAGGCGTCCGGGCCTGGCGCCCTATCCGATGGCATCTCCATGATGGTCTTGCAGATTTCTTCCTCAGTGAAAGGAGCTTCTAGCTATGAGAGGTCGAAAGATCGTAACCCCACAGCTTGAAGATTCAGCAGCAAGGGGGTTGGCTCCACTGACCCTATTATCTCTTTGAAACACCCATGTACCATGCCCAGCATGTTATCCTGAACTGTTGTGAGTCTTCCATCATGATGGAGAGACAAGATAGTGCGCTTGCGTCTTCGTGCGTTGACCTTCATGTGGAAGAATTTTGTATTTGCATCACCCTCACTCAAATGACGGATACGTGACCGCTGCCTTACTCTTATGCGCTCAAGAGAGGCCAATGCAAGGCAACGGCCTTTGAGAGAAGAGTGCAATTTTCGTTCAAGGGCCGACAACGGCCAGACATCTTGGGCTTCAACAAGCCGACAGATGATCTCATGCGCAACCTGGAACTGAAGGCGGAGGGAGCTGATTTTTTTCTGCCCCCAACATTGAAACTGCTTCGCCACCCTTGTAAGTTTGATTTGAAGGATGACAAGCGGGTCCTGGTTGTCGAATGGTTGTTGCCATACTTGCTGCACTACTTCATGGATGGGGTGCCACACGTGAGCAAAAGCAAACATTGGTCTAATGCCAATGAGCTCAAAGCTTGAAGGTGGCTGTCTGCGAACTGATCCTCCCACTCAGCATTGAAAAGCACCTTGTTAATCTTAACAAGAGTGGGGCTTTCTTGCTTGTTGCTCCACGTGTATCAGGAACCGAAAAGGTACATCTTCTTCAGCTCGAGTTGGTTCAGGGTGTTGCGGAAGCGATTCAACAATCGCGGGTTGATCCTATTGTTGTTCTTGTCCGAGGCGGTGGAGATGAGGTTGAAATTGCCGGCCACTATCCAACCTCCGTGGACACTGTTGCTAACTTGCAACAACTCCTCCATGAAGAGGACCTTTTTCGCATCCAATTGGGGGTTGTAGACCGATGTGAGGAACCATTCAGAGCCACTTTGCAGCATCCTGGTCTTAATAGTGATCGACCATGAGCCCTTATGGGCAGTAGTTGCCTACAAGAGGACTTGGTGCCAGGCCAAGATGATGCCCCCTCCGGTGTTCGCGGATGGCAAGTAGTAAAAACCCGCAAGGTGCATGCCACAAGTCTGCGCTATTACTCTATTGTCCACAATAGCAAGCTTCGATTCTTGAAGGCACACAAAAGAAGCACAGGATTCTGAGACAAACTCTTTGACAAGGGACCTCTTGGCCAGGAAGTTCAGGCCCCTAACATTCCACACCAATAAAGTAAAGTCAAACATTGGGCTAGCAAAGAAACTCGCACCATAGAAGCGACCAACTTAGGCATCGACCTGCGACAGTACCGCCACTTATTCCTCCTCCAGAATGCTATTGCCCTCTTCAATCTCCAGGTTGCAAAGAACCGCGAGTGCCTTAATGTGCTCAGGTGAGAGTGGGTGCTTGAAGAGGTCGATGTAGCACTGCACGTCATGGGCAGTAGCTGCACCATCATCTTTGATGTAGCCGAGCTTCTTCAAAACCACCCTCTGCGTCTTGTGGATTGAACTCTAGAAGCTTCCGTCACCTTGAGCAGCTAGATGAATGCTTCGGTGCGGTGTGAAGTCAGTAAGGATGCAATGCCTGCGGCATGTCTTGGCCGAAGGGGTGGTGGCTGGCGGGCGGGGACCAAGAATCGTCGGAGTTGGCTAGGTGGTGATGGACTCTATGAAGGCATCTATGGTGGGGCGGCGAGAAGGGGATGGCGATGTTGTCGTTGCTAGACCAGGGGCACGCACATGGGGAGGTGACATTGTTGCTAGGCCTTAGCTGCCAGAAGACACAGGTGGGCCTTGGTCGCTTAGCGGTGACACATCCACACCATGGTCATAAACCTGCAGCGAGAGAGGCGATGGTAGTAGGCCTAGCCCGTATTGGCCCGTGGAATGCTTGGCCTGTTCACTAGGTGATTGCTCTTTATTCTTTGAATTGGATCCTTTACAGGGGGTGCCCTTGATAAGGCAGTAGACTAGCCCTAATTACACTTGGTGTACTAATTGCTATGCTAATGCTTCAAATGAAATCCAATCGTCTGTTGATCTTCCGAGTTGGATTGCCTTCTGCCATTTGTGTTCCCCTTTAAGTAGTTGACGAAGTGGTGGCAGTTACTTCTGGAAGAAGCACCTGTTGGAAGTGACACGACTGGTCGGAGGGAGGCGACAGTTGGTGAAGTATCAACCGTTTGACGGTTGATATCAGAAGGAGACAATAACCATATGGTGGTTACTGTTATTGTCTTAGGGTTGTAAACGTCGCGTGGCTTAGAGTAAATAAGACATATGCTTTATTCATCACATGGGAGGAATATGCTTAAAATCGGATCCAAGCACTAGTTCATTGCTTCTACGAGCAGTCATCTGGTCGAGGATTGGGTACATGACCTCATCCGATCAGGGTACCCATTATGTAACCTCTAGAATCCTTATGACCACAGGGGTCGTTATCCTTAGGGGTTACGACCATGGAGACATATGGTTTTTAAATATGTACTAAAATAACACATAGAGATTTGGTCGGATCCCCAAGTACGCCTCGCGAGTTTGGGGAAGTCGGCGGCTGGACCTAGTGAATGCTCAATGTGCCTCCATGACGGGAAGGCTGATGAGTACATTGAAATGTACTCGAAGTCTTCGTGGTAGTCATGGAAGAAGAGCTGGTTCTACATGTCGGCCACAAAGGAGGATGGCCTTTACTTCGTCGATAAAGTGGCGAGCGAAAACATAAAGTGGAGGTCCACAGAGGAGAAGAAGGGAAAGGTCGGAAGATGGATTGAAGCCATCAAAGACCTTAGAACCAAGGGCTTGACTTCTTGGTACGTGGTGAGGGATTTCCATGCGTCGGATAAGTCCCTTGAAGCTCCGATCGAGTTCCATGATCTAGTACATTGGTCGAGATGAAGTGGCCAAAGATTCTAGAGAAGGTAAGTCCTGAAAAATCCCTACCAGTATGGTTTATTAAGTTGATTATTCTATAACCTTGGAATCTCTTTATTATTTTGAAGCCCTTTCCCCTGATGAAATCAGAGAGCGAATCAGAATGATCTGCACCGGGGAGCCTAATGTCAAGGCTGCATTCCTTGGTATTTTCGATGTTGTCTCTGAAAAAAAGAGACTAGGGAGACTCAAGGTAAATATTAACTTTTTCTTCATCGTGTATATATTCTCCGATCAGAATTTTACTCTGCTCTAATATGCAGGCGGTCGGGTTAAGGATGAAAGAGTCTGATGGGGACTCTTCACAAATCATTGCTCCGCCCAATTCCTGCTTAGCGACCATACAGGGTGATGGTCTCCTGGAGGTAAAAAGAGCATTTGAAAAAGGAGTATATATTTGAGATGGTAAATTTCATCACCTAATTGAATTTAACTCATAATTCAGGTGGAAAAGGAGAACCCGCAGCCTGAAGCTATGAAGGCCGCAGGCCCCAGAGTGGCCATTCATGACCTGACTATTGCTACTGAAGCAACGGCTCTGGAGGTCGACGAAACCACAAACTCCGACCATATGGTCAAAGTTCTTATTCTCAACCAGTTAGTCAAGGATATTTCTTCTGGCCTCTTGTCGAAGGATGTGAGGGTTCTAACCCGCCCTACCGGTTTGGAACCAGTGAAAGTGGTTGAGAAGAAGAGAAAAGCAAGCGCTGCTCCAGCGTGTTTCAAGATCAAAACCAAGAAGATGACCAAGTATGTATACATGAAAGAGACTTATGAAAACACATACCATTAATGCTTCTGGTATTCTAGAATCTTGATTTTACCTTTCTTCTGTTTTTGTAGATCCTTTGGTGTTTCGGTCGCCTCCGACCAGAGCACCCCTCAGGAGAAAATTCCTGAGGAAGAGGAGGTCGAACCAGCCCCCGAGTAGGTGGCAACGCCAGCGCCTACTCAGAAACCTGTGGCGGCTCCAACCCAGCCTATGGAGACAAAGGTTCCTGAGGGGTCCCAGCAGGTTTCGACCTCTGCTAGGAAGTCTCCTCAGCCTAGCAACTTCTCTTATTGCCCTCGGCTTATCGATGATAAAGAACTCGATGAGGCTTGAGGGAGGATATCAGATCGTCAAGCAGAGATGAGTCCTGATACTATTTTCGCCGAATACAATGACGTGGCGATCAGGGTGAGCATCCATGACCACTTTTATAGTGTTTCCCTTATAAGTTTATCAAAAACTTAAAGGAGTTCGCTATTTTTATAACACATAGTGGAGAATTTCGCTGTGGTCGGAGGATTGACCCAGCGAATAAGACTCTTGGAGAAGAAAAACTCTGAATTAGAAAGTAAATACATTCTTCTTGACCTCCCCTCTCATTCTTTGCCATCTTGCTCCTCTTTTGTTAATTTATTTCTCCCTTTATCATATTTGATATATTCAGATAAAACCAAAGAAGAGGTTATGGCTAAGGAAGCCATGATAACCTAGCTTGAAGGAGAATGCCATGCCAAGGACCGGTTGATCGAATACTTAATGACCAGGCACAAGAAAGCCATTGAGACTTTCGAGAAGAAGAATCAAGGTAACCAGTCATAAACTTGACTAGTGTACCATCTTTTCCAATTATATGTATTTATCCTTTGGTCTACTCGTGCAGAGCAAACTCAAGCATTAAAAAGAGCAGAGAAAGCTCTTGAGTTCGAGCACGACAAGCAGGCAAATTTATTGCAAAATCTTGAAGAAAAGGTCAGAACTCTCAACAAAATACTCTTCGATAAGGGATCTGGATCAAGCCTGCCCATTTTGAGAGATCCAGTGGAGGAGATAAACTACCTTGGCCAACAACTCGAAAATCTCCAAGGTCTGCTCAAGACTACTCAGCAAAACCATGCTCAGATCCTAAAAGACATCGTTGTTAACGGAGTCAGTCTCGCTTTGGCGAAGCTGAAAGCTTCTGACCCCTCCATTCACCTCCAAGCTATTGAAGAGGACTTCAATTGCTCGGGTGAAGAAACGACCAAGTTATTCGAGGAAGTAATGCCTCTCGGAAACAAGGTCGCAGAGGAAATGGAGGTCGGATCTCCGTCTCACAGCGACCAGTCTGGTGGTCCCGAAAAGTAGATGATTGTAATGTGAGATTTGTAAATGTTAAAACTTACCTTTTATCAATAAAGCCTTTGTTCATATTTTCATTTTGCTAAATACTCATATATTTCCTAGCCCTCGAATGCTTGTTTTAGTAGAAGAACTTAGTAAAGAAGCAGTAGACCAAGAAAAAGATAAAAAAGCTACAACCATAGTACAAAGTATGTACTGATTATGTTATAAAAACTGATCGTATTAATACTAGAAAATCAATTTGATCGGAACCAATGCATGATTTTGACTAGTTGTAGATCTTCTTTTATAATCGAAAATATTGTGTAGTACATTGTCTGGTCGGAAGATGTTGTAAGACTTATATTGATGAAAAGAAATCATGCAAAGATGTATGCGTAAACGATAAGTGGTCTTGTTTATACATAGTATCCAAACTGGTCGAAAAATTGCTAAGAGCCAAAGACATAATAGACACTTCGTAAAACATGTTCTCGCTCAAGTTCCAACTGGCAGTGAGGATCGTAAGAAAAAGACCATCGCTAGGAAACTCCTTCTAGTGGGCAGAACCACGTGCGGAGAGTAGAGATTTCGACTAGGAGGTTTTCCGTGTCCTTACCAGTAGCCAAAACAAGAGAATAACATAATATTGAAATGAAGAAAGGTAGTCTTCAAGCACTAAGCATGTAAGTAACTATATCAAGTTATTTGTGTTATGCTCCTTTACTTGTTTGCTTCTTTAAGAAAAGAGTGTATGGTCGCACGTGAGAACCATAGCTGTGATGGTCAAGACTAGGACCTTTATGGCTTGTGACGATTAAGTCAAGGCCAAAAAAGAGCAAAAGAGATTTTTTTTTTTGGAAGGATATCGGAGAGAATTGGATCTTCTCCGACCAGTTAAACGATAATAGTATGTGACCAGATTACGGATAACAGACATATAAACAATATCACTCATCAGAAAGAAAAAATAATGAATCTTTATTGAAATTGACAGAATGTAAAATACATTTACACAAAGAACTTACGTAATTGATCAATGTTCCAAGAATTTGACAAAACACACCCGTCTGACATGGCTACTCGTACTGAACCAGGTCTAGTGACTTCGACCACAGTGTATGGACCTTCCCATTTCGAAGAAAGTTTGTTGCAATTTACTTAGCTCTGAATTTTTCTGAGAACCAGATCACCTACAACTAGGCTGCGAGGTTGCACCTTATGATTGTGGTACCTTCTCATGGCACTATAAACCAGAAAAATGGCGTTGCACCGGTCACACGACTGGTCATGGTTCGAATAGCCCATAATACAGAAAGAAGTTCCTGAACCCAACCCCCTGACTGTTTCGTTAACTGGTCGAACACTCGGTGTTTCACTCCTTGCATTATAATACCATTAGCTTACTCGACTGCTTTGTTGCTCTACGGATGAACGATAAAAGCAAAATATATCTTGATACCTAGATCCTCGCAGAATTCCTAAAAATTTCTGCTAGAGAACTGGGTACCGTTATCTGTGATAATACAACTAGGTATACCAAATAGTGTGATCATATTTTTTTGTGAGGAACCTCTTAGCGGCTTCAATTGTTGTTTTAACAACTGGCTCGACTTCTATCTATTTTGTAAACGTGTCAATCATGACGAAAAGGAATTCGAAGCCCCCGGGTGCTCTTGGGAAAGGTCCTAGAATGTCTAGTTTCTATGTTGCAAAAGGCCAAGAATGAGGTATTGTTTGCAAAGCTTGTGCCGGCTGATATACTTGTCAACTATGAAATTGACATTGTACACACTTCGTCACGAGCTCTTTTGCATCATGAAGGGCAGTTGGCCAGTAGTATCCTTGCCTAAAGGCTTTACCAACCAGTGTTCTGTAGGAATGAGGTGCTCCATAGACTCCTCCATGAATGTCGGATAGCAACTTAATGCCATCCGTTTAAGATATGCATCTCATCAACACTCCATGAGATCCCCGTTTATAAAGGGTACTTTCGATCAGAGTGTATGATTTGGCTTTTCGAGCTATACGATCAGACTCTACATCATCTTCAGGAACAATACCATGCTGAAGATAATTGTAGATCGACGTCATCCAATTGCTACTGGGGTCGATTTGCACAACATCTATAGGAGCATCTAAGTACTCGAAAGGCTCAACCACCGAGGGTGAATCGAGTTGCTCGAGGAAAACTCCGAGCGGGACGAGTGACCTTGTGGAGGCCATCCGTGCCAACTGGTCTGCCAAAAAGTTTTCCTTTCTACGAATATGTTGGATCTGGAAACCAAAGAAGTGCTTTTCGAGTTTCCGTACTTCCACCAAATAAGATGACATCTTGGTACTTGGGCATTGATACTCTTTCCCGACTTGATTTGCTACTAGTTGAGAATCGTCTTTCACTAGTAATCTGTGAATCTCGAGCGCTCTGGCTACTCAGAGTCCTACTAGTAAACCTTCGTATTCTATCAGATTGTTTGTAGCAGGAAAGTTTAATTGAATGGCGTATTTGATGTGTTCTCCAGTAGGAGATATCAAGACAACTCCAGCCCTTGAGCCTTTGAGCATCAAGGAACCATCAAAGGACATTGTCCACTCGTCGTGGTATTCGTACTCATGCCCTTGGGTGGGTTCAGGGTTTGTCCATTTGGCAATGAATTCTGTTGTTGCCTGGGACTTGATTGCTGTTCGTGACATGAAATAGAGGTCGAACATCTCAAGCTCGACCACCCATTTTGCCATTCGTCCTAATGATTCCCTATTTCTAAGAACTTGACCAAGAGAATATCCAGTTGGTACGACCACTCCGTGGGCCTGAAAGTAATGCCATAGTTTCCTTGAAGCCATAAGAAAACTATAGAACAAATTTTGTACCAGTGGATATCGGTCCTTTGGTCTATGTAAGACTTCGCTTACATAATATACTAGTCGTTGGATGTTTCCATGCTCAACGACTAGTACAGCATTGACCGTTTGTGGCGTTGCAGCCACGCATATTACCAATGTTTCTCTCAATCTCAGAGATACTAAGATCAGGGCACTCGTAAGGTATTTCTTAAGCTCTTCAAAGGCATCGTTTGCCTCTTTAGTCCATTCAAAACTTCCATATTTCTGAAGAAGCTTGAAAAAAGGTAGTCCTTTTTCTCCTAACCGTGCTATAAATTGACTTAGCGCTGCCAAACAGCCAGTTAGTTTTTGGACTTCCTTCTTTATGGTCAGAGGGCGTATCTGGTCGATGGCCGATATCTTTGCTTGGTTTGCTTCAATTTCTCTAGCCGATATCTTTGCTTGGTTTGCTTCAATTTCTCTAGCCGAAACTAGGAACACAAAAAGCTTTCCAGAAGAAACTCCGAACACACACTTCTCTGGATTTAACTTAAGGTTATGCTTTCTTAAGTTATTGAAAGTATCATGTAGGTCGGAGATGTGGTCGCCAGCGTAGATGCTCTTAACAACCAAGTCATCAATGTAGGCTTCTAGGTTTTGACCTATCGGAGGATTAAAGGTTTTTTGCATTAACCTTTGAGAAGTCGCACCAACGTTTTTGATACCAAAAGGCATCTTGACGTAGCTGTAGGTGCCATATGGTGTGATGAAGGAAGTTTTCTCCTCATCATCTTTACTGATATTGATCTGGTGGTACCCTGAATACGCATCCAAAAAACTTAACAACTCACACTCAGAAGTAGAGTCTAAAAGTTGATTGCATGGAAGGGGAAAGTCATCCTTCAGACAAGCTTTATTAAGATTTGTGCAATCAATACATATTCTTCATTTCTCATTGCTTTTTCTAACCATTACAGGATTGGCGAGCCACTCTGGGTGGTTGACTTCATGAATGAATCTAGCTTCAAGAAGCGTGTCAATCTCTGACTGGATTGCCTCCTTCCAATCGCCCCCTCTGGCTCCGTGATAGCGAGCCAAACCTCCTTGGGGATGCTGTTGGGATCGGATGACCACGTCATTACCCTAAGGCAACGCCTGCCTTCGAGCGGTAGGGGCTGGACGAGCTGAACACTGAGCTTGTTCAGGATTTGCCTCACCGCCCCCACATCCCAAACGTGAGTAGGGAGGCTGTCGAGGCCTAAAGTCACCAGGACCTTTAGGGGTGAGGATTTTGCCTGGTTGCACCTATGCTAGGGCTGAAAAGAGATTAGAGCGCCGTCGTAGGACACCTTCTCGGAGAGAGAGAGAGAGAGAGAGAGGATGCACGTCCTATTGGCAGCGTGCTTGAACTCAAGGAGGAAGTCGGCGGGGTAGTGGACGTGGACACGCACGCCAGTAGGCTCAAATCGATGTTGTCGAACTACCCCAACGCAGAGTGAAGCATCTTTATGGAAACCAGCGGACGGCATCCTCGAACCATGGCTAGGAGGGCCAATGAGCTCAAGTTCTCCTTGAGCTACCCCATGACCACCATCGGAGTGATCAGGCGGTGGCCTACGGTCGGGCGGGATTCGAGTTGCCCCGCACCTGCCGGCTGGTCCGCCTCCATGCGTGGGTTCTCATGCGACGCCTTGCCAGCAGTCGGCGAGGGGTGCTGTTGTGCCAAGAATGACGAGGAGAAGGTTCCTCACTACAAGCCTTGTGAGCCGCCTGGTGGCTGCGAACCTCGTTGGGGTAGTGCGGCTTAAGGTGTCCTAGGCCTAGGCACTTAAAGCAACATCCCCTCAACCAGCGTGGGATCTCCTTCCTCCTCCCAGCAGTAAATGTGGTGGTTGCATGGGTACTGTTGGGACGAATTGAATTTCTCCTAGCTTTGCCACATCTTGTCACCACCTTCCATTCTTGCGACCAAAGTATTTGCCCATCGATGGCAAAGAATGAATGCTCCAGGCTAATCGTCCGAACTCCGAAGGGGTGGCTAGGACGATCATTGCTTGTGACCCTGGGGAACTCCTTGGGAAGATGCATTGGCGGTAGAAGGGGTTGTATGTGGCCGCCGGTGGCTAGAGTGGCCAGCCAGTGTGGTTAGTGGAGGGTGCTTGTACTCTTTCATTTTTTAAACCTTCATTATATAGTTTTTGTTTTGTGGATGCCTCGATAATGTGGAGAAATAAACTATATGCAGAGGCAGAGGGGAATGGAGATGTTCGTGTCTCAAAAAAACAATTAGAAACAAAAAAATATTGGACACCTGGAACGAAAGGATGGCATCATCTCCGCTAGTCTTCTCTCCCCAAACCCTAAACTGCCTTGGACAAGTTGGGGTTTCGGGGGAGGGGGTCGTTCCGAGGGGGAAGGGCGGCGATGCGAGGGGGCGATGGGCATTGGCGGAGAGATCTAATGGAGGTAGTTCTACCTCGTCAAAATTCAGCACGTCTCCGATAGTTTTCTCTCCCCAAACCCTAAACTGCAAAGGGCAAGTTGGGGGTTCGGGGGAGGAGGTTGTTCTAAGGAGGGAGGGCATTGATGCGCAGGAGCGTTGGGAGCTTGCGGAGTGTTCTAATGGTGGTGGTTCCGCCTCAGGTTTGGGTGTTCCTTCTATCTCCGCTTTTCCTTCGTTCGAGTGCTCCCTTGGGTCGGTGGTGAGAGGAGTGTCGGCGTCCGCGGTGGTTCCTGCGGGTATCTTGATCAAGGAAGGGCACATGGACGGCCGTGCTGAGGGACGGTCGGATCGAGAAGATGGAGGGGTACATCCGTCTACGAAGCTTCTATGCGCTCATAGCAGCATCGAGGGGAATCAAATTGGGCCAGCCCAATTTGGCTGTACTATTTCTGATATTTTTAATCACTCATGGTACAGAGCTCTGAGGCAGTCGTGGCTTTGGATTCCAAATTATCTTCTCTAGGGGATTTAGGGTTTGTAGCAAGGAGTGGTGAAGTCCACCATTTTGGGGCTCAAGCTAGGTTTGTTCATCAGGTTAGAGATCCATTGTCTTTGCTTCGATCATTTGTTGAGGTTATGAGGGAGGGGACAATGGATAGGGGAAGTGTCAGTTTCCTCGTCGTTTTGGTGGGGGTGCTCGTTTTGGGGTGAAGCATAGTGATCCTGGCGACTGGATAGAGGATGACAATTTACTCTCCGAGAATGTGTTGCGGGAGAAAGCAAAGCGTGATCAAGATCAGAAGAGAAGGTTTCAGGATCAACATGGGGGTTTCCCTCTTTCTGGTAAGCAGCAATTTCAAGATTCTGAAGCTTTTCGTTCTGATTCGTGTTATTCTGGGGATTTAGCTCGAGATCATCCTAGTCAGTTTAAGGGCTGGCACGATTAGTCTTGTAGAGAGCATCTAATTTTGGAAGGGGGCACCTGTCGAGAAATTTCTACTAGAGGGTCGTTCTGGGGTGGTTCTGGTTCAAGAGGTGATTGTCCTCGTGGGGATCAGAATAGATCTATGCCTAAATGGGAAGATGTTGGGGGTACAGGGAAAAAATAAGATCTCCAGAAGGGATGGGGTGATGTCGAACCAAACACTGGGGTGCTTAGATCTGAGGATAGAGGGACTTGTTTTCATTGTTTACAGTCTGGTCATCATCAAGCTCGTTGCTCTAATCCTCCTATGTGTTACAAATGTAAGAAAGCTGGGCATATGACTTCTAACTGTCCTGCTGAGAAGCGTAATCATGGATTGAAACTATGTGGGTTTGGGATCCCTGGTCAAGGGTTTTATAGTCTCCAAGTGCCTGGTCTTTAGATCTCAGATCAGCAGGCTGTTTCAGGGGGTAGTTAATATCAAGGAAGGGGTGGCTACGGTTCAGAGAGTGGAGGCAGAACTAAAACACCTTATTCAGGTTAATTGGGACTGGAAAGTTAGGAAAGTCTCTGATTCGGAATATGCAGTGGTTTTCCCATCTAAAGAAACTTTGGATACCTGGTCTAAAGCTAGGGGAGTGGAATTTGTTTTGCACTCTATTAAAGCTAAAGTGGAGAGATCTACTTTGGATCCTGAAGCTTCCTCTGTGCTTTTGTCCGCTTGGGTTAGAGTGTATGGAATTCCTTTGGCTGCTAAAACAGATGAACTAGTGAGGGAGATTAGCAGCACTATTAGGGAACCCTTGGAAGTTGATGAGATCAGTTTGATGAGGGTTGGTCCTATTAGGGTTAAAGTTAATTACAGAGACCCATCTCAAATCAATGGCTTTGTTGATATTTTCATTAATGTTGTGGGATATGAGATAAAATTTGAGGTAGAAGTGAAATTTACCTCAAACAAAGGGGGGCACACAAAGCTTCAGGCGATAAAAACCTGACAAAAAAGATGAGGAAGATGAGGAGGAGGAGGACGAATCTAATGATAGAAATTACAAAACTGAATGGGAGAAATTGGCTAAAAGGTTTGGGAGTTAGCCTCAGAATTTTCCTAAACATAAAGGTGGGGGAGATAGTAGCAAAGACAAGAACAGGAAGCAAGATCTGACTTCTGGCTCTGAATCAGTCAGGGGCAAGGAGATAGTTAAAATGGATATTGATACTCCTACTTTGCAGATTGTCCCTCTTGCTTTCAGTCTTCCATCTCATCAAGAGAAGATAGTGGCCAGAATAGTGAAGATGACAAAGTCTCTACTAGGGGAGATTTTTTGATGGGTCCTCAAGAAGGAGGAGTTAAGGCCGAAGAGATGGGAGAAGTCAATCCCATCAATGCTAAGAGTGCAATAGTGGTCCATACTAAGGGGAGGCCTGCTCTATTATCTGCATTTCTATGGCCTTGCTTGCAAACACCTTCAAAAAATCAGAAGATCTTCGATGGTCAGGAGATGTCAAAAGAATTGGATCACTCTTCTTAGGATAAGGTTACAAAGTCGATATTAAAAGGATCTGGTAAGGGATGTGTTATCTCTGAGGATATGGTGGACACTGGTAGAGAGATAGGGGTTTGTGAGGAGGTTGCTAGTGTCATACAGCATGCTGAGAGTGACAGAGACTCTATTGAGATCTCTAAAATAGATGGGGTGTTAAAAGTGTGGAGATCTACAAAAAAAGAAGGGGAAGAAAAATAGATTCTTAGAACCTAAAGTGGCCACTAGGAAGAGTTCAAGGATTCAGGATCATGGAATCCCCATGGAGCAGAAGGCCTCAAAGCTTAAACCTATTCAGAATTTGAAAACTCAAGGTAAACTTGTAAATCCTTTTAATGTCCTTAATAATGTTTCTACTGATTACTTAGAACAAGTAGCTACTTCTTGTGGTATTAGTTTAGGATCTCAGTCTCAAAATGCTAAGGAAATCATCTCAGCCATGCGGGCTCAAGTGATTGTTAGAGCTGCATTGGCTAGAGCTGAAAAATAAAAAAAACGAAAAAAAAGGATTCTGAGGTCTAGGTTGATGAAGTTAATAGTTGTGATAAGGGTGATTGTTTGAATATCATTGACAATGAGAAGAGGGGTTTTCCAGGGTTTCAGTTGAGTAAGAATCTGAAGAATAAGTTGAAAAAAGGGGTGCTGGGGTGAATATTTCCAAATCATGAAATTTCTTTTTTTGGAATATTAGAGGTTTAGGAAAGGCTGCTAGAAGAAGGCAGCTTAAGGAGTTGATTGGTACTAAAGGGGTGGATGTTGTGGGGCTGCAGGAGACTTTTAAGAAAGAATTTTGGGGGAGAGAGCTTAGTAATCTGGTGGGGGTCTTCCCTTTAAATGGCATTGGATCCCTGTAGAAGGTCATTCAGGTGGTATCTTATTGGGGGTTAAGGAATTTTTTTTGGAAGTTGAAAGCTATGATTCAGGTAGGTTTTTTGTTAGCATGGGGGTTAGGAATAGGATTACTAATTTCATATGGGAGTTGGTGGTAGTATATGGTCCTGCTAAGCATGAGCTTTCTCAGTTTTTCTTGGAAGAGTTGGATAGAAAGTGTAAAAATATGGCTTTGCCTTTGGTGGTTGAGGGTGATTTTAATTTGATTAGGGGAGCTGCTGACAAGAATTCAGGCAATTTGAATTTTGGACTTATGGATCTTTTTAATGAGTTCATTTCTGATAATTAACTGTTGGAGATTAAAAGAGGGGGTGCTAAATTTACTTGGACAAACAAGCAAAAATGTCCAATTATGGTTAATCTGGATAGAGTTTTAGTGTCTACTAATTGGGAAGTAACTTTTCCTCTTTGTCATGTTCAAGGTTTAGTCAGAGTGGGTTCTGATCATAATCTTATTGTGTTGAATTCTGGTGAAGGGGATATTGCTATAAAAGGTAGATTCTTCTTTGAAAAGAAGTGGTTTTGTCATGGCCAATTCAGGATTAAATGGATGGAGTTTAATAGGAGAGCTTCTAATAAGATATATTTTACGAACATATGGAATGGCTATTTAACTTCTTTAAGGAGTTTTTTGAGAGGTTGGGTTGCTAACATAAATGGGGATTACAAGATGAAGAAGAAGGTAATTCTTGATAAGCTCAAATGTTTAGACTCTATGGCTGAGGTTAAAGGGTTAAATCCAGAGGAATGGTTTCAAAGATATTGTATGGAATCTGAGTTGGAGAAGGTGTATGAAGTAGAGGAGATGCATTGGCAGCAAAGGGGTCATTTCGATTGAATCACTAAAGGGGTTGCCAATACTAGATATTTTCATAATTGTGCCAATGGAAGGAGAAGGAAGAATTTTATTTTCAGTTTTGACGAGGATTAAAATCTATATGTATTACTTTAATACATAGTTAAAAGACCATATGTCTTCATGGTCGTAACCCCTAAGGCTAATGACCCCTGTGGTCGTAAGGATTTCAGAGGTTACATAATGGGTACCCTAGTCGGATGTGGTCTTGCACTCAGTCCCCGACCAGATGACTGCTCGTATAAACCATGAATTGGCATCTAGATCTAACTCTAAGTATATTCCTTACCGTCTAATGAATGGAACACGTGTCATATTTGCTCCATACCACGCGACGTTTTATGGTCCTAAGACACTGACAACAACCACTATACAGTTTAGTGTCTCGCAGACACCAACCAATGATTAGTTACTCTTTCATTAACTGTAACTGACTCTCTAATTGGACGCATCACTTCCAACAGACATTTTCTCCAGGAGTAACTACCACCCCTTCGATGGTTATTTAAAGATGGAGCACGGAGGAACAAGGGCATCGGATTGAAGCATCGCAATCAGCATTAGATTCATGTTTCAAGTCTGATTCAATAGCATAGCAAGCATCACGCTTAGTGTAATTAGGGCTAGTCCACTGCCTTGTCGAAGGCACCCCCTGTAAAGGGTCTAGTTCATAGTAATAAAGAACAATTCTATTCTCTCCCAAGAACTCTTTGCCATTTTCCTCTATTTATTTTGTAAGATCGGTGACTCGATCATCGACAGCTGGCGCTGTCCGTGGGGAAGAACGCATTGAGTTCTTGAAGATTACTTTGCTCAGCATTCCTTGTTCACTTTTCTTTGCTCCACCATCACTCATGCGTACATGGCAGGGACTTGGGACGAGAAAAATTGGTTCGACTTGGCGGACTACTCCAACCTCGACATGGACGCATGCATCCACCCCATGGAAGAAAACGGGATGCCGTCGTCATCCTCTTCCGCCGTCAGCTCGCCACCCGCTGAGTTCGGCGAGGTCGACTGGATGGAGGAGGATTCATCACTACCATCAGTGGCGCTCCCAGAGGATTCGGTCGTTCCGACCAGTTTGGAACATCTGAAGTCTTAGATATGTTGTTAATCGTGGAAATCTTGTTTATGATGTAGTGCGTCAAATATATCAGACACAACAAATTTCTAATTTTACTACGGTCAAGGGACTATTCTAAAGGGTCCCGAGGGGATTGATTTGCGTTATTTTCAATCGACGACCGTAACCCTAGCAAGACCAGAGCAGCGTATATGGTAAGGACATCAACCCTCCAGATACAACCACTACTCCACCTCCAACCGGGCTACTCTACTTCCACCGATTCGGCTGCGTCAAACTCTACTCCAATAGGTCGACGAATTTACTTCACTTATATATGGTGCTGCACCACCTCATATTGGACCGAGGGCCTTGTATCAATTATTGGGCCCCAAGGGCAATCACCACTTTAGGTTATTTGGGCTAGACACCTCCTTGGCCACCTCCTCTCTTGGGCCGCCAGTACTATTCATGTAGTTACTATTCATGTGTGAACAGTACCGTCGCCCCTCCCTTCGGCCTCCTATACATAATGGCCGACACCCTTAGGGTTTGGTGGGTTTTGTTAGATTGAAGTTTACCTTTTGATGCGGACATCCCTAACACATATGCATCTTCTCCTATTGTTGGTGAGACACAAACTAATAAGGACATCCCTACAACCAGTCCGGACGTCCCTCGATCGATTCGACATCCCTACGACAATTCAAGACTACCGTCCAATGACCAGAGCTCGAACCAAGCTTCTAAACCAATAGGTGCTTTTGTTTCTTAACGAATCTCCTATTAACTATACTGAGAATTGGCTACTACCTCATGCAAATACTTTGCGCATTCTCAGATTCGAACATTGTGAAGACTTTGGATGCAAAGCAATGGAGGAGGACCTTGGAAGATCAACGGAAGTCACCTTATGCTGTCAACTCCCCCCAAGGAGATCTCCAGGACCACCCCAGTGCGAGGAGGTCTTCCACGACCACCTAGGAGGTCTTCCACGACTACCCAGGAGGTCTTCAGGACCTCCCTCCAGGACCTCCTCGGGACCTCTCCAAGACCTCCCCAGAACCTCCCTCTAGGACCTCTTTGGGACCTCCTCAGGACCAGTCCTACGACCAGGTCTTCGACCAGTCCTACGACACTCGATACTCAACATGAATAGTACTGATCGTAGATAAGTTATATTATATATGTTTTAGTTGAAGTTAGTTGTAATCTTTCCATAACTGTATTAAGAAAGAATCTTTGTACGATACGTGAGTTAGAGATAGAATCGGCATTAAGCCGTGTGTGAGTCGACCGCACCCTTAGGTGCCAATATAAGGCCAGGGCTTTGCCCATTGTAAGGGCAGACCAGTTTATGCATAAGATTGAAACATAGCTATTGCTTGTTCTTTCAAACCAGAGTTCATGCCAGGACTTTAAGAGAGAATTGGGCGATCCATTGGTTCATCCTGCACTTCAAGGTCAAGCTGTCGTTCCGTTGGGAATTGGGGGCTTAGTGATCGTCGCTCGTGGTCTCACGACAATCATCTATCCGGTGTGTTTTGGGCGATATCCAAAGAGTTGAGGGTTCGTGTATTAGCACGAGGGTTCAGCTGGCGACATCGACTACTTCGCATCATCTATCTACGTTTCTCACTGAGAAGATCAGGCAACCCCCTTATCATGTGGTATCAGATTCTAGGTTGACTCGGTGAGAGCTATTTACCCATAGTTTAGATTTGTTTTCTGTCCTATAGTCCATTAAACCAAAAATTACAACACAAAATTTTTCAAACCCTAGATTCAATCTGTTTTTCTTGTGAGTTTAGTTAAGTTTTCATCCATTAGAGATTTGTTTTTCGTGCTGATCTACGTTTTTTCTTTGCGTCGCTTTGTCTTTGAGTATACAGAAACCCTACAAAAAAAATTTATCCATGATCGTGAGCGTGGTCGTGCTCGAAGCTGTCCAACCCGCACCTTCTATCCTGTGTCCTAGTCGTGGGTGTGGTCGTAGCCAACGATGACCCGCACCAAGACGTCCGTTTTGGTTTGGCTGCAGTAATTCACTTATATCCTTTCCTCTTTGAGACTAGCTTTTGAATATTGCTTTCGGGCTGCTCTTGGAATTAATCTACACTTCTGACAATTTTGCGACTCGCAAATCAAAGGGTGAATCTTCACCTCTCCTTCGGCCTTTGCAAAACAAGAAAGTAAAAGGCAGCCAACTTGAACAAAAAGCCACAGCTTGAAAAAGTATATAAAAAAAACAAAAAAAACAGAGTGAAAGAAAACCGGCAAAGTTGGTACCAACTTTTCCTTTCGGTTACCTTAATAGCCGATGGAGGAAGAGCTTGTTCTTGCAGTTTTATGAAAGCAAAGAGCAAAGCAAAAGCAACTGGCCGCAAATTTGGGAAGAGTACAGCCTTGTTCATAATTTCAGATTGTGTATTTAATCTCTTTGAGCAATCTTGTGCCCTTTTTTCGTTGCAATTGGCTAGCGTCTCTCCTAGTACTTGGTGAAATACGAGTGCGTCGATCGACGACTCAGTCCTTTAGTTGCATTAGGTCACTTTTATCGTTGTGTGCGCGTTCATACACTTCACTTAAACCTGTTGGATCGGCACATAAGCAAAATTTTCTAGCTTGGATCATTACTTAGCTTTACAACATCTTAAATATCAGTTTGCATAGGTTATACACATACCTTTTCAAGCTCCACCTACCCCGTTGGTGTACTCCTTTGCTCTTGGTTACTCTCATACATTACCGGGTTGAGATCGTTCGCTGTCACAAGTGTCATTTTTGCCGTCCTTAATTCACTTTGGAACAAAGAAGCTTGTCTTGTTGTCGTGACAAAGGAGTTGTGAGCGTAGCGAGAGAATTTTGTTTTACTGACCAGATATAATCTCGCTTGTTCTTTGTGAGTTGTTACCATGTCAGGTCACGAGGAGATTCCACCTAATCCGGAGGCACCGGTTACGTGGATTGAATTCACTCGATTGTGCGAGATGCTACAAAAACAACTTCATGATGGTGATAATGGTGTGTGTGTGTGTGTGATGAGCTCGGGGAAGTTCAGATGGGACTAACCACCCTGGGGGAGGAGGTCACACAGCTGCGTATGACCATCGACACTAACTTCCTAGTGCTGCGTAACATGTTCACCCACCATAATCTCCATGGAGGTGCACAAGCTGACGATGCGAGTGTGCATGGTCCTCTGACCGATCAACACAACGAGACCACCGAGGAGCGTGCTATTCGTGGGGACGAGGAGTGCCAATAGCATCAAGCGCATCGTCTGGCATTACTGCCACACACAGGTGTCGCCACCACAGCACGCGCGCCGGCACAGGGCCGTGGGCATGGTCGAGGCATCGGAGGCCACCACGGTGGAAATGGTCGGGTTGCACCCCTGGATGCCCCACGAAGAGGTGACCCATTTATCACCGACCCTGAGGTACGACCACACGATGTCCCTGGTCGACGGGCTGACGAGGCCGACCTTTCGGGCAATGACAACTACGACTACGACCACCGACAACCCTACCACGACCACAATGTGCATCGCTATCGCCGCGATGAAGCTGAGGATTTTGTCGCTAAGCCCAAATTTAGTCTTCCTATCTTTTCAGGTGATACAGATGTCGAAGCATATCTTACTTGGGAGCTGAAAGTTGATAAATTGTTTCGGAATGAACAATTATTCCAATGAGAAGAAGCTTTTCTTTGCATCCAATGGTTTGGATGATTATGCCACACATTGGTGGGAGCAGTTTCTTCGTAAGCGTATGGAGCGCCATGACTTACCGATTCTAACCTGGGAGCAAATGAAGCACCATCTGCAAGCACGTTTTGTACCTTGCCACTACAAGCGTTCTCTGTTTGAAAAGTTGACAGGTCTGCGCCAAGGTTTGAAATCAATTGATGACTATCATAAGGAAATGGAGACTGTTATGATACATGCCGATGTCCGTGAAAATGAAGAGCAAACCATGGCGAGATTTCTAGTTGGCATGAATTATGCAGTCAAGTGTATTGTCAATCACCATTCTTACAATGATATGATCGAGTTGTTGCACCAAGCTCGTGAAACCGAGTGCCAAGTGATTGAAGATGCACGGTTCGCTGCCCGTTCATGCTTTTCAGCCAATTCGGGGCAGACTTATAACAACAGTCAATCGAACAAGAGCACTCTGGTCGGGAACAATTCAATGACGCGTATTTCTGTGACTAGGAAGCCGAAGAATACCCCCCAACAGGTACGTCAACCAGTGGCGCTTGCTGCTAGCGTGGCCTCTTCGATGGGATCGACAGGTCGTTCTCGTGATATTATTTGCCACAAGTGTAAAAGTGTTGGCCACTTTCAATGAGACCGCCCAAATGTCGAACGATGCTTATCACCAAGGAGGTGGTTATGTTTCACCAAATGATGATGAATCACCGATGCACGTACCGATCTTGCACACCGATGACATAGAACAATGTGAGGCGATCCCGAAGTTTCCACCACCTAACAAGATTCCATTGTCTGCACGCCCAAGGTGCTTAGTGTTACGCCTTCATTGCCGCTGAACAAAGGGTGCAATTTGTTTTAGACTTAGGTAAAGCTCGATAAGGATAAGGTGTGCAAAGTGATTATTGATGGCGGGAGTTGTCACAATTTGGCCAGCAAGGACATGTGTCATACGTTGGGTTTGAAGTACTTGCCGCATCCGCGTCCTTACCATGTACAGTGGTTGAGCGACAAAGAGGATGTCAAGGTGAACCATATGGTGCGTGTGACGTTTTCTATTAGGAAATACACTAATAGTGTTGATTGCGATGTTGTGCCTATGACGGTGTGTCACTTGCTCTTAGGACAGCCATGGCAATATGGTCGTTCTACTATTCACGATGGGCGTACAAATCACTACACTTTTTGATGGAACAACCTGGATGTTACCATGAAGCCGCTTACACTGCAACAGATTGTGAATTATTCACTGCAGAAAATTAAGATGCACATTGAGAGTGCGAAAGAGCGGGAGAACCATACGAGTGGTAACAAGGCACGTACAGGAGAGAAGAACTTAGTGATGTTAGCCACCACATCGGAGATGAGAGAATTCAGCAAAGATCCAAATTTGGTGCACTTTGTACTGCTATACAAAGATGCACTGCTTTCGACTAACGACATGACTACTTTTCCTAGTGGTATTGCTTGTGTTTTGCAGGATTTCAACGACGACTTTCCAGAAGAGGTACCGGCTGGACTACCACCAATTCACGGAATCGAACACAAGATCGATTTGAATCCAGGAGCATCCCTGCTGAACCGACCACCATACCGCACCAACCCTGAGGAAATGAAAGAAATTTAGAAACAAGTACAAGAGCTTCTCTCCAAATGGTACGTACGTGAAAGTTTAAGCCCTTGTGTTGTTCCTATTATTCTAGTCCCTAAGAAAGATGGTTTATGGCGTATGTGTGTAGATTATCGAGCGATTAATAATATCACTATTAGTTATTGTCATCCTATACCTCGTTTAGATGATATGCTAGACGAATTGAGTGGTGCTGTTATTTTCTCTAAGATCGATTTGCGTAGTTGTTACCATCAAATTAGGATGCATGACAAGGATGAGTGGAAGACAGCCTTTAAAATAAAATTTGGGTTGTATGAGTGGTTAGTCATGCCATTTGAGGATGACGCCTTTTTAAGAGAGGGAGGATAATACGGACATCCCTAACACATATGCATCTTCTCCTATTGATGGTGAGACACAAACTAATAAGGACATCCCTACGACCAAATCCCATAGTCCCTACGATCGATTCAACATCCCTACGACTAGTTTAGTACCAGCCGGTCCAATGACCAGAGCTCGAACCAAGCTTCTAAACCAACAGGTGCTTTTGTTTCTTAATGAATCTCCTATTAACTACACTGATAATTGGCTACTACCTCTTGTAAATACTTTTGGCATTCTCAGATTCAAACATTGTGAAGACTTTGGATGCAAAGCAATGGAGGATGACCTTGGAAGATCAACGGAAGTCACCTTATGCTGTCAACTCACCCTGAGGAGATCTCCAGGACCACCCCCGTGCGCGGAGGTCTTCCAAGACCACTCAGGAGTTCTTCGAGGACCACCCGGAGGTCTTCCAGGACCACCTAGGAGGTCTTCAGGACCTTCCTCCAGGACCTCCTCAGGGACCTCTCCAAGACCTCCCCAGGACCTCCCTCCAAGACCTCTTCGGGACCTCCCCAGGACCAGTCCTACGACCAAGTCTTCGACTAGTCCTACGACACTCGATACTCAACATAAATAGTACTAGTCGTAGATAAGTTATAGTATATATCTTTTAGTTGGAGTCAGTTGTAATCTTTCCATAACTGTATTAGGAAAGAATCTTTGTACGATACGTGAGTTAGAGATAGAATCGGCATTAAGCCCTGTGTGAGTTGGCCGCACCCTTATGTGCCAATATAAGTCCAGGGCTTTGCCCATTGTAAGGGCAGACCAGTTTATGCATAAGATTAAAACATAGCTATTGCTTGTTCTTTTAAACCAGAGTTCATGCGAGGACTTTGAGAGAGAATTGGGCGATCCATTGGTTCATCCTGCACTTCAAGGTCAAGCTGTCATTCCACTGGGAATTGGGGGCTTGGCGATCGTCGCTCGTGGTCTCACGATGATCGTCTATCCGGTGTGTTTTGGGCGACATCGAAAGAGTTGAGGGTTCGTGCATTGGCATGAGGGTTCAGCTAGCGACATCGACTACTTCGCATCATCTATCTACGTTTCTCACTGAGAAGATCAGACAACCCCCTTATCACCTTTGCTACTTTATACCTTGTCCTCTTGTTCGACGAGATCAACAACGACATTGTCTTCAGAACCCCACTTATCAATACAATCCTTAATTCCTATTCACAATTTTAGATTGCTTATTTATCTTGTTCTTACTTGTTCTTCGATTGCATGTAAGAATAGACCTTTGTGGTCAGGTCGATCATACTTCTAACAAGGTTGATAATAATCACGGAGTTGGTTCAGCGATTGCGGACATATTGGTCGTGTACGATTGGTAGCTGAATCGTGAGAGTCGTCTCCACCAAATCAAAATTATCCTTCTTATCGAAAGATCGGGACACCCATTGTCACATCAGTACATGGGGCGCTTTAATGCGGTGGTTGTTCCATACATTCGACTTAGACCATGCTATGTATGATATGAAATTAAGTTGCCTTGTCAACCAAGCACAACATGGCACATATCGGTAGTTAATGCAGCTCAAGGGAACTAGGTCATGGCAGTCTTATGTAGGCCTAGCGAGGGAGGAAGGGTGGGATTTGTCCTTCTGGCCAAGGCATATGCCAAGGCCATTCCAGCAACGGTGGCTGAACAAGCAGGTGGTGGTGATGCTGAAGAAGAAGTTGGGGACTCTAGCACGACAGGACACCGGGGAGTTGCTGATGTGGTCGATGAAGATCGTGAGGAAGGAGCTCCTTCCGTCAGGCAAGCTAGTGGGGTTGCTGACGAAGGTGAGGAGATCGAAGTCCTAGTTGAAAGGATGGATCTTGAAGACTAGGACTACCACGCATTGTCAGAAGATGAAGGATCTGATGAGGAGGATGGTGTGGAACAGCAGACGGTTTCATCCGAGTGGAATACATACCAGTTCGACAACCTTGTCGTTAACAAAGCCTCCCGTGTACTATGAGAGTATGACCAGAACAAGGTTAGGCAATGGGTTGTGTACAAATGCAAGGAGGCCGTGCAAGAGGCTGTCAAATTCCAGGCCTTGTCGGAGCAACGTACATTCACGGTAGTGAAGTCCAACCCCAGATGCTATGACGTGAAGTGCAACATTGAGGGATGCTCTTGGCGAGTGCATGCATTCTAGCCTAAGTGGGACACCTATTAGAAATGCTCTATAGTAGTACCTCACACGAGTCGTCTGTCGGGACCCAAAAATGCATCTCAGGAACCCTTTGTGTTTTCCGAACTAGTCCCAGATCAGTAGCTAGCTCACACAGGAAACAGTGATGAAATACCATCCATTTATTCGATTTAACTAAAAAGATCTCAAAGTAACAAATAATGATAATAACTGGACCTTATGGTCAATGTTTACTTAACTTGCCACGCAGGGCTAAAGAAACAAATAAAACTCTTGCAGCGGAAACAAAACTCTTCAAATGGCCATTCAACATGCCCACAGGCAATCGAGTGGAGAACGCATCCTAATCCGCAAAACCTTCATAGAACTCTTGGGCAGCTTGATATTCTTCAACTGCTGATTTAAACAGAGGGCACAAGCCATGAGTACTTTTGAATGTACTCAGCAAACCGTAGGAAAATGTATACAAATAGTATTCATGCATGGCTTGACAAGGTTAGTTGTATGGTTCTTTTGCAGAAAGCAGCATTTACAATAAATACAATAAATAGATTGAAATGCGTAGTTGAAAATAATAATAAATAATTAAACAGTTTCTTTGAAACGACTAGTGAATTTTCCCATTCACTTCCCAACCAAACCAAAGATAAGTGAATCCCCTATTCACCAATAGATACAAACCACCAAGTGAATGACTTGTTCACCAAACAAACATTATATTCATCAAGTGAACTTCCCATCCACACTCCGACTCATTTTAAAGAAATTCTATCTCCCATGTGAAATCCCCGAGCACGTCCATAACCGCGGACACGGCTATTCGAATAGTTTTACACTCTACAGAGGTTGTACAGCTTTCTCCACATGACACGACTTCTCTAGTTTGTTCGACATATATCTATGCCACCGCTCACTACCTTAGGTAAGCAGTCTAGAGCACGTGACAAGGCCTTTACAAAGCTCCTTCTAACCCGCCTACGCCTCGCTAAGGTTTCAACACCAATGTCTTTATCCCACCAAACAGGCCCCCTCTTGCGCCCGTGAGAATATGTCTTTCCCATAACTCACACTATCCACGACGTAACCGAAATTAAGACATTGCTAATTAGTTAGCCAGTCCGCCCCATACTAGACATGTGGTTGTACGGTTAAGGCCCAGCTCAATGGCGACCGGATTAAGTCCTTGACAAGTTACTCAAAGTAGATTACCACAAACCCAATCCGCAAGCTAAACTCGCACCCCCACTATCCACCAACCACTCGCCCAAGTGAAAACCATTTTGTTTAACCAAGACCCATGACTCACCCCATCATGGTACCCACAAATTTTAACAAGAGTGGCTCACCACCATGATTCCATATATCATTAAGTCAAGATTAATCATTATGACACATGTGATGATAAACCCATCGTATCTAAGCTGAACTAAGCATTAATACGCTACCCATGTTGGCAATATGAATATGTTCAACTAAAATTATCCACGCTAGGATGAAAAAGGATTCATGGCATTCAAATAATCAAAAGAGGCATAATGACAATAGGTAATAACTAAGCCCAAAACAATTTGTATAAAAATAGCATGCAATTGTATAAAACAATATACTTTTGAAATCATAGGTTCAATATGATCAAAGGACTATAGCTTGCCTTGAAATAAATCCTGGGATTGATCTTGATCTTGATATGCTCCTCCTTGCTCAAAGCTTCCCGAAGTATCAACGTCTATTCGCAAACAAAGAAAATAAACTAAATAAATAAATAATAGAGATCAAATAAACTCCAAAAATTAAATAAAAATCTCAGATAGATAGATCTTGAATTTAGATGAATTTAGGAATTTCAATGGACTCAAACGGAGTTCGGATGCAAAAGATATGGGCTTTGGAAGATTGAAATCCATGAAATAACCCTAAAAAGGATTTATGGATTAATCCGAATTATTTTTCTAATGAAAAACACGGATTATGACGTAGCGCTGACGTCACTAGGGTTTTTGGCTGTAGCGAAACAGATCTGACCGGTGGGCCCCACTTGGAAGTGGCTTGGCTCACCGTGGACCACGTCCACCGGAGATCGGATCTGGGTGGACCTTGGATGCACCACATGGCAATGACACACGGGCGATGACTGGCTGCCACTGAGACCTGATTGCCGAGGTGGCTGATGACCTGGTACAACACCTCAGTAGAGAGAACCGAAGAGAAGGAAAAGAACTCCAGGGGGAAGCCATGGCCGACGACTGAAGGAGATGGCGGCGAGGGCTGACGACGGCAAGGGAGACTCGAAGAAGTACCAAAACGGAATCCTGGAAGCACCGTGGTGCCCTAGGTGGCGATTTCTCGGCTCCAGCGATGGCGATGTGACGATGACGGTGACTTTGGCGGCAAGGTGGAGCTCGGCGACGATGAACCTGGCGATTTGACGGCGCCCGAAGGAATTGAAGAGGAGCACCGCGAAGCTCGCGTTGATGCGAATCCGACGGCGAAGACGGCGCGGGCTGAGGTCGTCCAACGGTGAGGAACTCCAGCAATGAAGATGCTTCGGGCGTCCTTGGTTCTTCGGAGATTGCGGCCGAACCAAAGCGAAATCGGGGAAAAGAAATTAGGGTTCTGGAGGAGGGGAGCGAGGCGAAGAGATTGACGTGGGCGGCTCCTTTTATAGCGCTCGGATGGGGGAGAATCCAAGAGGGACACGGGCACTGCCATGGCATGCTGCAAACGGACTCAAAAGTCCTGCTCAGAGTCGATGAAGAAGAACAGCACGTGCGTGAAAGGCTCGGTCCCACGGGCAGAGAGCAAAATAAAAAAAAGGGCTGACTCGGCTGGCTCACGCGAAAAGAAAACGGAGCAGAGGGCGGGCTAGGCCTCTGCTCCGCTCGGGCTGGATTTCCGCCACGCGCAAGAGAAAACAGGCGGCGGCTCAGTTGGCTTTGCCCGCGCGCGAGAAAAAGAAAGGAAGGGGGCCGGCTCGGTTGGCTGCCCACGGGAGGAAATGCAAGAGAGGCTAGGCCTTGCACACGCGCACAGGAAAAGAAACGGCGGCCAACAGAGCGATGGAAAAGAAAAGCCACGGCGGCTGGGTTGACCGGGAGGAAAGCAGGAGTGAGCCACGCTGGCTTGGGCACACGCACACAAAAAAAAAAAAAAAACAACGGGAGCTGGCCCAGTTGAAAAGAAAACGGGACCGAGCCAAAGAAATAAAATGAAATGGCCTGAAAGAATTAGAGTAGGCCAAAGGTTTAGGAATTTGACCCAAAAAGGTAATCTGAGATTTTATATACTTTTTTCTTTTTAGAAAATAACAGAAAAGGCAAATAGCAAATGGAAAATAGCAAATGCACTCAGAAAAATTCTAGAAAATTCCAGAAAATATATCCAAGCACATAAAATCCAAATAAAATAATTTTGATAATAGTTGATGTTGGCATTAATCATATTAAATTGTTTTTGAACTCTGAAAATTCCAATTAAGCTTTTAACTTTACCAGGAAAATTCAAATGGTTATTTTTCTTTTAAAACTTTAAAACAGACCAAATTTTTGGGATGTTACATCGTCGCTGAATCAACGTAGTCTCACAAGAACCTGTCATCAGCCTTTATCACAAACATCATGTATGGTGAGATCGTGGATAATCTAGATTTCGAGCCGCAATCCATCATTCGGGCAAAAGAGGCAAGGTTCTAGTACACAACCAGTTATGCTAAGGCGTGGAAGGCAAAGCAGAAGGCACTGAAATCAAGGTTCGGTACGTTCAAGGACTCCTATCACAACCTCCCCGGCCAACTCCGAGTCATACAAGACATAAATCCCGATACGCATGTTGACATTCAAGATGGCATACATCCACGGTGGGAACAGAAGAGGGTACTGAAGTGAGCATTCTTCGTCTTTGGTCTATGCATCAATGTATTCCATCATTGCCATCCAATCTTATGCATGAATGACATATTTCTGACTGTGAAGTTCAAGGGCCAGATACTAGCTGCAATAGCAACGGACAAGAGCAATCAAGTTCTTCCTGTGGCCTTCGCATTCGTTGAAAGCAAGAACACAAACATTTGGTTGTGGTTTCTGAGGAAGGTGAAGATCTCTGTTGTACAGGGCCGTCTTAACATATGCATCATACATGATCGACATGCGGGCTTGTTGAGTGCAATAACCCAGCTACAACAAGGGGGAACGAGGCACTTCCGTGGGTGGATCTGCAGAGCCAGTGGTGCATGAGGCACTTGGGTACAAACTTCTACAAGCAGTTCTGCAACAAATACTTGATGAACATGTTCAAGTGTCTGTGTAATCAAAACCAGAAGAGAAAGTTCGATGCCCTCTAGAAGATTCTGGATGGCAATCAAGCTATTGTGGAGGCAATTCTCCGGGGTACCATAAAGTATTTCGTTGACCGAAGCAACAACGTGTCGCTCTCCATGGCAAATGACATAGTTCTGTACTCCGCTATGATCTCCAAGTACATGGAGGAGAATAGCAAGAAGGGTGAGATGCACACGGGCATTTAAGATGGGCACAAGGGAGCTTCGCTTCAAGATCATGTGCAGGGAGAAAGGACGTCGCGAGACGAACCATGAGAGGATCATCCATGAGTACACGCTACACCACGCTAGTTGTGTATGCACCTGCAACAAGCCTATTCTTCTGCATAGGCTATGCCACATGTCATGACCGCATATTTGATGGTGGCGCAGCATCTCGGTCAGTACCTTTCCGGATATTTCACCAAGGAAGAGGTGATGCAAACCTAGAATATAGAGTTGTATGGCTATGGCGTGGTTGGCCATTTCACTGGCCATCCTACCTAGGAGCAACTCATCTGGGCCGCGAACATTGCTAGGCTGAAGAGAAATGTTGGCCGACGGTAGGTACGACGTATCAGGAACGGCATGAGCGAAGCAGAAGCAGGGTGTTCCACGAAGAGGTGCTCAATTTGCAGGGAGACCGGGCATACCTACAAGAAATGCCCTACGAGAAGTGCACAAGCTGAAGGAGAGGTCAGCAGTCTGGACGGCAGCCACTAGAATGATTTTTCTTCTCGAAATATGTGATGACGTCTTGCTGGAATGTGTTGTAACAACTTTGTGATTTGTCGAAAAACTATGTGATGACGTTGTGCTAGAATGTTTTGTAACATCATTGTGATTTGTCGAAAAACTATGTGATGACGTTTTGCTTTAAAATAGGTCGTGCTAATATTGTTTCTTATTACTGTCTTATTCTGTTTCTTATTATGATGTGCGTCCAATTGTAATGTGTAACTCACCTTCTTTCTGAAACCACCACCATTGTCTTCGCCGGCGGCGCCGTTGGTGGCGGTAGTTTAGTTGGTGGGTATTGTGTGGTGGTTGGATGGTAGAAATTTAAATAAAATAATAATAAATGTTTAGCCCAATTCTGCACACAAAAATAAAATAAAATAAAATTACCTCCGCCGCCAGCTGAATCGACAGACAGACCATCGTTTATTAGCTGAACTAGCTAGCGAGCCTAGTTCTGCAAAATAAAATTGACTATTTAATTTTGTAATTTTTAAATTAATATTATTTAAAAAAAATCTACATTTTCACATCTGCTAAGGCTTCGAGATGGAAGACCTAGTAAATCGATTCAGGAACCCATAAAACGTGTCAATTATCTGTTCAGTGTTTACTGGTTTACGTGGCAAGATTCTTATTGGAAACCTAATAGGAACACAAAATAAATAGAGTGCTCCAGTTTTGTAAGCGAACAAACAAAATTCATCAAATCTGTAAAAGTCTAAACGAAACGAAGTACTGCTACTAGCAAACAAATCGACATCTCTGTTCTGTTTTGCAGCGGCAGGAAAGCCAAAAGCTCAAGAGTTCATTGCCTAAATGGCAACATTAGGAGACGAGTTAGCATAAATGGCATCCTTTTCATCAAAAATTGCAGAAATGGCACACACATCCGTCCCAGGGACGAACGAACATGCGACATTGCACCACGATACCCTCGTCCGTCCGTCCCACGCACGGTCGAGCCACGCGGCAACTGCTCCGTCTGCCCCACGCGCCACCGTTGCCAGTAACGCGTCTGGTCCATCCGCGCAGATAGACGAGCCACGCGCAGACGGTCGCCTTCGCTGCGGCGATCAAGCATCCACGCGCCGGTCCGTCGCCTCCAGCGCTGCGCGTATGGCCGCCATCCACGCGACACGTCGCTCGTCGCGTCGCTGCCTATCTATCGTTCAACATCACGAAGCCAGCTCCTCACGGCCGGCCATCCACCGCACCAGAATCTCCTTTATTCCCTTTCTTTTCTATCGCTGCTTCAATCCGCGTGCTCACGCAAAATGAATCCTCCCATCATTAGCGCCATCTATCTTCTCGCTATAAATTCGAAAGCCATCTCTTCACGACACTCTTCTCGCCGCTTAAAGATTGTTAAGGGCCATTTTCATGACGATTAAAGATTGTTAAGTGCCGTCATTAGCGGCCATGTTAGCAAGTAAATTTTTTTCTCGTATGAATTGTTTTTATTTAAATATGTAGTCAATTAGTTGTAGTTACTTAGGTGTAATTAATATAGCCCTTATCGTTTAAGCGTTATTATATTTGAGTTATTTAGTTAGTTGCGATAAATTAGCGCCTAATGAACTAGTCGTTGTTATATTAATCGTACGTATTTTAATCAGTTAGTTAATTACTCATAATTAATTAGTTGCAATTAATTAGTTGTAGTTAATTAGTCGTACTTTAATAACCACAATTAATTTAATCGTAGTTAGTCGGTCGTAATTAATTTAGTTGCTTCATGAAGTTGTAACTTTTTTCCTAATTTATTTGCTGTAATTAATTAGGAGGTTAGAAATACTCGTATTAATTTGGTCACAACTAATTTAATCCTACTAATTAGTCATACTTAATTAGTCCTAAGTAATTTCCTCGTAGTTAATTAGTGCGGATTTATTATGTTGTCTGTGCTTAGTCATAATTTTTATTTTGTAATAATTCATCATCATTATTGATTTATTCACTACTAATCTGTGTGTTTCCTCTCTTCCAAGTCATGCCTCTGCCGGAGCTACTAAAACCCTTCTACGATGAGCATCACCGGTGCCAAGTGTGGATTGCCGAGGACGGGGATGGGCCTCCACCCCTGGTGCTTCGGTCTGAGAGGTATTATTGGGGGCTCGATGATAGCTATGTCCCAATTCTTCGGGACACGGGCTTGTTGCATTTTGCCAGGCTGCTCTCCGTCGCTCATTTGATCATCACAGCGCCTCACGGCGTGACAAGATAGTAAGAACTGGCATTCTTTGCTCGTTTCACTGATGATATTTGTAATGTTTGTTACTGAACATGTGTTCTCTTTCATTTCAATACGAGCGGCTTCAGCACATCATAAGCACATCAGAGACCGCCATCCGCAGCCTGCACACCATACCAAGGCTTCTGAGCACGTTGAAGTGCATCTTCGCGGAGGGGAAGAATGCACTAAAGAACATGAGCTACGGTCGTTCAAGGGATGACGTCTTGTATGCTGGGCACCAGGTGGGGGGTCCATGCTCACCTCCTAGGTCATCATGACCGAGTGGCACTGGCGGGCGTCGTAGCGCTCCCCGTCGATCATCCCCGTGTTGGAAATATGCCCTAGAGGCAATCATAGAGATGATTATATTTCATTATGTTCATGAAATTAGATAATATGTTGTCTTGTTCTCAGAATAATATCGATAATATTTATTATCAAGTGTGTGACTTGATTATGAAACTCTATATTTATGCGATGATTATTCTTAAACGTTCCCTGGTCGGAAGCATATGAGGACACATATGAATAGACTAGCATATGTACTGGTTGATGACTATGTTTCACGAGTCATAGATATGGAGATATCAAACCAATAATATGGACACATGTTAGAAAACATGGTGTTAGAAAAGACCCACCTTGAGACACTGTTGAGATTGTTTTGATTTCGTGTGTCATTAGCTGGTCTTAAGCAATGATGATGTATAATCCTTAGACCTGAGATCAGCATGGTTTCCTACATATATAATAGCACTCTTAAGGGTTGCCAAACGCTACACCATAACTGGGTAGTTATAAAGGTAGCTTTCGGATGTGCTATGAAACATGGGGAGGAATGTGACTGGTCGGACATGGGATTTGCCCCTCCTAATATAACAGAAGAGATGTCTCTAGGCCCCTCATTGTGGTTGAATAAAGAAAGTGCATGGCCATGCCACTAGTGGTCGAAGTGTCGACCACAGAAAGTTATTCGACACTTGATCGAGAAAGTATTGAACAGTCCATGGATGACTTAATCTCACCTACAGTTCAACCAGATGTCGTGAGGCAAAGGGATAATACTCAATCAGGTTGTACAGCTGATATTTGTTCTCCACATATGGAAGACCTCTTGGGTGGTCCTGGAGGACCTCCTGGAAGACCTCATAGGGTGGTCGTGGAAGACCTCCTAGGTGGCCGTGGAAGACCTTCTAGGGTGGTCGTGGTGAGAATATAATCACCAACTGGTCATAAGGAGTTACGAGCTGACCTGGTTATAGATCATATTGCATTAAGATTCGTCCGATATATTCTATGTGTGTTCGAGAATCATTATGTGCTGCTAGGTATCGCTAACGACTCGTGGTCGGAAAGGGTTTCCGAACCACAACTGATCACACATGAACCTATAGAGTCACACACTTAAAGGGCTGAGATTTGATTTGGATGGTGATCCGAATTCTGGTAGGCTACGAGTTGGATGCCTATATATTGAGGGGCGGTGGCATGGGGTGAGCACAATCGAAGCTTTTGAAGATCATCCCGAAACCCTAATAGCCACGTCTTCCTCAACCACGCCGCTGGGCTAGCACTCCAAAGGCGTGGTGTACCGCCTCAGACGTGTGGATACCTTGGAGGTGTTGTTGCGAAGCATCAGCACTAGGACGATCCGCAATTCGTGACGACCTCTCGGAGGAGAAGACGCGCGGCAAGAACGACCACGACTGCATCAAATCGCTACATCGACTCTACTTCCGCTACGAATCGGCACATCTAGTGGTAATCTCGTGATCTATTACTAGCGGAGGTTCCTTGGTATCGCGGTAAAATTTTGTTTTGTGCCTTCGTAGCCTTCCCGCGACCCTTTCACCCCGGGCCAGATCGGCTGACAGGTAAGTTATGTATAAATCTACATTCTTTTTTTTGGTCATGCCTTACTTTCTGCTAACATCATGTCATTCTCTCGCCGCAGGTCTGTCAGGATGCATCACTTCTTCCGTCAGCACCCCATACACACACTAGCACTCCCCCTTGGTCATCTGCACTGCACATCCGAGAGGTACGAGATTCTTAGTTTACGTCTAGAGTATTTATTTTGACTAACATCATTCTGTCTTGCAACCTTCAGTTGACTGTGGGGGTGACTGCGATCCATCCACTAACGAGGATATGGGCCTCCCAACTCCTACGATGGAGCAGTACACGGGGTTTGGACCGTACGCGGGGTTTGGACCGTACGTAGGACAAAACTTCTCCGGGGTCGCTGGCACACTGTACAATCAAGGCCAGAGCTCCTCCGTATGAGCGGAGTTGTAGACAGTGTACCTTGGGGGCGGACAATTCGGGGATGAATTTACGAAGTCCCTTGTTCATGGCATAATTGCAGATGGCCCGAGTCAACAGATCTTGGTGCAACCCCACGATTCAATCGGCTCAGACGCCCGATCCGATACACGCTCTTGGAAATTGACGATCCTACGGATATGCTCGGCGCAAAACCTGGACGCGCACGGGGATGCAGATGCAGCGAGAAGAGAGTAGTGGTAGTGGCTCAAACAAATGAGCCATATTGTATCCCGTGTTATGCGATTCTGTTTTTCGAATTTTGATGCTGCAAGCAAACCACCACGCATCATATACAGTTGGTGTGTGTGGAGCAGTGGCTGACAAGTAGTTGTAACAATGGGTGGGAGCGTTGTATCCAGTGGAAATAATTTGTACTGCAATTAATCATCTTAACGCATGTACTACAATTAATCTTACTGCAATTAATCAGCTTAACATATGCAATTAATTTGCACTGCAATTAATCAGCTTAACGCATGTCCGAACGAATTAATTTGTACTGCCGCTTGACCGTAGGAGGGAGGGGCGGACCCGGCCTATGCGCGCTTGACCGCACGCGAGAGGGCGGATTCGCCTCTTGCGCTACCGCCTCATTGCTCGCTTCGCTGCTGATTTAACGGACGCTTCTACACGCTTTTGTTCCGCACGTGGGACGGACGGGCGAGCCGCCAGATGGCTCGATCGCTAGCAGCAGATGATGGACAAGGGTATCATGCCGCGACGTCGTGCGTCCGTTCGTCCCTGAGCCGATGGAACTTATTTTTATTAATTAACCTTTTTTGAATTTTATTTTAAAGTTAACCTCCGACGCACTTTATTTCCAATTCTGACTTCTTTGGTCACGCTACCACCCGTGGCGTGATAAAACAACATCACACGCCACTTATTTCGATCAAACTCTTGTCACGCTATCGAAGTGGCGTGATAAGAAAGATGGTCACGCCACAACCAGTGGCGTAACAAAAAGTGCTATTTTGGGGACTTATCCTGACGCGTGACAGTGTTGTTTTGTCACGCCACCACCCGTGGCGTGATCAAAGGGGTCAGAATTGGAAATAAAGTGCACCGAGGTTAACTTTAAAATAAAATTTAAAAAAGATTAATTAATAAAAAAAGTTCGAGCCGATGTGTGTGCCATTTCTACAATTTCCGACGAACGGATACTATTTATGCTAATACGTCTTCTAATACTGCCATTTAGGCAAAGAATTCAATGCTCTACACTCCCAACCAAACCGAACGTCTGTTACTATCTCTCCCAGCGCATCGTCTAACATTACTATCTGTCACCGCGTGCCATTCGCTCCCCAATCCCGCCGCCCACCCCCCCCCCCCCCCCCGCCCGCCGGCACACCACCGCACCGCCAAATCCGTAACCCTAGCCTTGCCCCCACCCGTCCAATCCATGGCAACCGCCTCCGCCTCCCCGTATTCCTAGCGCCGCAGCCGCCGCGATGGGTTCCGCCTACGCCGCCGTCACCGCCGGGAGGAGACAGACCGAGGGAGAATGAGGTGCTGCCTCAGCCGCGTGCCATCCGCCGGGTGCCGGGCCATGGGCGTTGCGAGGCTGGTGAAGCCGACGTCGCTGCGCAGCCGTCGCCGCCGCGTGCGACCGTCTTGCGACCCGTTCTCTGAGCCCTTCACTGAACGCCCGGCACCGGCTGCGCCGTCCTCACCTGCCTCGCCAGCGGCGTGCTGCACGCAGTAGGCGCCTGTCCGCTCCCCGTCTTCTCCGGCGATCTCGCTGGTCCGTCTCTTTCTGCTTCCTCTCTGGTGGTCTGTGCTTGTAGATTCGTTTCTGTGTGGGGCGTGATCCGAATGGAGGTGTTTGGTGATCGGGATGAGGTGGTTGACGCGGAGTACGCGGAGGTGGATCCGACCAGGCGATACATGCGCGTAAGTTTTTTTTTTTCTTTTCTGATAGAAATATCTTCCATTTTAGTTCGTTTGATCTGATGTGAACGTGATTTTACATGTCCATGCTAGTTCTTTAATTTGCGATGAAATTGTACCTGCATTACGTATTGGCAAGTTTACTATTTATTGGTATAAAAAAAGCTCCATGTTTTATATGCTTGTTGCCTGCCTAGTTCCATATGTAGGCCGTTTGCCTCGGATTTGTGCACATTATGAGTACAAAATGTTAAACTCTCTCAAAAAAAGGTTGGGTCAGAGCTATATTAAAAAAATGCACTATGAAAATGTTGCAGATTTGATCATCCAATTAAAAAACTGCACATAAGCGCATGTGAGTTTGCAAAATGGTCCACAAAAACGACACATCTCTGTCTGTTGTATTGATCCGAATTATTTTTCCTTTGATGCAGTACAATGAGGTGTTGGGGAGAGGAGCTTTCAAGACTGTGTATGTCCTCAGCATGCTCTTCTTTCGCTTTATGTTTCATTGTGAAAGAGATTTCTTTTGATCGCAATGGTTTGTCTCATTTTGAAAATCTGATTGGCACTGACCGTAGTTGCAGTCATGTTTTGGCCAACACAGTCAGAGTAATCAACAGCCTTCAAATTAGATAATTTCATCACATTTAACAAGTTGTTGATTTAAAAACACACCATCTCATTGTTAGACTACAATTTATATTCTTTACACTGTCACTCCTTATTATATGTAAATGGTGATATAATGGTTCAAATTTCAGATACATGTTTTTGGAATGCATTGTTCTATCTGTTTTTTACTCCGTAGAGTACTAATAGTAATACATACCTGCTACTAATGCACATGCTCAGCTGTAGCCATAGGCGTCTTTGTTACTGTTCCACTTAGATCAAAACAACCAGAAAGGTCACAAATAAAGGAAAACTAGTAATTTAGTGTATATGCCAAATAACCGCTTAGGAATCACAGATCACCCAAGGTTTGTGATTTGCAGGTGTTTCAACTTTCAAGCTGACCAGTTCCTTAGACCCTTAGGTTCACCGGTTTTGGCCAAGGGTAATGTAGCAAAGAAAGTCCTGGTAGTGGCATTCAGAGAACATATTTATAATGGCAAATAGCTACACAATCATAAAGCTACATGGCTTATTTTCCCTTTAGCTTTTCTGTATCGTCCTTATAGTGTACACGGGGCTGTCTGTAACTTTTTTGTATCCATTCTTAATTTGGATTTAGTTACAAGGCATTTGATGAGATTGAAGGTATCGAGGTTGCATGGAATCAAGTGAAGATAGATGAGGTGATGCAATGTCCAGATAATCTTGAGAGGCTTTACTCAGAAGTTCATCTACTGAAGTCTCTCAAGCATGGAAATGTGATGAAGTTCTATAATTATTGGGTTGATGATCAAAAGAAGACAATTAATGTTATTACAGAATTGTTCACGTCTGGAAGTCTCAGGCAGTAAGTGACAAGTAACAAACATGCTCTGTTGCTACTTCCATGCTTCTTTAGGAATGACACCATTACAACTTTGTGCATTTCTAGTTACCGTCAGAAACATCCACGTGTTGACTTGAAGGCAATAAAGCATTGGGCAAGACAGATTCTTCATGGATTGGATTACCTGCACAGCCACCAACCTCCAGTTATCCACAGAGACCTGAAGTGTGATAATATTTTTGTTAATGGGAATCATGGAGAAGTTAAGATCGGAGATCTTGGGCTAGCTACAATGATGCGAACGCCTAGAGCGAGAAGTGTTCTTGGTAATAATCTTAGACCTACTTTATTGATTTCCATGTTATTTCTGAACAAATCCGTTATGGTCCTTTGGTTTGGAGAGACAACTTAGTGACCGTTTTGATGGTACCACTAAAGCACTTGACATAGTCTGTGGTCAATGTTAGCCGGTGTTCCCCTAGGCGCCCACCTAGCCGATAGGGCCTAGGCGGCCTGTCCACCTAGGCCTGCCTAGGCGACGATTAGACGCTAGGCGCTGGTCTGCCGCCCGACTACGCCTAGCGCCTAGGGGGACACTGATGTTAGCCACATGCATAGCAAATTAGCCATTAGTGCCCTGACTTGTTCACATTTGAACCTTATGTGTTACATATGAGTATTGCACATGACCTACTTATGGTTTCAAGTTTTCATGAACTCATGGTTCTTTCAAAATCAACTTGCTTATACCTGTGGTCTGGAGTTTCTGTCACAAATGGGGCCTCTACTACTTTCTGCAGGTACTCCTGAATTCATGGCACCTGAGCTATATGATGAGAATTATGATGAGCTTGTTGATATATACTCATTTGGAATGTGCATGTTGGAGATGTTAACTCTTGAATATCCATATAGTGAATGTACCAATCCAGCTCAAATTTTTAAGAAAGTATCCAATGTAAGTGTTCTTGATTTATCTTTGTAGAATTGTGATTCAACACACTATTTTATCTAAATTACTGCCCCTAATTTGTAGGGTGTCAAGCCGGCTGCACTGGCTAAAATTGCAAATCCTCAAGTAAAACAGTTCATTGAGAAATGTTTAGTTCCTGCTTCTGAGAGGTTGTCCGCCAAAGAACTATTGCAAGACCCATTTCTTTGCCCCAATAATACAAACGGCTTTGGTGGCATTAAATTTCCATTATCAACACGCAAAGCAGCAGACATCTCTCTGGAATCTTTGCACATGGATGTTGACACTTGTGAATGTATGCATGCTAGCTCAGGCAAGAAAAATGGTCTTGCTGCTCCACATACATCCGTGTTGGAGTTCACGAGAACTAACAAAAATACAGAACTGAAGCTAAAGGGCGAGAAACTTGATGACAATTCAGTCTCTCTGGTTCTGCGAATTGCCAATTTGTGTGGTATGTCTTATTTCGTGTTGTTTGGAACTCAAATTCCTGTATTTTTGTGGTGCATCATTGCCTTCTGTTTGCAGGTCGCGTAAGGAATATTCATTTCCTCTTCTACTTGGATTCTGACACGGCTATGTCTGTTGCCGCTGAAATGGTTGAACAGTTGGAGTTAGCAGACTGTGATGTTACTTTCATTGCTGATTTTATTGACCTTTTGATAGTTAATCTTGTTCCTGGTCGGAAACCGGTAAATGATGCAGCTATGAGCCCATATAGGGAATCTAAAATGGTTAAAAGTGAGCAAGTAATTACTTCCCAGCAGAACCTGTCAGAGTTGGCACCTGATTATGTGTTAGTCGAAAGTATGATGCATCCAAAAGATATCAATGCATCATCAAATGGTTATCTTGATTCCGTCTCAAGTGCAACTAACCTAGGAGGATCAAAGGGCTCTGAAGGTTCGGACATTTCTGTGCAGCTTGCTGGGAGTTCCAAAAGTCCGAGTGACTATGGGACTGATGACTACGGGGCTATGGACTGTGGCGGGTACAAAGATGGCATCGATAAACTAGACTGCAACCATGTTTTAGATGATGGATCAAAGAATTTTCCAATTTTCCATATAGATCAAGCGTCACCTGGTTCGGAGTTGGTGAGTGGTTGTTCGTCAACTTCCATCACTGATAATCAAGATGTACTAAATGGGGAGCTTGATTTGATTGAAGCTCAACACAAACATTGGTTTCATGAATTAACAAGGATGCGGGGAAAAGCTTATGGAGGGAGCTCGGAAGAAGTGGTTACCAGATAACTGATGTTTAAATTCTAGTTTTGTGTTTCATCTGAACATCATAGGAAAGAATGTTCAGATGTTCCTATTACCGCCTGTTCCACAATTTTTTTTCATCGTACAAATGTGAGTTACATTAATAATTAGTTGAAACATTGCTGTAGTTTGCAATGTTGCAAAGCGTGTTGATAATCATTAACTTGTTTGGTTAGTTTTGACTATAGTATTCCTAACATTTTATTTTGACGCCGTTAACGAAAAATGACAATGGTTAACTTTTTCATTGAGGCAGCGAAGTAGTTGTACTGGAATGAATATGGAATCTGAATGAATTTTTGACTGTATCGGCACATTTTCATCTTATATTTATAGGAATGGTTGTCTCTGAAAATTATTTACAAAAATAGCCTCCTGCGATACGGTGCGGAAGCTCTTCCCTAGCCGCCACGTGCCCTGTTCATGCACGGCCACCGTGCATAAACCCGTTGCCCTTGTTCATGCACGGCAACCATGCATGAACCGTTGCCGCACAGCCGCCGTGCGGCAACCCCTCCCCGCCTGTCACGTGCCATGCATTAGGGTTTAAACCGAAATTAGGGTTTAAGCTGATTAGGGTTTTGGCGCCGTCTGTGGGAATTTTAAAATATAACAAACAAGTTCAAACAATTATGAAATTTTATGTGAAGCCTCCCGACATAGTGTACTTGCTTATGTAAATTTGCCATAATTTTATTCTTTCGGAATTTTTCTCGCAATTTCATATAAGTATACTGTTTATACGAATTTGTAAATATAGAAAATGAGCTCCAAAAATTATGAATTTTATTTCAAGGCTCGTCACATAGTGAACTTGATTGTGTAGTGTTTTGACAATTTTATATGTATTCTGGATTTGTCTCAAAAATTTAGGATTTAGGTTGCAAAAATTTCGATTTTAGGTTCGAAAATTAGGGTTTCATGATTTCATGTGACTTGGAATGTATGGGGAAAAAGCTGCGAAATGTATGAGGAAAAAGCTGCATTGCAACTCAATTGGAGATATCGATATACAATATGACGCAGGAGTACATACATAATAACCAAAATACATGTACAAATATAGCAAAAAAAATCGCATAACACGGAATACAATATGGCTCACTCGTTTGAGCCACTACTGCTCGTTGCGTCTGCGTCTGCGTGCGCCTCCTGGCTTTGCGTCGTAACATCCCAAAGTTCTGTTACCAAAATAAAATTAATAAAGCTATTATTTTATTGGGTTCTCTAAAATTTGAAAGAGCTTTATTGCTTTATTTGAATTTCCTAAGTTTTAAAAGACAAAAAAAATTTATTGAAGTCTTTGAAGTTTTATTTGATTTAAATTGAAAGATAAAATTTAATTTAATTTCTAGAATTTTCTCGAATTTTAAAAGCTTTTCCCAAATTATTTTAAAGCCAAACTTAAATTATGTGTAAAAACTATTACCAATTTTAAGTTGGAAATATTTTATTTAAACCCAAAATGTCTTAGAGAATTTCTGTGAATTTTCTCATAATTTTTTGATTTTATTTGCTATTTTCTAAAGCCAATTTGAATTATCAGAATTAAATAAAAATGCTAAATCAATTTATTTTCCCCTTTACTGTTTCGGGCCGAATTCACCTCCCTCGGCCCATTTCTATTTGCCTTTCGGCCCACTCCCGCGTGGCCCACCTGGCCTTCTTCCGCTTCTCTCACTTACCGCCCAGTCCCACCCGTCATTCTCCCCTCCATCTTTCTTTCTCGCCAACGTGTGGGCCCCCGCGTCTTCTTCCTTCCCCGCTTTCTTCTTAGCGCAGCCAAGCCAAACCGCCGCCATTATCGCCCGCGAGGAGCTCGTCTCCGCCGCAATTTTCGCCCCCATTCCTTACGTGAATGTGCACACTCAAACCCCCAAACGCCGCCTCCCCTATTTCCGGTCCTCTCTCCCTTCACCGCACGCGGAATCACCGGATCACGCCGTCGCCGCCGTAATCCTCACCGCACCCAATCTCCCTCTCCCGTGCCCCTACGACCATGTAAATAGGAGCCTTGGGAGCCCTCTTCCTCCCCCATCCTGTCCCCATCACCCACTTCTCCTCTCCCCTCTTAGATTTGCCATATTTCGCTTTTAAAATTTCTCACCGAAGCTTTTCTTCATCGCCTCGTGCCGACCGTCTTCTTCGCCGCCCACCATCGGCGACATCGCCGCCAAGACTCTACACGTCGCATCGCCCTCGCCATAGCGCCGCCCGAACCGTCGTCGCCACCGGAGCCCTAATCGCACCGCCGCCAAACTCCTCGCCGCCAGTGAATCCTCCGCGCCCTTGCACCATCGCGGTAAGCATCGCGACCCCCACTCTTCCCCCTTGCGTTTGCGCCCCTCGTCGAGGCTCGCTGCGGCTCAGAGCACCAGCGAGCTCAACGGCCAAACGCGCCGCCGCCGACCACGCTAACTTGGGTGCCACCGTGGAGCCACGTATGCGCCACCTCATCGCCACACTAACTTGGTTGCTTGCGTGTTATGCACATGTGACAATCTCTCTTTTTCCATTAGAAATTAATTCAACCGAAATGTAAATCCTGTCGCTGACGTCATGCCTATGTCATAAGTCGATTTTCCTTTAGAAATTCTTTTTTTTAGGGTTTTCTTTAGGGTTTAAGCTTCCAGGGGTTCATTCTCCTTCATACGAACTCCGATTTTATCGGTTCAAATTTCTAAATTCATATAAATTCAAGATCGAGCTAACTAAACTAAAATTATTTAATTTGGAGTTCATTTGAATTTTTTAAAATTTGGCTTATTTTCGCGTATAGATTTCGACGACTTCGGAGAGTCAAATTTTGATGCCGTTTGAGAACAACTAATCAAGCAAGGAAAGTTATACCTTTGATCATATTTGATCCCATTATTTTAAATTATTTAAATTTTGTTTTAAATTATTATTGTACAACCTCTACAGAGTGTAAAACTATTCGAATAGCCGTGTCCGCGGTCATGGACATGCCTAGCAAAGCTGCTCCAAGTTAGATATTTGGTTTTTGGTTTTCAAAAGATTTTATCAACTGGTTTATTCAAATGGAAAATTGAACAGGAAGCCATGTGATAGGAGGGTATCCTTCACCATTCTTGTGTGAATGCTATCTGACTATAAAACTGAGAATTTATAAAAATAAATTTTAGTTATAGAATAATTGCTTTGGAACTTAGTACAAGTATTTAAAGAAAACATTGCTCTATCAAAATTAACCAATAAGCCTTCTTTTGATATATCCTTGCATGCATTAACTCTGTTATTGGGTGTAACTTACGAGCACGGAAGTTGTACTCGTCCTTACTTAATGCAAATAAATTTCAGAGGAGAAGGATTTCGCGTTCGGCGTGGATCTCGATGACTAGGCCGCTACCCCAGTCGATTGCCTATGGCAGATCAACTGAACTCTACTACATCTTCTTCGTCTTCCGCTGTGTTTGTTTATTGTTGGCTTGTAAGCCTTTCTTGTAATAAACTCTGTTGATTATTAATAAAGTTGTGCGATTTATGGATGTTACCATATCATTTCTCGTGAATCAAGCTCGATCATGAGACTAGTTCAGAAATACACAGAGGATTTGAGGGTGTTACTCCTGGGTCCAACAGAAGTGGTATCAGAGCTATATCGACTGTAGGTCGTGACCTAGTTAGAACAGCCGTTAGTTGAAAAACTTTAAAACTTATTTTATATAACAAGAAAAATAATTTGTTCTCTCCTCATCTTGGTCATCTGTCTATCTTTAGCTTCTTCATAGTAATTCTTTCTTACCCTATTCTTTCTACACCATTTTACAATGTTAAATTGATCATCTTTCCCTTGAAAAATTTCTATAAATGGTCAACACGTTCTTACCAATACGTTCAAGATCACAAGGCATGAAGCTGTCAAGAGAGCATCATCATCATCAAAGACCACGAGCAGAAGATGCGATGTCAGCCAAGCCATATAGTCTAAGTTTGCGAAGACTCGTTCTGTGTATTGAGTCGTTTCACCGGATTAAGAATCTCAATCGATAGAACGTGGTATAAAACTGTTAAAGTTTTTTTGGAAAATTTTTGAGTTGGTTCTTTCGTTTGGGAGTGTTGTTTCGCTCTATCCCCTCAGTTCTTCTTTGTCTCTTCCCTAGCCCTTGTCTCCTTCCCTAAACCTCTAGAATAACTGACAGATGATGAACACTCGTCACTCTGGAAGTGGAACCAACCAAGACAACAATGATATCCTAGGAAACAGCAGTGCCCCGATTCCACCACCACCAGCAATCAATGGATCAGAATGACAGCAGATGATGGCCAATCAAAACCGTCTGATCAAACTACTTTTTCAGTCTATCAACAACAATCAAGCCCGACAGGCTACAGCTTTTCAAACTCCACCTCCACCACCCCGAAGTACCAGCATGTCAGAATTTATGAGGATACGTCCACCAACTTTTTCAAGCAACACAGAGCCCATGGATGCAGATGATTGGCTCCGGGCAATTGGTAAGAAGTTGGACATTGCTTAGTGCACCGATCGTAAGAGGGTGTTGTTCACTTCACACCAGCTCATGGGGCCAGCTTCTGAATGGTGGGACAACTGCAGCCTAGCTAGCAATGACGATCAAACAATCACTTAGAATGAGTGCATGCAAACTTTTCGCCATGCACATAATCCATCCGGCATGATGACCCTCAAGAAGAAGGGGTTTCGCTCACTACGCCAAGGAAACCTCTCAGTGAATGAGTACCTACACAAGTTCAATCAACTAGCACACTATGCACCGGAAGACGTTGCAAAAGATGAAGACAAGCAAAAAAGATTCCTTGAAGGACTCAATGATGATCTGTCTGTACAGCTGATTTCCCAGGATTATTCTGATTTTCAGCAGCTGGTTAACAAGGCGATTCGTCAAGAAGGCAAGAACCAAGAGATGGAGAATCACAAGAGAAGAATGACTGCGCAGAAGTTCAACCCTAGAGGTTTTCCGAAAGCTAGAGAAACTCCATCACATCAAGTCAGATTCCAGCCAGCAACTTCAATTGATACACCTACAATAAATGACCCAGACAGCTTGGAGTCATCCAAAACACTTGAGGATGGCCAGCTATCGAAGGATTCATCCTATGTTGCAGGCATCACGTGCTTCAACTGCCATGAGGTTGGACACTGTGCCAGTAAATGCCTAGAGAAGCAGCAAGCAGCGAATCCATCCAAATCTGAAGTTCCAAAAGTCAACACCATGAAAGCAAACAGGAAGCCACAGAATTCTAGAAAAGGACATCTGTACAACATCACAACTCAGGCCTTGCCCAATGAGGAGCAGGATGCAGACGACAACAATTCCAATTGAACACCTTGTACCTCCAACTTTCTTTCTAGCCTCTACGAATCTCGGGGGTGAGATTCCTTTTAAGGGGGGTAGTTTGTAACATCCTAAAGTTCTGTTACCAAAATAAAACTAATAAATTTATTATTTTATTGGGTTCATTAAAATTTGAAAGAGTTTTATTGTTTTATTTGAATTTCCTAAGTTTTAAAAGACAAAAATAAAATTTATTGAAGTCTTTGAAGTTTTATTTGATTTAAATTGAAAAACAAAAATTAATTTAAATTCTAGAATTTTCGGAATTTTAAAAGCTTTTCCCAAATTATTTAATAGCCAAAATTAAATTATGTGCAAAAACTATTATCAATTTTAAGTTTAAAATATTTTATTTAAATCCAAAATATCTTAGAGAATTTTTGTGAATTTTCTCATAATTTTTGGATTTTATTTGCTATTTTCTAAATCCAATTTGAATTATCGTAATTAAATAAAATGCTAAATCAATTTATTTTTCCCCTTTACTGTTTCGGGTTGAATTCACCTCCCTCAGCCCATTTCTATTTGCCTTTCGGCCCACTCCCGCGTGGCCCACCCGGCCTTCTTCCTCTTCTCTCACTTACCGCCCGGTCCCACTCGTCATTCTCCCCTCCATCTTTCTTTCTCGCCGACGCATGGGCCCCCGCGTCTTCTTCCTTCCCCGCTTTCTTCTTCGCACAGCTGAGACAAACCTTCGCCATTAGCGCCCGCGAGGAGCTCGTCTCTGCCGCGATTTTCGCCCCCATTCCTCACGTGAATGTGCGCATTCAAACCCCCGAACGCCGCCTCCCCCATTTTCGGTCCTCTCCCCCTTCACCGCACGTGGAATCACCGGATCACGCCGTCGCCGCCGTAATCCCCGCCGCACCCAATCTCCCTCTACCGTGCCCCTCCAACCCTATAAATAGGAGCCCCAAGAGCCCTCTTCCTCCATCATCCCGTCCCCATCACCCACTTCTCCTCTCCCCTCTTAGATTTGCCATATTTCGCTTTTAAAATTTCTCGGCCACAAGCTCTTTCTCCATTGCCTCCAGCGCCGACCGTGCTTCTCCGCTGCCCTCGTCACCACCGCCAACATCTCCACGACGCACTCTACCTGGTGCGCGCCTCGCCCTCACTGGAGCGCCGCTCGAACCGTCGTCACCACCGGAGCCCTAATCGCGCCGCCACCAAACTCCTCGCCGCCAGTGAATCTTCCGTGCCCTTGCGCCACCGCGGTAAGCATCGCGACCCCCACTCTCCCCTCTTGCATTTGCGCCCCTCACCGGAGCTCGCCGCGGCGCAGAGCGCCGGCGAGCTCAACAGCCAAACGCGCCGCCGCTAGCCACGCTAATGTGAGTGCCACCATAGAGCCACGTATGCGCTACCTCATCGCCACGCTGACTTGGCTGCTTGCGTGTCATGCACATATGGCAATTTCTCTTTTTCCATTAGAAATTAATTCAACTGAAATGTAAATCCTGTCACTGACGTCATGCCTACGTCGTAAGTCGATTTTCCTTTAGAAATTTAAATCCGGAAAATCCAGAAATTCTTTTTTTAGGGTTTTCTTTAGGGTTTAAGCTTCCAGGGGTTCGTTCTCCTTCATACGAACTCCGATTTCATCGATTCAAATTTATAAATTCATATAAATTCAAGATCTAGATAACTAAAGTAAAATTATTTAATTTGGAGTTCATTTGAATCTTGTTTGAATTTAGTTTATTTTTGCATATAGATTTCGACGACTTTGGAGAGTCAAATTTCGACGCCGTTTGAGAACAACTAATCAAGCAAGGCAAGTTACATATTTGATCATATTTGACCCTATTGTTTCAAATTATGTATTTTGTTTTAAATTATTATTGCATGCTTATTCTTATCCAGTTATTTAAATTCATGTTTTAAATTTATAGATATGTCTAAATCCTTTGTATGGCCAATGTTGATATTTGAATCGAATATATTGTCACCCTAGATAAAACCTAGTTGATACGATAGTATGAACTAGGATCATTTGGAAAAAAATTATGCTTAGTGATGCTTAGACCCGAAGTATTTGATGTGGGAATTTCAGCCAAAAATCGAATGTTGTTTAAATTGTATCCATGGCATTGGTGTGTTATGGAAATTTAGAAATAACTTTGAAAAATGAAATAAAATGATGGTTTGTACTTGGGCGAAATGGATGTTTGGATGGTGCATGTTGATGCAATAGATCGAGTCATTTCTATTATCGAGGCCCATGGGTTTTATGGAAAGTCGCCCAAGTCAATTAAGGACCGGTCTTCGAGTATATTTTGTTAAGCCATACCGTACTACCACAAGTCCAGAGTGGGGCGGACCTCGCTAACTAATTTGCAACATTTCATCGTGGTCGTGCCATCCGATTGCGTGGGTGTCTATTATGACCTACTTTTATGTATTCTCATCTGGTGCAAGAGGGGGCCTGAACCTAGTGGGTTTCTATCCAAAGGGGGAGAATCCTTAGTGAGGCGGGACTGCGGTGGGATGAAGCATTGTAAAGGCCTTGAGATAATCTCTTAGTCGCACACCTTCGGAAGTGTGTGAGTGGACAGTACAAGTTGATTATCTCTTATGGGTAAAGTTGTACAACCTCTGCAAAGTGTAAAACTATTCGAATAGCCGTGTCCGCGGTCATGGACATGCCTAGCAAAGCTGCTCCAAGTTAGATCTTTGGTTTTTGGTTTTCAAAAGATTTTATCAACTAGTTTATCCAAATGGGAAATTGGGCAGGAAGCCATGCGATAGGAGGGTATCCTTCACCATTCTTGTGTGAATGATATCTAGCTATAAAATTAAGAATTTATAAAATGAATTTTAGTTATAGAATAACTGCTTTGAAACTTAGTACAAGTATTTAAAGAAAACATTGTTTTATGCAAAATTAACCAATAAGCCTTCTTTTGATATATCCTTGCATGCATTAACTCTGTTATTGGGTGTAACTTGCGAGCACGGAAGTTGTGCTCATCCTTACTTAATGCAAATAAATTTCAAAGGAGAAAGACTTCGCTTTCGGTGTGAATCTCGACGACTAGGCCGCTACCCCAGTCGATTGCCTGTGGCAGATCAGCTGGACTCTACTACATCTTCTTCGTCTTCCACTGCGTTTGTTTATTGTTGGCTTGTAAGCCTTTCTTGTAATAAACTCTGTTGATTATTAATAAAGTTGTGCGATTTATGGATGTTACCATATCTGTTTACTATGTGAACTAGCTATTGATCATAGAACTAGTTAAAAAATACACAGAGAACTTGGGGTGTTACTCCCGAGTCCAATATGTGTCGAGCATGTCCCATGGGATACGTGAGTCAGTCAAGAGAGCGCGTGTCAGCTCGGAGAGGGTATGGAGACCGTTGAGTGGGGCGGAGGTGGACCAGTCGGCTCAGTCTGGCCCAGCAGAGTCTGGTAAGTGTACATGTCGTCCTGATGAGGTATGCCGACCTAGGGGCCACCTTCAAAGAATTCATGAACGACAGACTCCACCAATGTATGATGCTTGCAACTTCGGTCGTGCGGAGCAGCTCTGACTTTAGACGTACAGGGTGCCAGCCAACCTGGAGAAGCTCTGGCCTTGAACGTACGGTGGAACAGCGAACCCGGAGGAGCTTTGCCCTGCGTACGCTCCATACCCTGACACCGTGTACTGCTTCCTGGTAGAAGCTGGGAGGCCTATCCTCTCGTCATCGGTCGACGTGCACTCACCGTCACCCCTCCTAACATTATATTTTGACGCCGTTAACGAAAAATGACAATGGTTGACTTTTTCATTGAGGCAGCGAAGTAGGTTTACTGGAATGAATATGGAATCTTAATCAGCTAATCCTATTGTTCACATAGTCAAATACAGAACTGTAGATAGGTGCTGAAATATCCTATCTGTTCAAGTTCGTCTTGTATGCATATAATTCTAGCAGTATCTCTGGGTTCTTTTGACTGTTCTGTAGACCGTAGGTGTTGAGATATACCGACATACTCTAGTTTTTTTACTATCTTCATGAAAATTGCATGTTGATGAACTGTAGATAGCTGCTGAAATATCCAATCTTTTCAAGTTCGTCATGTATGTATATAATTCTACCAGTATCTCTCGGTTCTTTTGGCTGTTCTGTAGACCGTAGGTGTTGAGATATACCGACATACTCAACTTTTTTTTACTATCTTCATGAAAATTGCATGTTGATGTAATTAGAACTAAGCTTCAATCCCTCAAAACATCTAAGCTTCAATCCCTCAAAACATCTATACATTCTTCTCCATATAAAAATCTTCAAAAACTCAATACATTTTCCTGGTGGCCAGCATTGGTTGTTAGTCCATAGTTCTGGCAAATGCATTGGAGGTCATCAAAGTTTTTTTAAAGGAATAATTAGCTTTATTCCATTAGCCAATGTCGTCAGCCAAATGGATCCACGGCACACAACAAAATATGGGAACTCCTCTTGAATAGGGGTGGGAATGGAGCATATCGGTTCAACCCTTCAACTAACCTTTGTGCTTAGAGTTCTGGTTCCCGTTAATGGTTCGTCCTTTTGGCATTCCTTTCCTGATCCATAGAAACCTTTGGATCATGTGGTTCGTACAACTCTATGACTTATTACACCCAACCTATTGCCCCTAATTGCTTTTGGGCCGAACTTACAGCCCATCTTACTAGAATTTGTGAAACGGAGTGGTGATCCAATGGGTCGGCGTGAACCACTCCCACCCCTACTCGTGAAGGACGAATGTTGGACGGATCCATAGACGCACCTAACTTTGTCAATTCGTGCGCAACTGAATTACAAGACCTGGGGCAAATAACACATCAAAGAAGAAAAGATGATGCATAAGATAGCATGCCTCTCTGAATAAAACTCCATTCGGCCCTTTGTCAACTTCTCCCTTCAGAGCCCACCGTAGGTTGCAGCCTATTAGGTCCGATACCGATACCCAGTTCTCTAGCAATCCGGAGTGCGTGCACACAGGCTGTTGCAGTGTTGCTTCTGCAAGAAGAGCGTCCTGCACCAGCTGGAAGCCATCTAAGTTTTGAGAACAGAAGCAACGCGTCTCAGTGAACAATAGGTTATCTAACTTGTAAACCCCTACTTGATCGGCATGAGATTGGCTAGGAGCCAGTTTCTTCGAGGTAGTTGCATAAAACAGCATCCAAAGTACCAAACTCCAAATCAATACATTTTTTAGAGAACTCCAAATCAATACTTAGCACTGCCAAGTCTCCAATGACCAAACCAAAATAGAAGCGAACTTCTCCGATGTCAGGATAATAAGAGCATCACCCAATGCCACATGCAGCCACAAGGGTACACGCCCTACACCATCACATATATCACTTTATTTTGCAGTAGATTGGTTGTTTTTCGGAACTTCTGTACTACAACACAGGTTGATTATGATGAGGTTCACATGTTTACATAGATTTATCAGGACATGTCACAATTCGCCATTCAAAACTGAAGATAGATAGGGAAATACAAAAAAATGTAAGTAAAATACTAAAATGTTCGGCATCAGTCATCCCTCCACTCAAACTGGCAATCTTCTTTACAACACTTGTAAAATGTAGTCATTGGCTCATCAGCTGATCGAATCTGCATCTGCTTGTAGTATGCTTCTCCATTGTGGCACCTTGGGCATGTAGCTGAAAAGCAAGTTTATTGGATGTTCTTAGAGAACTATGGTTTGGCAGAATATGTATTCAGCTCCAGGTCACTAATGTAGTCAGTACTTATCATTTTTATATAATGCTTAACCATGTTTAAGAGAAAAGGTTCCTTTATGTGGCAATAGTCATTAGTGAACCTATATATGTCATTGATATGCTATTATAATCAGGTCCACTAAATTGATTTTCAAGCACATAATGATTTTTCATTCCACTGCCAAAGATCAATTGCAGCCTATTAGGTCATCACACTAGACAATCTAAACAATTCGAATAAAAGCACCCAAAAAAACACTGATGCTATGTCAACAAATTTTTTGACAATCACGGAACTAACCATGCATGATGCATCTACCATGTGCTGCTACCTTAGTAACAAGGTAGTAACACAGATAATATCTAGCAACGAGTCAATTTACCACTCTCCTAATAAAAATGTGTCGAAAATCCCAGAATGATTACTCCCTGCTCCGTGATATGTTGACAATTGATAAGACTTTGAACTAAAAAGTATATTAAGTTATTTTTTGTACTTGACTGATACCTGATGTGATTCAAGTTTGAAAGAGAAAAGAAACAGATTAAGCATGGATCATATTATGCTTCCCATCTAACATTAATTGAGAAACAAGTTTGACCCCGTTTTTAGTCCTTTCCATCTAATTATTGACAAACAGGTGATCTCATTTGCTTTATATACCAAAACTAATGAAACCAGGAAGACATTTAATATAACACTTCAACTACGCTTGACTCTTGGTAATTTACTCAGTAATGAAACTCATAGAAAGTTTGACGCGAAGAAAAAATCTCGGTTACTAGTATAAACAATAGAACTAAATTTCCCAAGTAATTTACGGCAGAAACAACGAATCTTTCGCTCAATGCTAACCTTCTAAATAAATACTGCAAGAACAATAAGGATTCACAATCTAAAGGTGGCGCACAGTGGAATAGGGGAGCAAAGATGACAAATGATTATCCCAATAGCTCAACAAAAATAAGGGTGAAGAGCTCACTGGCCGTCTTGGGGGCAAACTTCATGGCGTCGGCGCCACTGAAGATAGGCTCCACCTCCTTCTTCACCAGCCTCGCCTTCTTCACGATCTGCGCCTCCCCACAAAGCCACCAAGCGGGTCACACCAACGCATCAGATCAACTCGATCGACCGAGGCATCAAAACAGAACGACGCAAGGGAACGGGGAAGCAGAAGCGGGGTGGGGGAAAGGCTAAGGATAGACCTTGTTTTTGATGGGGCAGACGTAGGGGCAGGTGGGGCAGAAGAGGCGCAGGCGGTGGCCGCCAGTGGCCGGCTGGATCTGCAGCAGCATCCCGCACGACGGGCAGAACTCCATCGCCGCTGGCCGCCCTTTCTGCCGCTGCGCTCCGGATGTCTGCGCTCCTTGTAATCTCCAACACTAAAACCCTGTGATTTCTGGGGAAAAAGGAGGTATTTCGAGCCCATTAGCTTTGGGCTTGGTCCGGACTGTTTGGACTGCGGGGGACATCAACAGACACATAGGCATAGAGTTAGTGGTCAATTTCGTTATTTGGGCGTACATGTCTACATGTGATAATCTCTTTTCGACGAAATATACAGTATACTCGTCTGAAATTTGCGTACAAATTTCAGAAAAGTTCCTTAAAAAACAAAAAGGTTGTTTCTGTGTATGGGCCCGTTTTGAAGCCCGATTATATTATATGTGGACATTTACCAAAACAAAGGCTAATTAGTTTAGTCCATATTGCTTATTCATGCGTGAAGGGGGGCATAGGGCTCTTATCGTACACACGAGCCTACAAACAAAGAGATCAATAAACAGAGAAGGTTGTGACTACAACATTATGTTCTTGCCTATTATGTATTGCTTGTGAGTTAAGAGCTTCGTTTGTCGGAAACACGACCTGGAATATACAACACGTTATCAGCACGATAGCACTCTAAGCTAACGGTTTCTGGTACGTTGCTTTGATATAAGTTTTCAATTCTAGCAGTAATGTTCTTTTTAGTATATTGTTTTTTCCTATTGTTCATTGCCACCGATCGATCCCATCGGTTGCAGCGCCTCGTGTGCGCGCCGATCAGCCTTTCCTCGGCCGCGACCGTACTTCTCACAGACACTCCGACGCGTGGTTGCCACCGTCGACCAGGCGCCACCTCCACGGCATGCCACCGGCCAACTAAGCCAACTGACCGGGCGCCACCGCATACCTTCGCCAATTGCCGTTAATGGGGCGTCCGACCATGTGCATCCGTGCACGCACCGCTAGCAACCACCGTCTAGGCAACAACAGCACACCTCCGCGTGCGCACCTCCGCCATGAACCGAGCACCGGGCGCTGCCTCCACGTCGAACCATCATTGGATCGATCTCGCCACCCCGACCGGATAGGGCGTCGTGCTGTCGCCAGATCGATCTCGCCACACCGACCGAGATCAGGCTCGCTGTCGCTCACCTCTGCGCATGTCATCGGGCCCCATGGGGAAAAGAACCTCACCATTGGGAGAGGTGTGTCGTGCGTCACCTCCGCATCACACGTCGTCGGCCCACCGGAGAAGAAGAGAGACGTGATGACCTCATCGGTCACTAAATTATGAAATCTTCATGAAGATTACAGAGGGAGTAAAAGTATCATGTATGAGCGAAAATGACCATCACAGCATGTATAGTGTTAAGTTGCAAAAGTCACTATACGGGTTAAAATAATCATGTCGTGTGTGGTACAATCGACTGAGTAAATTCATTTTACAAAAGGGATACATAAACAACGAAGTTTGTCCATACGTGTTTATAAATAAATCCAAGAATGGGTTTTGCATGCTGATGACTTAAACAAAATCGGAAACACGGAAGACATTCTCGAAGTGAGCTCATACTTACAGACGGAATTCAAGATGAAAGATTTGGGTGAAACCAAATACTATCTCGGTTTGCAGATTGAAAATTTGTCTGGAGACATATTTCTGCATCAGACCACCTACACAAGAAAGTGTTGGAGAGATTTTATCTTGATAAATCTCATCCACTGGGTACTCCCACGATCGTTAGGTCGCTGAAGTGGAGAAATATCTATATGGACCTAGACAAGAGAATGCGGATACATTAGGCCCCGAAACCCCTTACTTAAGTGCTATTGGAGCATTGTTATACCTTGCCAATTATAATCGACCTGTTATTGTATTTGCAGTAAATTACTTGGCAAGATATAGTTCCGAGCCTACGAAGAGGCATTGGAATGGAATTATGGGAATCCTTAGGTGCCTTAGGGGTACAACTGATCTTAGACTATTTTATCCCATATGTCAAGATATAAGGTTGAAGGGTTACTTAGACACTAGCTATCTTTCTGATCCCCACAATGCCAAGTCACAGGTTGGATACGTCTTTCTAAGTGGTTCTACAACTATTTCACAGAGATCTGTAAAACAATCGATTGTTGCTACGTCAACTAATTATGCTGAGATCATTGCACTATATGAGACAACCCGAGAGTGCATATGGCTTAGAAGACTAATTCACCATATCCAAGTGTCTTGTGGTGTAGAGATGGATAAAACTCCTACAATCTTTTTATGAGGATAATGCAGCTTGTATTGCATAAATGAAGAATAGCTATGTCAAGACGCATATGACAAAGCATGTACCCCCTAAACATTTTTACCCCATATGAGCAACAAGAAAATGGGAATATAGAAATATAGAAAATCCAATCAAGTGAGAATATTGCGGATTTGTTTTCTAAGGCATTGCTAGGACCAAGTTTTGAGAAACTTGTCTGTGGTATTGGTATGAGAAGACACAGAGTTGTTGTCTTTAGGAGGGGATATATGATCTTAATATATGTTCATCATTGGATGAATAGATGTTGTACTCTTTTTCCCTTGTTTGAGTTTTGTCCCAATGAGTTTTCTTGCTCGAAAGTTTTTAATGAGGCAGCATGTGCAATGGTATAAACGCGAGCTATGTACTCTTTTCTTCTTACCGTTTTTCCCACTGAGTATTTGGAAGAAGTTTTTAGTAAGGCACGAGTATGACGTTGACAAAGTGTCCAAGGGGAGAGTTGTATATCGGGCCGTTTCGAGGCCCAACTATGTGTGAACACTTTACCTAAACAACTGCCCATTAGAGATTATTATTATTATTATTTAATCATTTTTTATTAATATTTTAAAGTTAACCTCTCGCGAACTTTATTTCCAATTCTGACCCCTTTGGCCACGCCACCCCCCTGGCGTGGTAAAAACGTACTGTCACACCACCCCCCATGGCGTGACAAAAAATGCCACGTAAGCCCTCGTCCGCCCGTCCTGCCAGCGTGGTGGGCCTATGTGGCATCTGTCACGCCATGGGGGTGGTGTGACAAAGTGCTTTGGTCATGCCAAAGTGTGTGACGTGACAGTGACTACATAAATGCCGTCTCCTTCCTAGGTCTTCACTTTTTCGTCAGCTCATTTCTTCCTCCCGACTGCTCCCTCCCCAGATCTGTCTTCGCCGTTGTGTTGTCTTCTCCCGCCAGCCTCATCCCGGCGCCGGCGTCCTCCCCAACGCCCTCCTCCTCCCCTCGGCGGCCCTCCCCCGCCGTGCCGGTGTCCTCCCCCGCACCATCCTCCTTCCCGCAGCGGCATCCTCCCCCGTGCCAGCCTCTCCCCCACGCTGTCGTCTCTCGCACCGACCTCGTCCCCACGCCGGCCTCGTCCCCATGCCGGCGTCATCCACGCGTCGTCTTCTCCCGCGTCGGCCTCGTCCCCACGGCGGCGGCATCCCCACGCTGGCCTCCTCCCCACGCCGCCGGCCTCGTCCCCACGCCACTGGCGTTCTCCCCATGCCATGAAGGTAAATAATTTTGTGCCATTTTGTGAAATTTGAAGACGACATGATCATATTATTATCGCCATCAATAGATTAGAACAATTGGTTAATTATCCCGGTGTGGAACGGGATCCAATGGCATGCTCTAAAAAATTAACTGTGTTGTCCAATTCAATCTAGCTATATGTAACTGTGCTCTATATAGAGGTTTACGCTAACCTTGGTGATCCGGAATAGCTTGGCACCAATCTTTAATCTTGTAGGATTGCAAGAGTATTTCATGCACATAAGTACCTTCGTTGTTTGGTGTAGTTAATTCCGGCTTCAGAGCTTCTTGTCTAGCTTGTCAAGCTGAAACAAAGCAAAGGCTACACATTTAACTCGAGAGTTCTTATGAAGTTGCGATATGGAGCACAAGCCTAGCTAGCTTAGTCATAGTGATAGACATGACTTGGTATTCGATTTCGATCCTATGTACGTTGGAAGGACATACATAGTTCCAATATTAGTGTGTAACTAGTAGAGTGCGTGTGTGTTGTAACGAAACCCTAAAAGAGAGAGATACTTCTCTCCTGGTATTATCTTCTTGTGAATTATTAGCTATTTATTAGCGGATAATATTTTAGTTTGGTGCTGGCTTTGAGTGAAGGGGCTAGTTTAGCATGTACTTAGAACTTATGTGGTAAAACTAAGTACTTCCTCGTTAAGCTCATATTATGTCGTTTCAATTCATTTATGATATTATCATTTTCCATGTCTTTTAAATTATTCTATACTATAGAGAACCCATTAGGTAACAAAAACTGCAATACTTGAATTAATTATCTCAATATCTAAATTTGGATGTTCTATTAATTGTTGTTCCTTTCCATGTTCATCTTATTAAAAATTCTGCATACTTGAATTGGCTTAGCTGAATTTGTGATATAACTTCTGTATGACCACTAGACAATGCCACTAAAAAGAAGTAATCAGCATTTTGCTCAAGCTCTCACCTTATGCCGTGCAGAATTAGTTAACCGAAAATAAATTATGAAAGGATCTCTATAGAAGAAATGAAATAAAGGTTGACTTACCTCCTTTCTGCATATAAGATTTCCCGAACGAGTGGTTCGTGGCACTCCGAGCGTGTAGCTTTGGCGTACCCAGGTGCGAAGTCCTGGGTGTACTTAGGAATGAGCCATGAGCGGTCCCAAACACGTGGTTTGGGCAGTCTCGAGAACGGGATCTCGAGCATACCTGGGCACGTGGATCTAGGGTAGTGTAGGTCGTACTCAGAGGCAAGCTCTGAGCGGTCTCAAACACGTGGTTTGGGCAGTTTCGAGAACGGGATCTCGAGCATGACTAAGCACGAGAGACTCAGGTAGTGTAGGTTTTTGATTTTTTTTTTTTTGCATCTCCTTGTTTCTTAGTGTTATTCGTCCACTGTGTATGGCCTAACACACCTCAATTCATTGTGAAACAACCCGTAAACTTCATTTAAAAAGAGGTATTGTTCCATGATAATTGTAAACCATCATGCTCATTACTGTAACTATAGTAAAGTACTATCACAGTACACAACATGGAGGAAACAAGTTTTAATTATCCATATGTTTGTACCGTCAAACTGCTAGCATGTCTCAGGAAACTGAGCTTTTGTTATGTCCAATGTTGATTGTGATATTTCGCACTTGTGGTATTTCATTCATATGCCATGTAGTACTGACTTTGTAATATTTTGTTGGATGTAGATGGACAAAGTTGTACGTGTATTTACTGGTAGGGCGATTAGCCAAACTGAAAGTTCTGTCGACTTCGGCGGCATGGAAGCGACTGTCCTTTTGTTTCGCGAATCACCGGACTTTAAAACTCTTGTGACTAGGATTAAGTCGACATTTGGATGGGATGAGCCTGGGGTCATTGTCAAAATGCAAGGACGATATGACGCAGGGCTGGGTTCTAAGGTGCACGCCTTATTGGTGCCAATCCTGTCCGCCGATGATTGGGACATGTACAAGGAAATTGTGCTCGCATCTCAGGTCCGGTTGTTGGAGGTGGCGATGGAGAGGACAATCGTTGTTGAGGATTTGCCAGACAATTTGGATGTGGTGAATGGCAACACGGAGGAACTAGACCCCGCTTCCCATCATTCGCGAGGCCCCCTAATGGAAGAGCGACCTTTCGAAGAGTTCATTAGCGTGGTTCATACCAACCATGGCCCACCGCGATGGATCTCGCTGATCTTCCCATAGCGTGTTATTGACCTCTGGTGATTTCAACGGTTGTAATGAACAACGAGCTTGAGGAGGAGTTGTTTTGCGATGGAACAACCCGTGAAATGGAGTCTGACGAAGGATGGAGCTCGACTGAAGACGAGGCTCTCGCACCTCTTTTCTCCTCAGAGGAAGGTAGGGTTCTTCGCAGTGTAATAGGTGAGGTCCCGTTGGTGCATGCTTTCAATAATGTCAGTATGGCTGATAAGGCAGTTTGTGCTAATGGGTTGAAAAGCAGGGATGACATTGCGGACCCAGAGAATGATATAATACGGAAGAACATGTTGTTTCCAACCATGGAGGACATGAAGGTTTGGCTGCAAGAATACTCAGTGCGGCACCATCGTCCATTCATAGTGCAACACTCCGATGTGAACAAAAGGTACACCGTGAGATGCGAAAGGGGGGTGCGGATGGAAGGTATGAGGCCGCAAAACAAGGGACAAGCAATGGAAAATAGCAAATGTGAAGCAGCCGGACACTTGTGGGACCGCACAAGTGTCCGGGGAGCACCTCCAGGAGACCGTAAATTTCATTGCTAGGCGTATTATGGCGGTTGTGGCTGTCGATCCTGATGTGTCCGTCGCCACCCTCATCGAGGTTGTCTATGGGTTCATTAAGTACCATGTGAAGTACGGGAAAGCATAGAGGGCAAAGCAGAGAGCGATGTAGTTATTGTGGGGTGATTGGAAGGAGGCTTACAGTTTACTTCCTCGAATCCTAACCGCTATGTAGGCCAAGAATCCGGACATGGAATTTTACCCTTAGCACGACAATCGTATGGAACTCGATGGAGGGGTTATGAAACATGTACTTGGGAGGGTGTATTGGTCCTTTGGGAAATGCATAGAGCCCTTCAAACATTGCAGGCCTGTCTTATCTGTTGACGCCACATTCCTAACGAGGAAGTACTATGGTGACTTGATGCTCGCCGTGGGTATTGATACGGAGGACCAGCCGATCCCATTAGCATTCGCATTGACAGAGGGTGAGAACAATGCAAGTTGGGAATGGTTCTTGGATATAGTTCGTCTACGGCTCTACGCCTCGTTGGGCTTGGACAACAAGTTTGCATCATCTCGGATAGGCACCGCGGCATTCTGAACGCTATGAAGAGCAGCCTTGACGGACACCCAGATGTGCTGCATAGGTGGTGCATGCGTCATTTAGCGACTAATTTCTTTAAGTAATGCAGCAGGGAATATCTCACCAAAAAGTTCAAGCTGTTGTGCGGATGCTTGGAGAAGAGGGAATTCGAGGTCAAGTTGATGGAGCTGAGGGGACTGACCAACGAACGGGGTAACTCGTGGTTGGACGAGGTCTTGCAGCAGAAGGATAAGTGGGCACAGGCATAAGATAAAGATGGTTGTCGGTATGGAATGATGACAACTAACATCTCGGAGGTGTTCAACGACGTTATTAAGGGCATCCGTGCGATGCCAGTATCTGCTATCTTGGAGTACTAGTTTCGAAAGACCAAGTCGTACTTTGTGGATCGGTGGACCCGAGCAAGGGATGCATACAACGCCGGCGAGCGTTGGAGTGCGGCTGCTTCCAAGCACCTTGCTATCGCGGAGGCCGAGTCACACAATCAGGAGGTGGAGGAATACGATCCCATTGTGCATATATACGCCGTCAGGGCAGCCGAGGGCACATCGATAGGGGGCGAACGTTAGGGTGGCCAGAACCATAGAGTGAACCTGACTGTGGGAGATTGTACTTGCATGGTCCCGACGTTGCTGCATGTCCCATGCTCTCACGTCATCACCGCTTGTCGCGTGCGCGGTGTAAGTCACCTTACCTTCATTGCGTCATAATTCTCAAAGCTAGCCACGATGCGGACTTGGGAGGAGATTCGAGCCTTACCTAGATCCCTCGCATTGGCCACCGTACGTGGGGGAGGAATACATTCCTGACATAACAATGATGAACAAGCGACGCGGTCGAAGGAAGAGGAAGAGGCTTCGTAATGACATGGACCTCTCACAGCAAGGCGGTAAGGACATGTACTTTCTAGGGGACTTCAACAACACCGGCAGCACCAACAGGTGCTCGGAGTGCCACAAGCACGGACACACCAGGGCAAAGCACGTCAGTAGGGATTCGGTACCGCGAGGTCGGTGGCGATGCTCACGTGTCGCCCACCGCTTGAGGTATCCAATCTTTGTTGTTCATAAAAATGGTTGTTCTTCGTATATAGTACTTTCATTTGCATTTCACATATTGTTTTGAACGTCATGTGTACGTACTGATATAGTTCACTCATTTGCATTCTCTACATTGTTTTATACCTCACGTGATCTTACAAAAATCCTTTCCTGTAATGTAGGATGCCGCAGCACGCGCAATACGCGTTGCTCCTCTCGGAGTACAATGACAACCACCGTGCTCGCCGCATAGCCCACGATGGTCAGGTGAGATTTGCTAATCTTCTATTCCATCGTGCTTCCAAGCACTTTGCAAATGCTTGTTGTTTCACTTATTTATTCACTTATTGCATTGTTTAGGTTTGTTCAATGCATATCAATGCCTATAGCTTAAGGCACGCGACACATCGATGCAACAGTCAACTCGATAAAAGGCAACCGCAATGACGTGTCCACAATTTAGTTACATACTTTATGAGATTGAACATAATTGCGTACAGAAGGGGAGACTACCGAGGTACAAGCTTCTCCACCTATGCCTAATGATAGAAGGTGCCTCGCACTACCCACATAGAGTGCTGTCCAGTGGGGCACCTCGGATGTGACTGGCCGTCGTTGTAATGGCACGCATATATGCAACTAGGGTTCACACAGCAGCATGTGGGATCATAGGAACTTCCTATGTTCACGACCTCCTCGTTGCCCCTCTCGCGCTGCATCTGTTGGCGGAGGTCATCATTTTGCTCGTTGAGATTGTCAATTTGCACCTCGAACTCAAAAATTCGGTTCCATAATGTATCCACGTACATCACAACATGTCGTTCATGGGGAGGATCGATCCAGCAGACAAAGTTGCATTTCGTCATCTGCTGCAAGGGACGATTAGTGTGGATATCATGGGGATTTGCTCATGATCTTAGGATGATGTTACAATTGGCAATGGCGTTATCGGTTTGTCGAATCATGCGTTTTCGTCAAAAGTTGAAAGGCTGTTAGGTCAAGTGCGGTCAGACCAGCATTCAAGGCGTGGTCAAACCGGCTGGCGGTCAGACCAGCGTTCAAGGCGCGGTCAGACCGGCAATTGAATGGCGGTCTGGCCGATTTTGTGTTGTTCATCGGCCAATCGGTGGCGATGATTGCTGGGATAGGTCAAGTTCATGGGCTTCAGTGCATTTGTGTTGCATAATGCATGTTTTCATTAACGTGGGTCAAGTTGTGAAGAACTTGTTCCCGGAATTGATTTCTTTGTCTATTGTTGTGTAGGTTGCTTGGAGGTCAATGACGGTCAACGACGAGGATGATCGGGACTAAGCTTGGAGAGCTGAAGTTTAGAACGATCGAGGATGCCGGGTGAGGTCAATGGATTCAAGTATGGTGCAAATTGGACAAAGGTGACCAAACGGGCAGTTCGGTGCACGGGTTAGATCAAGCGGAGCAGGGGTCGGTGCAAGTGCCTTGGTGATTTCGGCAGGAGCTAGACGGGAGAGACTTGTCGACATGATGAGAGCCGTTGATCAACCTACACGTGGCGAAGCAGGCGATTGTTTCACCAAGATTGGACTTGGTCTTCGGAGAAAGATCAAGAAGGGGTATTTTGGTAATTTCACCAAATACCGCCTTGGTGACATTGGGCTAAACCGCGGCGCAAGATGACACAAGGAGAAGCGGTTTAGGTCAAGTAAAGTTGAAGATGGCGTTTTAAAATGCGTGCGTGAGTAAACCCGTTTGTGCCCAATAGGATTAGTCTTCTAGAAGCTAGCATCCACTATAAATAGGAGTGGTTACTGTTCAGCACCCCCAAGCACTTCATTTGAAAAACCCTAGTTTTGTTTTAGGGACTTAGAGAGGAAAGGAGAGGCTTAGGGCTCTAGAGAATTGAATTGAGTGTGTGCTCATGGATTGAGCTCTTGTCCTCCTGGATGGAGTGGTTGTAAACCCTCTCAATCTCAAATCAATCTATGCATAATTTCTCTAAGATGAGTCCCTTTGTGTTCTTTCTCTCTATTTAGTGATTTTGAGTCTTTCTTTGACCCACGAGTTTTCTATTGGTTTCTTGGCATGATCTAGCTTGCTGTGACATGTGGGAACACATCTAGAATCATCTTGATCATCAATCACCCACGAGCAAGTCTTTAGATCATATTTCGATTTTGACTCGGTTTTGGAGCACCTTTCGTTCAAACTGAAAAAGATAGGAACTTTGGCATAGATCTTCACGATCTTTGATTGGAATAGGTTTCTAATATCTTAGAGAAGGTGTCTCTCAAGTTTCATGGAGTTTGGTCATGTAGATCAAAAGTTAGATCGATTTGAGTCTCGGTTTTCAGGATGTCTATTCTGTTCATTGTCAGGTCCGGTCAGACCGATGCCATAATGCCGGTCAGACCGCCCAGCGGTCAGACCGCAAGTTTGCCGTCGGTCAGACCAACCTCCGGTCCGACCGCCCATTTGCCGCCGGTCTGATCGTCCGTAGGAGTTGAGCTTTTTGATTTGATCTTTTGGTTTGGGGTAGATTGGATTCAATACAAGTTTTCCACTGTACTTGTTTATTGATCTTCATAGCTTCGTAGCTATTGGAGTGAGATTAGTGTTGAATCTGATCTTTGTGAAAAATTGAGCGTGCTCCTATTCACCCCCCCCCTCTAGTCGCCTATTCGGTCATACAATTGGTATCAGAGCCCGGTTAGCTCTTCTCATAGATCTTAACCGATCTTTGAAGCCATGGCGACTGACAAGTATTCAACCAAACAACATGTGTTTGATGGAGTCGATTTTGCTTACTAGAAGGCTCGCATGCATGCCTACATCGAGGCTCAAGGGCACGTAATTTGGCTTAAGATCAAAATTCCTTATGCTGTGCCAGCCAATGACGATGTGATCACTCCAGATGTAGAGGCAAATAGCAAGGCTCAAAACTTCTTGATTCAAGGGTTTAGTCGATATGAGTTTGAGCGTGTCGCTCATTTGAGGTCTGCTTATAAGACTCTCTGTGATTACCACGAGGGCTCTACTGCGATCAAGGAAGTGAGACAGAACCAACTCAAGAAAGAATACTCAAAGATCGAACAAAGGCCCGGTGAATCTTTGGATGAGTTATAGGGAAGATTCTCAAAAATCCTTCATGACTTACGTGTTGTGGATCTTACGTTCACTGAATCTGAAAATGCACATCAGCTCTTTGATGCTCTTGATGTGAAAGTCTGGGGGATGAAAATCACTTCCATCAATGACAACACTGTCATGAGTGAGGTTACCATGGATAAGCTCTACTCGTGGTTGAAGACGTATGAGATTGACTTCATCTCGCGTCTCCCCAAGACAGAGTCGATGGCTTTAGTGGTTGACCTATCTAAGGGTAGTTCTTCTGATACTTTAGACTTTGGCTCATCTAGATTTTCTTTATCTGCTTTACACTCTTTGAGCGATGAGCAGCTAGAGAAGCTACCTAAGGATGACTTAGCCCTCCTATCCACAAAATTCACGAGAGCCTACAACAAGGTGAGGAGCAGAAGGAGAGGTGGCCCTGTTACCTGCTTTGAGTGTGGTGAGCCAAACCACATTCGGACTAAACGCCCCAAGCTAGAGGGCAAGGAGGAGAAGGACTTCTGGAGGCGTCCTCAAGCTCGGGATGCGAAAGCCAAGAAGCCCAACTACAAGAAGCTCGTCAACCGGGTCCTTGCCGCTCTTGAGAATGTTGATATGAGCGATGTGGACTCGGGGACGGAGGACAACGATGATGATTCCCATGGTAAGAAGAAGGCCCAGGACTTCACCAGCATGTGCTTCATGGCCAAGGACAGTCACGACATCGACTCCTCCAACGACGACGAGTTCTTCAGCGATCCCGACGAGGTATGCCCCTTACCAAATGAAATGAAACGTGCTTTGGTTGTTGCTGAACGAAATCTGAAAAAGCAAGCTAAAATGATTAAGAAACAGGATATCATGATTGACAACTTGAACCTAGAAGTGGTTAGGCTCAAATCCATTAATCCTGCTGATGATTGTGATTCTTGCTTTAGCTTGCATGATGAATTGACAAAACTGAAATCTGCTCATTCCTCTATTGCAACCAACTTACAGATGCTCTAGATGAACTAGAATCTCTCAAATCTAGTCCTGCTTGCATGGATACTATTGCTCTAGATGTGACTACTGTAGATGCTATTCCTTCACATTGCTCAAATTGTGCTTTGCTTGAATTGAAGTTAGATAGTGCTACAAAAGAATTGCTGAAATTTGATGCTAGTCACACTTGTTCTCATTGTGAGGATAATAAAATTAAATTGAAAGAAATGACTGAAATGGTTCTTCATTCTAAGACTGTTTTGTGTGAAAAATGTTATAAACTTACAGTTGAGAATGATGCTTTGAATAAGACTCTAGAGGAGAAATCTAAAATTGAACAATCCATGTCCATGACTGCTTCCAAGAAAGTTGTTGATTCTACTTCTTGTGCTTTTTGTGCTGAAATTGTGACAAATTTAGATGAGATACAAGAGACGTTTAGAGTCAAATTCAAAGAGTAAGTGAGTAGGATTAAGAATACTTCTTGTGTGTCTTATGAGGCTTTAAAGGTTGAGGTAGCTCTTGTTAAAGAAAAGCTTGCTAGGACAATCAAGTCGAATATGTGTCACCTGTAAGGACTTAGCCAAAGAAAATGATTACCTCAAAAAGACTCTTGAGAGATTTTCTAGTGGGAAGAAGAACTTTAACATAATCCTTGATCAATCTAAGGTGAGTGTGAAGAATAGTAGTCTGGGATTTAATTCTTTAGAGAATTCTAAGAATCACCCACCTAAGGTTGTGAGAGCTGTTAAGAGTGGCTTGTTTGAGGTAGAGCCCCCTGAGCCATCTAATCGTCTTTAGATCTGCAGGTTTTGCCCAAACCCCTTCAAGCAAGACAGATGCTTCTAAGTCGGCAGATCAGACCTCTCAAAATGTCAAGTATCATTGCATCTTCTGCAAGAAGGATGGCCACATAGTTGAGTTCTGCTTCCGTAGAGCTAAGAGTGAGAGGAATGAGAGAGTGTGTGCTTTGAGGTCCATTAGAGGAGTTCATTCACCTTTCACTGTCTTTAGAGCCAGGCAGCCTGTCTTTCCTGCTAGACATAGGCCTAGGTTTGTAGATGACTTCTTTGACTCTTTTGGTGGCTCTAGGCAGCATTTTGGGTTAGGATATCGTGAGGAGAAACCACGGATAGCATCTAGACAGGAGGAGTGCCGATCTTTTGGTAGGTTGATTCGGAGAGGTCTAGGTGTTGCTCGTGTGCATTCTTATGATTATCCCACTAACCATTTTATTGCTGCTTCTTCTGTTGTTCCTAAGCATCGTGTGGCTCAGTATTGGATTCCCAAGTCTTTTATTACTAACCCCAGTACTGAGGCACAGATGTTCCCTGCTTATGCCCTGTAGGTCCGTCATGCGAGGAAGGAGGACATATGGCTTGTTGACTCTAGGTGTTCTGACACATGACTGGAGATTCTAGATAGTTCTCCTCCCTCACATGTGCATCCGGCAACAGTTGATCACGTTTGGGGATGCTTCTGGGGGACCGTGATGACCAAAGGGCACGGTCTTGGCGTCAACAACAACTTCATGCTTAAGGACGTCGCTTTGATAAGTAAGCTGAGGTATAAGTTGCTATCTATTTCTCGGCTTCTTGATGAGGGTCTGGAAGTGAGGTTCAAGAGTGGTGAGTGTAGAGTACTAGACTCCTCAGGTGAGCGTGTCTTTGGGATCTCTAGGTTTGAGAAGATCTTTAGTGCTGATTTCAGTATCTCTTCTTCTTCCAGCCCTAGGTGTCTTGTGGCTTCAGACTCTCATGATTAGTGTTGTGGCATCGTAGGCTTGGACATATTGGCTTCGACCATTTGACCAGGATCAATAGCAAGGACTTGATTAGAGGTTTGTCTAAGCTTAAGAAGGTTAGAGACCTTGTGTGCACTCCCTGTAGACATGGTAAGACGGTTTCTACTTCTCATCCACCTCTTACTTTAGTGATGACTGATGGACCTGGTCAGCTCTTGCACTTAGACACGGTTGGCCCCTTTAGAGTTCAGTCTGCAGGAGGGAACTGGTATGTGCTTGTGATTGTAGATGACTTCTCCAGGTATTCTTGGGTATATTTTCTGGTTTCTAAGGATGAGGCTTTTGGCTATTTTAGAGAGTTGGCCCTTAGACTAGCTGTTGACCTTCCTGAAGCTTTAAGGACCATTAGAAGTGACAATAACACAAAATTTAAGAACTCTTCCTTTGCCACTTTCTGCACTGAGAGAGGACTTGAGCACCAGTTCTCTTTACCTAGAGCTCCCCAGCAGAATGGGGTTGTAGAGAGGAAGAACAGGACCCTAGTAGAGATGGCTAGAACCATGCTAGATGAGCATAGCACACCTAGGAGGTTTTGGGCTAAGGCGATTTATACTGCTTGTTATGTGTCCAATAGGGTGTTCTTGAGATCTGTCATAGGAAACACTTCTTTTGAGCTTAGATTTGGTCATAGGTCTAAAGTATCTCATTTCAAGATTTTTCGTTGCAAGTGCTTCTTTCTTAAACATGGCAACTTGGATAAATTTGAATCAAGATGTTATGATGGCATTTTTCTTGGATATCCTGCTCATTCTCGTGGCTATTGTGTATTTAATTTGGATACTAACAAAATTGTTGAGACTTATGAAGTCACTTTTGATGAGGCTAGTCCTAGTACTAGACCCGATGCTGCAGGTACACAGGTTCCTGATCTTCGAGAAAGCATCTTCGTCGACGATGACTCTGACATAGAGGATGAAGGTCCAATCTATCCTCTAGTCATCTCTGAGATGGTTGGAGAGCCTGCTTCTATTTCTCCAGCTTCAGCTGAGCAGCCTCCTCCTATTTTCACCGGCGATTCGAGTGGCTCTGCTCCTACCTCCACAGCCCATGAGGTAGAGGCCACATTTGCACCAGGACCTCCTCTTCATATTCAGCGACAACACCCATCTGAGCAGATAATTGGGGATCTCCATGAGCGAGTTACTCACTCCAGGTTTATCTCTCCAGATTCTCATGCACATTCTGCTTTTGTTGCGTCTTTTGAACCCCGAGATGTCACCCATGCTTTATCTGATTCCTCTTGGGTCAATGCCATGCATGAAGAGCTTGAAAATTTTGAAAGAAACCAAGTCTGGACCTTAGTTGAACCTCCACCTAATCAAAATGTTATTGGAACAAAATGGATTTTCAAAAATAAGCTACGTGAGGATGGGTTGGTAGTTCGCTACAAGGCTAGACTTGTAGCTCAAGGATATTCCCAGGTAGAAGGCTTAGACTTTGAAGAGACCTTTGCTCCTGTAGCTAGATTAGAAGTCATTCGCATATTGCTAGCTTTTGCGACATCTAAGGGCTTTAAGCTTTTCCAAATGGATGTCAAGAGTGCTTTCCTTAATGATTTTATAGAAGAAGAGGTCTTTGTCAAGCAACCCTCTGGTTTTGAAAATCCTAAATTCTCAAACCATGTGTTTAAGCTCTCCAAAGCCTTGTATGGATTGAAGCAAGCCCCTAGAGCTTGGTATGATAGGCTTAAGAGTTTCTTGCTTAAAAATGAATTCAAAATGGGAATGGTAGATAAAACCTTACTCACTCTCAGGCATGGCAGTGATTTCTTACTAGTTCAGATTTATGTGGATGACATCATATTCGGTGGTTCTTCTCATGCTTTGGTGTTCAGATTTTCAGATTCTATGAGCAGAGAATTCGAGATGAGCATGATGGGCGAACTGACTTTCTTCCTTGGTCTTCAAGTCAAGCAACTCAAAGAAGATACCTTCATTCATCAAAGCAAGTACACAAAGGACCTTCTTCAGCACTTCGATATGGGAAGCAGCAAGCCAATGTCTACTCCCATTGCCACTTCTACCGTGCTGGATCCTGATGAGCATGGAGAGCCCGTGGACCAGAAGGAGTACCGCAGCATGATCGGCTCACTCCTCTACCTCACGGCGTCGATGCCAGACATATAGTTTGTTGTGTGTATGTGCGCTCGATTTCAGGCTTCCCCTCGTGCCTCACGTCGTCAAGCAGTGCGTCGCATCTTCAGGTACCTCCAGGACACTCTTGATTTTGGACTTTGGTTTTCTTCTGATTCTGCTCTCTCCATTCGGGCTTTTTCTGATGCTGATTTTGCGGGGTGTAGAGTGGATAGGAAGAGTACTTCTAGCACCTGTCATTTCTTAGGCACTTCTCTTATCTCTTGGTCTTCTAGGAAACAGTCCTCTGTTACATAGTCCACTGCTGAGGCAGAGTATGTAGCTGCAGCCAGTAGTTGCTCTCAGGTTCTTTGGATCTTGTCTACTCTGCGGGATTATGGGCTGTTTTTAGATAGTGTCCCTCTTTTTCACTAAAGCTCTTAATTCTTCTCGTTTTGCTTCTTTGCGGGGAGAGTTGGGAGTTATTAGTCCTCTTGGCCTGTTTTGAGGGGGAGATGACCTAGACCACTCTCTTAAGCTTCTTGCTTAGGATGATCGCGGTATGGCTTGAGATCTAGCACAAAGCTAAGAAAACAATTTGTGAAAATTGGTTGAAGCTTAGAAGGCAGATGTGGATGGCTCCTAGTCCAGGACTTGCTTTGCTAAGATAAAATAAAAAATCAATGTTAGCAAGTGCTAAATGTGCTAAGTATGCTTATTTCCAAGTGCTTGAACAAAATAATTCATCTTTTAGCTCATAGCGCTCTAAATTGGCTCAATTTTAGCTTCTTGATTCTATTTAGTTTATTGACATGGCCTGACTCATTTTTGGATACCTTTGGCTAAACTATGATCTTGCGCTCCTTAACGTGCTAAACTTTCATTTAATCACAGATTATTGCTCTTTTGGCTTTAGCTTTGCTATATATGATTTGCCATGATTTAGAATAGCTTCTTCACACAATATGGCTTGGTGTAATACTTGTCGAGTCCTTTTGGATAATTTTCGTGGCTCCTTTTGCTAAAAATGAATAAATTACAGCCATTCCATGTCATTTATGCTCTATCTTCCTCTATGCATCTTGATAAATCCATTGTCAAAGGGGGAGAAATGGTAAAAATGAAGAAATAGGGAGAAAATGAAATTCTCAGGATGATCATAGTGAGGGGGAGCATCTCATTTGCATTTCTTGGTTCCTCACAATGATCAAAGGTCAAATTGAACAATTGTTCTTTCATATGGACTTTAAGTGAGATTTTTTACTCCTTTCTGGATTTTGAAGCTTTCTTGCTTTCTTTTTCTCAATCTCACTTGCCTATGCTATTCTGAAGCCAATTTGGTCATTTTCATTGCTTTCTCTTGCATTTGGACCAAGTTGTGCCTTTGCGTGAAAACAAGAGTTTCTTTACTTTTCAAACCTCCAATTTGCATGTTTGAAGAGATTGCCAATGTGTTCATCAAGGGGGAGATTGTGGATATCATGGGGATTTGCTCATGATCTTAGGATGATGTTACAATTAGCAATGGTGTTATCGGTTTGTCGAATCACGCATTTTCATCAAAGTTTGAAAGCAGGGTTCTGGTAACCGGTCAAAAAAAAACCGAGGGGGTCCGATAGCAGCGATATTTCTGGTTTTCGGATTTTTTCGGCCAAATTCGGCCGAAATTTTCAAACAGAAATTCAAATTTCAAAAAAAATCGGCCGAAAACCGGCCGAAATTTTTGAAAAAAAACGGCAAAAAATCGGCCGAAAATCGGCATCCCCAGATTCTGCAGCAAAGTCCCAGATTGTGCAGCAAAGTTGATATTCAGCCATTCCAGAATGCATTCAGCCATTCACACATTAAAGATTACACATTTTCATACTCCAAAACAAATATCAAAGGAATCCAGTCCAGAACTCCAGATTACAGCTATGCATTGATAGATTCTCCTCCTTCCTTGAAGCCAAGAGCAAAAGAATCCAGTCCAAAATGCTATGCATTGACACATTGTAGCATTTGTGGAAACAAAAACCTGAAAAACAAGATTCATATATTGGATCAAGGGTAAAACATCACTTAGTGCAAATATCATCTTCCAATTTAAACCAAGCAACATCCAGTCCAAAATGCTATGCATTGACACATTGTAGTATTTGTGGAGACAAAAACCAAGCAACTTGTCAAGGTGATCACTGTGTGCAGTGCCTTGGATCATAATGGTGACGACTTCAAGGCACTTGTCCTAGAATTTATTTGCAATGGAAGTTTAGATGAGTGGCTGCATCCAAGCAAAACAACAAATAGCGCAATCTTTAGAAGGCTAAGTTTGATGAAAAGGTTGTGCATGTCAAAAATTTTGTCTACTATAAAGATTATTCGTTTGCTAAATTGATAATATGGTATTTTTAGTGTGATCTAAAGAGGCAAAAATAATGTAGAATCAATATTTTATTTAATTGTTGAGTCAAATTGTAAAGTGAAATCCACCTTCAAAAGAATATTACCAACTGGAACATAAATGGCATTAGTTCAAGGGGATCCCTCCACCAGCATATGCAACCTCCTGCCATGAGAAAAATTCATTTTCAATTAGTTCAAGCAAGCAATGTATACAACAAATTATGCATATTGTCAAAAAGGAGGACATATCTGAAAGCCTAGTAGAAATTTGGAAAGATCCTTCGTCTTCTTTGTCTGTGCTTTTGCGATCTCACCTCCAATGTGACCATGTACGTCATCATCATCATCATCATCACTCACGGAAGTGTTGTCATCCGTGTCAACATAACTAAGGCTTCGAGAAGGAGTCGAAGTGTCCTCACCGCTTTCCACATCATCTTCATCGCTGTCCTTTCTCCCTTTCTTCGCCTTTTTCTTCCTTATGATATCAAGTCGCTTCCTCTTTGATACCCAAACATTGAGAGGCTTATCGAGGAGTGTTTCACCAGACTTTCCAGGCACAACCCTTGAACTTGAAGGCATCGAAGGATCTTCAAGCACAACCCTTGAAGGCACTGGAGGATCCTCAAGCACAACCCGCACCTCTTCAAGCACAACCCTTGAAGGAGTAGGAGGATCACCAGGTTCATCCATAACAGGCTCGGATTCCCTAATCGATCTTGCCAACCAATCCATAATTGGGTTGTCTTGGTCATGTAGAGCGGTATCCATCACAACTGCACAAGGATCCAACTCCTTCTCAGGGCGGTCTGCTTCTTGCATTTGAAGGCGTAGCTTCAAGTTGTAATGAACATAAACCAACTTGTGGAGCTTGTCATAACCTAGTCTATTTCTCACTTTTGTGTGAACCAATGCAAAGGTGCTCCAATTGCGCTCACACCCGCTTGAGGACACGCATTGTGATACAATCTTCATTGCATACTTTTGCAAGACCTTCGCATGTCCTCCATACATGTACCACCAGACAGCTGCAATAAACACCACAAAACATTCATACAATTGTACAAGTAGACAAAGACAAGTATAAGCACTTACATGGGCTCATTTGTGATGATGCAAGTCGTGCACCTCGACTGTCAAATTTGCCTCTACATGAGCGGAAAGCATCAAATTGTGCAAGTGCCTGCACCTCACTTTGAGGCGAGTCAGCAATTTTTTCAATAGCCTTCTTCAGTGCTTTCGCAAATATTGGATTTTTCCTATAGCCGTACTTGTAGTGTGCTTCTGGATCGAGTACACCAGCTGCATGAGCAAGGAAAATAACCATAAAGTTCATGACAACAATAATTAATAAATAAATTGCTTTGTCTCCAGACATTACCTACAACCATGAGAGTGTTCTTGTAGAGGTACTTCACCCTCGTCTTCACAAGGCTCATGAATTTGCTCATCTCTCTTGGCCTACCGCTCAAATGAGCTTCCAATTCATGCAAAGCACCCATCATCAATGGCATAAATCCGGATATTGTGGCTGTTTTTTGTGTATCGGCAAACCGCAATACACGGTAGAGTGGCTGCACTGTATCTAGCACCCACTTGACATCCACCCACCATGCACTGCTTGTCAAGCAGGAATCTGTATACTCATAGTCAGGATCACTACTCCATGCATTATTCTCCAAGCCTCAGACACCATCCACTGCCGGAATTTGTCTTTTCTATCCCAGAAACTCTGCAAGAAGATAAACATTGTTCCAAACCTTGTCGCATTGGGTCTAATGAGCTCTCCACCAATGTTCTTCTTCATCTCAGCATGTAGCCTGCCATGGTTGTATAAGAACCTAAAGATTAAGCAGCACTTTCTGAATGACATTCTCAACCTCTGGCTCATTACCTATGTCCTTCAGCATTAGATTGACAGTGTGAGCAGCACATGGTTGCCAAATAATGTGCGGGTATTCCAAGATAAGCTGAGCGCAAGCTTTCTTGAAATTAGATCCATTATGCGTGGCTATTTGAACAACCAACTTGGGGCCAATCTCATCAACAACCACTTTTGATCGATCATACAAGTATTGAGTGCATGTGGCGGTTGCATTAACAGACTTATGGAAGAACATGCGCTCATTGCAATAAATCATAAAGTTAATTATGCTCATCGATGTAGGGCTATTCCATGAGTCGCACATGACTGTAACACCGTATACAGGCCAATCTTCCTTGAATTTCGCCATATACCCTTCCATTTCAACATAGTTGGCTTCCAAGTACGGTCCATCGATATCTATACCTCTAGGAATCTGCACCCCTTTGCCAGCATTCTGAGTTAGCTTTATTGCTCCTTTAAAGTATGGGCAGTCAGCTTTTACACCAGGGATGTCATTCGCATGAAACCACTTCGCCCAAGTTTCCCCATTTCCTGCTTTATTCTTCTTGCCGAACAATGTGTCCACCTGAGCTTGCTGAGGAGCTTTGCTGCGTGCTATATCAGAATCAAAGAACAGACCTTGCATTACGAAACAAGGTATGAATCCTACTAGTACTACCACTAGTACCAGCATTGCTACCAGTCGCACTCACACGTCCTCCACTGCCACTCCCACATCCATGCTCATATGTCCCACCACTACGCTCCACCCTCTCCCGAAAATGAAGGTCCCTCAATGACGTATTGATAGCCATCTGTTCTTGTAAATCTTCATCGCTGGGCACATCAATTGGTGCATTCATCTCTTCATAAATCTTTCTTTCCATTCTCAGCTTCTGCGTGTGTGCTTGTCTCCTCCTTTGCTTCCCTGCCCGATCAGACGTCCTCATCGCATCACGAACCTCCGGTGGCACTTGCTGGCAACTTTTTACATTGCCTATTATACCCGCTAGATGATGCCTAAGCCGGGTTGCACCTCCTCCTTGGAAAGTCGTTAAACAATATTTGCACTTGAATCCGACCCCTATTTGATCCCCATGGCTCCAAACATAATCAATGCCCTCTGCAATTCCAAAACAATGCAGGATGTATGATGATCAGTTGATCACATAATAATGAAGCAAAAGAAACAACACTACAAAAGATGAAAACATATGGAATGTCCAAATCATCATTGATCATATGATCAATGATGATTTGGACATTCCATATGTTTTCATCTTTTGTAGTGCTGTTTCTTCTGCTATAATTGGATGAACACAAGATCGTAAGAACACATAAATCAGTTCAAAGAGCTACTGCCAAGTGCCAAATGTGTCGGACCCGGGAACGAAAGATCCCGAACCCTCTGTGTTTATACACCAGTCCAGGATTTCCGGTGTACACAGTTACAAAAATGATAACATAACCAAGTCTCGCATTTCATTAATAGTAAATCAGAGTTCAATACAATTGGGCATGAAGCCAAATAAAGAAGTAAATAACACAGCGGAGATAAAAAGATAGTAGTAGGCCAGAACGATCCGCCACGAGTAATAAATGCAGGGCGTAACCTAGGCGTCGGTGTCCTCACCGTCACGATAGTAGTCTTCTCACGAAATTTTGTTGCATAAAGCAAGTATGAGCACAACTACTGTGCTGCAAGTTACACCAATATGGAATTGTAATGCATGCATAAGGTAAACAAAGGACATTGGCAGGGTTATTTTGCGTAAAGCAGCAGTTTAATTTAAATAATCATAATAGATTGCAAGGCCATTTTCATACATTAATTAAAATCATATTTTAAATGACAATTGAAATAATGTGGATAACCTCCAAGAAAGGTGATGGATATCCTCCAATCACAATGGCTAACCGCCCAATTTTTCCCACAGGACTAACCATCGTGAAAACATCTGTTGAAACCATTTTAAAACCAAAAAAAACAAGTCTAACTCAAAGTGGCTTTGCTAGCATGTCCATGACATGACGCGGCTATTCAATAGTTTTCTACTCTGCGAGTTTATGCACTTTACCCACACGAGATATTATACCCTTTGTGTCGGCCAATCCACGCTTCCTAAAGGCGTGTGACAAGCAAATATCACAAGGCCGTTACAATGATCTACCTCACAATACTCGTGTGCGCTAAGGTTTAGCTTCCATTGGACTAACCATCCTCAGGAGCCCCTCTTGCGCCACGTGGGACTCTTGTCTAACCAACACCCACTCATACAACATGGCACGAATATCTATGAGGTATCCCAAATTATTAAGCCAGTCCTTCCCATACAGGGACATGTGGTGATGCGTTTTGGCATAGCAAAGGCGCTCTCAAAGGCGGTCCTTAATTGACTTAGGCGTCTTTCCAATTAAACCACAGGCTTTAATCCTAACCAGATTAAACCGTGCATAAACTGCACCCACCTTTCATCCGTTCGCCCAAGTCCAAACCATCTTTATTTTATTTAGTAAAACCACCTTTACAATAACACTATGGTAAAACAATACCATAGGTTCAAGTTTAAACAAATTTGTAATGATTTGGCTTGGCTAAATCCTCCCAAAATCAAAATCATGGTTTGAGTATTTGCTAAGCATTTCCAAACAATTTATCTATGGTGACAAGGGATGACATTTCAATATTCAAGGTTGGCCATACAACAACAAATGGAATAACTAAGCATTTAAACAAGGTATTAAAATAATTGACTAAAAATATGCATGCAATAATAATTTTAAAAACTGAATTAAATAACTTTAACATAGTAGGTGCAACATGGTCAAAGTGTAACTTGCCTTCACTGAAGTCTTGAAATTCTAAAGCTTGGAAGAATCAAATTCCCGGAATAAATCGTAATCTAAGCGTGAAAATCGACAATCAATTGAAATTCAAATAAATACAAGACGACAGTTTAACTAACTCCAAATAAAATACTTATATTTTATTTGGCTGAATAATAATTTTATAAGATTTTATAAATTTGAAACACTCAATTTGGAAACAGGAAATAAAAGCTATGAATTTTGCAAGTTTAAAATCCTAAATCGCAATTTAAATAGTTTAACTTAAAAGACAATTTAAACTAATTCCATATAAACAAATTTTAATTTATTAAGCTAGATAATCTTTTTATAAAATTTCAGAAACTAAATTCACAAAATTTGGAGTTGGAAATCGAGATGATATGAATTTTACAAATTCAAATCTAAATTTGGATTTTAAATGAATTTCTAAATTCTAAAACAGAACTAAAATGAACTCCAAATTGAATAATTATATTTTATTTAGTTAGATAATAATTTTCTAAGAATTTAGCAATTTGAATCATCTAATTTGGAACTAGGATGAATAAGTTATGAATTTTACAATTTAAATCCTAAATCGCCATTTTAATCAATTTCCCGAATTATTTTCCTAAAGGAAAATCTATTAATGCTTAATCTTGGCGCTTGTGATGGAATTTCGAATTTAATTTAATTTAAAATGATTTACGACAGTGGGGCCTCGTGTCATAGACACGGTCCATGTGGACCAAGTCCACGGGACCCTAGCTATAGGAGGTGGCGTGTGTGTGTGTGCGTGGTCGCCATGTCGGCACTAGGGCGATGTGGCACCCACGTGGTCTGCGAGTGGCGCCACGGTGGCCGGCGTGGCGAGCCACGTGACCTCGGCAGCGGCGGCGCCGGGTTCAATGAATCGGCGACGGCGGCGATCTAGACCCCGGCGGTACGAAGAAAGAGGGAACGCGAGGTTCTGCGCTTCCCACGCGACGAGGAGAAGACGGAGGTGGCCGGCGGTGGCGAAAAGCGGCGGCGAGCTCGGGTTGTCGGCGGCGACGAGCTCGAGGTCTCGGCGGCGAGTGCGCCGGGATCGCGTGAAAACGGCGATGCGATGGTGGTGTCGGCGAGGCGGCTGGCTCTGGGCGGCGCGCAATCAAGCTCAAGCCGGGACCGGGCGAGGAAAACTCCAAATTCGGAGAGCCTGAGGCGAGAGAGAGTGGGTGGTGGTGTTGGCGTCGGTGGAGTGAGGCTACGGTGCTCCCTTTATAGGGGCAGGAGGTCCGAGCGGCGTGGCGACGTGGAGGTCGCGGCGGTTAAGGGCTTAGCGCCCGCGTCTTGAAAGAAGAGGAAAGTGGGGATCGTGGCGGAGGTGGGCGCGAGCCTCGCGCGCACGCGAGGATCTGGAGGTTGGTTAGGCGCCCGTTAGCTTCGCCGTCTTGCGATAATGGCGGTGGCGGCTTTGACCGCGTGGAGACGAAGCGTGGGGAGAAGATGACGCGGGCCGCTTCGGATGGAGATCGGGTGGTGAGAGCGGCGTGGGTGGCGTGTTTGCGTGAGGCCGTCCGATGTGAATCGGACGGTCACTCTGAAAGCAGCCAGGGTTGAGATGGTTTGGGTGGGCAGCGTCGTGTGGTGATGTAATGGGCGGAGGCTTTATTAAACACTGTTTAGGGTTTTATTTTGATTTTCTATTTTAAATAATCTGATTAATTCTTTTTAGACTTAGAAAATAGCAAAAAGAGTCCAAAAATTCTACAAAAATTCTCATAAATCCTTAGAGACATTTTAGACTTAATAAAATTATTCCCAACTTAAACTTGATAATAAATTTTGTAATTAAATTATTTTAGGTTTAAAACATTTAGGACAAAGCTTTTAAAATTTCAGAAAATTCACAAACTCAAATAAGTTTTAAACTTTAACCAAAATTGAAATTTTGGGCTGTTACAAAATGTATGTATGAACTATAAACTATATGCTTTCTGCCTCATTGATCAACCAAAATCCTACATCCCAATCTTCTGATGTAATTAGCGGCAGCAAGTGATGAATGCCACATTGCCTATATCAACCTCTTCTAATTAGCGGCAAGATTTAAACATCTATATTCTTTCTGCCTCAACCAAAATTCTACATCCCATTATCCCAAGCTATCAATCAATACGTTTAGGCCTACGTATCCACTGAGCATTGCTATCGACTTCAAGCATTACATAGAATTTTAGCTACTGAACAACAAAATTACCTATCGCTACGATAGGTCGACCGTGGGGATCGATTCGAGTTGATGCCGACGGTTGGCCGTGCCCACCATCAGAGCCCACCTCTGCTTCTCGGCCATGTGACCCCCACCATCGGTCTTGCCTTTTCTTCTTGGCCGACCTCGGTGGCAGATTGTGCCGAGCTTCCACACGCAGCCATGTGCCGACATCCATCCACAAGCGTCGCGCCCTCCATGCGCCGTTGAGGACCTGCGGGGCTGGAGCTCGGGAGGGGAGATCTTCTCTTCACCGCCGTCGCCGCCGAGTTGGACTTGGAGGTTGGAGACTTGGAGTTGGAGTTGGAGCAGTCGCCGCCGCTGCCGCGGAGCTGGAGCTCGGGAGTCGGGAGGGGAGATCTTCTCTTCGCCGCCGCCGCCGCCGAGTTGGACTTGGAGGCTTGGAGCAGCCGCCGCCGCCGCCGAGTTGGACTTGGAGGTTGGAGACTTGGAGGCTTGGAGTTGGAGCAGCAGCCGCCGCCGCCGCGGAGCTGGAGCTCGGGAGTCGGGAGGGGAGGTCTTCTCTTCGCCGCCGCCGCCACCGAGTTGGACTTGGATGCTTGGAGCAGCCGCCGCCGCCGCCAAGACGCTCCCGCCTGGCTTCCTGCGCTGTGCTAGCTAAGGCGACGAAGGGACTAAGGGCCAAAGCGAGGAGCGACCGACAAAGGAAGCGATGGAATGGTGAAATTTGTTTGAATTGGACCGGGCTGATTTCGGGCCCGATTTGTACAATAGCCGGGGGGCCGATATAACCAATAAAATCAGTTATCGCCCGAAAACCGGTAAAATTCAAAACCTGGTTGAAAATTTGTCGAGTCAAGTCTTGATCGGTGGCGTTCAAAGCGCGGTCGAGGCCGACTGCTGATCGAACCGGCCATTGAATGGTGGTCTGACCGATTTTGTGTTGTTCATCGGCCAATCGGTGGCAATGATTGCTGGGATAGGTCAAGTTCATGGGCTTCAGTGCATTTGTGTTGCATAATGCATGTTTTCACTAACGTGGCTCAAGTTGTGAAGAACTTGTTCCCGGAATCGATTTCTTTGTCTATTGTTGTGCAGGTTGCTTGGAGATCAATGACGGTCAACGGCGAGGATGATCGGGACTAAGCTTGGAGAGCTGAGGTTCAGAATGATCGAGGATGACAGGTGAGGTCAATGGATTCAAGCATGGCGCAAATTGGATAAAGGTGACCGAACGGGCAGTTCGGTGTGACGGGTTGGATCAAGCGGCGCAGGGGTCGGTGCAAGTGCCTTGGTGGTTTCGGCGGGAGCCGGACGGGAGAGACTTGCCGACATGATGAGAGCCGTTGATCAACCTACTCGTGGCGAAGCAGGCGATTGTTTCACCAAGATTGGACTTGATCTTCGGAGAAAGATCAAGAAGGGGTATTTTGGTAATTTCACCAAATACCGTCTTGGTGATGTATTAGCAGTAGCGTGAACAATTTACCCCAGAGTGTGGGCATCGAAAGAAACGTAGTCCGCCATCGAAAGGGCCGTCCAGGACCTGCACGATAGTGTCCTCCCTGTGTCCGCATTTCGGCCATACCAGTTGAGCACGCTTGTTCGGCATCAACCGGTAGTTAGGGCCGAAGTCCTCCCTCCTTTTGAGGGGAAGGTCTTGCTTTGGCAACCCCGGTTGGACTGGTCTCTCGACGTCTGCCATGGTATGTTACTGTATGACGGAGAAGGTTCTTCTTCCCACGGTTTCAAGGGTCGAGTGGTCCTTCTTCCGGAGCGTGGGGCGCACATTTTATAGCCCGCGGGGGGAGGCTAACAAAGCGGGTAATGTGTTAGGTTGCAGATGGCAAAACCTACAGGGCTGGCTGCTTTACGCAGAGATAAGACCAAACAGGGCAACTTTGTATAGTGACAAGACCAAAAGAGACAGCCTTGCGCAGTGACAAGACCGGACGAGGCAGCTTTGCACAGTGACAAGACCACACGGAGCAGCTTTGCGTAGTGACAAGGCCAAAGGAGACAGCATTGCGCAGTGACAAGACAAGACGGGACAGCTTTGCACAGTGACAAGACCAAATAGGACAGCTTTGCGAAGTGACAAGACCAAACGGTGCAGCTTTGCGCAGTGACAAGACAAACGGGGCAGCTTTGGCATGACAGGACTTAGCACCAGATCGGGTTTAGGATTTAGGGTTAGGGTTTGCAGTTTAGGTTTAGGGTTTAGGGTTAGGGTTAGGGTTTGCAGTTTAGGGTTTAGGGTTAGGGTTTGTAGTTTAGGTTTAGAGTTTAGGGTTAGGGTTTGCAGTTTAGGTTTAGGATTTAGGGTTAGGGTTTAGACTTTTCAGATCGACTTGACAACCAAGACCGTCTCGCCAGCTTTTCAGAACAAAGAGACATGACTCTGCAAAGAAAGACGTGACAACACTCTGCCTCGCCAGCTTTTCAGACTGAAAAGGTAGCACTCTGCAAAGCAAGACATGACTTCTCTCTGCAAAGAAAGACGTGATAATACTCTGTCTCGCCAGCTTTTTAGATCGACATGACAACACTCTATGTCATCAGCTTTTCAGAACAAAAATACAGGACTCTGCAGAAAATTTACCACACCATACCAACCATGTGGCCTATAAAAGGGGGTGGAAGAGATCTAGAAGACAACACTACACAACCAAACCCAACACTACAACACCAGAGCTTCCTCTCCACTCCTCACAGGCTACTACACCAGAGCTTCCTTCACCACGCCGGGATGGACGACAGGTAAAGGCAATGGGACCGGATCCGAACTAGCAAGGGTCATTGTTGGGAGCGGGACGACCGAAAACAAGGGCTGCTAGGTGCAGGTCGAACAAGAGATGCGTGCCTACATGGCATCTCTTTGTAATAAAGCCCCGTGGCAACAACCCCATGCCGAACGTTCCAACCGGCGTTCACCGCAACACCCACCCGAGGGAGCGCCGCCCCTCTGTTGGTGCAGGGATAGATGCAAGTTCTTCAAGTCCAAGCACCCGCTCAGCCTGGGCATGCGTTACTAGGGTTCGCGAACTACTCGGCGACTATCCCGCCGACGTCGGGACGACGGCGACTATCGGCGGCCGTAAGGACCCGATTCTGATGTGTTCCGTACTATTTCTCTTTCAAAGTACGCACTACCAACCTCTCTCGTCTACCTGTAGTCCCCGGATCCGCTATGTGGCTACCGCAAGTGGATCGACCATGAGATCCACCCACATGATCAATGGTCTCTCGACATGGACGAGTGGCATGACCAAAGGGACCGCGAGATCCTAGAGGAGCGACGCCACAATAACGAGCACAACGAGCGCATACGTCGGGAGATGCAAGCTCATCTCGAGGCGTGCAGGTGTAGGGAGCGCGAGAGGAAGAGGAAAATTGCGGCCAAGGCCGAAGAGGCCAGCGAGGAGTTCAACGCTGAGCTAGCAAGGAAGGGAAAATGGCCCTGGTCCACACAGTAGGTCGAACCATTCTGTACTAGTCCCCCGTCGAAGGTCGAATCTATTTCCATTCCAAAAAGGTGCATATGTATCGTAGGAGTACTTCGGTTTGTTGCATCGTGCATGATGTTGTTTCTTATGCACATAACCAAACTCTGTGCGCCGTGTTATTCCAAACTTTATTATGAAGTCTATTTTAATTCGCAACTTTAAATGTCGTCGTCTTTTCGCATTCAATTCTTCGCGTAGAAAGGCATCCAACAACATGAAAAAAACGATTTCTGAAAGTTTACGGTTTGGCCTACCACCACAAAGTTATGTTTTTGCCACCCATCATTGCACTAGGATGTCTATGCATCTTTCATCAGCGGTACTGTCTAGCATATGTGCATAATTGTGCCTCATTTTGTACCACATAATCCATATATTTCTCATTTTTCCAAGATGCATTATGTATCACTTTTGGGACATGCCTTGGAAATATTGTGAAGTGTCAAAGGTTTTCAATGCACAAAAAGATTACCGGTCCATATATGTATTTACTCTCATTTAAAAGATGGTCTTATATTTGGTTACATAGAGAGGTCTCCATTTTCAAGTTGTGTATTGTTAAATGTTACATGTACATGGTGTTATGCATCACCGTACCTTCAATTGTTTTTGATCTTTCAAAAGGAAGACCTTTTGTTATCATCTTACCACAGGTTCCAAATCTATAAATCAAAATGGAATAACTATCATAATTTACAAACAAACTGGAAGTAGCCCCTGTCACGCCAACCTGGCTGGCGTGACACAGCACTACTGTCACGCCGTGCTAAATGGCGTGACAAAAGGTATGCTCGAACCGTCCGAACGTCTGTCTGTTTGGACCGTCCAATTGGAATCGGACGGTCCGAATGTCTCCTCCGCATCGGGCTCTGTAACGCCATGGGATATGGCGTGACACAGCACTACTGTCACGTCGTGCTAAATGGGGTGACAAATGGTACATTTAGACCGCCCGAACGTCTCGGTCTGTTTGGACCGTCCGATTCCAATCGGACGGTTCGAACGTCTCCTCCGCATCAAGCTCTATCACGCCATGGGATATGACGTGACACATGCCGCGCAAGCTCTACGCTGGCACGGCGTGCGGCCGAGGGCTTGCGTGGCATATTTTGTCCGCGCCGCCGTGGCGTGTGAGTTCATTTGCCACACCAGGTATGGTGGCGTGGCCAAAGGGGTCAGATTTGAAAATAAAGTTCGCAAGGGGTTAACTTTAAAATATTAATAAAAAAGGATTAAATAAAAAATCCCTATTAGAAGGTTGTCAGCCCACAAGATTTATTAATTAGTTTAGTCTCATATTACTTATTCATACATGAAGGAAGATACCCCCTCCTACATAAAGGGGACATGGAGCTCTCATTGTACACACAAACCCTCATGCAAAAACATCAATAAAGAGATAATGTTAGGACTACATTCTTATATTCTTGTCTATTGTTTATTATTTGTGAGTTGAGAGCTTCGTTCGTCGACAACGCAACCTCAAATATACAACAGTTCCTTTGAGAGACGAAATCAGAAGTATGATGAGATAAATGTCCTGTTGAAAGAATATTTTATTCCCTTGCTAGCGGGACCCACTCCTTAGGGAAGACACCTGCGTTACAGATCAAGAAATGGAACTACTCTACAGTGGTTGATTGTACCCCTTACTTATACTCTTAGAGTAGCTAACCCCCAAGGGGTATTTTGGTCATTTGTACAGGCCCAAGAGCCTATAAATACCTCCATGTATCCCTCATTCAAGGGGGGCTCTCTTGAGCAATAAAAAATCATGTTAAACTGGTGAGCCCTCGGGGGCTCCCTCTCTGGAGGTAACCCCTCGTTGGCTCACCGACAGGAGTAGTACGGTCCTCTCGGACCCCCGAACCTGTATAAATTCTCGTGTCACTTTTTACCCTCGTGGACGATGGCCTGTCAGACGGCCGACGTCCACCCTCTCACTCGTGTTTGGTTTTTACACCTACAACATTGGCGCCGACCGTGGAGACGTAGCTAATCGATGAAAGGCTATGTCTCCTACCAAAAATACTCTAAGTCCACGAAACCTCCTCCGCTCACGGAGGTAATGATCTCATGGACGACCCATACGCTCTTTGAAGGAGCCCCACCGAGCACCCTCTTGAAATCGGGGCCATCCACCTCGGGATGGCAATGTCCCATGCCACAGGGCTCCCATGCGCGTCCTCCTCCCTTGTGCGAAGTCGATGCAAGGCCCGGCCAAGGCGGCGTTCAAGGCACCCTCGTGCGAAGGCTAAGGATTACGAGGCCAACCATCACCCCGGGGCGCATGGCGTCCATGCGGCCTGGCGATGAAGGCTCGCTACGAGGAGTGCCCCCTAACGCGCTATTGTTAGGGGACATTCCCGACATATAAATCTTGTATGGGCTCTCAAGACACTTTCCCTCCAAGAGATTTCACCCTCATGGTGCATAGGGCGTACGACCTTCGCGGTCTCCCCTAACAAAAGTCCATGGTGGCTTGGGCGTCCGTCGCCTCCACCATGGTGGTTCGTGTCCTACTGGCCCTAGGGCATGAGCGACCACCCTCGTGGTGCATAGGGCGTACGACCTTCGCGGTCTCCCCTAACAAAAGTCCATGGTGGCTTGGGCATCCGTCGCCTCCACCATGGCGGTTCGTGTCCTACTGGCCCTAGGTCATGAGCGACCACCCTCGTGGTACATAGGGCGTACGACCTCCGCGGTCTCCCCTAGCAAAAGTCCATGGTGGCTTGGGCGTCCGTCGCCTCCACCATGGCGGCTCGTGTCCTACTAGACCTAGGGCATGGCGACAACTTTGGCCCGATGCCAAGTTGATGGATGTGTTGAGGACTCGTCCCCTTAAACTCAGACCCCTTGCCACGAACGACCTCTGGGTCCCCAAGCACACCTAGCTTCATTGCCATGAGGGTTAACCACTCTCATGCATTCCCGATCATAACAAAAAAAACCCACCTCACGGGGTAAAAGGGCTCCATCGCCCCCATAGTTGGTGCCACGATTTAGCCTCGTGGGCGCCACCGTGTGCCGTGACCCTCTTGTCGAGGCACACATCCAAGCTGCCCATAAGTTAGCCTCATGGGCACCTCCAAGTCCACTGGGGGCTACATCTCCTAGTGGTCATTCGGTGCCCCACGACTTAGCCTCGTGGGTGCCACTGGTGCGCCCGTGACTTACTGTCAGGGGCACACGTCTAAGGTGCCCATGAATTAGCCTCATGGGCACCCCTAAGACCGCTAGGGGCTATCACCCCAAGTGGCCATTCAGTGCCCCACGACTTAGCCTCGTGGGCGGCACAGATGTGCCTGTGACTTACTGTCAGGGGCACACGTCCAAGGTGCCCATGAGTTAGCCTTATGGGCACCTCCAAGTCCACTGGGGGCTACCACCCCTAGTGGCCATTCGGTGCCCCACGACTTAGTCTCGTGGACGCCCCTCCGGTGTGCCTATGATTTAGTGTTGTAGGCACACCTTCAAGATACACATGAGTTAGCCTCATGGGTGCCTCCAAGTCCACTGGGGGGCTACCACCCCTATGGGCCATTCGGTGCCCCGCGACTTAGTCTCGTGGCCACACCTTTGATATGTCTATGACTCAGTCACATTGGCAGCTCGAATCATGTACCGTCGACTTGGCTCGAATATTGATCAAGGACCATCATGCTCGCATAAGGCTATCACCTCGGAGATCTTAGTATCGAAAGTGATGGGACTCTACTAGTCCCTCGGCAACACTTCGATCAATGCTCATGTCAAACGAATGTTATCTTGCTACAAGAAATAAGTGTTGATCATTCTCTCTTTCCTTGAGAGGCGCTCGTGTTATCTACATGTCATTTAGCGTTTCTAGCTCGAACCGCGACCATTCTGAGGAGTTCTACTTCGACAACTCTCATCAAGCCGTGGAGCAAGAGCAGGACAACTTCACCTACACAGGTTTCTCTCCAACGCGGCGTCCGGCTCGAAGGCTATGCCTCGACTTGGCGGCCACGCGTTCACAACTTCGCCTACATAAGCTTCACTTTGACACACCGCCGGCCTCGAAGGCTATGCCTCGGCTCGGCGGCCTCGCGTCTAAGACTTCGCCTGCTTAGGCTTAACCCGGCCGCACCCCGGCCTCGAAGGCTATGCCTCGGCTCGGCGACCTCGCGTCTAAGACTTCGCTGTTTAGGCTTCACTTGACGCTTGCCGCCGACCTTGAAGGCTATGCCTCGGCTCGGCGACCTCGCGTCTAAGATTTAAATCTACTTAGGCTTCACTTGACGCCCGGCCTCGAAGGCTATGCCTCGGCTCGCGACCTCGCGTTCTAACCGCCTACGGGCTTCTCTCCAGCGTCGTCGCCTCGAAGGCTATGCCTCGGCTCGGCGACCTCGCGTCTAAGACTTCGCCTACTTAGGCTTCGCTTCAACGCATCACGGCCTCGAAGGCTATGCCTCGGCTCGGCGACCTCGCGTCCAAGACTTCGCCTACGAGGCTTCCCCGATGCTGCCCGGCCTCGAAGGCTTTGCCTCGGCTCGGCGGCCTCGCGTCTAAGACCGCTGCTTAGGCTTCGCCGACGCACCGGCCTCGAAGGCTATGCCTCGGCTCGGTGCCTCGCATCAAGACCGCTGCTTCGCTTCGCCCGGACGCCTTGCCGACCTCGAAGGCTATGCCTCGGCTCGTGACCTCGCGTCAAGACCGCTGCTTAGGCTTAACTTGATGCACCGCCGGCCTCGAAGGCTATGCCTCGGCTCGGTGACCTCGCGTCTATGACCGCTGCTTAGGCTTCGCTTGACGCCGCCGCCCTCGAAGGCTATACCTCGGGCGGCGGCCTCGCGTCTATGACCGCTGCTAGGCTTGCCCGACCTTGCGCCGGCCTCGAAGGCTATGCCCGGCTCGGCGGCCTCGTGTCCATGACTTCGCCTACTTATGCTTAACCCGGCGCTTGCGCCGGCCTCGCGAGCTATGCCTCGGCTCGGCGGTCTTGCGTCCATGACTTTGCTGCCACGAGCTTCGTTCGGATGCACCCCTTACGAGGTTGTGCCTCGGTGGGTGCCTCGGCATTCAAGATACTTCATCTTGAGGATGGAGCAACAAAACCACCCCACACAAAGGGCCAGCGAAGCATCAATTTAGTACACGCCTCCGTGGAGCACTCACACGATATGGAGTACAAAATAAGCATAAGTCTTTGGGCACCCACGTACCCACCAAGCCAAAATTGGCTAACTCACGGGTGCCCTTGCGCATATTCCTCAGCTCTCGTGCAGCGTTGCACCGAAAGTCGAATTTGGCAAAACCGGCGTCTACATTCCCGTCAAGCTGGAATTTGGCCAAGTCTTTGGCCAAGCATATTCGTCAACAGGATACAAGACCTCGGCATTCTTCTTTGCCCCTCGGGCGTCCTTGCAGGCACCCAAGGGGCAGGGGGGCTAGAATGTTGGGGAATCCTATCAACTCACCTCCGCACAAGCCCCGACCTCAGGGCACCTTCGTGACGACTTCATGTGGCCGCCGAGGGCCGCCGCAGCGCCTTTCATCGACATCGGGCCACCTTGCCTCCTCGCGTGCCTTCGCGTGCCCTCGCACCGGCACCCTCGTGTGCCTTCGTGTACCCTCGCGTGCGCCTTTGCGTGTCCTCGCGTACCCTCGCGTGCCTTCGCGCGTGCCCTCATGCCCGAAGCCCTCGCGTGCCTTCGCGCGTGCCCTCACGTCCGAGACCCTCACGCACCCTCTCGTGCCTTCGCGTGTGCCTTCGCGAGTGCCCTCACGCCCGAAGCCCTCGCGTTCCCTTACGCGTACCCTCACACCCGAGCATTCTTATTTGCCCCTTGGGCGCCCTTACAAGTGCCCAAGGGACAGGGGGGCTACACTATCGAGGAATCCGACCACCTCCCGTTGAAAATGATCTATACTTCGACAAGTCTGCACAAGGGGCGGGCATGAACCCCTTGCCCCGGGCGCTTGGGCCACCAACCCACTAGAAGTGGTTTGACGCCTGTTGGATACTCGCACGCTTCACGCACGTGTTACACAGACATCCTTGACTATACCCCGTGCCCTCGGGGCCTCGGGACCCTCGAAACCTCGCACCCTCGTGCCCTCGGGGCCTCGCACCCTTCGTGCCTTCGTGCCCTCGGGGTCTCGGGACCCTCGAAGCCTCGTGCCTTCGTGCCCTCGGGGCCTCGGGACCCTCGAAGCCTCGCACCCTCGTGCGCCCTCGTGCCCTCGGGGCCTCGCACCCTTCGTGCCTTCGTGCCCTTGGGGCCTCGGGACCCTCGAAGCCTCGCACCCTCGTGCGCCCTCGTGCCCTCGGGACCCTCGAAGCCTCGCACCCTCGTGCCCTCGGGGCCTCGCACCCTTCGTGCCTTCGTGCCCTCGGGGCCTCGAGACCCTCGAAGCCTCGTGCCCTCGGGGCCTCGGGACCCTCGAAGCCTCGCGCCTCGTGCGCCCTCGTGCCCTCGGGGCCTCGCCCCCACCGGCGCCCTCGGGGCCTCGGGACCCTCGGCCTCGCACCCTCGGGGCCTCGCACCCTTCGTGCCTTCATGTCCTCGGGGCCTCGGGACCCTCGAAGCCTCGCACCCTCGTGCCCTCGGGGCCTTGCACCCTTCGTGCCTTCGTGCCCTCAGGGCCTCGGGACCCTCGAAGCCTCGTGCCTTCGTGCCCTCGGGGCCTCGGGACCCTCAAAGCCTCGCACCCTCGTGCCCTCGGGGCCTCGCACCCTTCGTGCCCTCGGGACCCTCGAAGCCTCATGCCTTCGTGCCCTCGGGGCCTCGGGACCCTCGAAGCCTCGCACCCTCGTGCCCTCGGGGCCTCGCCCCCCGTGCCCTCGGGGCCTCGGGACCCTCGAAGCCTCGCACCCTCGTGCCCTCGGGGCCTCACACCCTTCGTGCCCTCGGGACCTCAGGACCCTCGAAGCCTCGTGCCTTTGTGCCCTCGGGGCCTCGGGACCCTCGAAGCCTCGTACCCTCGTGCCCTCAGGGCCTCGAACCCATCGTGCCCTCGAGGCCTCGCACCCTCGGAACCCTCGAAGCCTCGCACCCTCGTGCCTTCGGGACCCTCGAAACCTCGCACCCTCGTGCCCTCGTGCCCTCGGGACCTCGGGACCCTCGAAGCCTCGTGCCTTTGTGCCCTCGCGCCCTCGTGCCCTCGGGACCCTCGAACCCTCGTGCCCTCGGGGCCTCGCACCCTTCGTGCCCTCGGGGCCTCGGGACCCTCGAAGCCTCGTGCCTTTGTGCCCTCGGGGCCTCGGGGCCTCGGGACCCTCGAAGCCTCGCACCCTCGTGCCCTCGGGGCCTCGAACCCATCGTGCCCTCGAGGCCTCGCACCCTCGGAACCCTCGAAGCCTCGTGCCTTCGTGCCCTCGGGGCCTCAGGGCACCATGGCCAGTACCTAGTCGCAAGGCCGCCCTCGGGCCCGACCCTGAGGAGGTCGTAGTAGGCGCCGTCGAATTGGTCCCCCGTCCTCTTGTCGAACCGGAGGCCGAGCGCGCGGTCGCAGATGTGCTCGTTCCTGAGGTACTCGATGGCGCCACCTTGGGGCCGCAGAGCTCGGCGGTCGATTCGAGGCGTCTGCGAAGTGGAGCCGCTAGCCTTGTATGTCGAGAAGAGACACGTATCGGCGGCGCCGGTGTAGAACCCGCGGCGAAGCGGATCGGCGATGCTCTCGGGGCCTGGACCTCGCCAGGAACGAGATCTCCAGCGCCATGAGGCGCTTCAGCGGTGTCGCGTGAAGCGAGATATGTCGGCCTGTTGAGGAGCTTGACGAGTGCGCCTTGAAGCAGAAGTCCACCATCTTTGCCACCGCGGCCATGGTCCGTCTCCGCGAAACGCCCGCCATCTCGTCGCCGCTTCCACTAAGGTCATCCGCGCTCTTCGTCGCGCCAAGACGATGCTCGGGACGGTGAGCGGTAAGCCGACTGCAAGTGGCGGCAAGCCAAGCCAGACGCAGCTCGAGCCAAAGGCGCGAGCAAGCTCATGGGTAGGCGCGACGGGTGCAGAGTCGGCGACGCGGGCCAGCCGCAGAGGCCGACGGCGGGGAGCAGGCCGGTGACGCCATGGGCAAGGCTCCAGTCGGAGCTAAAGCTACCAGGGAGAAGTGAAGAAAATATGAGAAGGAAGAAGAAGCAGTGGGGAATAGAAAGGAAGAGACGCACTCGCCTTGTATTCCCAGATCTGGCACCTAGCAGCATGTCTATGTTGATTAAATAATGCTATCATTTCACATGTTAAAAGCAAAGCACACAGCCTCTTTCCTCAACAAACTCCATGAGGCAACGGCTGCGAAGGGAAATGGGGACAGCCTGTCGGTCGCCCCACTCGGATGGCATCCAATGCGCTCAAAGGGCTGGCCAGAAGGCCCAAAACGGCGGCTAGCTAGGCTGGTTTAAACAATCCGGCCAGAACCGGCCCAAGAACATGAGTAAAGGTTTGACACAATTCAAGACTGCTCCTTTGGCGTTTCCTCTAAAACGCTAAGGAGCAGGGGGGCTACTGTTGAAAGAATATTTTATTCCCTTGCTAGCGGGACCCACTCCTTAGGGAAGACACCTGCGTTACAGATCAAGAAATGGAACTACTCTACAGTGGTTGATTGTACCCCTTACTTGTACTTTTAGAGTAGCTAACCCCCAAGGGGTATTTTGGTCATTTGTACAGGCCCAAGAGCCTATAAATACCTCCATGTATCCCTCATTCAAGGGGGGCTCTCTTGAGCAATAAAGAATCATGTTAAACTGGTGAGCCCTCGGGGGCTCCCTCTCTGGAGGTAACCCCCCGTTGACTCACCGACAGGAGTAGTACGGTCCTCTCGGACCCCCGAACCTGTGTAAATCCTCGTGTCACTTTTTACCCTCGTGGACGATGGCCCGTCAGACGGCCGACATCCACCCTCTCACTCGTGTTTGATTTTTACACCTACAACATGTCCTAATAACTCCTATGACCCTAGAAAGCTTCAAGACCAAACTCATCCATATTTACAAAATACAGGACCGACGGCTAGGTGGGGATGGAGCAGCAACACCAGTGGAGAGGGACGACAGAAGAGGCAGAGGGAATGGAAAGGGAGGAGACACGGCAGGGGAGACATAGGGATGGGAAAGGGAGAGGCAAAGGAGTAGGAGGAGAGCAGAGTGGGGAGGAAACAACGACAGAGTGGGAGGCGAGAGAGGGGAACGGAAGGAGAGGAATGAGAGCACACCGTAGGGTTGGAGAGAGGACTGAGATGACATTACCCATTAGGGTTTCTCAATAGATCCGATCGAACGGCCACGGGCGAACAAGAGACTGTCGAACGGGAGACGAATTCCTGTAACCACCTGGCTGCTCACCCTTTTCACGCCCTCTTGAGCTACTTAATTTGCAAATTCAAAAAAAAAACGAAGCTCGGCATCAACAATAAATTATCCTTATTCATTTTCGCTGCTGATAATCTTCCATTTCTCTCCAGTGTAGTCAAACTGAAGCCTATGTGGTTAATAGTGCATCCTTGCACGATGATTCCCAACGTCAAGCACAGCTAGGTCTTCGGAAGGTGCTAACATCAGGCGGGCCTCTCACCATCTGATACAACAGGCTTCTGTGATGTAGTACTTTGATCAACATCCATAGGAGCGCTTGCTCTGGGAGGTGATGGCGGCTGCACCTCAACATTGGGATAAGCAGCCTTGTACCTTGCCCTCAACCCTTCATCGACAAGCCTTACTCCATTTAACTGGTTACCCAGAGAAAGCCATCTAAGCAAAAAAAAGTAAAGGTAAGTAAATCGTTACCAACTAGTTTGAACGCAGAAGAAAAGTTAGGGGGAAAAGAAGACAATAACTAGTGCGCACCCAGCATGAGCATTATGCATTCTTGCAAACAGCTCTAGCTTCCTTGTCCTTGGGCTTATCCGTTCTAGCATGGGGTACATCTGCACAAAAAGAAGATTTTGAAGCATGCATCCTATTTTCCTATTATTGAAATGAGATCGATCAGAAGAAAATAAAATCGAAAGGTTTTCAGTTGTGTGGTTTTTATTAGAAGTGGGTATATGCATGTTTATTGTAGGAAAGGCCAATCCGTTACGAATCGCTAGGCAGAAACATTCAAGCAATGCTTTTGTAACTTGTAAGCCACATCTAGCTACACAGAAACAGCTAAAAAGGCATGTGTTCTGAACCAGCTAGTATAAACCATTGAAGTGGTTGTATTACCTCATCAGGTTTTCTGCTTGTTTCACGGACTTCAGCGACAATAACATCAGTGTCCATGTTCCTGTTCACTAAGGGGTTTCCTTTTATTCCAACAAGACAATGTTCTTTACTGTGGTTCAACCAATGGCCAGTGCGGCCAGTTCGAATAATACGTTGAAGTTGATTGGTCTTCACCCAAATAATTTCCTCGACACGCTTATAACCCCAGAGCTCCAAACTGAATAACAATGAAGAGGTATAGTTGATCAGTGAGAAAAATTGTTTTCCAAAAAAAACAGAAAGTCTAATATTCAGAGAAAAACATTGCACCCCGAACAGTGGACACTAAAGAAGAAAGAATATATAAAAATGCAGAGCATGACAAATTTTGTTATTATGGCATCTATCATCTGTCAAGTTACAAGTATGCAGAATGGAATGAAAGCCATTCAATGGTCAATAGATTTCATTGGAGTAAAAACACTGTAAGAGAAGTGCTCAAGAAATATTCATTCCCCAGGCAACGTCGCTGAAAAAAGTTAAAGGTTTGACAAACTTACCACTCCCGACCAAGCTCCATTGCACGACCAGTGACCCATAAGAAAATCAAACCATCAGTTTGTAAAGCAGGAACATTAAGAGTCCTCATTTCATCGTCTTCCATTGTGCCATATGGCAGTTCCATATGAATATCCCAAGGGGGGTCAGCCATAATTACTCCAAACTGTCCTAAGATGTCCATTCTGAACTTCCGAATGTCACAGTTTATCCATTGAACTTCTCCAAGCTCTATTTCTGAACAATATTCAGCTCTCTGAGGCTTTATTTGCCTAGGGAGAGCAAGGGCACCAGCCATCATTGGAGGTATATCTGGTGTTTGATCAAGCTCGTAGTGGACATACTTGCAAGTCTACAAATTGTAGGATACATGTAAGATACAGACAGGTGCATGACAGGAGATGATAATAAAAAGGCTGTGTGAGTGTATGACTATATGGCCTACCTTTGTGTGACGGCAAGTGTCCAGAAAAGAACAATCTCCTAGGTTTGTATCAGTATGTGGAGCAATAATACGGCGAAAGTGAACCTGCTCAGAGCGAAAGAAAAAAAGTTGCATACTGCTTATCATTAATATCTAAAAGCCATGTAACAAAACAAATCAAGTATTCGAGCATAGTACCAACTACCAAGAAAAATTATACGAAGAAGAAATCATATGGTACCATGTTGGCATATGTGGTCTCAACAAATATTTAACAACTATCTTGTTTTTGAGCCCTGACATCGACTCGGAGCAACAATGGCAATTATGATTATGCCCTCCCAGGTTCAGTCTCAATTTAATGAACCAGAAGATAGCTCTACAGGATAAATTTCACATAATATGTTATCTAACAAAATAATTCTAGCTTTACAGGAAGCATAATTATGGATAGGCACTTTATGTCATTAGACAAACTGCAATGTAAGGTAGTGATTGCATTGAATATACCAGATGGATTTTTCTTAAAAGAAAAAAATTGTGAGGAAGTATACATTGAATAGTAAAAAAGAGTGTAAGAACATTAACACTAACCTTATCGCACGCCACGAAGGAACCAGATTGGCGTCGGCAATCTTCTTTAGTTAAATTGGTGCAATATTCCTTCAGCTGGGAACCACCCTTTGTTTTAAACTGCCAGAATGCAAAACCAAGGTTAGCAAAAAGAGATGATACTTAAACAGCGAAAGATATGTCAGCCAAAACTGAATGATTTAGTGTGGATCATAGGACAATTTTATGTGTAAAATTAGATATTGCTGGTTTTGCAAAGTTGACAACATGTAGATGACGCTGGAAGTGTTTAACAACATGAAACAATGCTGCTTTGTCTTCCACATTAATCCAGTGCAGCAGCTAAAGCAATTTATGATGAATTGTTTAATATAGCAGACCGCTCACAATTATCCATCCTATGATAGTTTCAACACCAACAATGCCTACGCAAACTAGCTCATTTACTACTTCAAGACTAACACTATAAGACATCTACACCAACTGCAAACAGTTCAACTCCAAAGCATCTCAAACTACACACAACAAAAGCACTACCAACCAAGAGGTGAAGAAAAAGCAAACCTTTGCTGCAACAGCCGTCTCCTTTGCCGTGGGCCGGTGAATGAGATCAAGCAGCTCCTCCCCAGTCTTCGTGTTCTGCTTCTCTCTATATGTCTTCTTATTCAGTAGCACCTCAAGGTCCTTCAGGTCGTCCTCCTCGGTCCTCTGCTTCTGCTGGGTGGGGCTAGGCCCTGAACCACCGCCCATTGGGATAACTCCACCTGGACTCATGAACGGCCGTTGCAGCGGCATCAAACCTGGCGGCATCCTCTGCATCCCCGGCATGGCCATGCCCCTGGGTCGTGGGAACATCGGCGGCATTGAGTGCGCCCACATATCCGGCTGCTGCTGCTGCTGCGGTGGTCTTGGTATGATTGCACTGTTAGTATCGGTCTCAGACGAGGCCGCCTGCGGAGTGGGCGGAGGTTGGAGTGCCGACAAAGTGGCAGATTCCGGTAGCTCCTTGAGTAGCTTGCTCCGGTCGATGGCCCAGACCATCGTCATCTGCTTGCCCCCAATCATGGCATCCTCGATCTGCACGCCGCCGCCGTCCTCAGCTATTCGGTGGAGGGCTAGGGCTACAGCGGCGGGCGCTGAGCCGCCGAGCTCAGCCGCTAGGTCCGCGAGAGCTGCCCGCGCGGCCTCGCTGGCAGACGAGGGTTCGGCCTGCAGGCGGCGAGCCAGCGCGGCGGCGTCGATCTCGGCGAAGGGGGCGAGCTCGAGCAGGCAGACGGCGACCATGGTGCGTACGGCATCGAGGCCACCTGGAGCAGCGCCGCCAGCGGCGGCTGCCGGGGAGGAGCCCGGCGAGGTCTTGCGGCAGGTGGAGCGGGCCGGGTCGAGGAGGGCGCGGCGGTGGTGGGGCTTGAGATTGGGGTGATTCTGGGCGTGGGCGGCGTTAGGGTTCGGGGTTGGGACGAAGGGGCGGCCGTTGAAGGCGGCGATGAGGCGGAGGGAGCTGTCGAGGGAGGGGACCAGGTCGGGGACGAGGCGCTGGAGGGGGGCGACGAGGCCGAGCTGCGCCTCGCGGCGGAAGGCGATGGCCTCCTCCAGGCTCCGGCACTGCTCGCGCATGGCCGCGAGGTCGTCTCCGCCGCCGCCATCTCCGGGGGCGACGTCGGTCTGGGTCTCCATTGTCGATGGTGGAGTCGGAGAGGTCGACGGATTTGGGAGTTTTGATCGAGCTCGATGCGAACTTGTGTTGCGGCGAGATGTCGGGACTGTGAGCAGGTTGAACGTATGGCCTGATGGACTTGATTCGGCCTTAGCCTGGTGTTTCGGTCAGGTCCGCGCGTCCGGCACAGGAAAAAGGGCCGTTTACTAGTCACATCTGCTACACATCTCGGCTCGTCGGGTGCAGCCCAACTAATTTCATCGGCAGCTCGGCACGCACGGCGTCGAATGATCGAGGCGGATTTGGGCCCATTTGTGCGACCTCACCTCCCGCGTTCGGCTGGTACATGCGCCGAAGCGCCTCGCTCGCTGCAACCACCTCCTGTACCACGCCGCTGCGATCGATCGGTGGTCGCCATCTACGGCCTCGCCGTACGTAGCCACCACCCTTCCGGAGAGTTTTTGCCGTATTAGCGGTGATTTCGTTTCGTATTTAAAAAATAGCTACAGCGAATTTTTTTTTTGGTAAAATTAGCATCCCAATCGTATGGCTGCCATGCGGTGACCGCCACCGCCACACGCCGCTTCAGATTTGCCGCCGTCTGATGGCGCTATCAAGACACTGGCCGTCGTCTTTGTGGCGCCCGCCGCCACGTGTTTAGGGTTAGAAGGATTAGGGTTTAATCCGGTTTCGGTGATTTCTGTTTGAATTTTAAAAATATAGCAAACGACTTTAAAAAAATTATGAAATTTCACGTGGAGCCTCCCGACACAATATACTTACCTGTGTAAATTTGTTATAATTTTATTCGTCCAGAATTATTATCGCAATTTTATATAAGTGTACTGTTTGTATAAATTTGTAAATGTAGAAATAAACTCCAAAAATTATAATTTTTTTAGGTGGTGTAATGTTTTGATAATTTTATATGTGTTCTGAAATTGTCTCAGAAATTTAGAATTTAGGTCGCGAGAATTTGAATTTTTAGGTTACGGAAAATAGGGTTTCATGATTTCATGTGACTTGAAATATATTTGAGATTTGCTGATGTTTCAAAGGAGGCCTACTTGTATGTAAACATCCTGGATTATATTTTGGTGATATACATATTTTGACAAAGAAAGTATATTAGCGGTCTAGGGGAGGTTGTGGGATATTCCAAATATGCGATACTTTTCCCTACTTCTGGAAAACTATATGTTGGACTCGCAATAACATTTTGTGATCGTTGTATGTTGTTGTGGTACGCTAAATTTCAAAAAAAAAATTGTGAGGTAGCAATGTTCGTAAGTACGAAGGTAGGTGATATTGTGATGCGCCAGGAAATTCATACACGGTAACATACATGACAGTTTTGGAGAAATGGCGCTACGATAACAACATGACAGTTGATCCGACAAGGGGGTTATATGGCATGCAGGCTAACGAATCAAGGACGGTACACGCATGCCTTTAAAGAATTAGAAATACATGGAATATATGGACAAAGAGGGTCGAACTACTACGTGGATCGGGGCCATTTGCCCTTTCTTGCGAGCTCAGCGTTGTACCCCTCGCTGGCTACCTTGGCATCGGCCACCATTTTTCTCTTTTTCTCGCGCTCCCTCTCGTGAGCCTCGTGCTCTCTACGCCTACACGCCTCGAGATGGGCCTACGTCTCCCGCCGGGTACGCTCGTTGTGCTCTTCGGTGCGACGCTCCTCCTCCCCTCCTCTCACTGTCCCTGTTGGCATCCCACTCCTCACAGTCGAGAGTCCACTGGTCGTGTGGATGGATCTCTAGGTCGATCCACTTGCGGTAGCCACATAGCGGATCCGGGGACTACGGGTGGACGGGAGAGGTTGTTAGTGCAGACTTTGAAAGAGAAATGGTAGAGGAACATACTGTAACCTGTCCTTACCAACTGCTGATAGCGACTCGTGTCCCAACGGCGGTCGAGATAGTCGTAGGAGTAGTTCACGCAACCCTAGTAATGCATGCCCAGGCTTAGCCGGTGTTTGAACTTGAAGAACTTGCATCTGTCCCTGCACCAACAGAGGGGCGGCATCTCCTCCTCAGGTGGGTGTTGCGACGAATGCTCGGTTGGGATGTTGTGGTAGGGGTTGTTGCTACGGGGGGTGGCGTCATTGCGGGGAGGTGGTCTCCTGGCACGCTCCCTTTGTTCCTCCTGGGCCATATACTCCCTTTGTATTTCGCGGATCTCCTCCCAGTACTTGTTCATCTAAGCGAGATTGTGTTGAAGTCTGGATGCAGAAGAACCCGACATGGAAGGGGTAATACTTATATGCCGACGTCGGTTCAATACACTAAAGATGTCCTAAGTAGAATCTGGTTCCATGCATTTTTTTTGTTTGGAATCGACCCCTCCAATGTATTGAATCGATTCAATGTCTTCTCTCTCTTCATTTGAACCGGCTAAAACACAACATTGGAGATGATCTTAGTGCAGTTTCTTTAGGATACTATCTTCTCAATGCATAGTTTCTTATAGTGTAGTATCTTAGAGCATCTTTAGTGTATTGAACCGACGTCGATTCAAAGTTATGCCACATAAGCATTTTAGGAACTGAGCTTGTTTTTCTCCAATGTATTGAACCGATTCCTACTAATAACTGGGACCTACGTTTCATTAAAAAACCATAAAATAATAATATCCCCTCTCAACCGCACTCTGTCCTATGTAGTTGTTTAATGCTTTGAATCGATTCCTAAGTAGAGTTCGGTTCCATGCATTTTTTTTTTTGAATCGACCCATCCAATGTATTGAATCGATTCAATATCTTCTCTCTCCTCATTTGAATCGACTAAAACACAACATTGGAGATGGTTAGACTGTTTCATTTAATTACATGCATGATCTTTACTAGTATTTGAGCATTGTGGTCTATTTGTGGCATGTACTAAAGCAATACATGCATGATCTTCCCAATGCACGTGATCGATTACAATAAATTTTATGCGTTGGATTTCGAGACCGAATCGGTATCCAGATTAGATACTAAAGTACCATCTCTCTTCATTAACTATGATGTCATATCATCATTTTGTCTACATGTCAGACTTAAGATACCAGTCAGGGTGGAGTACTGGGAGCAGTCTAATCTCACCGGTCTGCAGTCCGCTAGGAAAAAAAGTTTTATTCGTAATTAGGAGTACTCTGTTTTAAATTCCGAGCTTAATTGTTGATTGCCGGATTGCCAATCCGTCGAACAAGCTGATTTACCTTTTTTCATTGTTCCTGTTGAAAATTCAGTGATCTATTAATTGTTTATATGATGCAACCCTTGTTACAATATGCTCCCGTTACTTATTTTGATATGGATGTGCAGTGTGCTGTGTGCACCCTCTTCCTTAATTTGTTCAGTGTTTAAAGTGATCTCGATGTTGGAATTGTGTTGGTACCTGACGATTTGATCCGAGATTGTCAATGTGTAATTGAGCATGTCTTTGTGGGAGGAGAGAATATGCATCGTAATCTGCGCCGTCATACACCTTCTGAAAAGTGCAGAAAGAATCTGATGATATACCTCGAGGCTCGAGTCGACTTTACCTCTTAGGTCGTTTATTTGCGTCCTCAAGATTACGGGTCTATTTGGTTTGGAACGCTGAGTTGTTATATTAAAATTTTGGTAATATTAAAACTTGAGTAATACTAAAATTTGAGCAAAAAAAATAGTGTTTGATTATAGTTATATCAATTCACGGACAATGCCAAAATTAATGTGTTTGGATTACAGCTTTACCAAAATTTGCCAAAAATTGTGATTGACACGTGGGTTCTATATATGACATCTATTTTTTTGCCTCAAAATATATCAACATGGTCTTATTTTGTTAATAAAATAACAAGGAGCACAGCGGTTTAAACGGATCACAAATCGGATACTCAGTTTAAAAATTATGATTATTTTAATGCCTTCAATCACACTTACGTGCATTTAATGCCTTGAATCAGGAGCTGACACGTGGCTTGGAAGGAATTTTCTTGCCAAACCAAAGTTTGGCGGCAGATTTTGGCGCCTGGAATTTGCCAGCAAATTGGCTTGATGGTTGAGGGCGTTACCAAATTTCTATCAAATTTTGGTATCAAACCAAATACTAACCAAAATACAAAGGTATTACCAATGTTTGATAAAATTTGCTTTGGTACCAAACCAAACAGGCCCTACATCTTGATATGCCAATTGCAAAAGCTACATCTTGATATGCCAATTGCAAAAGCTATCAGCATACTTACTAGTGCTTCACCAACAAGGCACTGTACTCCGTAAAGATGTTTTATCATTAGGTACTGCCAAAGCGATGTCTAAACTCTAAACCGCTATTGCTGGTATTCGCAATAGACATCCAGTGTCTTCAGGAATCTGGAGTTCCTTATTCTATAGACGCATTGTGTGATCGATGACGACTGATCATACAGACTAATCAAGCACTTAAAATCGATATCAGGTCTTAATCATAACATCAACCAAGGAAGAACAAGCAAATTCGACGCGTGCATTGAAAATATGTCTTGAAACATCACTCTGAAAAGAACCAGTGGCAATGCTCGTGTAGAACACTAAAATACACCTCTTGGATCGGTATGCGGAAGCATTGAAAGTAGGAAGGGAGATTCAATTATTTGTCACTATTAAACATAAATAATTGATTATTTGTCACTGATGTGAGTATGACATGTGATCTAAGACCTATATATCACACTTTTATGCAGTAGCAAATCACAAAATTCATCCTTTTACAGTGATAAATAATCAATCATTCCCAAGTAAAACCATCGAATCGCCATTCCACTCAGTTTACGTGTATATTGTAATTCGTCTCCAAGCCTCAACCCTCCTCCCAGAGTCCGAGGGTCCCAGTGCCCTCCGACGGTTCGACCCGAGAGACCAACCACTGGGCGCTTCCCCATGGCGGCGCCGGAACCGGAGACCAAGCAAGAGACGGTGACCCCAGCACCGTCCTGCGAGCTGCCGCCGGAGCCATAAGGCGATGCCGGAGGTGGCGGCGGTGGCCGGGCACTGCGGCCGTGGGAGCAGCACGCGGCGGTGATCGACCTCCCGCGCTACGACTACCGCGCGTCGGGCTCTCTCCTCCTCTTCTCCCACTCCGGTTTCTTCATCACCTGCCCCATCAGTGCGTGCCCTCTTCCATGCTAGAGTTTCTTGCTCTATTCTAGTTTAGTTGTGGATATTGGAGGCTCAAAAGTAGCTTCCATTTCGTTAGCCTTTGTGTGAGTTGTAAACAGCAGTGTGATTCTTCTGGGAAATATGTGAGTATTGTTATAGCATGCCTAATTGTTGCATCATGAAATTGAACGAAATTTGACATATCTTGTATTGACATTTCCAGATTGCACTAGTATCACTATCACCTAAGCTGCTATGAGTCGATGAAGCGTGAGATTAGTGAACATACATCAGCCAATTAGTATTCTCGTGATTTCAGGAATGAGTGTACCATTGCCTAGAGTGCACAATGTAATGATCCAAAACTCCCTGTAGTTGCAGCGACTGCTAAGTAAAAAATTAACACTATTGGCAAAGTAATTTTTACTTGGTGGATCAGCTGCCGCTGTTATATTATGAACTCAGTTCTTGCAGCTGGTTGTTGCCGTGTAATATACAAGAAAAGAGAAACGAAGATAAATGAAAAGGAAAAATAATAATAAAATAAGAATTGATGATGTATGATCTGCTGTATGTGACTAATGCACCTTAATGGTAGGTACTTTTGCTTATATACACTTAATTGCTATACACTATTGCAAAAACTTGATGTGATTGTCATCTTCTTACAGAACGTGAGAAAAGTGCAACGAAGGAAGCCATTTCCATTCTTGAAGAGGTCATTAGTCTTGCTCCTTATTCTTCCATTATTCTTCTACAATGGATAATTCTAGTGCATGGAACGCTATCTTACAGCACATTGCTATTTCAATTTCAGTTATATTCATGATGCTGCACCTGCATTTGTATGACATTTCATTCATCATTTGGGGCATGCCTCTTACCCTGTGACCTTATATTTTCCCACCTGATATGTAATTAATAGTTCTATCCTTCCTGTGCATATATGTTTTTCTCCTGGTACACACTTCGAGAGTTCAAACCTTTTCCACAAGTTACTTTTGAGTTACGACTTACGTCGCTTAGGTTTTCATCCAGTTGTTTTTTTAAAATATTGACCAAGTTATCGAATATCATCAGAATAGCTTGCAAGCATTAGCGCAACTTTAAGTCATATTCACTTTTGATTGTGGTGGGTTATCCATAGTTTGTTTTGCAACTTCAGCTTCCTTGCTTTCTATGTTGAAATATCCTTACATGAAAGCTTTGTTATTGTTTTTTCTTCAGTACATTGGTCATGCAAACAGCCATAGTTCTGAAAACTCAGAACCATGTGATGTGAAAGTTGCAGCAAAGAAAAGAAAAGTATGTTCTGAGATATCTGAAATTGAAAATTCAGTGAATTCAGTAACAAATGGGAAGGGCAATGCTTCAGAATCAACTGGTTAGTATAAATTCTATTTTGTAACTTTTTAGCCATATGAGATCTAGAGGTGTCATTGACTCATTGTGAATGGTTCAATCACCTGTGTGTTTCTGATCTTGGGCATTTTGTGGCACCAAAATAGGCAGCATTGGAGAAGATTTTAGCCCACCTCACTCCAATACAAGTGGAAATGTTGTCAGGACTTCAAATCTCTCACTGGTTAAGCTATCAAGATGTGGCTTGCTTTTCTTTTCATTTGCTAGTGGAGGCCTTCATGTTGTTCAGATGCTTATGGAAATGTTCCATTCACTGAGATCTGGGAAGCTTAAATCTCCCCAGTAAGTTTTCAACTTCTGCTATTAGAAGTTGAGTTATCACTTATTAGCTTGGACATATGGCATATTATTGTATTCAAGTGTTGGGAATGAATCAATGTTCCTATATACCCAACATTTTTCTAGACTGTCTGGAACTGATAAGGATTCTAGCTCATGACACTTCTTCTACGGCATTTTCTTGACAGGATTGTCACCTTGATTCTGTTTTCAACCTCAAACATTGTTGATTTAGATCTTATTTGGTGATTATGTGCACCATGCTCTCGCTTGCTTGCTTCTTTCTGTTCATTCGCTGAATGATACTTAGTGTAAACCGGAGTATTAGAAAAGCAGAAGAAGATGGTGATTTGGGGCTAAATATACCACCTTTTCTATTGCTAGATTTGCGTCATGGTAATTTGATTTATGCAACTTCTGTTACCACTCTTTTATTCAAGAAGTAGGGACAGGATTGCATCTTTCTTTCTTCCAACCAATCCATGTCATACAGTGAAGCAGATGGTCCTAGGCCAATTCATATAGTTAAGCTCTAGTGGCAATAGAGAAGTTCAATGTTTGTTTCAGAATTGAGCTAATGTTCCCCAATAGTGTTGTCCTGAGAACCAACTTTACACATTTTCTAAATTATTAATCTTTGAATGGACAGATGGTGTCACCGCATATTTCCTATTCAGGAAACTCGTGTTCTATCAGAAACAGAACTGCACGCCACTGTATCAAAGTTATTCCTTGACTTCTTAAGGAGTAAGAAAGACCAAGATGAGACGATCAAGTTAGCTAAGATTGCTCTACCTATATAGTTTTACTGTTTAGATTAATTTGTGAATGAAGTTAAATTCATTCAATATTTTGTTGCAATTTTCTTATCCAGCATATCTTTAGTTCTTTACTATTGCAGACCTCATATACTGTTTGCATGTGCTGATTTAAAATTGCCTCCTGTATTTGGTTTAGTTATCTTATATGATAATATTATGCACAAGCAATGATTGTTTTATTACCCATTTCCGCCATCCTTCATTATTACCCATCACAATAATTGTATCCTTGAGACTCCCATTTCCGCCATCCTTCATTATTACCCATCAAAATAAATGCAATTACAATCGGGAAAATTTTGTTGGTGCCACTGGAAAGGTGTGCAATCGGTTCTGCCACCGGAAATTGAACCATGTAATTTTTGCTATGTCTGTCAGTCAAGGCCAAGGATTAAAAACCCGAAACCGGTAGAAAAACCGATTCGTGACGATAAGATAGAATCCCCAAATGGTAGATTCTAAAAAACTTCGGATGAAGTTCGAAAATTGAATTTTGAATTGAGGATTTTGAAAACTGGTTACTGAACCGGTTACCGGTCAAAAAACGGAAAAAACAGAGAAAACCGGTTATGGATAATTAGCAATTGGAATAATGCAAATATTAATTAGAAAGTATTTAATGAAGTAACAATCCTCCAAGTATTTAATGAAGTAGCAATTGGAAAAAACAGAGAAAATCTTACTAGATTCATGCATATTTAGCTCATATAATACGTAATCTAGCCCGGTACTTGTTCATACAATAATTCAAACATATTTAGCTCGTACAATACGTAATCTAACACAAAAGTCCTAAACAAACCTAGAAAGTGCATTATGCAGTCATAAATTCAAATTTGAATTAAAAAAATCTGTCTGGTTACTGTTCATCCCGGTCCTCATAGGGTTTTCGGTAACCGTCAAGATTTTGATCCTTGGTCAAGACCCTTTGACTGTCAAATTATATGCGAGCGAAAAGACTTACTTACCTTCTTTGTTCTTCATCTTCTTCGTCATCCATTCCCTCTCCCCGTCTCTCTCCTCTCTCTTCACCAGCGCCGCTCAGCCCCACCCCTAGCCGCCGCCCTCACGCTGGCCCCGCTCGCGTGTTCGCCAGCCACCGCCTCGGGCCCTATCACGCATGCCCAAGCTCCAGCGCCCAGCAAAGACCTCGCCTCCGTCGTGCGCCCACCTCGCCGGCCCCCCACACGGCTGCCTCCGTCGGCCCCCCTCGCGACTGCCACCTCGTCGGCTCCTTCGCCTCGGGCCACCTCGCACTGGCTCCGCCCACGCCTCCGTCGGCCTCCACGCCGGCTCTGCCCCGCTGTGGCTTCGCCTCTGCCTCGGGTCCCCTTGCGTCAGCCCTGCTCGCGCGCCCACCAGTCACCGCACCATGACCGCCCTCCCTCCCTCCGCTAGCTCCGTCTTCTTGCTGCCCTCCTCCGTCGGCCTCCATGCCACCGCCTCGAGCCACCTCGTGCCGGCTCCACCCACGCCTCCGTCGGCCGCCCCGCCGCAGCTTCGCCTCCGCCTCAGGTCCCCTCGCGTCGGCCCCGCCCGCGTGCCCACTAATCGCTGCACCATGGCCGCCCTCCCTCCCTCCGCCGGCTCCGTCTTTTTGCTGCCCTTCGTCATCGGCCTCCATGCCACCGCCTTGGGCCACCTCGCGCTGGCTCTGCCCACGCCTTCGTCGGCCTCCACGCCGACTCCACTCCGCGGCGGCCTCGCCTCCCTTCTCTCTCTCCTCTCTCTCTTCACCTCGCGTCGGCTCCACCCACGCCTCCGTTGATCTCCCTCGGCGGCGTCGGTGGTAGCCCTCCCGGCCGCCCGCCGCGCGTGCGCGCCCGCCTCTCCCTCTGCCTCGCCGCGCCGCTCTCCTTCCTGCTCCGTGCACCGGAGCTGACAGTGGGCAAAGAGAGAGGCAAAGAGAGAAATGAGGGACTGATAGTGGGGCCCACAAGCTGACAGGGGTATTAGACGTCTTTTTGGAAAAACTTGACAAAGAAATAGCGGTCAAACGATCTATTCTGACAGTCAAACTAACAGATACCGACGATAATAGCAAAAATGAAATGGAGCTAAAAATTTCATGGCAAAAACGATATGGTCCAATTTCTGGTGGTAGAACCGAGATTGCACAGCTTTCCAGTGGCACCAACAAAATTTTCCCTTAGCTTTATTATTGGCAACAGTATCTCATGGAACTATATTGATCACATTATACTATTCATATGTCATACTGAGTTGAGTGTAAATTTTAACCTATGATAAAGTTCGCAGTTGGGTATAATAGAAGAGGCATTGATGAGACAGAGATGAAGGCGCAGAAGAACGACAATGAAGGCTCAAATCAACAAGCTTTGGTGGACAGAGCAATGTTTCAAGGTTGCTGCTGCTACTGTCAAATCAGTCGCTGAGAAATTAATTGTGGATCTCAGATCTCCTGAGGTAACCTTGAATAAACCCGCAATAATTTGTTACTGTTTAGCAAAGTTACTAATCAACCAACGGCAGGATTCAAAGCACCATGATCTAAAGACTCCAAATTGGAAAACAACAAAGTTTTTAATGCTGACTAGTGGAACTAAGGTCTTATTTTCCATTCCATCATGATGCCAACTGGGATAAGTTGGTCAGGTGTTGACATCTGACATACTGCAATTTCAGCACGATTACATTTGGATGCTGCATATGTGTCAGGCAACCATTTCACTTGTAAGCTAATGTTGTTCATCAAGGTTGCCATCATGAAGGAATTTCACATAATGTTATGATCCACTATAAAGTTTAAGCTTGTATATATACCTATATTTGGCACATCTTATTTTGCTTTGAAATGTAGAGGAAAACTAGACTTTCAGATAATTCACGTACCATGTCAAGTTGAATGTCCTTCTATATTTCACTTATCTGTTCTTTTTGTTTAAAATATAGAGGAGAACTAGACTTTCAGATAATTTACGCACTAAGCTGACTACTCGACTATAATTAAGATCTGTGCTCTTTTACTTTAAAACTAGCCGAATTTCCCATGCACTTGCACGGTTAAATAATACAATGCATATGTTTATATTTAAGCATAAAGTTGTACCCGTTACACAATTATAATGCTTATGATGGAAATATAGTTATATTCCTCGTACGATTGTGACAGCTCATATGTATACATGTTGAATCCGCACCGTTATAATTTGGACCCACCAAAATCAGCAGTGTAGAACTCTCTCTTTTTCCAACTATTAACATGGTAATTTCTAGCCCTTAAAAGCGAACATAATTGCTTCTTTTTTCTTTGCTATAATTATATAATAGAAGATAGACATAGACAAAAACTGGAGTTTTAGATACTTTGCGGGCTATGCTAAGTTGAAAATTAGTTTGAACTGTTGTTCATTAATCTCACGTGCTGTTTTGTACGGTAAACGATATGTTCCTAATGTCCAGGTGGCAGTAGTAGTGGAGACGCTCCCTCTTTCTGGGTACCCCTTGGATCTTCGGTGGGTGGCTGGGGTGCCCGTTCTCCCAGCTGAACTCATCTTGACTAAGCCTCGTATTTCTGTCAAGGCTTTGGTGTCTGATACAAAAGCAATAAAGAAGTGAAACACCCCTGTTGTTGCTATCAATCAGAGTACCTGTAACGGCATACGGAGGATACAGTTTTTATACGGAGAATACAGTTTTTCAGCATGCTCACTTCAACCATGCTGCAGTTTGAGCCTTCTATGATCGAGAGGATTTTAACAAACAAAGAACGCTTATATGCTGTCTTACTCTTATATTTTTTTGATGTAAAAGGTAGAGAATACTCTACCTTATGACCATTGTATTAATGGTTATCAGGGCATTACTGGTAAAAATAAAGTAAACAAAAGAGCAAGAATAAGGTAGAGGAGAAGATGAGGAAAAACAGAAAACTATTTACAATAGCCATGAGGTAAAGGAAAAGCTATTCCCCTGGGGCTTGGTGTTGTCAAATGCTTTGCACCCTTTAAGCAGTTCACGGAACACATCAGATCTTATTTCACTGTGAGCTGCCCAGTCATTGCCTATTCTAAGGCACGGTAGCCATAAGTTCCCATCACGCGTGCAAGAAGAGTGTTCGATGACTTGAAATCTCGGTAAATAACAGGAGGCTTGTCTTTGTCATGACTCATGAAGGTACTTTAAGCCCCTAGCTGCACCTGAAGCTATCTTCATCCGTGTGTTCCAGTCAAGCGGTTCCTTATCAGGTGGCAAATGGTATGAACAAAGCAAAGTGGTACTAGTAAGTTGCCGGCAGTGTCTGATGGTTTCGAAATTGTTGCGAGTACAGGAGATCGCCATTGCCGGACGATCTACAGGCACTCCATTTTTATCCCCCATCCAATTCCTGACTCCTGGACATTGTCTTGGCGCCACCTTCTCTTCTGCAATGCGTTCGTTTTACACAGCAGGCTGATGTGAATAACAGTATAGTCTGTGCATATGTTTGTTGTTCTCTTCTCACAGGGAAATGTAGTGCTTGTAATCATAGTATGATTCATCCTCGTCTTAAAGTTCAGCCACATCTAGAAGTAGGTAATGCAGCGTCCAGTTCCCCAATCTATTGTGGCATAGGATTGAACGGCATCCACAAAATTGCTTCTGATATATTGTTGTGTTCTGGGTGTAGGCATGCAGCAATTGTCTAAAAAATTGACCTGTATCAAATCTTGGGCATTCAGGAGTATCAGGTAGCTCCAAATCAAAAATGCAGGAGTATGGAGTGTTTGTTGATTAGTGTTGGGTTCTATGTTGAAGTGCAGGTAGGGGGAATTCAAGATCGCTGAGGAAGCCCGCACGTGTGGATATCTGCCAGAGAGGGCGTGCATCTCATCTTCAGATGAGCAAGTGTCAATGTGTTAAGCTGTATGCTGGGCAGCATTGGTTTCAGAAGGGCTAGGGACAACTGGTGACCTTCAGGATGGGAAGCCGTGCTTCATGTTACTCAGGAAGGCAATAAGAGATTAGTCCACTGTCGAAGTGCGAATTGGTTCTCAAGTTTTGTCCTGAAAGACCATAGTCCTATGTAATCCTTTATCTGGCACAGCATCTCTGTTGGTCTGAATTCTTTGTTTTGAAAAATCCGCTTATTCCTCATGATCCATAGTGTATGAGCACAAGCAGCGAAGCAGGTGGGCCATATTGGTCGGTAACTTATTGGTTTGTTTGAAATTTTTTCCACAAATTCGAACGCGTCTTGGGAGGAGCTAGCCTCCGTTGCTAGCCCGAGAATCCTCCAAAGATGATCCGCCGCTTTACAACGGAGAATGATATGATCAATTGTTTTGATTGTCGGGCAAGTGTCACAATGAGGATCCGTTGTCCAATGTTTCTTTACCATGTTGTCTTTGGTATTCAGCTTCCCCCGAAACGCAAGCCAGAGAAAGATTCTGTATCTGTGCGGAATTGAGTTGTGCCAGACATAGTCTGACGCTTTCCAATTGAGACCATGATAGGATAGGATACTGTACACTGCGGACGTTTTTAAGTCTGACAAAGTTGATGTTATAACTCTTTTGTCCGGAGTCCCATGCGTAGGTTGATAGTCTGACATAACGTGGGATAAAGCCTAATTTTCCGAAGTCACCTGGTGAGACAAGACTGGGTGTAGAGACACTCTCCATTCGTTATCCACAAATTGTGAGCTGACTGTGCAATCCGGGTTGGTCGCGAACGTGTATAGCGTTGGAAAGCATAGTTACAGTCTTCCTGTGGTGGTCCAAAGGTCTTTCCAGAAAAGAGTAGTCTTTCCATCTCCGAATATTACGTTGGTCATCTGTATAGTTGTCTGCATAGCACCTGCTAGCAGTCTCCAAACCGCGGTGTCTCCTTGCCGGGGTCTGACTGGGATGTGACCTTGAATATAGCTACGTCTTAGCCAATTAAAGCAAGGTTCCATTGAGTTGGACAGTAGTTTCCCTGTCAATTTGATGATCAATGCTTTATTGTGGACTCGAAGATCCCGCAGTCCTAACCCTCCTTGTTTTTTGGGTAGGATGACGTTGTTCCAAAGCGACTGCAGCGGACTACCTTGAGTCTCTTTTTCCCCTCTCCACAGAAAGGCCCGCCGAATTTTGTCAATGGCTTCTATGCTGCGTTCTGGCCATTTAATGCAGCTCATGTAATAAGTCGGTATTGCTGAAATTACTGAGTTTAACATGGTTACTCCCCCCCCCCCCCAAGATAGCAGACCGGGAATCCACCCTGCCAGCCTTCGATCTATTTTTGTCAATGATTGGCAGTAACAAGCTGTGAGGGATCTTGTTGGTAGACAGGGGCAAGCCTAAGTAGTTGCATGGCAACGAGCTCAGTGGACACTGTAAAGTAGAGGCAGATAAGGCGGCCTCCTGCGGCAACATGTGAATCGTCACTAATGTGCTCTTATGGTAATTAATCTTCAACCCTGAAAACGTTGCAAAAGAGTCAAGGAGCTCCTTGAGAATCGTGGCATGCTGGGCTGTCCCTTTAAGCAAAATTAGGGTGTCGTCCGCATACTGCAATGTAGGAGGAGTCTCTTGAATATCTAGAGGGTGCAGGATAAGGCCATCTGCGTAGGCACGTTGCAGAATTTTTGTAGGATATCTGCCACCAAGATGAAGAGATATGGTGAAAGTGGGTCACCCTGTCTAACTCCACGCTTAAAGCAGATTTGATCGCCCACTATCCCGTTCATAATAATTTGTGTTTTGCCTGAATAGAGGATAGACCTTATCCAATTTATCCATTTACTATCGAAACCTCTGTGTTGTAAGGTAAGAATGATACAGTCCCAATTAATTGTATCGAATGCTTTATGAAAGTCCAATTTGAGCACTAACATTTGCTTTTTCCGCTTCAACGCACATTGGACTATCTCTGAAGCAAGAAGGAAGTTTTCTGTGATTGATCTTCTTGAAATGAACCCAGATTGCATCGGGCTGATCAGTGAAGACATTTTCGGTCAGAGCTTTGTTTGCTAAAACTTTAGTAATGATCTTCGGAATGCTATGAAGAAGCGATATAGGTCTGAAGTCTTTGATGTGCGTTGGCATCTCAGTTTTTGGTAACAAGGCGACATAAGAGTTATTAATCCCTGACAGGTCTAGCTTATCGGAATGCAAGTCCAAGAAAACGCGTAGGAGATCAGTCTTGAGAGTGTTCAAGAATTTTTTGTAAACTTCATTGGTAAAACCATCCGGTCCAGGACTTTTGTTGTTTGGTGCCCGAATTATAGTATCTGCTATCTCTTCCCAAGTGAAGCAACGAGATAGATCCTGGAGGTTGTCATTGCGTTGATAGAGTTGTGAAAGGTCTATTGTTGGAGACCAAGAGTCGTGAATACTGAAGAGATCCCTATAATAGGCCGTTGCAATAGCCAATTTGGAGTCATTGTCATAGTGTTCAACATCATTTTCTATGAGCACCTTTATGCTGTTCTTTCGGTGTCTTATGGAGGAGGCGACATGGAAAAAGTGTGTATTCTCATCACCTAATTTACACCAGTTAATCTTTGCTCGACTTTTCCATTTTGAGGTAGAGAACCGGTTCAGTTCCTGAATGTGTAGTCGGACCCTTTTCCTGAAAGTGAATTCAAGGACCGTGAGGGGTCGCCACTCCTCCATACTGTCGAAATAGTCCAAGGTGATTTTAGTATTGCCTAGTTGGGTTGGCAGACTGATGCTTCTTCTCGTCCATGACCTGATCTCTGCCCTTAACCGTCGTAGTTTGAGGTTGATTCTGGATATGTTGGACAAATCCCTGGTCCCTCTGCTCCAGCTGTGTTTTACCAAGTTTTCAAAGATTGGTAATTGTAACCAGTAACTTTCTATTTTGAAAAGCCTTGAAGAAGGTAAATCTGATTTGACTTCTACAATAATTGGAGTGTGATCTGAAGTGGTGGCTACTTCTGACTTTGCAGTTGTGTTGACGAAAGATTGGCTCCAATCTGTGTTAATCAGGATTCTGTCTAGTTTGGCCATCGTTGGAAACCTCCTGTTGTTCGTCCAGGAATATCGTCTGTTCGGTACTTCCACCTCTATCAGCCCTAGACGTTGAATCCAGGCGTTAAAAATGGACATACCGGTCCAGTTTATGTTGTTATTGCTCTTCTCGTACACATATCGATAGATGTTAAAGTCACCTAGAATCATCCAAGGTCCAGATATCAGCTGCCTTATATCTGATAATCCATCAAAGAAAGGTTGGCGGACATTGTCCTGACATGGCGCATAAACATTTGTGATGAAGAACTGAGAGTTATCCACTCTAGATTTGAAAAGAAGGGTTAAAGATCCAGCATCTTCATGAATCAAGGATGCATCCAGGTTTGCATTGTGCCAAGCCGTCAGCGTGCCTCCAGCAGTTTGCAGCGATGGATGGTAATAGAAATCACGTACTTGCGAGGGTAAGAATGTTAGAGCTTTAAATCTGTCTATGCTGCTTAACTTTGTTTCCTGAATGCAGACAATGTCCGGCTGATAATCCGCAACAGTTTTATAGGCTAAGGAGGCTTTCGTGTTGTCTCCAAGTCCTCTGACGTTCCAAGCGAGAACCTTCATTTGATCGGTAGTCCTGCTTCCGGAAACAGCAAAACCCAGCTTGCATACTCCCACAGCACCCAACAAGAGTGAAGTGCATAGATTTGTTCAGGTTGTCGGGAAGAGGAAAAAAGGAAAGAACAAGCAAAACAAACTGCAGGAAGAGACAGACGCCGGAAGAAGTAAAACAAGGACTGCACTAGCCATACTGGAAACAAATGAACACAAACAGCTTCCCTAACTGACCCGGAGCACCGGTCAAGACAGAGAATAGAAAAAGCGACAGCAGAAAAAACGAAAACAGATACAGCGCCAGTGTTTAAGGAAACCGACGAGAATACAAGCAGCGAGATTACACCGCGATGTTTACAGACGAAGTGAAACAAAGCTGTAGAAGCAAAAGATGATACAAAAGTTGGTCGGTAAGGAGCCCACACAGAGTGATGAATCCTAAGCATTGTTGCTGTTGCTGCCTCCTGGTGTTGCCCTTTCCACTTGAGCTGTCTCCTTGAAAGTTTCATGCGCCTTTAATCCACAGAGGTGGGCAAGTTCTTTGATCATTGCTTTGGAAGTGGGCTTCGGCTTGGCTTTGAAAGGTAGTTGAATCACGTCTTCAATTCTTCTGATCTTCGGTCGAGATCTGCGATCGCTTCCACTGATGAAGAAGCCGGGTGGAGGCCGAATTGGTGGGAACTAGTGATCGCCGCCGCCACACGCCGGCTTGCTCTTTCTCTTTGGGTGACCGTGTGCCATCGATGCCCTTTGTAGTCTTGGGCTACGCGACGTGAACTGAACATCTCTTTTTCCTTTAGAGGACCCGTCTGTAGTCTTTGGTTCATTTAGATCGTGGATCATCAGGTGACCGCCTTAGGCATGGCGGTCAGTAGTAATTTTGGAGCCGCAGGATTCGGGGTTTCTTCTGTCTTCTTGTGATTGGATCCTTGTCTTGTTCTCGAGTCATCAACTGTAACCTCCTCTGGGAGCATTGGAAGTCCCAAACGGGCACAGAGCTGAGAGGCCAGAGGGACTACGGCCACTGGGCTCCTCTCAGGAGGAATTGGGAGTCTCCTGGACAGAGATGGTAACAAGGTTGGAGGCAAGGTGCAGATGGGTGGTGAGGGCATGATGATGGGGGCCTGCTGACGGACTATTGAGAGGAGTGAGTCTTGCGGAAGCAACGCTGGGCATTGGGATAAGGGTAACAGCGAGAAGGGAGCAACCTCAGTAGCGAGAGGTCGAGCATGCAGAACCGACTTGACCTTATATCTGCAGTCAACAGCTGGTAGAAGGGCAAGCACTGGCCCGTCATCATCCTGAGGTAGCATATTGAACAAAAGAGTTCGGTATGTTTGTCTGGAGATGGAACCAGAGAGGATGTCAAAGCAAGGAAAAGTGGTTTCATCAGGATTATTCACTTGTGCTACCAGTATCCAACCTTCGATGACTCGGCAGGGGCTGAGCTCGAGACGAAAGTGGTAAGCCCCTTTCTCAAAAAGAACCGAAGCATGTGGGGTGTGGCCTAGGTAACCTGCTAAGCTGAGAGTACTGGTCTGAGCCAGAAAGGCAAGAAGGTCATAAAGGTATGGGTTGGCGTTTTGCTGCAGGGCGCGCCTAGCACGGTCGGCCATGAGAAAAAAAGCTACAGAGGATTCCGAAGGGGTTCTGGAATTTGAAGATCCTGCTGAGGAAGGGAATGCAGATGTTCTCACAGGTGAATTGTTGTAAGACGAGGTGCGAGTCGAAGCGGGTGAATGGTAACTACCACGACGGGAGGGAAGAAGCTGACGACTGAGACGAGGAGGTGGAGGGGGTGGTGTGTAGGTGGGGTTGGCGATGTCCCAAATCTCATTTATGTAGACATCAGCATAGGCACCGGATTCATCTATCTTGTGAAAAGCCAAGTGGTGGGGAATGTGGTCAAGGGATTCCACCTTAACCATAGCAAAGATGGCTGCGAAATCATGGTCGCGAAGGCAAGCATGGTCAATGTTGACCAGATTTGCAAAGCCAGAGATGCTGCTTGCAACTCCCCGCCTGTCCCAAAGTTCTAAAGGAAGTTTTTCAAGCGTGAGGCAGACTAAGAACCGGTAGAAGAAGGTGAAAGCATTTTCACCTTGATCATGTGGGAAAAAGGACACCACACGCCTTCAACCCTCGATGGATCGCAACTTAGTACACGCGTCTGGTCCTCAGGACGGAGGAACACAGCAAAGATGTGGCCAACTCCTCCAGCTGCGAAACGGACCTGGGGGTTATCCAAGCAAGTATGGAAGACACGGCGGAGCCAAGGTACAATGGAAGGAGCAGCAGGCTCTACCGTGATCGCCGTGACGAGAGAGTTAAGGTTTCTAGCAGGTGGGCAATGAACGTCAAGAGACATAGGGCGGCCTAGGATCGCAGGTTCCATAGGGGCGACGGTGGTTGGCAAGGATGGATTTTTGGCTGTGGACTCAGACAGTGAAACCAAAGGGCAGTTCTTCTTCAGATGGCCACTGGTTCTACAGTACCAGCAGACCACCGGATCTCGGCAGAGAGCTATGAAGTGGGAATAAGAAAGACAACGAAAACATCTTTTGTGTAGTTCTTTCGGCTTGTTCGGGAAGACACGCAAGGAAGTCCTTGGCTGCGTTGGAAAGGTCGGCTTGGACAGGAGGGCCGTTTTATAGGATGTTGAATCCTGAAGAACACGCGAAAAGTTGGTGGGTTGGATTTCCGGCTGGCTGACTTGTGCATTCTGCAATTCAGAGTCCCGAGGGAACCTCATAGCCTGAGAGGCTTTGTCATAGGCGCTCAGCTTGACAATAGTCGCCCCTCCCTCTTTCCTCTGTGAAACCATATCTGCAATCTTGCTCTGATTGGTCCCGTATCCTTGCTTGATCTCTGCTGATCCGACCGAGCATCGGGTGCTCCCAATCCGGAAGGCTGACTTGTTGGTAAGAGATCGTTGAGATACATTTTTGGCAGTGGAGGCTTGTCCGTTCTGAACAGCTTTATCCGTTGGACTTGACAATTGGGGCTTAGAAACCGCTGACAAGGTTTGTCTGTTATCTCTTTCCAGGCTGAGGGCAATCTGGATGCAACCCGAATTCAACCAACCCTTTAGTGCAATTTCGAAGCTATGTCAGTGGAGGCAACTTGGAAAGAGAAGAAGCCCGCTCGAAGTTGTTTGACTGCGAAGGCTGAAGGGGAACCGCCGAAACGGGAGGTAAGCATACTGGCTAGCCTCAGAGGAGAAATGGTAATTCCAGGTGAAACAACAGTGGCACAAAGGTGACCTGGGGAACGACCAATAGGATTGATCGGACACAGGTTGCAGAGAAGTACTTGGCTAGCATCGAGGATTCAAAGGCGAAGCCTTGAGCTGAAGGCTTATCGTGCAACAAGCTAAGCGCCTCCCCGGCGTGGAGAGGGGGCCTAGAAGAAGAAGGAGAAAGCATGGGTGACAAGGAGCAAACGGCCGGTGCAAACGAAGACAGGAAGAAACAGAGCAAAACACAGCAAGACTCGGCGAAAAAACACAAGAGACACAAGGCAACCTGAAGAAACCTAAACACTAAGTCGTGAAGGAAACGTGGGGTTGTTACTTAGCTGGGAGCTGGTTTGATCCATCCTCCGAACGGTAGAATCGTTCCTGTAATTCAGGTCCGATTCCTCAGAATCCCCTGAGCTAACCCGCATCCAAGGAATCTAGTTGCAACATCTTCCTCGTCGGCTCTCAGCAGGTGGCCGCCGCTGCCGCCGCTAGGGTGTAGCGCTGGTTGGTGTTTTAGCTAACAGGAAGTGGCCGCCGCCGCCGCAGTGGCGCACGACCGGGGGGGCGTTTGTGTTTTAGCTAACAGGAGGTGGCCGCCGCCGCCGGAGTGGCGCACGACGGGGGGATTGGGGGGGCTCACCTCTCAAGGGGGACCTTTACCAGCGATAAGCCCCTGTCAAAGATTTGGGTGTCCTGTATGTTCTCTTACTCTTATATCAACCGTAGTCCCCACCAACAGCTGTTTGCCTGGTTTTTGGGTTGGTCAATTTGTAAGCTGTTCTCCCAGTTCTTGGAGGTTAGCTTCTTGTCGTTTTTTTAGCGTGCTGCAATGTCAAAACCAAGAGGTTGCTGGATATGATGGTGTTCTACTGTTTTCTGAACTCCATCTATTATGGCCAGTTCGGTCACAAATCATGCATGTTGCTGAAGAAGCAGCCTCTGCAATGGCTTTTGTTTCGTCCACCGTACTTTTTCCCTGCAATCTACTGTCGTGCTCATCATGGTAATAATTCGTACATGAGATGAGATGCTGTCAGCTTCAAACTTTTGGGGAAGTGGTAAATGGTTTGATTTTGACAAAAGATGATGCCATTCGCAGCACCAAAGGCAAACACAGAAACTGACGAGTATATTCCTATCCACCTTTTCAGATCATTTCTTTTTGGGGTTAGAGGCAGTGAGGGATTTGCCAATCTTTTAACTAGCAAATCAGTGGTCTATGCGACAAGTTTGCCTCTCTTAGGCTTTTAACAAGCACCAACTCGAACAGACATCACACGCACGCACATGAGCTGACTAATGTTTTAATCATTCTGTTGAGTTCTTTCTTCCAGCATAGGGAGAAAAAGAAAAGGACATGGTAACACTACAGCGTGGCCATGAGTACCTTGCTCGTAAATACAGACCTGAATTTAAGCATCTCTACTGTTTGATGATCGATACAGGCATGCCTGGCACATGTACTGTGCACATGTGAGCTAACACCTACGTTGTTGCATAGATAAACGTGTGAAATGCCCCCGAGTTATCTCCTCACCTCAGATAATCATACTACTTTGTGAAACTCCATTGACATGCACTGTGGTGAACCTCCAAAAATTTGTCACCTAATTCTTTCGTTGGTTGCCTTTAGGCAAGCAACAACGATTTCAGGACATGGGGAATCTTCTTTGTTCAGCACATTCCTGCAGTTGCAGGAGCTGTAGAAGTCAGTGGTAAGGAGTAGAGCAACACTATGGACAGGCATCTGTGTATTTCTCATAGGGGGTAGGAGGCCTCCTACATTTGACTTGTCCGGATCGCTGAGATAGAATGCCACTTAAGAAAGTCTCATAAGTTTGGGGCAAGTATTTCACTTTTCCTATTCTTGTCAAGTATAACTTCTCCTTTTGTTTGGTACTGAAAGGGACAATCAGTCCTATGAGTTTGTGATAATATAGCTTGATAGATTTGGCACTTACACAATGGAAATTGCCAATCCTAATATCACTGTTATTTATTAAGACAGTTAATTCTAAGATAATTGCATGGCATATTGTCACACATTAGAGTGACTAATTACTAGTCAATTTGCAGGGATGCTTCGAGGGCTATCCACAAGAATTAAACCAGATCGGCAGAAACAAATATAAAGAGGGGACCATCATGGATAGACTGATCTACAAAAATCAACACACTGGTCCACATTATGATCCACATAGTGACAGAGAAAGGTCCAAGTTAATTCTCTGGCCAACAAAGTTGCAGCCTGGGGGCCTTGAGCAGTCACTGAAGCTCCTCGAAGACGGCGAGAGGACGCAGCTGCTCTCACTGCGCCAGGAGGAGATAGCGTTCACAGCTTTCTGATCGATGGCTAACGATAGCGACGGTGAGCATTTCTTGGCTAAGTCGCCCGGTTCATCTCGAGTTGCACTGCTGAACATGAAGCGTCCACTTTCGTAGTTCTCCTTGGAAGAGAGCTGCCTCGCCACAGGGTTGAGATGGCGTGCTTTCGGTTTGCTAACCTGCAAAAAACAATTCAGGAGTAGTTAGAAGGAATGAAGGGTCAAGCTGTTAAATTCATTCCAAGTATACGAAAAAAATGTATTCTCCTGCAGTAACTGTGAAATTTATTTCCCTGAAGTGCAGTTAAGTTTTTCATGAGATGAGATCTAACTTGAGATCATTCCTTGCAGTGAAACTGCTAGGATCAGCGGGGTCCGAGCCAGGGGCACGACAGAAGCTACAGTACTAATGTGCTTCCGAAGATGTATACTAGTCAACTTTTGTTTGCAATCAGAGCAAAGCATCAGAGAAGCTTTAATGAGTTTGTTCTTTCTATCTGCACTGCACTGCACTGCACCATCGTCGTCATCATGAAACTATTGCGTGCAACTGCAAGGATTGGAACAGAGTGCTGCAAAAGCCTGTTCTTTTGGCATACCATTGTCGATGAGCTGAAGCAAATGCCTGAAGCAAAGCTATTATTCCTGTCAAAAAATAGAGCTCTCAAGAACCATTTCTGGCAGTGTCCTACACTAGTACTAGTACTACCACTACCAGTCTACCACATTGTCCTTCTGAAATACAGCCCATACAAGTTGACTATGTTGACCCTGGCTGAGATTTGCATGCCCACTTACAGGCAGTTATCAGGTCCTATAAGATCATGTGTATTTTACAGAGGTTCCCCAATAGAGACATGACAGCAAGGTAGGAGGGTATGCATGGTGCAAACTGAGAATGCCAGTTAAAGATAAGAGGCTAAGAGCATATTTGGACACCCTAGCTCAGTTCCACATAGTAGTAGTAGATAGTAGATACTAGCATCTAGCCATCTAGGAGAATTCTACGAAGAAATACACCAGAACCAATTTGAATGATCCATATTACGTCAACCATGTAGTAGTAATACTATAAAGCAAGGAAGGTGAGACTAGAGAGACATGTGAAGAGAAATATAAGGGGTAGGAAAGCAGTTAAGACAAGAGAGATATTTCTTCTTTTGATAAGCTTTTTCCCAATGCTTCTTTTTAGCTTTTCTTTTTTACCTGGTGCACCTTAAAGGGCTCAGGTCCTTGCGCCCAAAATCCCAACGCTTGGAGGTTTGCAGCAGCAGCAGCAACACGAGCACCAGCTGCAGTATCCCTCTGCCATCCGAGGCCCTCGTTTACTCTCTTATCCATGGACATTGCTTGCAGTTGCATGTAATCATCGATGCAGTACTGGTTGCCAGGAGTCCTCATGTCACTGCTTCCTTGCATGCTTTTGTATGTGACTGCAACTTCTGTCCCTACGTTGGCTCTGTTCATCCAAAGAAACCAAGAAAAGAGGAAGAAAAATGGACAATGAAAAGGTGTTTGATTAGGCCGCTAAACATGATCTCTTCTTTTTTTAAAAAAAAACTTGAGCACTATTGGGAGGTAGAAAAGTGGCAGCAAAAAACCTTTTCATGGGTGGGCACATGAATTCTTTGGGGCCTCGCTCATCAATGGCAAATGAGTGCTTCATATGTAGTTGTGGCTGCATCTCTGATGGTAACATGCAAAAAGAAGAAAAAAGAGGTGGTTTGGCTCTGCATTAGCAGCATACAAACGTTTATGTGCAAAATTAGTGTCCCCCCACAACCACAAACTGAGTGCCTAACACAAACCACAAGCTAGGCAGAGCCGTCTTAAAACTAATCAGTATCAGGAAGTTTCAGTTTATTGTGTTAGGCGTGATCTTGCTTCAGAGAAATATTTTAAACAACTAGGCAATATTATAAGGCGCGATCAAATCCCAATTCCTAAGAAAAAAGAAGCTAAAGCTTATGACCACTTGGAAGACGATTGGCCTAAGAAATTGAACAGGGAGAACAGGACAAGGATTATTGTCCCTCTCACCTTGCTTTCCAATGTCATGCCGTGTGCCCCTGTACATCTGTTTGAAACAGCAAAAAGAACTCGAGTCACATGCTCGCACATTCTAAATTTCAAGAGAAGATATATAACAGCAGCAAGCTCAAGACTGTCCCAAGGACTTGCTAAGGTCTGAAGAAATGAAGAAAAACCGACCTGAAGGTGGCTCTTGACATGGGATATGGCAAGCCCTCTAACATCCATGAGCTGAAGAATGAGCTTAGGAGTTGCTTCTGCAGTCAACATCAGCAAGAGCTAGCGTAAAGCCATGGAAAGAGAGAAGAAGGCACAATCGCCTACGAGAACATAACAAAACAGAAGCATGGACTCTGAACAAATTAATTAAGATCACACATGAATGATCGAGCAAACACAGTGCCTTGAAGATCGAAGGCAAGGCAAACAAAAAGGAGAGAATCAGGAGAGAATCGGAGAAGAAAGTTGGCATACTGTCTTGGCCACCAAGGCCGTCTATGGCTCGCACGAAGCTGTGGTGGAGCTCGCTAGTCCATCTCAACCTCGGCACCTTGGACCTGTTGTACTTCCTCGCAGCTCCCTTCCTCCCACCGCTCCCCATCTCTCGGACTCTCTCCCTCTCTCTCTCTCTCTTCCTCTGTGTGTGTTTCTCTTGTCGTCGCGCCTCCCTGGAGTCTTCCTCTGTGTGTGTTTCTCTCGTCGTCGCGCCTCCCTCAAGTCTCCACTGCTCCCCAGCTCCCTCGATGTTGTATATATGGCCGCCGGGTTTATTGGTTCATGGGTTGGCACCTGGCCGGGGTTGTCGACTGTATATCGTCGTTGGGCGTACCGCGTGCGTCTAGGGTTAGCGGAGCAGCCGCACTGGCCCGCCTGCCTGCCTGGCTGGCCTAGCGATCCCACGCATCACGAGAGATAGCCATCATTAGCAGAATTTAATGAGCTCAGAGGTGTCGAAAGCGGGGACAAGAAACGAACTGCACGTTTTGTCGATCGACAGTATATATTTCGCTGTGGCGCGCTGTATCTATGTACATATATGCTCCTACGTACATGCATGGTGAAAGCTCGATCACACTAATACTACCTCCGGTTTTAAAAGATTGACGCTGTGATGTGATCTTTAGTGCTACATGACGTCAAATATAAACAAACGGAGGGAGTACTAAACTACTAACACGTGATGGAGTGCTACGCAGTGGCGGACCCAGAACTAAATCTTAGGTATGGCGGCTCGTTCGCGCATTGTCGGGTGCCGCTTCCTCGGTGGGCGTACCGGCTGCCGCTGCCTCCCCACACGCCACTAGGGCTTGGTCATTAGGCCCTCGCTCGATGGCTCCATGCAGTGTGTCACTCAATGAATTAATAATAAGTTCAACTAACCACTTTTTCCAGAGAACAAGTGCTCATTGATCTGATAAAATGGATCATTTTGGAATATACAAATATCCTAGATGCCTTAAACACTCATGTTAGTATGTTACTCCATCAAGTAGAAATTTCAATATCCTACCTCTATGTTTGTTTTCTGGAAAAATAAACACAATTCCTAGTACCTTAACTCACTCGGACACTGCTGCAAACTCTAAATCCATTTGCCAATCTTGCGATGGTACGGTATTTCCTCAAAGTAACAAGAACAAATCACACAAGGGAAAACTGAAGCACAAGTACAAATCACATAAGGAAAAACTGAAGCACATCACGAGCGATTAGTTACCAAATAGGGAGAGCACGTGGGAGACAAGCAGCACAAGCTTGGGCCTCATTAACGCCGGACCCAGACGCCCCCTACGGGTGCCTACCAGAGCGAAGTCGGCCAAGCATCGGCCGCTAGCACTCTCAGCGCTAGGGAGGAGTAGCCGATAGTGTCGCTATGCTTGGGTGGCGGGAGCGAGCTCGCCACCACCCCGCCAAAGATCGCCCCTACGCCATCACGCGCCCAACCGCGGAGCCGCCACGCCACACCGCCGCTTGCTTTCTTTGCGCCTTGCGCTTATGCTCGGCGCTCCATCGCTCGCGGCCTCGCCTCGCTCGTGCTCCGTTGGCCGCCCCGTGCCTGCGCTCCGCCGCTGCCTAGGGCTAGGGTTGAGAGAGAGTAGGGATTGGATTTGCCGATCGCCCAATCTGGAAGGCCGGAGTTGAAGCAGTGATACTCGGTTGGCTAGGCACCTGGGTTGGGTGGGCTGTGATTCAGCGAAAACAGCCCATGGCCTTCTCTGTCGCTACATCGAGCTGGCGTCTTCAGTGGCTCACTACCGCCGCCGCCCGGGAGAGGGGGGGGTGATGAACCCTAAGGTTCTATTTGTTGGCCCGATCTTTCGATGAGATTGATAACTATCGATTTTGGTGGAGGTGACTCTCGCGATTCAACTACAACCGTACGACGACGCTTGCGCCTTAGCAATCGTTGAACCAACTCCGAGATGTTATCGACCTTGCTGGAAGCACGATCAACCTGACCACGAAGGTCTATTCCTGCATGCAATCGAAGAACACACAAGAATAAGATAAAACGCAATCTGATGTATTGCAAATATTTATGAAGTATTCAAAAGTTGGGATTTCGAAAAGCTGTCTTGACAGGTGGTCGTCTGACACAACTGAAGAACAGAAGTTTGCACAATGGCTAAACCTTAACTCAAAAAAATCCCCGCAAAACTAAAGGGGTGCGGTCTCCTTAAATAGGGAACGAGGAGCCATAAAAACTAAAGGACTAGCGAGGTGGTACTAACGGTCGCGGGTTACTGTTCACGTGAACAGTAACCGCGCCCCGGGTGGGCCGCCGGCAGATGGGCCAAGTTCAGTATGATTACAAAGCCCAGTTTGGCCCAAACGAGTGATATGACGCCTTATTTGGATGATTGCGATCAGCTCAGAAGGATTTTGGAGGTGAGGCCAGATCCGTTGGAAAGAGGACGAAAACATCTTTCCATCGAGTACTCGTGGACCTCCAACGGACGCCGTATGTGAAAGTTATGGCCGTTTTGAAGTCAGTGCTGTCAGGCTGATTCTGGAGGACGAAACTGGATTCCAAAACGGGTCCCACTCGAACTCTTGCTTGTCTTGGACCAAAAGTGACGTGGTGACCGCCATTAAGTCTTCCATGCATGTCCATGACTCCACATGCCTCGCCTTCGTCCTTTCCCATGTTCCTAAGCACAATTAAATCACTTGCTTTAGGTAGCGGTCTATTCTCGAATATATATAAACATAGGAATGAATTCACCGGTAATTAAGTTGGCGAGCACGAGCTCGAGTAAGTGGTCCTTGTAACACTTGCGTGGATGAGTGTTGTGTGTAGGCGCGGTTGTATCTATGGGAGGGATGTCCTCATCATCCTCCCCTTCTTGCATTTGAGTCGTCCTCGACTCAAGCTCATCCTCTCCACCCAAGTATGGCTTTAAATCTGCAATGTTAAATGTGGGACTAACCCCAAAATCTGCAGCGGTTCAAGCTTGTATGCGTTATCATTAATCTTTTCTAACACTTTGAAAGGACCATCACTCTAGGCATTAATTTTGACTTTCGCAATTCAGGGAACCTATCTTTTCTCAAGTGCAACCAAACAAGATCTCCGTGTTCAAAAGTTAAATGTTTTCTCCCCGACTACCAAAGAATTTTATATTTAGCATTCATCGCTCTATATTCTCCTTAGTTGTCTCATGCATTTTTAAAATCAAGTCAAGACGTTGTTTAGCATCAAAGTTCAATTTCTCCGAAGATGGAATAGGCATTAAATCAATAGGAGCACGAGGTACAAAACCATAAACAACCTCAAAAGGGCACATCTTTGTAGTAGAATGCAATGAACGATTATAAGCAAACTCAATATGAGGCAAGCATTCTTCCCACATTTTTAAATTCTTTTTCAACACAGCCCTAAGCATTGTAGATAAAGTTCTATTCACAACTTCAGGTTTGTCCATCGGTTTGAGGATGACAAGTAGTAGAAAATAACAGCTTAGTCCCCAATTTAGCCCATAAGGTTCTCCAAAAATGGCTAAGAAATTTAGCATCACGATCTGAAACTATAGTATTAGGCACACCATGCAAGCGAACAACTTCACGAAAGAATAAATCAGCAATATTGGTAGCATCATTGCTCTTATGACATGGTATGAAATGGGCCATCTTAGAAAATCTATCAACAACCACGAATATACTATCCCTCCCATTCTTTGTTCTAGGCAATCCTAAAACAAAGTCCATCGAAATATCTTCCCACGGAACGCTAGGAACAGGTAGAGGCATGTATAAACCATGAGGATTAAGTCGTGACTTAGCTTTTTGACATGTAGTGCAGCGAGCAACGAAGCGCTCGACGTCTCGTCTCATCTTTGGCCAAAAGAAATGATCAGCAAGTATATCCTCCGTTTTCTTCACCCCAAAGTGTCCCATCAGCCCACCTCCATGCGCTTCCTGTAACAACAACAAACGAACGGAGCTAGCTGGAATGCATAGCTTGTTAGCTCTAAACACAAACCCATCATTAATGACGAATTTGTTCCACATTTTCCCTTCTTTACAATTCAACAATATATCCGTAAAATCCGCATCATGCACATATTGCTCTTTAATAGTCTCTAATCCAAAAATTTTGAAGTCAAGCTGTGAAAGCATGGTATATCTCCTAGACAAAGCATCAGCAATAACATTCTCCTTTCCTTTCTTGTGTTTTATGACATAAGGAAAAGACTCAATAAATTCCACCCACCTTGCATGTCTACGGTTTAGATTTGCCTGACTTCGAATATGCTTTAAAGATTCATGATCAGAATGTATAACAAATTCTTTGGGCCATAAATAATGTTGCCAAGTTTCTAAAGTTCGAAAAAGTGCATATAACTCCTTGTCATAAGTAGAATAGTTCAAACTAGGCCCTCTCAATTTCTTACTGAAATATGCTATAGGTTTCCCATCTTGTAACAACACGCCACCTAAACCAATTCCACTGGCATCACATTCTAGTTCAAAAGTCTTATTAAAATCGTGGAGTTGGAGTAGTGGTGCATGTGTTAACTTATCTTTCAACGTAGTGAAGGCGTTCTCTGTCGGCGCTCCAAACAAATGGCACGCCCTTCTTGGTGAGCTCATTCAATGGTGCGGCGATGGTCTGAAATCCTTCACGGCGGCGGTAGAATCTGCAAGTCCTAAAAACTTCGCTTTGTGTGACCGTGTTAGAGTCGGCCAACTCAGATTGCTTCAACCTTGGCTTGATCAACTTCAATTCCTCGTGGAGTAACAACATAGCCAAGAACGCGACTCGATCGGTGCAAAAGGTGCACTTCTCAAGGTTACCAAATAAACGTGCATCACGTAGAGCATTAAAAACAACACGTAAATGGTCAAGATGTTCCTCTAATGATTTGCTATATATCAATATATCATCAAAATAAACCACCACAAATCTACCAATGAAAGCACGCAAAACTTCGTTCATTAGTCTCATGAAGGTGCTAGGTGCATTAGTTAACCCAAAAGGCATTACTAACCACTCATATAACCCGAACTTAGTTTTAAAAGCTGTTTTCCATTCATCGCCTAATTTCATGCGAATTTGATGATATCCACTACGCAAATCAACCTTCGAGAAAACAACAGAGCCACTCAACTCATCAAGCATATCATCTAACCTAGGAATAGGATGACGATACCTAATGGTGATGTTATTGATTGCTCTACAATCTACACACATGCGCCATGATCCATCTTTCTTAGGCACTAAAATGACCGGAACAGCACAAGGACTAAGAGATTCGCGCACATACCCTTTATCAAGCAATTCTTGAACTTGGCGCTGAATTTCTTTGGTTTCTTCTGGGTTGGTCCTGTATGGTGCGCGGTTGGGCAATGATGCGCCGGGAATTAAATCAATTTGATGCTCAATGCCTCGAAGCGGTGGCAACCCCGGCGGTATGTCCTTCGGAAAGACATCCTTGTACTCCTGCAAGATGTTAGTGACAACAGGAGGCAAAGAAGAAGGTGTATCCTCAAATGAAAATAAAGCTTCTTTGCAAACTAATGCATAGCAAATAGAATTACTAGCACCCAATTCAGTCATATCAGATTTAGTAGCAAGAAAACTAGCACCTTTCAATTTAATTCCTTTATCCTTTCCATGAGTAGTTTTATATGCTTTCTTCTTATGTTGTTCAAGCTCTTTTGCTACAATCTGATTTTCGCTCTTAGCAGTCTCCTGATTCTTCTCTCTACTAGCTCTAGCAAGTTCATCCTTAACAATTTGTTCAGGAGTCATAGGATGCAGTACAATTTTCTTTCCTTTGAACATGAGAGAGTATTGATTATTCCTACCATGATGCACACAATCAGTATCGTATTGCCAAGGTCTTCCTAATAACAATGAACAAGCTTGCATAGGAACAACGTCGCAATCAATATAATCATGGTATGATCCCATAGAAAGGTTTACTCTGACCATTCGTGTTACCTTCAACTTACCACTGTTGTTGAACCATTGAATATGGTATGGGTGGGGATGAGGGTTGGTCGACAAAGCAAGCTTCTCCACCATATCCATACTCGCCAAATTGTTGCAACTCCCACCATCAATGATTATGCGAATTGAGCGTTCCTGGACAACGCCCTTGATTTGGAACAAATTATGGCGCTGATTTTGCTCAGCACGAGAAACTTGAGCACTTAGTACGCGTTGCACAATAAGGCTCAAATACTTATCGGCATCTTCGGCGCCAACATGTTCCTCCTCGTGATCAGATTCATCATCATGTCCTGCAGGTCGATTTGCAAGCATAGCATATGTTTCATCATCAAAATCACTAGCAGAGGAATACCCACCATCTTCGCGATAATCGATGACGCTTGTTTGGACAGATCTCGCATCATGTGTCCATAGCCTTTATAACGATGACATTGAATGTCCTTAGTTAAATCTGTCGAAACAACCGAAGAAGAGCTTTTTGCGAAGCTTGTGGTGCTGATTTGGTACGCCGAAACTTCGTGGTCTTTGAATCGAGGTAGTGGGCGCCGCTTGATGTTGGATGATGACGGTGGTGGTGTACTAGTGGGCCAGGCGAGAGGGGTTCGTGGCGTCCATGAGTTTGTGCGACTCGCAGAATAGTTAGATCGGGTCTTAAATCTGGCGTCCCTCAAGACTTCACGTTCACTTTGCAAGCAAGATGAAACAATCTAGTAATGGAGTTATAATCTTTATAATCCAGATGTCTTGAATTTCTCGATTCAAACCTCCCAAAAACCTAGCCATTGAAGCCTCCTCATTCTCATTTAAACATACATACCAATTTGTAATTCTTGATAGTAGTCTTCCACGGACTTTGTACCTTGTCGTAAGCGTTGTAATTTATTTAACAAATCACGAGCATAATATGAGGAACAAATCGATGCCGCATAAGCAATTTTAAAGCCTCCCAAGTGTTAGGTATGTTATTGGGATGTTGACGGCAATGTTCTTTCCACCAAATAGAAGCAAAGTCGGTAAATTCACTAGTAGCAGCCCTAACTCGTCTAATATCAGGAAATTCATGGCAAGCAAATTTTTGATCAACAGCTAGTTCCCAATTAAGATAACCATCAGGATCATATTTACCATTAAAAGAGGGCATAGTGAATTTAACCTTAGCAAATGAATCATCGTGGTCACGTACCTCACGTCGTGGGGGGTCTCGTCGCATACCTTGTCGATTTAAACGCAACTGTCGATGAGCTCGATCGTTGTTGTGGTTACCCATGTCATTGGCCTCGGTATCAGTCACATAGTCGAATTCATCTTGTCCCTCTACCACCAGGGCAGCAGGGGGAACAGCATTGGAAGCCTGGGCAATCTCGTCAAGGCGTGCCATAATACCTGCCAAAGAAGTGTTAGTGGCGCCTGCGCTCTCTCCATCGCAGTGGCGTGGCGTTTGTTTCAATCTGGGCGCCCTCAAGTTGAGCAAGTCGCTCATTAGTGATCCTGACATCCTCCTCAAGACCCTCCGCACGAAGGTTCATGATGCGCCGAAAATGTTGTACGATTCCCCTCGTACGAGGACTATGAGATGTATCCTCATCCACTCTGCAGAACACGCCATTGTTAGCAAATCACAAGAATATGTCCCTAACACTACTAGGATGTAGTGGCTCAAAAGTCGCTCACACTCGAGCCTTTTATCAATTCTTACCAATTCTTACCAAGCAACAGGGGTGATCGGCAACCAGCGGTGTCAATGTATCTCCGAAGATTGGATGGAACGATTGCCAGGTGAAGTTCAGCCTGTACGGTGTAGAAGAGGTGTAGCTGGGAGGGCTCAAGTATGGTAGCAAAGGAATAGCAATTGTTCAAATCAGTATGCAAAATTGAAAAGCAGTTCAAAGTACTAGTCACAAGTGCTGGCCCTAGTCTAAACCAAGCCTAGCTAGAGCAACTTCATAAGAACGACTAGTAGTACAACTGAAAGTCCAACTGAACAAACAACGCCAACGAGCAAAGGATGACTATGCCAAACTGAACAAAGAGGCAGCTCTATTTTTTTTTCTCCTTCTTTTTTTTCTTTCTTTCTTTTTTTTTCTTGAAATCTGAGAGAGCAGGAGGTAGGCCCCTAATTTTTTTGTCTCGATCTCTCTGATGGTTGATTCTTGTAGCAACGCCTGAAAGCTTCTTTTTTTTTCTCTCTGTTTTGTTTCAAAGCATTAGAAACTCTTGGAAAGCAATACACGTAGGAAGCTCACGGATGCAGATCCTCTGTGGACCCCACTTGTTCCTTTTTTTATTTGTTTGCTATCCTTCCTTCCTCAAGAAGCTACGGCCATTGTCTTCTTCAAACCGAAAAAAGCCATGAGCCTTTCTCTCTCTTTGCTTTGTACCTCAAAAGCTCTTCAGCCGAATTCAGCCCGATGAAAACGAGGCACACAACACAAAAGGAGCTCGGGTGATACTTGCTCAGGGCGGCACCGACGGCGACAGGGATCGGCAAGTGACGGCGGAGGTGGGGCGCCTGCAGGCGAGCGGACTTGAGGCGGGGCGGCGCTGCTGCTCAGCATGCAGTGGAGCCCGGAGGAGCCGGAGGCGGCGGCCGTCTGCGATGGTGGAGGCGGCCTGCGCGCTGAAAGTCTTGTGGCGCGCGGGACCGAGGAGGCGGCGCGTGGTGGCGCGATCGGTCGGGAAGCGCGGTCAGCGACACGCCCGAGAAGATGGTGGCGGCAGCGCTTCTGCGGCGGCGCGCGAAGCCGAAATGCATGGGTACGGCCGGATGCGGCGGCGACAATGGCGGTCAAAGCGGCGAGGCTGCTGCGCAGCAACCAAAACCAAGCGGCGCGGCGTCCGTCTTGGCGTCGGCCGTCTTGGCGGCGGCGCGGCGCGCTGCTCGCTGACCGAGGCGAAGGATTGCCTGTGAGCAGCAGATCTTCTCCTTTTTTGTGTGCTTGTTGCCCTCGCCTCTATATGCTTGTGATTGTATGCTCGCTGCCGCTCGCAATATGTGTGGCTTGCGGTTTGGATGAGAACGACATGAACCCGACTCGCCTCATTGGCCGGCTTTGGTGTTGGATGAAACGATTTAACCGATCTGAAATAGAGATGTTTTCCGTACCCCTTTGACAGACTAGACGATCGACGAGAACCTCTAAAGCTAGACCAATCTAAACAAGAAACCAGCACAAAGACTTGACGATGCAACGACAATTCAATAAAGCAAAACTAAGCAGAACAAATTGCGAAGGCACAAACTGGCTGGGACAATGAACTAAACCTAATTTTTTTTTGATTTTTGGCTATATGGACTATAGGAAAAAAAGAGTTTCTCACCGATGAACTGAAGCTCTGATACCACTTGATGAACCCTAAGGTTCTATTTGTTGGCCCGATCTTTCGATGAGATTGATAACTATCGATTTTGGTGGAGGTGACTCTCGCGATTCGACTACAACCGTACGACGACGCTTGCGCCTTAGCAATCGTTGAACCAACTCCGAGACGTTATCGACCTTGCTGGAAGCACGATTAACCTGACCACGAAGGTCTATTCCTGCATGCAATCGAAGAACACGCAAGAATAAGATAAAACGCAATCTGATGTATTGCAAATATTTATGAAGTATTCAAAAGTTGGGATTTCGAAAAGCTGTCTTGACAGGTGGTCGTCTGACACAACTGAAGAACAGAAGTTTGCACAATGGCTAAACCTTAACTCAACAAAATCCCCGCAAAACTAAAGGGGTGCGGTCTCCTTAAATAGGGAACGAGGAGTCACAAAAACTAAAGGACTAGCGGGGTGGTACTAACGGTCGCGGCTTACTGTTCACGTGAACAGTAACCGCGCCCCGGGTGGGCCGCCGGCAGATGGGCCAAGTTCAGTATGATTACAAAGCCCAGTTTGGCCCAAACGAGTGATATGACGCCTTCTTTGGATGATTGCGATCAGCTCAGAAGGAGTTTGGAGGTGAGGCCAGATCCGTTGGAAAGAGGACGAAAACATCTTTCCATCGAGTACTCGTGGACCTCCAACGGACGCCGTATGTGAAAGTTATGGCTGTTTGAAGTCAGTGCTGTCAGGCTGATTCTGGAGGACGAAACTGGATTCCAAAACGGGTCCCGCTCGAACTCTTGCTTGTCTTGGACCAAAAGTGACGTGGTGACCACCATTAAGTCTTCCATGCATGTCCATGACTCCACATGCCTCGCCTTCGTCCTTTCCCATGTTCCTAAGCACAATTAAATCACTTGCTTTAGGTAGCGGTCTATTCTCAGTAATATATAAACATAGGAATGAATTCACCTAGTAATTAAGTTGGCGAGTACGAGCTCGAGTAAGTGGTCCTTGTAACACTTGCTGTGGATGAGTGTTGTGTGTATGCGCGGTTGTATCCATGGGAGGGATGTCCTCATCAGGGGGTTTCCGTCGGCGCCGTCTACCTAGGGCACCCGCCCGGCCTTGCCTTATTGCTAGGACCGCCCCTGGTGCTACGTGATGCAGATCAAATGATAACGTGCAGATCGAAGCTTTTTGTGTCAACAGCTCTAATCTGGGACCATTTTATGCATGCATGCATACATACATACATGGCAAGGTGGTATATACTACTTGGCAGTTCCATTTTCGCAATACAAAAGTAAGCCGGAATGTTAATACAGTCCATGTCTGTCGATGCACAACACAGGGCTTGTGTCTTATGCATGGACAATATCATCTATAGACAAAACTACTGGAACCGATGACAACCCTTTGTGCAAGAGAGCAATCACAGCAAACACACAAGAGATACGAGAACTTGTTTATGAGGTTTGGCAAAACCTACGTCCCAGAAGTCGAATCGCGGTGGCTCCACCCATATATATTTATACCCGATTACATGTTCGACTTGGACTCATAGTCCCGCTTTCTGGACACAGCATCTTCCTTTTATCTTGTTATATATGAACCATACATAACAAAAAAACTAAAAACAATTCATATAATGTGTTGTTTCTAAGTTGTCTATATATAGGACTCCACTTTTTGTACACGTCGTCCACAAAACAGGGTCACAAAACTCATGGGATACAGATGACATGACCGACTACTTCTCCTTCTCTCCTCATTCTCTCCCATCCATATCATTAAAAATCTTATATGACAAGAATTATAGATGGCTGATATCATCCCATTATACATGCCATAACGCTCAACCAATCATTGTGAACTCTCTGTTGGTTATGTTCACGCGCAATTTGTCACGTCGAAGAAACACCTATTCAGAGCTGACCACCGGTGGATTTGTTAGGGGTGGTCGATGTACGTCGAAGGTGCCTATGCCGATCAATCCACAAGGAGAAAACTAAACGAGCAAAAATTGTGTGGAAGGATATACGCGCTAAAATCAGTAGTACTTTTGCCCTCTAATCTGTCAATTTTAAAATTTTAAGTTCAAAGCTTGGTTTTCTATGTTGATGTTCCATCTTTACAAGTGGCCCCTCTTGATTTGTGTCAAGCACCTGACCAATCTTGCCCGAGACTGACACCTGAAGTACGAACCCCCTTTCACTACGTGAAGAAAAGAAAGACCAAGGTCCAAATTCTATCCATGTGCAATCAGTAGTTTTGCCCTCTAATCTGTCAATTTTAAAATTTTAGTTCAAAGCTTAGTTTCCTATGTTGATGCTCCATCTTTACAAGTGGCCCCTCTTGATTTGTGTCAAGCACCTGACCAATCTTGCCCGAGACTGACACCTGAAGTACGAACCCCCTTTCACAACCTGAAGAAAAGAAAGACAAGGTACAAACTCTATCCATGTGCAATCAGTAGTTTTGCCCTCTAATCTGTCAATTTAAAAATTTTAAGTTCAAAGCTTAGTTTTCTATGTTGATGTTCCATCTTTATAAGTGGCCCCTCTTGATTTGTGTCAAGCACCTGACCAATCTTGCCCGAGACTGACACCTGAAGTACGAACCCCCTTTCGATCACTACCTGAAGAAAAGAAAGACAAGGTCCAAACTCTATCCATGTGCTTTGTATCATCCCCATTTGCGATGTTCTCTGCAAATACGCTGAACGCGAATCCTCCCTCGTCAGAATAAACGGCACCGTATTTTACCCAAATCCTTTTCACGAGTCACAGCTCGGATTTCCTTCTTTGGCTACACACGAAGGCTAACTAGCTAGACCTGAATACTTACACAGGTGCACTACGTTTATCCAAGTCCAATCCAAAAGAAACGCACTGAATTGATGTAGTGGCCATGTGCGTGTAGAGTGTCGCATGCACAATGTTAGTAGTTGTGCATGACACTAGAAGAGCATGAAATATTCTTCTCTTGGGTCTCGCAACAGTGGCCTGATCGAACTTCACCTTTGAGTCTTCGACCGGAAGACGTATAGATTAACGCGAGCAACAGAAGCGATCGGTGCTTGTTTGGTCGGACGACCATCACAACTCACAAGAGAACAACACGCACATGTACAGAGAGATTCAAAGAAGGAAGGAACATGACATGGCGAGGAACAGAGTTCGAGCTTGAATGGGTAATTGCAAAGGCCACCGGCACAAAGCAAAACCTACGTACTGGTGCTGCTAGCAGTTAGATGCTCACTTTCTTTTTTACCTGCCGTCTTGCCTTGCCCTGCATGCCTACGGTTTGCCTACTGCAAAAGCAAAGTTGCCAAGAAAGTTGCATAAAGCGTAGCACAAAGCCGCATGTGTCCGTTAGATATGTATATAGTCTAGGATGTTCTTTGGCTATTAGCAGCCTGTATATGTTATATATTGGTCCTTTGGTCCATTGGAATAGGACGAAAGCCTTATTCCAACATGGTATCAAAGCTAGGGTTAAGGTTTCCACTGTGACAGCCGCCGTCGCCGGCCACCACCGGCCGCCGTTGTCCCCACGCCCAAGCCTTCCTCTGCTTCCCTATGCAGAAGTTTCTCCGCTTCCCCGCGCCCGGAACTTCCTCTGCTTTCGAGCAGTCGTCGCTGCCTCCCCTGCTCCCGGGCCTCTTCCCCGTGAGAGCAACGGCAGCAGCACCGCCGGATCCGCGCCTCCTGCGCCAGATCCAGCTTCCACCCGCACCACCCGAGCTGATTCACGCTGTCTACGCGAGATCCCGCAGATCCAGCTTCTCCCCGTGTTGCCCGACGTCGGACCCACGCTGCTTGAGCCTTGTGTCGTGCTTCCCCTGCTCACGAGTAGCCGCCACTACCTCCCCTGCTCCAAGGAAGAATGCTCCCGAGCACTTGCACCCGGGCCGCCACGATCTTCTGCTGCTCTGCACCAACACCACTTGTTGCTATCCCGCAACCTGCTGCTGCTTCTCTGCACCAAAGCCGCCAGCACGTTGCCTAGCCAGCTCCAGCCACCGCCGCCAGGACGTCGCCCGGCCAGCTCCAACTGCCCTGGCCTGATTCGGCCGCCCCGGCTCCCGATCCGGTCTCTCTAGCCCCGGACCTCAACATCCGCACCACTCTGCTCCAGATGGCTTTTGCCGGCGACTCCTTTGCCATCCCGCTCCCTTCAGTCCGTTTCGATGGAATGAACTTCCGGGAGTGGGCTGTGCACCTGAGGATTCACCTCAACAGTCAGTGCCTCTCGGATCATCTCACTAGCAAGCACCCATGTCCGCCTCGCCCTACGCCGCCAATTCTGCCAACTCTTCCTGGTGGTGCGGATCAGGCAGTTCAGGAGGCTGCCAATGCTACACTAGAGGAGGCCCTAGAGCTCTACCAGTCTGAGCTGCACGCCTACGAGTGATGGCAGGATGCCGAGGCTCGTGCTACCGCTATCCTAGTGGGTAGTATGCCCGTGGCCATCTACATGGATGTGGTAGAGCTGCCAATGACACGGCTTATGTGGGAGCGCCTCCGAGCTCACTACCAGCTGACGAGTGATGCTATGTACCTCTCAGTCGTGCACCAGGCGCACTCTCTTCAGCAGCTCAATGCCATCGTAGATGACTTCTACCAGCAGATGTCAGAGGTGTGGTGTCAGCTTGACTCTCTGGGGCTGGATGTCTGCCGGACCTGTCCCTGCTGTGTGCGGCTCCGCGCTCACCAGGAGACTTACTGTCTCTACAACTTCTTGACGCGTCTCCGGTCTGAGTTCGAGACTATGCATGCTCAGTTCTTGACTCGCCCCCCGAGCTTGGTGGAGGCTCTCATGGGTGTGCGTGCTGAGGTCACCATGGCGTGGCTCGGATCTGACTGTCTTATGCCTTGGCAAAGCTCCTTCCTTTGTTTCTTGGCCAGCCGACCGTGATACCTCCTCTAGCTCCCATCACACTAGTTGTTTTTGCCTCTATTGCAGGTCTCCACAGCACCTACTGCCAGCGTGACGGCCATAGGTATAAGACTGCTACAAGCGGAGGAGGGACCAGGGTCGTCGTCGGGGTAGACATCTCCCGAAGGGCTCTGGAGGTTCCTCCCACTCAGGAGCCGGTGCCTCTCGCTAGGGATCCTCCGGTGACACCACTCAGTAGCTCCTCTCATTGCTCCAGCGCCTCGGTGTCGGATCATTCTCAGACTCCCTGGGTTCTACTAGTCTGGCTCTTGCTTCTCAACAGTCTTCCCCGTCTCTGCCTCCTCCCTCGTCAGGTATCTTGTATCTGTGGATCTTGGACTCTGCCGCTTCCTTTCACATGACACCAGATTCTACCCACCTTACTTTCGTTCGACCCACAATTTGTCCTTCTACTGTTCAAACTGCAGATGGTACTTCTCTTCCTATTGCAGGCCGAGACACCCTTTCCACTTATTTTTTCATGTTCTTGTAGTCTCTCATGTTCCTCAGCTTACTATGCAGATTATATCGGTTGGTCAGATCAATGATCACGACTGTCATGTTGTTCTTGAGTCTGACTCTTGTTGTGTTAAAGAACGCCACACAAGGACTCTGCTTGGTGCTAGCCCTCGGCACCGTGATTCGCAGTGTCTTTGGGAGCTCGACTGGCTTCATCTTCCTTCCGTTGTCTCCACCAGACAGTCAACCACTACCACTACCTCTGGTCTTGCCGCGTCCTCCATTACCTCCTTCGCTCAGTGGCACCATTGTCTCGGTCATCTCTGCGGATCGCGTCTATCGTCACTAGTAGGTCGTGGTGTTCTTGAGTCTATTTCTAGGAACACCTCTTTACATTGTATGGGCTGCAAGCTTGGCAAGCAACTGCACCTCTCCTATCCCTTTAGTGATTCTATTTCTAGTTGTTCTTTTGATCTTGTTCACTCTGATGTTTGGGGTCCAACTCCCTTCGTTTTGAAAGGGGGTCATCAATACTATATGATCTTTATTGATCATTATTCTCGTCATACTTGGATCTACCTTATGTCCCCTCATAGTTAGGTTCTCTCTATTTATCAGATGTTCGCCACCATGGTTCACACTCAGTTTGATTCAGTCATTCGTGTGTTTCGTGCCAACTCTGCTGGTGAGTATCTATCTGCTGCTTTGCGTCGCTTTCTCGCTGAGCAGGGTACTCTTCCCCAGTACTCTTGTCCTAGTGCTCACACTCAGAACGATGTCTTTGAGCGTAAGCATCGTCACTTGCTTGAAACCGCTCACTCTCTCATGCTTGCCACTTCTGTCTCTCCTCACTTCTAGAGCGATGATGTTTCCACTACTGCTTTTCTCATCAACATGCATCCTTCCACCGCTTTCATTCTACTCTGTCGGCGCTGAGTGTGTTTTCCTTCTTCTCGTGACCATCTTGAGCATAAGGGTTATTGTTACTACAACCCTGTTGCTTGCCGGATGAGGATCTCTCGAGATGTCACTTTTGACGAGTCCTGGCCTTACTGTTGGGTCACGGGGTAGGCTACGATAGCTACAAACAAAAATTTCTACCACGCGAACCAGGATGCCAAGCAAGTAGATGATCACAGTCGTTACCAATGACGCCTTGAGCAATGGAAGAAGGGTTGGAGCGGCTTGGTCCAACGAAGAGCGCTGTCGATGTAGTGGTCGTAGTCAATCGTCTCCTCCGAACGCGTCTCGGTTCCTTGTGAAGATCGCGGATCGTCCTCAAAGCGCAACAATCGTAGTAGCGCCTCTCGGTATCCACACGTCCGGGAAGGAACAACCGAGCGCCGGTGTGCTAGCACCAAATCGCCGCAGAGCTCTCGAGGAGATGGCGGCTAGGGTTTCGGTGGTGTTTTTCGCATCATGTCCAATAGCCTCATGCACCTCCTTATATAGTGCTCGTGACGGATCCTATCCGGACACGTTCTTTAATCGTATTCGTATTGGTTTGTTCAACCCGTTAAGTGTGTGACCACAGAGGTTCATGTGTAGTTCGGTTGTGACTCGAAACCCTTTCCGACCACGAGTCGATGCGGCTCCTAGCGAAACATATCGATTCCCGAATACACACAAATTATATCGGACGAACCTTAATGCAATATGATCTATCACTTACGACCAGGTCCTATCTGTATACGACCAGTTCGTATGTGGTCACGACCAACTCGTAACTCCTTACGACTTGGTTTTGACCACTCTGTGATTAGGTTCGACCAGTCTACGACTTGCTTGTATCTCCATACGACCGATCATTCTTCGTTCGACTGGCGACCTACTCGTGTATACTCCCTTTGCCTCACAATGTCGGTTGAACTCCGGGTGAGATGTTGTGTCATCCATGGGTATTCAATACTTTCTCGTCGAGTGTCGAGATAACTTTACGTGGTCGAACTCTTCGACTACTAGCGGCATGGCCATGCACTTTCTTTATCCGATCTAACGAGGGCGAGACATCTCTCTGTTATGTTAGGAGGGCAAATCCATATCCGACCGGTCACATTCCTCTCCATGTTTGAGCATACCCGAAAGCTACCTTTATAACTACCCGATTCACGGTGTAGCGTTTGGCAACCCCTAAGCGTGCTCTTACACATGTAGGAAACCATCTTGATCTCGGTCTAAGGATTATACATCATCATTGCTTGAGACCAACTAATGACACATAGATTCATAACAATCTCAATAGTGCCTCAAGGTGGGTCTTATCCAACATCATGTTCTCTAACATGTGTCCATATTATTGGTTTGATATCTCCATATCTATGACTCGTGAAACATAGTCATCAACCAATACATATGCTAGTCTATTCATATGTGTCCTCATATGTTTACGACCGAGGATCGATAAGAATAATTATTGCAGAAATATAGAGTTTCACAACCAAGTCATATACTTGATAATAAATATTAACAATATTATTCTAGGAACAAGATAACACATTATCCAATGTCATGAACATAATGAAATGTAATCATCTCTATGATTGCCTCTAGGGCATATTTCCAACAGTTACTACCCTCGTTCCCCCACAGCTAGGTCAGATTATCTTGTTGAGTCGAACTCCTTTTTGACTTTTCCTGACTCTTCGCCTTCCACTACTGTTTCGCTTCCTTCTCCACCTTCTTCGCCTCCCTCTCCTCCAGCTGCACCTGTTCCACCTCCGTCGAAGTTTCATTCTCGCTCTTTTGTTGAGATTCCACCTTTTCCTCTGCACTACTCTCGCCGTCCTCGGTCTATTCCTCTAGTTGACCCTTCGTCTTTGCTGGGCCATATTTCTAGCTCTTCTTCTCCGTCCTTGCTGGGTCCCGCTCTATCTTCTCCTTCTAGATACGATCTCCGTGATCGTCACAATCGTCGAGCCACTCGAGAAAAGCTACGATTTTGCACGATCCTTCCGAGCCTACGGTCTCTGGAGGTCGCTTTCTCCCCGACCGGCTCGCGATGTCTGAGGAGATTACTGCTTTGGAGCATACTAGAACTTGGGATCTTGTGCCCCTACCTACGCGTGTCACTCCCATCATGTGCAAGTGGGTGTACAAGATCAAGACCCGCTCGGATGATTCCTTTGAGTGCTACAAGGCTCGTCTTGTAGCGTATGATTTTCAGTAGGAGTATGGTCGTGACTACGATGAGACCTTCACTCTTGTTGCTCACATGACAACTGTTCGCACTCTCTTTGTTGTGGCCTCTATTCGACAGTAGCCTATATCTTAGTTGGACGTTAAGAATGCCTTTCTCACTGGTGAGCTGCATGAGTAGGTCTACATGCAGCTGCCCCCTGAGTATTCTGTCCCTGATGGTATGGTTTGTCGCCTTCGTCGCTCTCTCTCTATGGGCTCAAACAAGCCCCTCATGCTTGATTTGATCACTTCTCCTTTGTTGTCACTGCCGCTGGCTTCTCCACCTGTGATCACGACTGTCGACGATCAAGTCGTCGATCTTACGAAATAAAAAGAGGAAAATGACGTGGAGTATCCTGGAAGAGAATGGGGGCTGCTCTTTATTAATATGAACTGGGATTATAAGACCTGATTAGGGACTATCTCTAATTACACCGAATGTATTGAATGCTATTGCTTTGGCTTCTATGTTGCCTTGCTCTGTGTGTCTTCTGTTGTTGTTCTCTTCGTCTTCTGCGTTCCACCATTAAATAACTCCCGAAGAGGCGGCAGTTACTCCTAGAGAAGGCGTCCCTGGTGAAACGTTACGACTGGTCGGAGGTTTAAGACAGTTAACAACGTGTTAACTACCTTGCGGTTAAGTGTCTGTGAAAAGCTTAACCATAGGGTGGTTTATTGTCAGTGTCTTGTATATCATCGCACGGTTTGGAACATATAGCACGTGTTCCATTCATCATACGGTAAGAAATGCCAGTTCATAGCTTGTCCGAGCAGTTACCTGGTCGAAGCCTAGTCCGACCAGGGTACCCATCGTGTAACCTCTGGAATCCTCACGACCAGTGAGGTCGTTAGCCTTAGGGGTTACGACCATGAAGACGTATGGCCTTTTATGTATTAAAATAATACATAGAGGTTTTAATCCTCGTCAGCTAGCCCCCGAACTTTAAATGAACAGGTCGTGTGAACACCTTCTTCCGATGAAGTTGTATCGGGCAGACCCCCATTTAATGCCGTGACATTCGAGGTGATCTGTGTTCATTTTAAAGTTGAGAACTTGCCTTGGGAACCGAAGAGTCCCTCTGTCCGTTGGGCGAAAAAGAAGCTTTTCGCCGTTTAGACTGTTGTGGGTAACCTCCGATCGTAATTTAAAGATCTGAGGCTATAAAATCCCCATCGCTAGGCCTTTTGGAGTTTTTACGCTTCCAGATCCCCTTTCTGATCCCCTTTGCCGAGAAAAAAATCTTTAGTCCTCTTTTCTTGTTCTTCCGACCACAAAATCTCCTACGAACACTACTCATCCTTGAGGATTTTCATCATGTCGGAGTAAATCACAAAGTGGTTGCCTTCGAAATTGAGCAAAGAAAAGCTTGAGGCGTTGGAGACGGTTGGAATGCTCCCGAACAAGAATTTGATCAGATGGAGACCGGCGATTGAAGAGCACTTTCCAAGTCACGAAGATGAGGAAATTCCTGTTTTCCTCGCCTACATCGAATGCGAGTTGAGGTTGCCGGTATACAAATTCCTTCTCCGTGTTCTTGAGTACTACGGGGTGGAATTGGTGAATTTGGCTCCAAATTCCATCGCCAATATCAGCATCTTCACATATTTGTGTGAAGCATACCTAGGAGTGCCTCCGAGTTTGAGGCTCTTCAGGTATTTCTACCGAATGGTGATGGGGAGAACCACGGAAACTCCTAGAGATTGTACATTGCGCCTTCACAACGGGAAGGCCGATGAGTACATTCATATGTACTCGAAATCCTCGTGGTCGTCATGGAAGAAGAACTGGTTCTACATGACGGTTACGAGGGATGATGGCCTCTACTTCGCCGGGATGAGAGCGAATGAAAATCCCAAGTGGAGAAAGACCGTGGAGAAGACAGGGGTGATCGGAAGATGGGTGGATGCCATCTACGACCTGCGAGTCAAGGGCTTGACCTGTTGGCATGTGGTGAGGGACTTCACCAAGCGCCAGATTAGCTTGTGAAGCTTTGACTCATTCCCTGATTTGGTCCATTGGTCGTGATGAAGCTATCTCAGGAGGTGGTAAGTCTTCGAGAGAAACTCCGACCAGTATTTTGTTATTTGATTATAGTACTACCTTAAAATCTGCCATTATTTCTTTTGCTCTTTTAAAGCCCTTTCTCCTGAGGAAATCAGAGAGCGGATCAGGCTGATCTGCTCTGGGGGGCCTGGTGAGAAGGCCGGATTCCCCAAGATCTTGGCCATAGTTCCTGCTCTAATGATTTCTTGATGATTTGATTTTGAACTTCCCTTCTTTGCTTTGTGTAGGTCTTCGGGTGTTCCAGTTGTTTCCGACCGGACTCCTCCTGAGGACCAGGCATTTGTGGAGATCCCTGACCAGGGTGCTTCCCAGGGTAGAACTCCTAAGGAAAAAGTAGTCGAAGAAGCCCCCGAGCAGGTGTCAAGGCCAACGGTCGAGTTGGATCCAGTGGTGGTTCTAACTCCTTCTGTAGAGGTAGATGCCCCTAAAGGCCCTCAACTGGTTTCGACCGATGTTGGTAATTCTTCTCAATCTGACAAGTTCCCTTTTCGCCCCCGATTTATCGAGGATAAGGAGCTTGACGAGGCATGGGGAAAAAATATCGGATCAACAAATCAAAATGCATCCTGATTCAATATTTGGCGGTTATAATGATTTGGCGATCCGGGTAAGTATCTACGACCAGTTGCATAATACTTCTCAAAAGTTTACAAGGAACTTAAAGAGAAAAAAAATACTATTTGCACAGCATCTGGTCGAGAACTTTGCTGTGGTCGGAGGACTAACCCAGCGAATTAAGGACTTGGAACAAAAACACTCCGAATTGGAAAGTAAGAACTTCCCACTTAACATTTTTTTCCTTTCTTCAAAACTTTGCTCTTTTTTGACTATTCTCCCTTATCGTATTCAATAGATTTGGAGAAAATAAAAGAAGAGATCATGGCTGAGAAAGCCAAGACAGCTTTGTTTGAAGAGGAAATCAAAGCTAAGGACCGGTCGATTGCCGAAGCGACGACCAGTAATGAAACACTTAACAAAAGAATTGAAGGTAATATGTCGTAATCTTGACTTATTATCTTCCTTCAATTATGTTTGTGCTTATCACCTGCTTCACTCCTGTAGAGCAAAAACAAGCTTTGGACAGAGCAGAAAAGACTCTGAAATTTGAGCAAGACAAGGAGGCGGCTCTTGTGCAAAATATTGACAAAAAGATTCTATTTTTGAACAAGATGATCTTTGATATGGGATCGAGGATCAAGCACGCCTACTTTAAGAGATCCATGAGAAAAATGAACTATTTGGGTCAACTTCTAGAGGATCTTAAAATCTGCTCAAGACTACTCGGAAGAACTATGCCCAAAGCCATGAAAGCAAAGCGTTGCTAGTGGAGTTAGTTTTGCTTTGGCAAACCGAAAGCTTCCAACCATTCCATTGATCTCCAAGTCGTTAAAGATGACTTCAATCGCCCACCTAAGGAGGCGACCAAGTTCATGGAAGAACTCAAGCCACTTGGAGATAAAGTTGTAGAGGAGATGGAGGTCGGATCTCCATCAAGCTGTAATTAACCTGGAGATATTTCGAGAGTAGGCCCCTGCAAATGTAAGAATATTGAAAATAATGTATAAAACTTACCTTTTATGTCATCAACAATGTTTTTATTTATCCCATTTGACTTTTAAAATTCTCGTATACCTCCTAGCCCCTGACTGCTTTATAGTAGAAGAACTTTACTATACAAGCAGGTAGCCAAGATAGAGAATGAAAGACGAAACCATTGTTTTGAAGGTATGTGCCGATATGAAGACAAAACTGATCGTAGCAATACTAGGAAATCACTGTGGTCGGAACCAGCTTATGAGTTCGTCTAGTTATAGATCTTTGTTTGTCATGATCGAAATACCAATCAAAAGTTGTACATGGTCGGAAAAAAGACTTGTTGTATTGACATAAGAAGAAATGCAAGAATGTATGCAATTGAAGAGAAGTGATCGTATTTATATATACGACCTAAAACTGGTCGGAAAAAACTAATAAGAATAGAAGATATAGAAAAACATTTCGCAAAACGTGTTCAAGCTCAAGTCCGACTGGCAGCGAGGATCGTAAGAAAAGAACCGTCGCTAGGAAGCTCCTTCCAGTGGGCAGGACCACGTGCGAAAAAGGAGAGACTTCGACTAGGAGGCTTTCCGTGTCCCGACCAGTAGCCAAACGAGAGTAGAACAGAATGTTGAAATGAAGAAATATAGTCTTCATGATCTTAATAGCATAATGAACTATACATTGTTGCTTGTGTTATGCTCTGTTTACTCGTATGGTCGCGCGTGGAATCATTCATGGAATGATCACGACTAGGACCTATACAACAGTATGACAACGATGTCGTTTGCTAAAGAGTAACAAAGATCCCGATAAAGGATATCGAAGAGAAAAATTGTCTTCTCCGACCATTTTAAACAACAATAATAGATGACCAGGATATAGGCATAGATATATAAACTGTATCACTTGTCGAAAGCGAAAGAATGAATATACTAAATTAAGAATTGAAATAAAGTAGAAAATAATTAGACATAAAACTTACGCAATTGATCAATGTTCCAAGAATTTGACAAAATTTGCCCGTCCGACATGGCAAGTCTAATGTAACACAGTCGGGTAACCGACCACAAAGTAAGGACCTTCCACTTGGGAGAAAGTTTGTTGCGATTAGCTTTGATTCTAAATTTTTCGAGAACCGGATCACCTACAAAGAAGGTCATGAGGTTGCACCTTACGACTATGGTACCTTCGCATGGCTTGTTGATATACTGCTGATCGTACAAGGGCTTGATTTCGTCGTTTTTCAAGGAAATTGATGTTGTCGAGTCGTCGTTCATTCTGATCATTTTTATTAAAACGATCAGTTCGAGCAGAGCCAATTTTGAGTTCTAGAGGAAGCATGGCTTCAGCACCATAAACCAAAAAGATTGGCGTTTCACCGGTCGCACGACTGGTCGTGGTTCGAATGGCCCATAATACAGACGGGAGTTCTTGAGCCCAAGCTCCTAACCATTTGATTAATTGGTCGAATACTCGGCGTTTGATCCATTGCATAATGATACCATTAGCTCGCTCAACTGCCCCATTGCTCTGCGGATGAGCAACAGAAGCAAAATGAACTTTGACGCCAAGTTCATCGCAGAATTCTTGGAATTGACTGCTAGAGAACTGGGCGCTATTATCTGTGATTATACGACTGGGTACACCAAATCGTGTGATCACATTTTTCATGAGAAATCTCTTAGCGGCCTCAGTTGTTGTTTTAACAACAGGCTCGGCCTCGATCCATTTTGTAAACGTGTCAATCATGATGAAAAGGAATTCGAAACCCCCGGGTGCTCTTGTGAAAGGTCCCAGAATGTCCAGTCCCCAGGTTGCAAAATGCCAGGAAAGAGGAATTGTTTGTAAGGCTTGTGCCGGCTGATGTACTTGTCGGCTATGGAACTGACATTGTACACACTTCGTCACAAGCTCTTTCGCATCATAAAGGCGCTTGGCCAAGAGTATCCTTGCTCAAGGCTTTACCGACCAAATGTTCTCAGAGGAATGATGTGCTCCACAGACTCCTTCATGGATTTCGGTTAGTCGTCTGTTTGGTTCAGTGGCGGAACTAGGAATTTGGGAGACCTAGGGCAAACTTGTAGTGTAAAATATACCGAGACACAATGTGATTTAATAGTCCAAGAAATCAAAATTCAAGACTTCAAGATGAGTCAAGGCTGACATCGGTGCCCACTGCCACTGACTTGGTGCTACCTCGATAGTTGGTAGCTCGGTGCCTCGCCGTCCCCGTCTCAGAGCCCCCTATGTCAGGCCTCACGCCCGTCTTTGCTGGTTTGCAGCCATCATCATGCAAAGATCTTTGCGCAAAGATCGCCTCACCCACGTCGCGCCTCGGCCAGCCATACAAGCGACGGCAAAGATGGTAGAGTGTGGAGGGGCTGAGTGTTGGAGCCTTGGAGGAATGGGGAATGAAATTGTTAGGGATTTAGGGAATTATGGTTACCTAGTGCTGTGCATCTGTGCATTTCATTTGCTTGGGCTGCAACTGGGTCGGCTTCCACTCGGCGTCTCGGCCCATGGCCAACGCGGCGCAGGGACTCATGGCGGCTTGGCCTTGGTCAGGCGCTAGTGGTGGCCGAGGGGTTCGCTTAGGAGACCCGGCAGCACCGCTGTTCTGATGTAGTTTGTCGGGACCCCGGGTATGCAACCCCAGGACACTCTGTGTATTCTGAACTAGTCCCATGATCAGTAGCTAGCTCACACAGTTGCAACATTGGTGTAATCATAACCACACAACCAAACAAAAGATGAAGCAAACAAATTAATAATATTAAGCAAAAGGGACCTTATGGTCAAGTCTTACAAAGGTTGCCACGCAGGGCTAAAGATAACAGAGTAAACTTGCAGCGGAGAACAAAACAACTAGTGGAGGTCACCCAATATGCCCACCGGCAATCGAGTGAAGGACGCGACCTAATTCGCATAGTCTTCAAAGAAGTCTTCCTCGTCGAACTCTGAGTTTACTGGTTCACCTTCCTCTGCTGATTTAAATAGAGGGCGCAAGGCCATGAGTACTTTTGAATGTACTCAGCAAGTTATAGAGAAATGTATGCAAGTAATATTCATGCAAGGCTTAACAATGATAGCTTTATGGCTACTTTGTGGAAAGCAATATTTGACAGTAAATACAATAAGTAGATTGCAAAGCACAATTTAAAAGATTAATACATAAGTAAAAAATTTTCTTTGAAACAACTAGTGAACACCCTGTTCACTTCCCAACCATCAACCATCTACAAGATTCGACCAAACCATTCCAACAATTTGACAAAGGTTCTACCCCTTGCGTGAAATCACCAGGCATGTCCATAATCGGGGACACGGCTATTCGAATAGTTTTACACTCTGCAGAGGTTGTACAGCTTGACCCAGAAGACACGAATTTCTCTAGTTTGTTCGGCATATAACTATGCCACCGCTCACTCCCTTAGGTAAGCGCCTAGAGCACGTGACAAGGTTTTTACAAAGTTCTGCTTTTGACTCGATTACATTAGCTAAGGTTTCGCCTCTATCGGCCCCCTCTTGCGCTGCTCCCAACCAAAAGCTGAACCTAACCAAGACATTGCTAATTAGTCACCAGTCTATCCCAATCTAGACATGTGGTTGTACGGCTTGAGGCCCGAGATCAATGGTTCAAGGTTAAGTCCTTAGTTGGTTGCTCAGACGAGACGGTTCCACATTCCAAGTGTGCGTTACGGCACCCACCTTTTCCACCACCCACTCGTCCGAGCATAAATTATTTTCGTTCAACTTGGCCAAATGACCACCCTAGTCATGGCACAACATCTTTTAACAAAAGTGGCTCCGCCACGGTTCCATAATTTCCTTTAGTCAAATTCATCATGTTGGGTTCAACCCAGCCAGAGGACCACCCTAGTCCTGGCACCACAAATTTTAGTAAGGTGACAACAAATGTCGTGGTCTCACACAGGACCACACTTCGCATTATTAGCAACACAGGTCGTTACTACACAAGCCACAAACCATGTGCGCTAGGGCAAACCAACCTTTATCGAATCATGAGATCGAGACCAACGTCTACTAGAGCATGACTAAGCAATAAAGCGTGCCCAAGTTGGTAGTACAATAATGTCCAACTAGTAATTAACCATCCTAAGGTGTCCAAGGAGTTATGTCATTCAAGGATACATGTCGATTGCAATTTATCAAGGAGGCATATGACAATTAGGTAATTAACTAAACCCGAAACCATTTATTATAAAATTAGCAATGCAGGTTTATATAAAACAATATACTTTTATAAGGATGGGTTCAACATGATCAAAAGTCTATGATTTGCCTTCGTTGAAGAGTAGCGGTGCTTCGGTCGTCGGGTCTGCGAAATCTTCCGAAACGCCGGAACCTATACGCGCAAACAAAGCTAAATAAATAAAACAACTCCAAATAAAATTCAAATAAATACCAAATAAATACTAATAGGAAGACAAGGATTTTAGATGAATTTAGAAATTTGAATCACTCCAATCGGAGTTCGAATGAGGGAGTTATGGCCAAAAGAAGATAGGAAGTTGCATAAAATGATGAATTTAGGAATTTTCTGATTTTCCCGGAATTATTTTCCTAAAGAAAATCAGCGAAATCCACTCGGGCTGCTGACTAGGCAGCCACGCCAGCAGAGGAGGTGGCGTGGCGTGAGGTGGCGCCACGGTGGCAGCCCACGGTCGCCACGCCGACCCGGACAGTGGTGGCGCTCGGCGAGGGCTCGCCGGGCTTAACGAGCAGCGGCATGGCGGCGGCGAGGGCACCAGCGTGAAGAGGGCAACACGGCGAACACGGTGCGTCTTGAGGCGAGGATGGCGGCGGAGACCACGGCGAGGGCGCTGGCGGCGAGGCGGCGGGCACAAAGCGGCACGAGACTCGTGAGGCTCGAGGTGGGAAGTCGACTGGCCGAGGCGCATGTTGGGCGATGCGATGAGGCGGTGGCGACGGCGGCGGAGGAGGCTCGACGGCGGCGGGGGGTACGGCGGAAGCAAGCTCGGCGGCGGCGACGGGAGCTTCGATTGCGGCGAGCTCGGAGGGAGAGAGGGGGAGTAAGTGAAGGGGAAAGGGAGAGGAGAGGGAGGCGGTCCCGGTGCGCACTTAAATAGGCGACGGGGGGGCCGAAGGGGGAGAACGGGGAGCTTGCCGCGGTGGCCTTAATGGCAGGCGGCGAGGAGGTCGGCGAAACCGGGATGAGGGGGGCAAAAGGAGGGGCGCTGGCGTGGCGAGGCGGGGACGCCTTGCACCAGCGAGACAAGAGCGGGGCGCAGGGCGGCAGGCGGAAGGCGTGGCACAGTGGGATTCAAGGCGAGGCGACCTGTGGCGGCGGCCGAGGTAGGGGACGAGCGGGCAGTGGTCGACAAAGGGACCTAGCGTTCAATGAGAGAGAGAGAGAGAGAGGCGCGGGTGAGCGTCTGAGCCGTCCGATTAATCGGACGATGTGGCGAGGGAGGAGGAGGAGGCCATGCATACTGGGTCACAAGGTCGAACAGGATGGGCCGGAGAAATCGGCCCAAGCCAAGGAGGGATTTCTAAGGCTTTTTCTTTTTAGAAAATACCAGAAAAGCAAAAAGAATTTTTAGAAAATAGCTTAAGACGTCCAAAAATTCTAGGAAAATTCACAGAAGTCCCTTGAATTATTTAGGACTTAATAAAAATATTTTCAGCTTAACTATTGCTTTTAATTTTTGGCAATTAATTATTTTTAACATAAGGCCAAAGGGAAAACCAAATTAAAATCCAACTAAACTCACTAAACCAACTTTAATTAATTCAAGTTTTAATTAATTCAAATTAAACTGCTTTTGAAATTCTAAATTACAATTTAAGCTTTGGCAAATTAATAAAACCAAATGGTTCCCTTTTAAGGTTTTTTAAAATTTTCAAAAAAGCCAGAAAATAGGGATGTTACATAGTTCCGCCCCTGATTTGGTTCGTAGTCACACATGCGGTAAGATTAATTTTCTGTCATCCAAGTCTCATATGTCAATAATTTTTAAAAGTGTGGCAAGGTTCACTTTTACTAGCTAGTCAACGTGTGACGCTGATTTTTATAAACTAACCTCAGACTAGTTTGACAAAAAAAAATACCACTTCGACAAAAAATTTTATATGATCTAATCAAACCCTCGTATATATGGTCCGAGAGCTTTTGAAAGTTTTCCATATATGCACGCAGTCGTACGCGTGTCGCATGTATTATCTTTTCAACCAAAAAAAAGGCGTACGCACGTGTACGTACTCGTGTAACTAAAAGTGGCACGTACGCTGGAAGGCTGGGACATGACACGTTGCAGCGTATAACTCCGCTTTGACTACTCGTAACGTGATGGCGTGATGCCAAGTTGCCAACCGCGCGGATGCATGCAAGAATCGCGTCGTTACTCGATCGGGAGACTCACCTCGTTTGCCTGCCGGGTTCTTGGCGGTTTCCGCATGCACAGCGCCGTGTACTTGCACGTACGCTCTGGCTAAGTTACTGACCGGAATTTTCGCCATATATACCCAAAAACACGCATATCTCGCGTCTTTTCACAGGGGAAGAAAAGAAAGGCGTGGAATAACTGCGTAGCTAGCTTACGTCGGTAGCTCCTTATTATGGTATCCACAACAAAGAAAAAAAGTGGGTGCTAAACATTACATAGGGTTGTAGTGCCAGGTTCCATACACTCCACCGGGTGGAGGGAGCGGTTCACAGGCTTGTGTCCTGCCTCTATGGAATAAATTTTTTTGCAAATGACAGTATTTATTGCCTCCCCCAACTGCCAAACCAACACCACCCGAGTAGCTATAGGCTGCTAGTACGTACCGCTAGTCTACCAGAGGCTAGCTAGTGCCGTCGACGTCACAGCGATCGGAGGGCCTGCACGTACGTCGCGTAGCTCACGGCTTCCTCTGTCGCGTAGCTCCGACGAATTGAAGTGGCGCCTCGCTATACGTACGTACAGTGGTCGTCGACTCGTCTCGCGTGCACGAGCATTTTGGCACATGGCAGCGTGGGTACGTGCGTGGACACCCTTGCTAGCAGGCCGAACTACCGAAGGAGATAGCAATTCAAGCTCAGTATCTTCTCTTCCCTTCGGGACAAGAATATCTCTACATCAAGGCCTAGTGCAATGTGCAACTCTCCCTTATGGGCCAACCAAAAGAGTTCGGGGGGCACTCACCCCTTTGCCGCCCGCTTTGGTCAACTGGACAAGCACGCGTGGCTTCACAAGGTTTCTGTTTCTGATTTTCTGTATGAGAAAAGATACATGAGAAGTGAGAACCACAGCAACGCGAAGATGCACCTTGTCCCCCAAACAATGTTAGAATCGAGCTCTTATTTATAAAGACTCATTCATTCTTAAAATTCTAAAGTATGCATAGTTTAGTTTCATTTACTGATCGTGTCATTTCTCTCTCTCAAACAAGTGGTCCATAAGACCAGTGTGGCCAAAACACTATGGTCGAAACAAGTGGTCCATAAGACCAGTGTGGTCGGAACACTATGGTCGAAACAAGTGTCCCATATGACCAGTGAGAGTTTTCCTTAGATCACCCTCGGACCTCTTTGAGAGATCCTCTTGGACCTTCCTTGGAGATTTCTTCGGATCACTCCAAGAGAGTGTGGTCAAAATACTGTGATCAAACCAGAGTGATCCAAATAACGTGGTCAAAGATGTAGACCAGTTGTCGAAGCTGAAGACCAACGTGTAATCAGGATCTGATAAATACTGCTTAATTACCATTAATTGGTTTTGAATTAGCAGTTACCAGTGTTCTAATGTGTGTTATATTGAGCAGTTACTAGAGAGTAATTGACTCAACCCTTAAAATGATCTGGAGACGTCCAGACTAGAATAGAAGAAAAAATTTCCATTCCAATTTTTCTTCTACCTCCTCTCTGTTATCTTGTACTGGAGGGTTGTGCTGTTTGAACCAAGTCATCCCTTCTCCTCGGCGTGCACCGGGAAGGAGGTGAGCGGTATCTCCGAACCGTTGTCGCAGAGTTCACCTGCACAGGGGCGGCAATAAGGTTTTTGGGCAGCGCATCTGCGCGACCGCTTGCTGCACTGCGACGTCTACGATCTGCACTGCATTGAGTCTACACTGCTTCCTGTTCTTCATCGACCTATACTGTAAGTTGTGTGTACGCTGTTACAATCATGATATTGAGTATGTTTAGAAGTGCAATGAGTTGTCTATTGTTGATATCGTCTTATGCATCTTTAGTTATATGTGATCTTTGCCTCATATTAAAATCTGGAATTAAAATGTTATCCACATTTCCAACAATCCAGAAACCTTACAGTGGATATTTGTTTTGATCTAGCAATGGTTGGCGCTTTTGATGCTTTGAAACATGAGATGTTTTTTGGTCAGAACTTTCATAGATGGCAGATAAGGGTCAAGTTTTGGCTCATGTCTTTGGGGCTATGGTGGGTGATCCATCCACAGTATCCAATTATGATTGAACAGACAATGTGATTTGACACAGATAACAACACAACCCTTGGATGCATTCTAACCATACTAGCCGATCAGCTCTATGATGTGTACATGAACTTCAACTCCACCACAGAGTTGTGGGATGCACTAGAGCACAAATATGCCGAAGCTGAGACTGGTCGTTGGCTCTATATGTGCGAGCAGATCTTCAACTACAACATGGATGATGCAAAGTCAATAGTCGCACAAGCTCATGAGTTTCAGCTACTGGTCGGAGAGATTGCACACTTGGTTTGCGTTTTGCCTCCAAAGTTTGTGGTTGCGAGCATTGTTGCCAAACTTCCAGCTTGGTGGAGGGATTTTGCCACTAGCCTAAAGCACAAGAGAGAAGAGATATCTATTGAGGATCTCATCGCTGCTCTTGATGTGGAAGAAAAGGCAAGAGCAAAAGATGCACCAAGCACGACCAATTAGAACAATCAGATCAATGCAAATGTCATAGAGAAAAGATATGGCATGAAAAACAAATGATTTAAACCAAACAAGACAACTCGCTTTAAGAAAAAAACTGAGAAGAAGGATATGAGGAACATCACCTGCTTTGTGTGTGGGAAAAACGGTCATATGGCGAAAGACTGTCATTTCTGCAAGAGCAAGGATGCTGTATAGCCAAAGAAAAATGCTATCAACGTGATCATAGGCGAGGCCTCAACAGGAGGGTATGGTAGTCTACCTGTTGTATTTTCAGCATGTCTATCCATTGATTGATGGGTTGATACTAGAGCTAATATTCACGTATGTTCTGATATTTCTTTGTTTTCTTCTTATCAGGCAGCCGGGGCTTCCTCCATCCTAATGGGGAACAGGTCGCATGCCTCTATTCTTGGTGTTGGCATGGTGGATTTGAGGCTTACTTTAGGGAAGATTGTCTACTTGAAGAACGTGCAACATGCGCCAACAATAAACAAGAACTTCGTTAGTGGTTCTCTCCTATGCAGGGATGGTTATAAGCTAGTATTTGAGTCAAATAAAATTATAATGTCTAAGTTTGGAAACTTTGTTGGTAAAGGCTATGAGAGTGGAGGCTTGTTCCGCATAAGTACTTTAGAATATTTGTCGGTGTTTTAGAACCGAACTTACGTAAAGATTGTTTGATTCAGGGGTTTCGCTAAGCTCAAAATCACACAGAGATGGAGACGCGGTGATTTCTATACAGATTTGGGCCTTCTCCGGGAGAATAACAACTCTACTCCTGTGTGCATGTATTGAGTATGCTGGATTACAAGATCAAGAGAAAGACTAGAGTCATGTGTCTCTGATTGTTCCTCCGATCTCCTCCTTCCGTCCCGATTGTCCTGATGATTCCGCCTTTTATATAGTCCTCGAAGTGCACCGTCGTACCTCCAGTCTAAAGGCTACCTTAATGTTCCAGATCATGAAGCCGTTACTGGAGGTTATCGTGGGAGTAGTAACGTTCCCACGTAGGCAGTTATCACCATAACAAGGGGTTTAAATCGTGCTATTATTCCGGAGAATAACAACGTAATTGATTGCTCATATCCTTTGATACGGTATAGAAGATTCCTTGATCGACTAGGCCCACATGTCTGCGAGCCCTATCGATTAGGGACTGGTCATAGAAGAACTTACGACCAGGAGGTAGTCATAGAAGGACTTACGACCATAGGGTAGTTGTAGGACTTACGACTATGGGGTGGTCGTAGAAGAACTTACGACCCCCAGCTTCTCCCTTATGGCTATTAAGGGGTATACTCAAGTGTTATATGACGTCATTATTATCCATAATATGAATTATAGATAAATGATTAAATGAGGATTATTATATCCTCGTCATCTAGCCCCCAACTTCAAGCGAAAATAACTTACTTGGGAAAGGAGCAGTAGATGATCTTATGACCAGTAAGTGGTCGTAGAGAAATGGTTGAAAGAAGAACTTTTCGACTGGTGTTTCATTTGACTAGAAAAAGACTTGGTAAAGAAGGTAATTTTGCTTGAGTTGTAAAGACTGACCTGGTTTCCTCGAGCAGACAAATTTAAGAATCCTAATCGATTCCCTCATATCTGTCTATTGGAGCAGTTCCCGAAGGGTTTGGCAACCGTTGGGTAGCCATGTCTTTTTAACTTCAGAAGTGTGGTTATAAATATTCACCGTGGGTGAGAATAAGGTCTTTTACGTTCTCCCAAATCGCTCTCGCTGTTCAAGCTTTTGAGTTCTCTGTCACTGACCAAATTGAGCCTTCTTCCCCAATCTTTCCAAATCCAAACCTTCGACCTTTGGGAGAAATGGCCGGAGCCGCTTCCTAGTGGGCCGAATCGGAGATGGATGCGGCCAAAATCGGAGCTTTGGTCGACTCCGAGAAGATCCCGAAGAAGGAATTCGTGAAGTGGATCGAGGCTTCTGGGCAGCATTGGCCGTCGGGTGAGATTGGGCAAATCCCTGTCTTCCAAGCGTTCTGTGAGTGTGGCCTTCGATTGTCTGCTCACCCTTTCCTCACTCTTGTTCCCAACTCTATTACGATGCTTGGAGTGTTCGTGTACTTATGCGAGGCCTACCTAGGGATTTAGGCTGACTTGGAGTTGTTCAAGTACTTCTATGGAATGATTAGATTGTCCAGAGTCGCCGGTAGTTGCAGTCTGAAGCTCCACGACGGGAAGTCGAAGGAGTACATTCAGATGTTTACCCGGTCATCGTGGCCGGGGGTGGAAGAGGAGGTCATTCTATTGAAAGATCACCAATGAGGACAGCCTCTCCTTCGCCAGGAAGCTAGCCGAGAAGATCTCTACCTGGGATTCGACTCCCAAGGATCTCGGTCGGATCGCCCCCTTCATTCAAGCTATTGCAAACTTGAAGGAAGAGGGGCTTAATGGATGGCACGTGGTAAGGGATTTCATCACGCACCGCGTAAGTCCTCTGAAGAAGAGGGCTTATCCAATGTGGAGGTACTCTGGATCGAGAGACCCAACCAGGGATTACGAGGAGGGTAAGTAAACTTCAAACTTAGCCTTCTTTTTGTTAATTTCAAAATTGGTTTATTGAAGGTATTCTTATCCCTGCAGACCTCTCACAAGAGGAGATTGATACTCGAGTCAAGCTTATCTGTGAGAAGCCCCCAACCCACGTGGTGGGACCTCCAATTCTGGCTGACCTGTCCCTAGAGGACAAGGTGGAATGCCTAAAGGTAATCAAGAACTAATTTTGTCATTAGGACTTTGTAGTCATAGAAGAACTTATGACTGGGTATTAATTGTAGGAAGACTTACGACCAGGTTCTGGTCGTAGAAAAGCTTACGACCAGGGGATTGTCATAGAAAAGCTTACGACATGGGGATGGTCGTAGAAGAACTTACGACTGTTTTATAATATCTCTCTTTCTGATTTTTGCAGAAAGTAGGCATGGAGAACCGTCGGGATGACGAAGAAGTCGAACTGATGGTTGTTGGTGCGGCCGTAGAGCAGCTTGTTTCTCCCCCGGCCAAGAGACATCGGCTCGTGTGAGTCGCAGACACGGGAGGAGCAAGCTCGAGCCCTGCTATTGAGCAAGCATATGCTCCTCAGACTAGGAGGAGGAAACTCGTGCAAGTTGCCGACAAGGATGGCGCAAGTTCGAGCTTCGCTACTTCATTTGCACCTTTTGCTACTCTTGCAGCAGAAATAGCTGCTGCAAAGGAAGCAATTGTCACAGGAGTAGCTGAAGTATTCAAACCTAGAGCCCCCCAAGACCAAGGTACCCTTCTATTATGACAATAAAACCTTCGCAGTTTTTGCCTCTCGCGGCTTTATCAAGCGACTAGAAAAGGAGAACTGGAAGAGTTTCATATCTTTTGTGAAGGAAATCTGCCGCACCAAGCGTGCATTCGTGGTCGAGGGCAATGCTGCCTTTGAGGTGGTTGAGACTGGTTTCGACCATCCAAAGAGCCAAGAGGCTCAAGGAGCGATGGCGCTCGATCAAGACCCACGACCAGACGTGGTCGTGGCCGTTCCTCAACTTGAGTCTCGACCAGACGTGGTTGAGAAAAAGTCGAACAAACCCTCCTTAGAGAAGGCTTTTTCTAAGTTCAAAATCAAGTCCAACACTCGAAGATACGTAAAAAGAGACAAAACTGTAAGAACGGCATTTACCTTTTGCTTTTTACCGCCTAATCGTGTGTTCCTTTATGATCTTAGCCCAGCTCCTCTCACCATCAAGGATGTTCCTGTCGGGGAACCCACCGTTGTTTCTCTGGCAACTAGAGAAATAACAGTGGCGGTGGTCGAAAGGTCGTCCACCGTCCGAGTAGTGGAGGGTGTCGTTGGTGCTGAAGCGCCTACGACCACGGGAGTGGTCGTAGAGGCTGACGCGAGGACGGCGCCTGATGCTGCGGAGGCATCGGGCCAAGGCGATGGATCATTGGACCATCATGTCGGGAAGGAAGTTGTCGAGGAAGCTTCTCCTGGTTCCCAAGAAGGAGCTGCTGATGTAGCGGGTGTTGAAGAAGAAGAAGAATGTCGGTTTTTCGAACATTCCTTCGGATTTTTCGACCCCCCTACCATTGTGGGATCTCGCACGTTCAGATCTCTCGCTCGGCTCCCTCACCCTAAGGACATTCCCAACAGAGGAGATGTCTTCGATAACGAACGTCTCGAAAAGGTGTGGTGGGACCGAGTCCAAGAGATCGATGAGCTCAAGAACCCCACACGTGTGGTAACTTTGTTTGCTCGAACGACTCTGAATGTAAGTACATGTTGATTGGTATTTACATACATGTCTTTTCTTGCCTCTTACTGTCTTTTTATACAGAAAGCCTTGGAGAAAATTGTCACTGTTCTTGAGTACAATAGACAAAAACGGTACTCTACGAGTAGGCAGAGAGGTGGTAAGTAATCGCTTTTCGTAGTCTTTTACGTTTCAACTACTTACACAGCACTTGCGGGGATTGTCGTAGAAGATTTTACGACTAGGTACTTGTCGTGATAGAGCTTACAACCAGAATATCGTCGTGGAAAAACTTACGACAAGGTTTAGGTTATAGAAGAACTTACGACCAGGGTATTGTCGTGGAAAGACTTACGACAAGGTTTAGGTCATAGAAGAACTTACGACCACTTATATTATGTTGACGTCTACTCTTTCCCTTTGTAGGTTCAAGAGCGACGAGAATACCTTAGCTGATTCTCTCGACTATGAAAAAGCCGAGACGAAAAAGCTAAGTGACAAGATTGAAGACCTCCAGAAGAAGCTTTAGGAGGCAAACTCTGCAAACCAAAAGTTGCAGGGACGATTAAACGATAAATCTGAACTTAAGACCACTGTCGACCTTCTTTTTTTTCTCTGATTCTTATTCCCTTTCAGAAAAAGACCAAGAGATCCAAACGTGGGAGCAGCGCTACATAAAGGAAGCTGCCTCTCACGCTGAGGAAGTCAAGAAGTTAGATTCTCGACTAGTTGGTAAGCAAATCTTTACCTGTGATTGATTGTGTTTTTCTCTCGAGGTCATTTTATCTGACTGGTCTTATTCCTTTCAGAACAAGCGGTGCAAATAAACGACTCCTCGAGGCTTCGACTCGCAATAAGGATGAAATGAAGTCTCTGAAGGGAAATCTCTAAGACAACATTTCACTCCTAAATAATGTACTCGGTGGGCTTCATGCTGAGGGGATAACTCCTCGTGACGACACACTATCTGCCCACTCGAGTACCATTGGCGAACAAGTTGGAACTTTGAAGGAGTTGGTGACTACTCTGAGGGCAAACCAATTCGATTCGATAAAGGACTCGGTCAAAGAGGGAATAAGATTTGTCTTAGCAAAACTTAAAGCTCGTGACCCCAGCCTTAATCTGCAACCCGTCATAGATGACTTCCCTCTCTGGCGTAAGCGATCGATTAATGACGACAATGCAGTCGATCGCCGATGTGGTCACGGAGGATATGCAAATAAGATCTCCTTCGCCAGAGTAGCCTGTACCAAAGTCCTTCCTGTAAAGACAAATTTTTGTTGTTGTTGATATATATATCCCTTCCTTCTTCCCGAAAAAATCATCTTGTCGAGTAGTTAGTAACTTAAAAGATAACGAATGGAAAAAAGAGCAAGACTAAGAATTGAAGTCAAGTTAATAACTTTATCCTAGCCCCCGACTATTTGCTTGGTTTATTTAGATAAACCGAGTAAATAGTGTGAAATGGGTTTTCAAAAAAAAAGAGGTTTAGCTAACTTGTAGTTTTTCGATCACGATTATTATGCACTGGTCGAAAGAGTAGGAATGAGTCGACACTAGGAAGTTCCTTTTAGTGGGCAGGACCACGTGCAGAAAGGAAAGACTTCGACTAGGTGATGTTACCATCTCCGACCAGATTAATCAAATCAAGAATGGTCAACTTGAGTTAGATAAACGTCTGGAGTTCCTTAAAAATTTGTTCAACTTGTTTCAATGCACTCAGTAGATTCGCTCTGGTAGCAAGAGTTAGAAACATGACGACGCTAGGAAGTTCCTTCTAGTGGGCAAGGCCGCATGCAGAGAGGAAAGTCTTTGACTAGGTGTGGCAACTTCCTCTGACCAGTTAAAACAAATCGAGTTTACCGAAAGTAGTCGAGCAAATTTGAAAAGTATACTCGGCTTAATTTATTTTTCAAAAAAAATGAATGAAGAAATAAACTAAGATACTAGGAGTTGGCTTGACATTATTTCGACCATGTTTTAAACCCAAGCTCTTTGTGTTGGCAGCGAAAAGGGAGGAACGAGTCGACACTAGGAAGTTCCTTCTAGTGGGCGGGACCACGTGCAGAGAGGAGAGTCTTCAACTAGCTGATGTTACCATCCTTTCGACCAGTGTAAAGATAAACTAGGTATTGGTTGTAGAATGTCTTACGACCAGTGTATTATTGTGGAAAAGCTCACAACTAGGAACTGGTCATAGGCGGACCTTCGACCAGGGTATGGTAGAAAAGATTGTCAAATCACTACTCTAAGTAAGACAATAAAGATAGAAAGAACCTGATGCCTTATTGAATGGTTGGTCGTTTACACATCGATATTCCAAGAATTAGAGAGAATCCGGCCGTCTTCCATTGCCGGTCAGATCAACCTCGACGATAACTTCGACCACTGTAAGGACCTTCCCACTTGGGGAAAAGTTTGTTCCAAGTAGATCGGGTTTGAATTTTCTCAATACCAAGTCACCTCTGATGAAGAAGGTCATGCGAGGTTGGACCTTATGATCATAGTATTTGCGCAGGGCTTGCTGGTAGACTCCTGAATCGAATTAAGGCTTGATTCCTCTTCTCTTCGAGTAGGTTAATGTCATCCGCTCGATGTTGTTCTTGGGCTGAGTCATTAAAACTCTCGACCCTTGTAGACCTGATCTTTAGTTCTGGTAGAAGCATGGCTTCGGCACCAAAACTAGGAAAAATGGTGTTTCGCTCAAGGTTGCTGGCTAGCGGTCGTCTAATCCCACCATAATACTGAGGGAAATTCTTGTACCCAAGCCCCCGAGCGCTTAACAAGCTGGTCGAAGACTCGAGTTTTAATTCCCTGTATTATTTGGCCATTCGCTCATTCGACTACCCCATTGCTTTGGGGATGGGCGACAGAAGCGTAACACAGCTTGGTACCCAACTCGTCGCAAAATTCCTGAAATTTTGCACTCGAAAATTGTTTACCATTATCTGTGATTATTCGACTTGGGACTCCAAACCGAGTAATCACGCTTCTCATCATGAACCATTTTGCGGCTTCCGTTGTTATCCCAGTCATAGGTTCGTTTCAATCCATTTTGTGAACGTATCAATAGCCACAAAAAGGAACTTGAAACCTCCTGGAGCCTTTGGGAATGGTCCTAGGATATCGAGACCCCAGGTCGCAAAAGGCCAAGATAGAGGAATTGTTTGCAATGCATGAGCTGGTTGGTGTATTTGCCTGCTATGAAACTAGCATTGTACATATTTCTTAATCAACTCTTTAGCATCGTAGAGAGCTGTTGGCCAGTAAAATCCTTGTCGAAAGGCTTTTCCGACCAGTGTTCTGTAGAAAGCATGAGTTCCACAAATGCCCCTGTGTATGTCGTGAAGGAGGTTTAGTCCTTCTCTCTACGGTATGCATCACATGAGTACCCCTTGAGTGCCTCGTTTATAGAGGACTCCTTCGACCAAAGTATACATTTTGGCCTTTCGGGATAAACGATCTGCTTTGAGATCGTCATCGGGTACGGAACCCATCTGAAGATACTCATAGATGGGATCCATCCAAGTATCCTCGTATTCTAGAGCGGTTGTCTCAATAGAAGATGTCTCTGGTGTGTCCACTAGAGACGGCTTCTGGAGTTGCTCCAAGAAGACTTCTTTTGGTACTTGTGATCGGGAAGAAGCTATCCGAGCAAGCTGGTCTGCGAGGAAATTATCCTTTCGAGGGATGAATTGTACTTCGAAACCGAAAAAATACTTTTCAAGCTTTCGAACTTCCAATAAGTACCGATACATAGTCAGATTAGAGCACTGGTACTCTTTTTCGACCTGATTCACGACTAGTTGAGAGTCACCTCTCACGAGTAGTCATCGAATCGCGAATGCTTTCGCAACTCGTATGCCAGCTAGCAAACCTTCGTATTCTGCCACGTTATTAGTGGCCTGAAAGTTTAATTGTATGGCATACTTTAAGGTCTCTCTGTAAGGAGATTCCAGGACCACCCCAGCCCCCCGAGCCACTTAAAGTAAGTGACCCGTCAAAGTACATCGTCGACTGGTTGTGGGTATCGTACTAGGGATCCTGAATAGGTTTAGGATTTGTCCATTTAGTGACAATGTCTGCCAAGATCTGGGATTTAATGGCCATTTGGGACACGAAATGGAGGTCAAACTCCCCAAGTTCTACTGACCATTTGGACATGTGTCCCGCTGCTTCCCTATTCTGGAGGATCACTCCCAAGGGAAACTCAGACGGCACAATTATCTTGTGCGCCTGAAAATAATGCCGTAATTTCCTCAAAGACACGAGGAGGGCATAGAGAAGTTTTTGGACCTGAGGGTAACGCTCCTTAGGTCCGTGCAAAACTTCACTTACGTAGTACACTGGTCGTTGGACGTTTTCATGTTCTATGACTATGTTGGACCTAGGATTAACACCCCAAGTCCTCTGTGTATTTCTGAACTAGTCTCATGATCAGTAGCTAGTTCACACAGTTAAACAGATATGGTAATATCCATAAATCGCACAGCTTTATTAATAATCAACAGAGTTTATTACAAGAATTGCTTACAAGCCAACAATAAAGAACACAGCGGAAGAAGAAGAAGTAGTGGAGTCCAAATTGATCCGCCATGCACAATCGATCAGTAGCGCCTAGTCGCCGAGATCCACACCGTAGCAAAGTCCTTCTCCTCTGAAATTATTTGCATTAAGAAAGAATGAGCACAACTTCCGTACTCATAAGTTACACCCGTCAAGTAACAGATTGAATGCATGCATACAAGGGTATCTCAAAGGAAAGCTTATTGGTTGAATTTGCATAAAGCAATGTTTTCTTTAAATACTTGTACTAAGTTCCAAAGCAGTTATTCCTTAACTAAAATTCATTTTATAAATTCTCAATTTTATAGTCAGATAATATTCACACATGAATGGTGAAGGATACCTTCCTATCACATGGCTTCCTGCCCAATTCCCATTTGGATAGAAATCCAAAATCATTTATGTCAAATCATTTTGAAATCAAAACCAAAGTATAACTTTGAGTGGCTTTGCTAGCATGTCCATGACCATGGACATGGCTATTCGAATAGTTTTACACTCTGCAGAGTTTGTACAGCTTTACCCACATAACACAAATTCTCTAGTTTGTCCGGCATATATCTATACCACCGCTCACTACCTTAGGTAAGCAGTCTAGAGCACGTGACAAGGCCTTTACAATGTGCCATCCCATCGTAGTCTCCTCTCGCTAAGGTTTCGCCCCCTTTGGATAGAAATCCACATAGTTCCTAGCCCCCTCTTGCGCCAAAGGGACTAACGAGGTCATAACATGACTACCCACCGTGATCAAGGAACGCCACGGTGGAACATTGCAAATTAGTCAGCCAAGTCCTGCCCATACAGGACATGTGGTAGTACGATGTGGCTTAGCAAATGAACGCTCAGAAGCCGGTCCTTAACTGACTTGGGCGACTTTCCACAACACCCATGGGCTTCGATCATAGAAATGACTCGATCTCGTGCATCAACATGCACCATCCAAACAACCAATTCACCCAAGTACAAACCATCATTTTATTTCATTTTTCAAAGTTATTTATAAACTTTCATAACACACCAATGCTATGGATACAATTTAAACAATATTTGATTTTTGGCTGAAATTCCCCAAATCAAACATTTTTGGGTCTAAGCATCACTAAGCATAATTTTTTTTCAAATGGTCCTAGTTCATACTATCATATCAACTAGGTTTTATCTATGGTGACAATATATTTGATTCAATTATCAAAATTGGCCATACAAAGGATTTTAGGCATAACTATAAATTTAAAACAGGAATTTAAATTACTGAATATAAATAAGCATGCAATAATAATTTAAAATAGAATTTAAATAATTTAAAATAATGGGTGCAAATATGGTCAAAGATGTAACTTGCCTTTCTCAATTAGTTGCTCTTAAACAGCGTCGAAATCTGACTCTCCAAAATCGTCGAAATCTATACGTGAAAATAAACCAAATTCAAACAAAATTCAAATGAAAATTCAAATGAACTACAAATTAAATAATTTTAGTTTAGTTAGCTAGGTCTTAAATTTATATGAATTTAGAAATTTGAATTGACAAAATCAGAGTTCATATGAAGGAGAACGAACCCTAGGAAGTTTCAAAATCACTTGAAATGATAGAATGAGGATTTTCCTGATTTCCTGATTTATTTTTGTAAAGGAAAAGATGAATATGACGTCAACGACCAATTGATTTTTCCGGCCACGTCATGACACGTGGGCATGCCATGCGGGTGCCACATAGGCAAAAATGGTGATGTGGTGCTTGCGTGGCCGTGAGGTGGCGCCAAGTGGTCGTGCCACGTCAACGAGGTCGGCGGCGCTCTCGGCCGTGAGCTCGCCGGCGAAGGGCAGCCCGGCAACGTCCGGCGAGGGGCAGAATCGCAAGAGGAGAGAAAGGGGAACGCGTTGCTCACCACGGCGGCGGTTGAATGCGAAGTGGTGGCCGGCGACGAGGTGAAGAGCGGCGGCGCGTGCGGGCTCGATGGTGGCAACGGGCTCCGGTGGGTCTTCGGCGAGGGCGCGGCGTGCATCGGGTAGGCGGAGAGGTGGCTGTGCCGATGGTGTCAACGATGACGGTGGGGCAGCGGTGACGCGGAATCATAGAAGGAAGTGCTTGCGGCTGGGAGGTTTCCAAGGCAAAATCCGGCTGATTTAAGAGGGGAGAGGAGGTGTGGGTGAGGGGAATGGAATGAGGGAGGAAGAGGGCACACCATGCCTCCTTTTATAGGGGCCGGGGAGGCTTGGGCGAGGAGATCATGGCGGCGGCAAGCAGGGTGCCTGAAGTAACCCAAGGCGAGGAGAGGGGAGAAAGTGGGAGAGAGGCGAGGCGGGCGCAGAACTGCAGCGACGTCGCGTGGGTCTCGTGGGTGGTTGGGGTGGCGGTTGACGGAGCTCGGTGAAAATAGCGGCTGGGTCGTGCGCACGCGGGGAAGAAGGCGGCGCGGGGTCCACACGTCAGAGAGGAAGGAGAGAGGACAAAGGGGGTAGAAGCGCGGTGAGGAAGAGAGAGAGAGATGTGTCAGGGCGGAATGGGCCGAAGCGGGAGAACTCTGGCCGATCGAGGGAGATTCAGCCCAAAAGGTTTTTTCGGATTTAAATTGATTTTACGATTTTAAATATACCGATTAAATAAAAAGGGCTTTAGAAAATAGCAAATTAAATCCAAAAATTCTAGAAAAATTCACAGAAATTCCTAGAGTTATTTTGGACTTAATAAAATTAATTCTAACTTAAATTTGGCTTTTAATTTCGCAAATAAATTATTTTGGTTTTAAAATATTTAGGAAAAAGCTTTTAAAATTCCGAAAAATTCTAGAAATTATTTAAAATTTTATTTTTCAACTTTAACTCAAATAAAACTTCAAACACTTTAATAAATTTTACTTTTGACTTTTAAAACTCCAGAAATTGAAATAAAGCAATAAAATTCTTTCAAATTTCAGAAGGTCCAATAAAATAATAACTTTATTTATTTTTATTTTAGTAACAACACTTTGGGATGTTACAAACTAGTACTGCGCTCACTGCCTGTGGCGTGGCAGCTAGATAAATTAAGAGCGTCTCTTCTGGTTTCAGAGAAACCAAAACAGGAGCACTCGTAAGATATCTCTTGATATTCTCAAAGGCAGCGTTTGCCTCTTCCGACCACTCGAAACCCTTGTACTTCCTTAGAAGTTTGAAGAAAGGTAGTCCTTTTTCTCCCAGTCGTGACATGAAATGACTTAAAGCCGCCATACATCCTGTAAGTCTTTGGACTTCTTTCTTCGTGGTTGGAGAGCGCATTTGAACAATGACTTTTATCTTTTCGGGATTTGCTTCGATCCCTTGTACAGAGACCAGGAATCCAAGCAATTTCCCCAAAGAGACTTGAAACACACACTTCTCAGGATTGAGTTTCAGGTGGTGTTTTCCGAGGTTGTCGAATGTCTTCTACAAGTTCGAAACCTGATCAAGCCGTTTGATGCTTTTTACGACTAGATCGTCAATATAGGCTTCCAAATTTCGGCCTAGCTGAGGTGAAAAAGTCGATTGCATCAAGCGTTGAAAAGAAGCACCAGTATTTTTTAGACCAAATGGCATTTTGACATAGAAAAATATACCAAATGGAGTAATAAACACGGACTTTTGTTCATCTTCTAGACACATATTAATATGATGGTAGCCAAAATATGCATCTAGAAAACTTAATGTTTCGCAACCAGCAGTAGAGTCAACCAACTGATCGATATGAGGGAAAGGAAAATCATCTTTTGGACAAACTTTATTAAGATCAGTGAAGTCTACGCACATTCGCCACTTGCCGTTAGACTTCCTAACCATTACAAGGTTGGCCAACCACGCTGGGTGGTCGACTTCTCTTATAAAGCCTGCTTTAAGTAGCTTGTCCAATTGTGACCTTATAGCATCTCGTCGATCAGGGGCAAATCTCCGTAATTTTTGTTTTACGGGTATTTTGTCAGGCCGTAAAGCTAGCCTATGCTCGATCACTTCCCTGGGGACTCCGGGCATGTCGGATGCTTGCCACGCGAAGACATCTACGTTTGCTCGGAGGAAAGCGATGATGGCATCTTCCTACTTGGGGTCAGAAGTATCCCCGATGCGAACAGTCTTAGAGGGCTCCTCCTGATCCAGGGAAACTTATTTGACGTGGTCGTTCAGCTTAGGCGCAGCTTTAGGCTTCGACTGCTTGGTTGAAGGTTGCCCTTTTTCTTCCCGAGTGGGTATCTAACCAACCATCTCGAGGGATCGACGTCAGAGGTATGCGCCATCTTCTTATCACAATGAATTGTGATTACTCCTTTGGGACCTAGCATCTTAAGACATTGATACCCATAATGAGTTGCCAAAGTTGGTCGTCCGAGTATGGTGTTATATGCTGTATCGAAATCGACCACTTCAAAGGAGATCTTCTCTGTCCTGAAATTACTTGGTGGACCAAATATTAAAGGAAGAGAAACTTGACCAATGTGTTTGGCCGAAGACCCCAGTACAATACCATGAAATGAATATCTTACCGGTCTTACCTTGGTCCTGGGTACTTGCATCTCATCCTAGGTATTCGTGAACAAAATATTCAACGAACTACCACCATCAATCAACACTCGATTTACTCGACAGTTGTTGATAGTGGGTTCGACCACGATCGAAAAATGACCTGGTCGAGTCGAAGGGATCGGGCAGTCGACCTTCTCGAAAGAGATGGTGACTTCCGACCACTTTGGTAATTTATTGACAAGAGGAGGGTCAATGGAGTTTACCTCGCGTTCGACCGCCTTGAGCTATCACTTTGACTTGTATGCCGACGATCCCCCAAAGATGTGCTCGATGGTGTGCTCAGGATCTTGAAATAGCATCTCCTCGTTGTCGTCCAATTGTGTACGACCACTAGCTTGCCCTACCTCTTCGAGGGTAGGAAGTGGCCATTTGCCGTTGTAGTAGTCCTCGAGTTTTCGTTGGAAAACTCGACAGTTGCGAATGTCATGTCCTTCCTTTTTATGGAAAGGACACCCCCTAGGCTTATCGTTCTTCCGTTCGGGGCACTTACCTTTGCCTCGATCAGGGTATTGCTTGACAGTCCGTGGTTCTTTATCGCTTACAGTTGGGACCTCCTTAGAACTATTAGCTTGAGGCTTTTGGCCTTTTGCCTTGTTCTTAGATTTCTTGGCCTTTTTATCCTTCTTCTTGCCACCTTCGCCAATCTCTTGAGGGTGCTGGTCATCTCGATCGATGATTTTGGTCCACTCGACTGCTTCATCAGCAGTCGCGTACCGATCAGCAATCTCGAAGAGTTTAGCGATAGTAGCCGGAGGGTTCAAGGCGATGTCCTCTGTGATTCTTCTGCTGCGGACTCCCTGCTTGAAGGCTCTAATAACGGATAAGTCAGAAACCTCAGGAATTGAGTTGCGAACCTGACTGAAACACCTGATGAATTGGCGTAGTGTTTTGCGGTCATTTTGTCGCATCCTGTGTAGGTCATCCTCCTTCCCGGGGCGATGGAAGGTGCCTTGGAAATTGGCCAGCAGTAGGTCGCAGAGATGTTGCCACAAGTAGATCGACTCGAGTGGTTGGTTTAATAACCATGATCGAGCAGACCCTTCGAGCACAGTCGGAAGGTAATTCACCATGGCACGCTCTCCTCCTCCTGCTGGTCGGATAGCAGTCATGTAGATCTGGAGAAGCTCGATGGGATTTTGAGATCCATCAAACTTTTCCATGTTCCCTAGTCGAAATCGCGTCGGCCAGTGAACTGCTCGGAGGTCAGGCGAGAATGCCCAACATCCGGTAATCACGTCGTAACGCCTCCTTTGTAGGAAAGAGGGGTTGACGTCACCCGGCGATCGTACTCGATGATACCCGGCAATTGGTGAATCTGACTTATGATAAGTCTCGGTCCTACGAGGGTAATACGCATCGTATTTTGTCTGTTGTTGCAGACCTCTGGGTTGGAGTAGTGAATGATCACCTCTCCTGGGAGCCCTTTGATCATCAGGTGTTCGAGAAACCCTTGTCCGGTTTGGGGAACGATGCAACTTGCATCGATCTCCATACGGTGAGTTATTCAAACGACTGGAAGTTGTTGGAGTCGTACTGCTACGACTTCTAGAATGATGTTGGTGAGGATGTTCGAGCTTGTTCATCGTGCTTCGTAACCTTCATGCAATCTCTTCAGCGAAGAGGTCTAGCCAGGCGCCCGAGCAAGTTCTCGAGATGGGTTCTCGAGCAGGTTATTGATATGTTGAAGTTCCTAAGCTTCTTATGACTGGTATTGAGTACGCCAAGGCAAATTTCTTTGGGTTACAACTCGTTTCCGTCGGATTGTTTCAGAATCATCCATACTTGATCCTTGAGCTTGCATCAGTGAAGTGCGATGATCTCGAGAATTTCTCGCACGCTCATTAGAGTATTGACTCTGGTCATCGCCGGAGGTGTCCTTGCCATTGTCACGAGCGGTCGTAGGGTGTGATTGTCGGGGAGCGTCCTCAGTCCTGTCTGTAGGAGCGTTATTGCTACCTGAGGAAAGGACGAAGACCTCCCGTTGATGATCTCCACTTGCGCTTGAGACCTCCTCACTTGAGGAGTCGTCGAATGACACCATCTGACGACTTTGAGTAAACCCCTCCAGGAAGGTGAATTTCGGGTTATAGCCGTCTCTGTCAGTAAGTGAGCCCTGCGTTGGGATGGTCAAACTCGCAGGGAAAGCATATTCGATCGCATCCTTGGCGGGGCTAGCCGGAGCGAGAGAACCACCAGGTGTTGATGAAGATCTGGAATTACGACTTCCAAGAGTTGTCGTGCCAGGTCGGATTGCCTCAGGTGGATTTAAACATTCGGAGGGAGAACCCTTGTCATGCTCTGAACCTGCCTTGGGATAGTCCTTGATGTGGTCGGATTGACCCTTGCCCTCTGAGGAAGCTGGTTCCCCATCTGGACGTATCGTTGTGGGGAATAAGGATCCCCTATCAACTCCATCGGTGGGATGGTCTCCTAGAGAATGATCCCCGGAGGCGACATCACCATCAGATGACGCATCACTCACCTAAATAGTCGAAACCAAAGATCCATGTCAATATCTCACAGACGGCCAAGTCGAACCAGTTCTCCTCGTTCCACTCTCCTACCATGAGAGCATGAGAATTGGAAAGATGAAGGAAAGCTGATAACTCGAAGATCCCCAAGGTCGGCGCCAACTGTCAGTGTTTTAGAACCGAACTTACGTAAATATTGTTTGATTCGGGGGTTCCTCTAGACTCAAAATCACACAAAGATGGAGACACGGGGATTTTTATACAGGTTCGGGCCTTCTCCGGGAGAATAACAACCCTACTCCTGTGTGTATGTATTGAGTATGCTGGATTAAAATATCAAGAGAAAGACTAGAGTCATGTGTCTCTGATTGTTCCTCCGATCTCCTCCTTCCGTCCTGATTGTCCTAATGATTCCGCCTTTTATACAGTCCTCGAAGTGCACCGTCGTACCTCCAGTCTAAAGGTTGCCTTAATGTTCTAGATCGTGGAGCCGTTACTAGAGGTTATTGTGGATGTAGTAACGTTCCCACGTAGGCAGTTATCACCATAACAGGGGTTTAAATCGTGCTATTATTCCAAGAATAACAACAGAATTGATTGCTCATATCCTGGATACTAAGATGAAGATTCCTTGATCGACTAGGCCCACATGTCTGCGTGCGTTCTATCGATTAGGGACCGGTCGAGAAGAACTTACAACTGTGGAGGTGGTCGAGAAGGACTTACGACCATAGGGTAGTCGAGGACTTACGATTATGGGGTGGTCGTAGAAGAACTTACGAATTCCCCAACTTCTCCCTTATGGCTATTAAGGGTATACTCAAGAGTTATATGATGTCATTATTATCCATAATATGAATTATATATAAATGATTAAATGAGGATTATTATATCCTCGTCAATATTGTTATAATCTGAATGTTGCAACTGGTTTGATTAAATGTGAGGCCAATATATGGCATTCTCGTTTTTATCATATTAGTTTTGATAGTATTGCTAGAATGTCTAGATTAGATTTAATTCCAAAATGTTAACTTGTCAAAGGATCAAAGTGCCAAACTTGTATTCAATCAAAACAACCTCAAAAACCCTTTAAGGGGTTACAGGAGGAAAAGAACTGGGCACCATTATATCTTGTCTATTCCGATTTGTGTGAGATGAATGGATTGTTGACAAAAGGAGGCAAAATATTATTTCTAACTCTTATTGATGATGCATCGTGATATTATTATGTGTATCTATTGAAAACAAAAGATAAAGCTTGAAACAATTTTAAAATTTATAAGGCCGAGGTTGAGAACCAACTAGAAAAGAAAATTAAAATACTAAGGTCTGATTGTGGAGGATAGTATATCTCTCATGAATTCTCCCAATTCTGTTCTGAACATGGAATAGTCCATGTGGTTACACCACCATATTCACCCCAATCTAACAGGGTGGCTGAGAGGAAAAACCGGACACTAGTAGACTTGGTGAATGCCATGTTGGAGAGTGCCGGCATGCCTAAGATTGGGTAGGGGGAAGCTATATTAACAGGAACTTTCGTCCTAAATAGAGTAATTACTAAAAGGTATGAGATTACTTCGTATGAGGGATGGAAGGGGAGAAAACCCAATGTTAATTTTCTGCGAACATGGGGGTGTTTGGCAAAAGTCAATATATCATTGCAGAAAAAGAGAAAGGTTGGACCTAAAATAGTCGATTGTGTCTTACTGGGGAGAAAACCCAATGTTAACTTTATTATTTACTTCATGGATGATGTGCCAAACAATCTTTCAGAGGCTTATGCATTACCTGATGCTGAGTATTGGAAAGAGGCAGTCCATAGCGAGATGGATTCCATCATGGCTAACGGAACTTGGGAGATCACTGATCGTCCTAGCGGGTGCAAACCTGTTGGATGAAAGTGGATCTTTAAAAAGAAAATGAGGCCTGGCGGTACTATTGATAAGTGTCGACGTTTGGAACTCTCGTTACAGAATGAACAAACAAGACTATAATAAAGGAATATGGAGAGTACTATCTGTTTGCCAAGGGACTCAAAATGGAGAATGTGTATTGCAAAGGATATGCTCTGATTACAGGGAAAGTGGCTATGAATACACGTGGATTAGGGCTTGGATGTGAATCTATCTTACAAGGGCACACAGGCCGGGCTATTTATAGTTTTACAAGAGTCAGCAGTTAACTACGGTGGTGCCTCTTCGTGTCAATCGTCGCGTCTCTTCCCGCTAATCGTCGCGTCCCGTCGTGATGACCATTATCGCTGATATCTCCACATGCAACCGCTATTAATTGCACGTGGGTAACCGTCCTCTAGGACCTCCTCTACGGGAAGAGGTCCTAGAGATGTCTCGGAGAGGTCTTTGAGGAGGTCTCGAAGAAGTTCTGGAGGAGGTCTTGCTAGGCCTCCGGAGGGAGTTTTCGGGGACGATTAAAGAAAAGACTTTATAGGCCCACCTTCTGACTGTTCGATTTATCTTGGGCCCAGAAAGCTAACTTAGGCCCAATAAAATTGTGCTTACTTATTAATAAGCGAATAAAGATATTCTTGGATAATTGACTGGTTAGCAATCCTCGTCAGCTAGCCACTCAACTTCAAGTGAAAATAACTTACTTGATCAGGTTTTTAACTAGAATTTGGACCTGGTCAAGAAGATAGTTTTACTTGAGTTGTAAATAACTATTTCTCTTTAAGAAGTAGAAGCATTGGTCACATATATTTATGAGAGCAATTCCCGAAAGGACAAATACATTTTACTCTTCAACAATTTATTCGAAACAAACTCTAATAAAATCTCATCTGTTAAACTTCCATCTGGTTTATTTAATTCCACCATAAGTTACTGGCTTATAAATAACTGCCTGAAGGGAAAGAAGAATAAACATTCCTTTAGAGACTTCCAACCTCAAAGCTTCTCATGAGTACAAACTCATGTTACTTTGACATTTCTATTCCTATGGTTGGAGCATACAATAGACAACCATCCACATACCAAATTGACTTTTCGACCACCTTTGTTTAAGGTTGTCGGATAGTCAATTTGGTTCATAGATTAAAGTCTTTAAGAGATTGATAGAAGAAAATCCCAATGATCAGGTGATCTTCTCTTGAAACGTATATCAAGGTAACTTCTATGTCAAAGAACATAAGATGAGGATAACTTTTGAAAAAAGAAGGGACTTTCCAACTACTTTTCTTACACATCTCTAACGTGCGGAACAACCTCCTTGACTGGACGTGACGTGTCGTGTCACCACCGATCGAGACGCAGTTGTTACATCCTTGAGGTAGTGGGTTTTAAATGCGCCAAGGGTATATATACGGATTTTTACCTCTCCTCAAACACGCTTTCACACTAGTTGCTTTTCACTTTCCTTTTCACCGTGTACCTTTCGTCCTCCACGAACCTTCGAAAAGAAGAAACCTACAGTCTGTTGGAAATATGCCCTAGAGGCAATCATAAGAGATGATTATATTTCATTATGTTCATGACATTAGATAATATGTTATCTTGTTCTCAGAATAATATCGATAATATTTATTATCAAGTATGTGACTTGATTGTGAAACTTTATATTTATGCGATGATTACTCTTAAACATTCCCTGGTCATAAACATATGAGGACACATATGAATAGACTAGCATATGCATTGGTTGATGACTATGTTTCACGAGTCATAGATATGGAGATATCAAACCAATAGTATGGACACATGTTAGAGAACATGGTGTTGGAAAAGACCCACCTTGAGACACTGTTGAGATTGTTATGATTTCGTGTGTCATCAGTTGGTCTTAAGCAATGATGATGTATAATCCTTAGACCTATGATTAGCATGGTTTCCTGCACGTGTAATAGCACTCTTAGGGGCTGCCAAACGCTACACCGTAACAAGATAGTAATAAAGGTAGCTTTCGGGTATCCTATAAAACATGGGGAGGAATGTGACTGGTCGGACATGGGATTTACCCTTCCTAACATAACAGGAGAGATGTATCTGGGCCCCTCGTTGTTGTTGAATAAAGAAAGTGCATGGCCATGCCACAGGTGGTCGAAGTGTCGACCACATGAAGTTATTTGACACTTGATTGAGAAAGTATTGAATAGTCTATGGATGAATTAATCTCACCTAGAGTTCAACCAGATGTCGTGAGGCAAAGGAATAATACATAAACAAGTCGTACGATTGATATATGTTCTCCACTCCTAGAAGACCTCCCAGGTGGTCTTGGAAGACCTCTTGGGTGGTCCTGGAGGACTTCCTGGAAGATCTCCTAGGTGGTCGTGGAAGACCTCCCGGGTGGTCCTGGAGGTCCTCCTAGAAGACCTCCCAGGTTGTCGTGGAAGACCTCCCGGGTGGTCCTAGAGGACCTCCTAGAAGACCTCCCAGGTGGTCGTGGAAGACCGCCCGGGTGGTCCTGGAGGACCTCCTAGCAGACCTCCCAGGTGGTCGTGGAAGACCCCCTGGGTGGTCCGGGAGGACCTCCTAGAAGACCTCCCAGGTGGTCGTGGAAGACCTCCCGGGTGGTCCTAGAGGACCTCATAGCAGACCTCCCAAGTGGTCGTGGAAGACCCCTGGGTGGTCCTGGAGGACCTCCTAGAAGACCTCTCAGGTGGTCGTGGAAGACCTCCTGGGTGGTCCTGAAGGACCTCTTGGAAGACCTCATAGGTGGTCGTGGAAGACCTCCCGGGTGGCCTTGGAGGACCTCCTAGTAGACCTCCCAGGTGGTCATGGAAGACCTCCTGGGTTGTCCTGGAGAACCTCCTAGAAGACCTCCTGGGTGGTCCTGGAAGACCTCCTAGGTGGTTGTAGAAGACCTCCCGGGTGGTCCTGGAAGATCTCCCGGGTGGTCGTGGAAGACCTCCTAGGAGGTCGTGGAAGAGACCTCCTGGGTGGTCGTGGAGAGAACATAATCACCAACTGGTCGTAAGGAGTTACGAGCTATTCGAAAGTAATAAAGACCTGGTCATATATCATATTGCATTAAGGTTCGTCCGATATATTCTTTGTGTTTGGGAATCGTTATGTGCTGTTAGGTACCGCTATCGACTCGTGGTCGTAAAGGGTTTCCGAATCACAACCGATCACACATGAACCTATAGGGTCACACACTTAAAGTGCTGAGATTTGATTTGGATGGTAATCCGAATTCTGGTAGGCTACGAGTCCCATCTTGGATGCATATAAATAGAGGGGCGGTGGCATGGGGTGATAATTGAAGTTTTCGAAAACTCCCGATACCCTAAGAGCCATGACTTCCTCAACCAGGTTGCCGGTGCTAGCACTCCAGCGCATGGTATCCCTACCCCGTACATGTGGATACCTTGGAGGTGTTGTTGCAAAGCATCAGCACAAGGACGATCCGCATCTCGTGACGATCACTTGGAGGAGAAGACGCGCGGCAAGAACGACCACGACTGCATCAAATCGCTACATCGACTCTACTTCCGCTACGAGTCGGCGTGTGGATATCATGGGGATACGTGCACGATCTTACGATGATGGTACAATTGGCAATGTCGTTAAAGGTTTGTCGAAACACGCGTTTTCGTCAAAGTGTGGATTGTTGATCATCGGCCAATCGGTGGCGATGAGTGTTGGGTTAGGTCAAGTTCATGGGTTTCATGGCATATGTGTTGCATGATGCATGTTTTGACTAACGTGGGTCAAGTTGTGAAGAACTTGTTCCCATAATCCATTTCTTTGTCTATTGTTATGCAGTGTTGCTTGGAGGTCAATGACGGTCACCGGCGAGGATGATCGGACTAAGCTTGGAGAGTCGAGGTCCGTAACGATCGGGATGCCGGGTGAGGTCAATGGAGTCAAGCATGGCTAAAAGGACAAAGGTGACCGGACGGCAGCCGGTGACGGGTTGGATCAAGTGGCGGCGCGGGTTTGCAAGTGCCATGGTGGTTTTGGGAGCCGGATGGGAGAGACTTGCCGACATGATGAGAGCCACTGGATCAACCTACACGTGACGAAGCATGGAGGTGCTTCACAAAGATGGGACTCGGTCTTTGCAAAAAGATCGAGAAGGGGTATTTTGGTAATTTTATCAAATACCACCTTGGTGATATTTTGCCAACCCGCGGCGCAAGACGGTGCGTGAAGATGCGGATTAGGTCAAGAGATGAAGACGGTGCTTTAAAATGCGTGCGTATGTGACCCGTTTGTTTGTGGGCCTTAACGGGAGCCCATTAGGGTTTTACTTCTAGATGGTCTAAGCTTCCACTATAAATAGAGGAGGGAGGTGGCTGCACCCCCTTCAACCCTTTCATTTGTTTTGAAACCCTAGTTTGCTTAGGGAGAGGATAGTTGGATGTTAGGGTTCTAGAGAGTTGGATTTGATTTCGTGCTCATGTATTGAGTCTTTGTCCTCCTTGATGGAGTGGCTGTAAACCAATACCATATCAAAATCAATCCAAGGAAAGTTTCCTCAAGATGAGTCTATTTGCTTTCCTTCTCTCTATTTGGTGATTTTGAGTCTTTCTTTGATCCGTGAGTTTTTACTTGGTTTTTTTTTGCCTTGATCTTACTTGTTGTGACATGTGAGCACCCATCTAGGATCATCTGGATCATCAATCACCCACGAGCAAGTCTTTAGATCATATTTTGATTTTGACTCGGTTTTGGAGCACCCTTCGTTCAAACTGAAAAAGATAGAAACTTTGGCATGGATCTCTGTGATCTTTGATTGGAATAGGTTCCTAATATCCTAGAGAAAGTGTGTCTCAAGTTTCGCGGAGTTTGCCCTTGTAGATCAAAAGTTAGACCAATTTGAATTTTGGTTTTAGGCCGATTTCACTGTTCCAGGAAAATCGGTAATACCACCCATAAACAGAGATATTACCGATAAATGGTAATACCGCCCATGAATAGAGGTATTATCGATAATTGGTAATACTGCCCATAGATAGAGGTATTACCGATTTCCCTGTCTTCAGCACATCTTTGTGTTTTTGATTGCTGTGCTTGGGGTTTTTTTTATTAGGATTCAATACAAGGCTTCCGCTATACTTGTAGATTGATCTTCGTAGTTTTTATAGCTATTGGAGTGACATTGGTGTTGAATCCAATCAAAATAAAAAAGTGAGCGTGCTCCTATTCACCCTCCCTTCTAGTCGCCTTTTCGGTCCAACAAGTGGTATTAGAGCCCGGTTAGTTCAATCTTGATCTTAACCGTCACCGAACTGGCGATGGATAAGTACTCAACCAAAGTCGCATGTCTTTGACGGCTCGATTATCCCTATTGGAAGAATCGCATACGAGTCTTCCTTGAGAGCGAAGGACAAGCTATATGGGAGGTTGTTCGAGCCCCGCTCGTTTTGTCCGAAGTTGCTTCGCCGGCTTTAGCAGTCCTTTTGGCTAACAACAACAAGGCAAAAAACCTTCTATATGCTGGGCTTGGTAGACAGGAGTACGATAGGATTTGCAACCTTGCGACTGCACATGAGATTTGGCACACCCTCAAAACTTACCATGAGGGATCGTCTTAAATCAAGCAAGTGCGCCAGACGGTCTACAAGTGAGAGTATAACAAATTCGAGATGCATCCTGGTGAGAGCATCGATGACGTTTTTACTCATTTTTAACAAGGTGATCAATCAGATGAGAGCTGTTGACATTGAGTACTCTCAATCTGAGAATATCACACACCTCTTGGCTGCAATCAACACCAAGGAGTGGGAGATCAAGGCTACTGCCATCGAGGAGAACGTCGATCTCTCTACTCTCACTTTGGAGCTGCTTATAGCAAGCTCAAAACTCATGAGATCAAGAGAGGTAGTCTTCCTAAGAAGGATAACATGGCTTTGGTGGCCGATCCTCTCAAAGGACTCCTGATGGTTCTTCCGAAGTCTTCTTCTAGCTTTTCTCTTGCGTGTTTATCTCATTGCTCAAGGAGAAGAGTTTGAGAGTCTTCCCGAGGCCGATTTAGCTCTTTTAGTCAAGAAAGTCACACGGCATATAACAATGTTAGAAACAAGAAGAGAGGTGACCTCATGACGTGCTATGAGTGTGGAGAGCTATATCATATCCGCAAACCGCCTCAAGTCGAAAGGTAAGAGCAATCACAAGGAGGAAAAGCCACCTTGGAAGAAGCCTCAAGAGAACAAGCCTAAGTACAATGTCGCTAAGCTCATGAAGGCCGCCACTGTGTCCTTGCTGCTTTTGGAGAGCAATCCATGAGCGATGTGGACTCCGGAGCGAGGAGGACAAGGAAGAGGAGCTCCCTCAAGACAAGAAAGGGAAGGCCAAGGACTTCACCGGTATGTGCTTCATGGTCGACTCCGTTGACATTGATGACAACGATGAGGTACCTCCCTCCTATGATGTTCTTTCTGCTAGATGCGATGACATGTTTGAGCAACTTATGAGTCAGGATAAGGCCTTAGAGTTTACCATGGCTAGGAATAAGGACTTAGAGTCACAAGTAGATAATTTGACATTAGAACTTACAAATGCTAAGACTCTTGAATCTGATGAATGTTTCTCTTGCCATGCTTTACATTCTGAATTTGCTAAACTGCAATCTGCTCATGATATTGCTTTGCATCAACTTGAAAATGCTAGGAATGAGCTAATTGATGTCAAATCTGCTCCCTGTGAAAAATGGAACAAATTCACCTGTTGATTTGTTAGTTTAGCTCTTGCTCTAGTCATTGGACCTTTTGGTGCTTCATGAGCATCCTCATGCACACTTGGAGCGGACGATGTAGTAGTAGTAGTAGAGATGCCCTCATCACTTGTCCCAGCCCAGCCGCAATTCAGGTTTTTCGCCGCTAGTCGTTGAGCACCGCTGCTGCCTCTACCGCCACCATTGAAGCTCCTCCGGCCACGCTGTCATCTCCATTGGCACCGCAAGGCCATGGGCCACCCCGTGCGCCCCTCCCCGCCCTCTAGAGCCCATCGGACCGTCGTCGCCGCCTTCACCCACCGCCATTGCCACTTCCTCCTCTCGCCGCCAGCCGCTCCACCACTCCCCATCAGCGAGACCGTGAGCCCCATTTTGCTCTCTCCCATTTTTGCTGTCGTCGCGGGCCACCGGAGACTCCGCTGTTCACCAATGAGCCGTCGGCCAAGCGGCATCGTTCGTCGCCGACGTGGCATGCCACCTCAGCGCCAGCTCTGCCCTAATGCATGCGTGGCAGTCCATATGGAAGCTCACGTGGCACTCCAACCCCAAACACCGTTCCAAAAGCCAGTGAACCAAGTCCACCATACACCTACTCATTAACAGTGGGCCCCACGTGTCAAAATTCTTTTCTTTTATTTGTTTCGACCGATTTTACCTTGCTGACGTCATCCAACGCAATTAACTAAATTTCCTTTACAAAAATAAATCAGGAAAATCTCGTTTTCATCATTTTATGTGTTTTTCCAACTTCCGAAGGCTATATCTTCTTCATTCGAACTCCGATTCGAGTGATTCAAATTTATAAATTCTTATAAATTCATTATCTTGCTGTTGGTGCTATTTTATATTTATTTGGATTTTATTTGGAATTTTTTTATTTATTTGGCTTTGTTCGCACGTATAGATTCCGGCGTTTCGGAAGAATTCTTGGACCCGACGGCCGAAGCATATCAACTCTTCAACGAAGGCAAGTCGTAGACCTTTGATCATGTCGTACCCAATTTATAAACTTATATTTTTTGATATAAACATGCATGGCTACCTGTATAAAAATGGTTTCAGGAATAGTTAATTACCTAATTGCCATTATGCCTCCTTGATAACTTGAGATTGATATGTACCCTTGGATGACATAGATCTTTTGACACCTTAGGATGGTTAATTATTTGTTGGACATTATTGTACTACCAACTTGGGACGTTTTATGCTTAGCCATGTTTAGTCGCAATGGATTCATGATCTCATACTCAAAGAATGATTAAACTTGACTTAACGAATTATGGAATTGTGGCGGAGCCACTGTTGATAAAATTTGTCATGCCATGGCAAGGGTTGCCATTTGGTCAGGTTGAACCAAAACTGATTTCATACTCAGGTGAATGATTGTGCAGTAAAGGAGGTGTAGGAAGCACATTTGGGATGAGGATGTTTCACCTGAGTAGTCTTTAAGGACTTAACTTTGTGTGCCATTGATCTGGGCTATACCGTGCAACCACAAGTCCATTTATGGGGTGGACTGGGCCAACTAATTAGCAATGCTTTGAGTCAGTTCTATTTGGGTTGATAAGTGGCGCAAGAGGGGGCCAGATATGCGAATCCTTAGCGAGCAGAACCAAGTCAAAACAGAGCTTTGTAAAAGCCTTGTGATAATCACTTATGTGGATATCATGGGGATATGCCCATGATCTTAGGATGATGAAACAATTGGCAATGTTGCTTTTGGTTTGAAGTTTCAATTGGTTTCTTCAAAGTTATCAATCTGTCAGTCTCAAAGGTCGACCGTTTTTGTGTGGCGGCCGACCGTCGTGGCGGTCGATCGGCAAATCGGTGGTCGACCGGCCTTATCTTCAATTGATTTTCCGTTCGGTCCTGGGCGGTCGACCGCCGTAATGGCGGTCGACCGGTTTTATCAGCGTAATGATGATATTAGTTGTGAATTGATTTTGGAATAGGTCATATCCTTGTTTGATATTGCATATGTGTTGCATATTGCATGTTTAGGCTAACGTGGTCAAGTTGTGAAGAACTTGTTCCGGATTCGTGTTTGCTTGTCTATTGTTTGCGGGTGGCTTGGAGGTCAACGACGGTCAATCGGCGAGGAGGATCGACTAAGCTTGGAGAGCCGAGGTCCGAACGATCATGGATGCCAGTGAGGTCAAGTGACTCAAGCATGGAGCGAGATGGATGAAAGTGACCGAACGGCGATGCGGTCGATCGTTGGATCAAGCGGTGCGGGGGTTGCAAGTGTTAAGGTGGTCCGGGAACCGGATGGGAGAGACTTGCTCGACACGATGAGAGCCACGGATCAACCTACACGCGTGGCGAAGCATGGATGTGTTTACAAGCAGTTTGGACTCGGCTTCGGAAAAGATCGAGAAGGGGTATTTTGTAATTTCACCAAATCACCTTGGTGACCTAATGCCAACTCATGCAAGAAGACGGTGCGGCCAAGAAGTGGATTAGGTCAAGAAAAGTGAAGACGGCGCTTTGAGATGCGTGTGTGTAACCTGCTTGTATTGGGCCTTAACGGAGCCCATTAGGTTAAGTCTTCTAGAAGCTCTAGGCCTCCTATAAATAGAGAGGGGTCAGTAGGCGCCCACTTGAAGCACTTCATGATAAACCCTAGTTTGTCTTAGGGCTTAGGAGAAAGAGAAGAGGCTTAGGTTCTAGGGAGATGTGTTGAGTTGTGTGCTCATGGATTGAGTTTTGTCCTCCATGGATGGAGTGGTCAGAACCAAAGATCAAATCGTGAATCAATCTATGGGTGTTTGTTCAAAGATGTGTCTTCATGTGCTTTCCCTTCTCTTTTGATGATTTTGAATGCTTCCTTGATTCTCGTGGTTTTTGGTTTGTTTCGTGCCCTCTTTTTACCTTGCTATGATGTGGGAATACATCTAAAATCATCTAAATCATCAATCCCCACGAACAAGATTTGGATCATGTTTTTGGTTTTTGCCCTGCTTTGAACCCTCCTTCGGTAAAACTGAAAAGGTCAAAACTTTGACGTGGATCTACTCAATCTTCACTTGGAATAGGTTCCTAATATCTTTAGGAAGGTGTGTTTCAAATTTCGTGGAGTTTGGCGTTACGGATCAAAAATTAGACCGATTTTTGTTTCGGTTTTCAGCCGACAGTCTTGATTTTCCTGTTCATCGTCAGGCGGTCTAATCCGCAAAATCAGCGGTCTGACCGCTAGGAAAAGGAGTCGACCGCCATTTTGAGAGGTCGATCGCCCAACACTTTGAGATTTGGGTTTTGGTTATTTTGGGTGTTTTATGTCTTGGTTTTAATTGGATTCAATACAAGACTTCCAATCGTGCTTGTACCTTGATCTTCATAGCTTCCATAGCTATTGGAGTGAATTAGTATTGAATTCAATTATGGTGAAAAAGTGTTCGTGCTCTATTCACCCCCTCTAGTCGCCTTCCGGTCCTACAATTGGTATCGAGCTGATTAGTTCTTCTCATAGATCTTAACCGGTTTTGAAGCCATGGCGATCGACAAGTATTCACTCAAACCTCATATTTTCGATGGAGTTGATTTTGCTTATCGGAAGGCTCGCATGCAAGCCTACATCGAGGCTCAAGGGCGCGCTATTTGGCTTAAGGTCAAAAATCCATATGTCGTGCCGACCGATGACGATGTGATCACTCCGCACATTGAGGCTAACAAAGAAAGCTCGCAATTTCTTGATCCAAGGTCTTAGTCGATCCGAGTTTGAGCGTGTGGCTCATTTGAGGTCCGCTCACGTGATCCGAGAACTCTCTGGACTACCACGAGGGCTCGACTACGATCAAGGAAGTGAGATGTAACCGACTCAAGAAAGAATACTCAAAGATCGAGCAAAGACCGTGAGTCTTTAGATGAGTCTGTGGGGAGGTTCTCCAAGATTCTCCATGATCTTCGCTACGTTGATCTTGTTTTCACCGAAGTCCGAGAATGCACGCCACTTTTGGGTGCTCTTGATGTGAAGGTCTGGGGATGAAGATCACATCCATCAATGATAACATCATGCCATGAGTGAGCTTACCATGGATAAGCTCTACTCGAGGTTGAAGACGATGAGATTGACTTTATCTCGGTCTCCCCAAGACAGAGTCGATGGCTTTGGTGGTCGACCCATCAAGGGTAGCTCGATCGATTCCTTTGATTTTGGCTCATCCGGTTTTTCTTTGTCGCCTTTACATTCTTTGAGCGATGAGCGCTAGAGAAGCTACCCGAAGATGATTTAGCCCTCCTATCCACCAAATTCTCGAGAGTTTACAACAAAGTGAGGAACAGGAGGAGAGGTGGCCTGCCACTTGTTTCGAGTGTGGTGAGCCTAACCACATTCGCCCAAGTGCCCCAAGTCAAGGGCAAGGAGGAGAAGGACTCTCGAGGCGCCATCAAGCCAAAGACAAGAAAGGCAAGAAGCCAAACTATCGCAGGTCGCCACCAAGTCCTTGCCGCTCTTGAGAGTGTTAACATGAGCGATGGGACTCTGAGACTGAGGACTATTTATTTATGACTCTCATGGCAAGAAGAAGGTCCAGACTTCACCAATGTGCTTCATGGCTAACGACACCATGACGCCGACTCCTCCAACGACGCATTTACCTTTTCAACGATCCCGATGAGGTATGTCCTCACCGCTCGATGAAACGTGCTTTGGTCATTTCAACGAAAATTAGATAAGCAAGCTAGAATGCTTAAGAATCGTGACATCATGATTGATAACTTGAAACTAGAAGTTGCTACACTCAAATCGATTAGTCCTCAAGATGTTTGTGATGCTTGTTCGAATGTATGATGAATTGGTAACTCTAAGACTTGCTCATTCCTCTGTTACAAATCAATTGAAAGATGCTCGATGAACTAGAAACTCTCAAGTCTAGTCCTCGCTTGCATAAATGCCATTGCTTTAGATGTGACTATCGTTGATGCTATCCCTTTGCCTTGTTCAAATTGTGCTTTGCTTGAACTAAAATTGATAGTGCTACAAAAGAATTGAGTAAATTTGATGCTAGTCACACTCGCTCTCATTGTGAGAAAAATAAGATTAAAATGAAGGAGATGTCTGAAATGATTCTCAGACTCTAAAAGCGCTTCATGTGAAAACTGTGTTAAACTCATACTTGAGAATGATGCTTTAAACAAGACACTAGAAGAAAAGGCTAAAATTGAACAATCCATGTCCATGACCTGCTTCAAAGAAAATTGTTGATTCTCGATTCTTGTACTCTTTGTATTGAACTTGGGCATAATGTAGATAAGATACAAGAAGCTTTTAGAGTTAAGTTCAAAGAGCAGTTGGATAAGATTAGGGATAACTATTGTGTGTCTTGTGAGGCTTTGAAAGTCGAGGTAGTTCATTATAAGGAAAAATCGATAGGGCTAGCAAGTCAAATAAGTGTGCTTCTTGTTATGAACTAGCCAAACAAAATGACTACCTTAAATAGACACTTGAGAGATTTATTGGTGGGAAGAAGAACCTCAACATGATTCTAGACAAATCTAAGGTGAGTGTGAATAATAGAGGCCTAGGATTTGATTCCCTAGAGCATACCAAGAACCATCCACCTAAGGTTGTTAGAGTTGTTGAGAGTGGCCTGCTTGAGGTAGAACCCCTAATCCATCCAAGATAGTCTTTAAATCACTGTTGGTTTTGCCCAAACCACTTCTAGCAAGATAGGTGCTTCTACTTCATCGTGTCGCACCCTCAAAAGGTCAAGTACCATTGCACCTTCTCGCAAGAAGAATGGCCACATTGTTGAGTTCTCGTCAGAGAGCCAAGATTGAGAGGAAGGAGAGGATGAGTACCTTGAGAACCATTAGAGGAGTTCCTTCACCGCTGTTGTCTCTAGAGCTAGGCACTGCCTTTCTGCTAGACATAGGCCTAGGTTCAGAGATGACTTCTTTGACTCCTTTGGTGGTTCTAGGCGCTGCTCGGTTTAGGATTTCGTGAGGAGAGACCGGGTAGCATCTAGATTGGGGAGTACCGACCTTTTGGTAGGTCGATTCGGAGAGGTCTAGGTGGTTCTCGTGTGCGTTCTTATGATTTTGCTCCTAACCATTTTATCGCCGCTTCTCTGCTTTTGCCTAAGCATCGTGTGACTCAAGATCGATTCCCAAGTCTTTTATCACTAACCCCAAGATCGAGGCACGATGTTTCTGCTCGTGCCTTGTAGGTCCGCTGTGCGAGGAAGGAGGACATATGGCTTGTTGACTCGGTGCTCTCGACACATGACCGGGATTCTAGATGGTTCTCCTCCTCACACGCATCCGCAATGAATTGATCACATTTGGGGATGCTTCTACCGGACCGTGATGCCAAGGGCACGGTCGGCGTCAACAACAAGTTCATGCTCAAGGACGCCGCTTTGGTAAGTAAGCCGAGGTATAATCGCTTCGCTTTCACCGCTTGATGAGGGTCTAGAGGTGAGATTTAAGAGTGGTGAGTGCAGGTTATAGATTCCTCTGTGAGCTTGTCTTTGAGATCTCTAGGTTTGAGAGGATCTTTTGTGCCGATTTCGTGTCTCTTCTCGCTTCTAGCCCTAGGTGTCTTGTAGCTTCTGACTCCCATGATTTAGTGTTGTGGCATCGTAGGCTTGGTCACATAGGCTTCGACCACTTGACTAGAGTTAGTAGCAAGGATTTGATTAGAGGTCCGCCTAGGTCAAGGTCATTAGAGACCTTGTGTGCACCACTCAGAGACATGGTAAGATGGTTTCGCTTCATCCACCTCTTACCTTAGTGATGACCGATGGACTGGGACGGCTTTTTGCACTTAGACACTGTTGGTCCTTCTAGAGTTCAGTCAGCCGGTGGGAAATGGTATGTGCTTGTGATTGTGGATGATTACTCCAGGTATTCTTGGGTTTATTTTCTGGTTTCTAAGGACGAGGCATTTGGTTTCTTTAGAGAGTTGGTCCTTAGACTTGCTGTTGAGCTTCCTGGAGCTTTGAGAGCCATTAGGAGTGACAATGGGACAGAATTCAAGAATTCTTCCTTTGCCACCTTTTGCACTGATAGGGGTATTGAGCACCAGTTTTCTTCACCTAGAGTTCCCCAGCAGAATGGTGTTGTAGAGAGAAAGAATAGGACCCTTGTAGAGATGGCCAGGACCATGCTAGATGAGCATTCCACACCTAGGAGGTTTTGGGCTGAGGCGATCTCTACTGCTTGCTATATTTCCAATAGGGTTTTCTTGAGATCTGTTATTGGTAAGACTTCTTATGAGCTCAGATTTGGTCATAAGCCCAAAGTTTCTCATTTCAAGATTTTTGGTTGCAAGTGCTTCATTCTTAAACATGGCAACCTTGATAAATTTGAATCTAGATGTTCTGATGGCATATTTCTTGGATATCCTGCTCATTCTCGTGGCTATCGTGTATTTAATTTTGACACTAACAAAGTTGTTGAGACTTGCGAAGTCACTTTTGATGAGGCTAGTCCTGGTACTAGACCCGATGATGCAGTACATTGTGTTTCGAGAGCATCTTCGTTGATGATGACTCTGAGGATGAGGACCCAATCCATCCTCAAGTCCCTTGTGACATGGTTGGAGAGCCTGCTTCTACTACACCAGCTTCAGATGAGCAGCCTCTTCCTACCTTTTCCGACGATCAGAGTGGCTCTGATCCTACCTCCATAGCCCGTGAGGTAGAGGCCATTTCGCACTGTGCACTTCTTCAGATTCAAAGAACAAAGATCCACCGAGCAGATTATTGGGGATCTACATGAGCGAAGTCACTCGCCCAGTTCATCTCTCCCGATTCTCATGCACATTCTCGCTTTTGTTGCTTCTTTTGAACCCCGAGATGTCACTCATGCTCTTTCTGATGCCTCTTGGGTCAATGCCATGCATGAAGAACTTGAAAATTTTGAAAGAAACAAAGTCTGGACCTTAGTTGAACCTCCACCTAATCATAATGTAATTGGAACAAAATGGGTTTTCAAAAATAAGCAAAGTGAAGATGGGTTGGTAGTTCGCAATAAGGCTAGACTTGTAGCACAAGGGTATTCCTGTAGAGGGCTTAGACTTTGAGGAGACCTTTGCTCTCAGAGCTAGATTAGAAGCCATTCAGCATTTTTCTAGCATTTATGCATCCAAGGGCTTCAAGCTATTTCAAATGGATGTCAAAAGTGCTTTCTCGAATGGTTTCATAGAAGAAGAGGTCTTTGTCAAGCAACCACCTGGTTTTGAAAATCCCAAGTTCCCAAACCATGTTTTTAAACTCTCCAAAGCCTTGTATGGATTGAAACAAACCCCAGAGCTTGGTATGATAGGCTTAAGAGTTTTCTCGCTTAAGAATAATTTCAAAATGGGATTGGTTGATAAACCTTGTTCACTCTGTGCATGGCGTTGACTTTTGTTGGTTCAGATTTATGTGGATGACATTATATTCGGTGGTTCCTCTCATGCTTTGGTGTCCAGATTTTCAAATTCTATGAGCAGGTAGTTCGAGATGAGCATGATGGGTGAATTGACTTTCTTCCTTGGTCTTCAAGTCAAGCAACTGAAAGAAGGCACATTCATTCATCAAAGTAAGTATACAAAGGATCTTCTTCGACGCTTCGACATGGGAAGTAGTAGGCTAATGTCTACTCCCATTGCCACGACCACCATGCTGGACCCCGACGAGGATGGAGAGCCAGTGGACCAGAAGGAGTACCGCAGCATGATTGGCTCCCTCCTCTATCTCACAAATACGAGGCCGGACATACAGCTTTGTCAGGTGTCCATGGCGCCGATTTCAAAGCTTCCTCGAGCTTCTCATCGTCAAGCGGTCGTCGTCGATATTCGTGTACCTTCAGACACTCTTGACTTTGGACTTTGGTATTCTTCTTCTTCGCTCTCTCCATTCGCTTTTTCTCGATGCCGATTTTATGGGTGTAGAGTAGATAGGAAGAGTACTTCGCACTTGTCATTTCTTAGGCACATCTCTTATCTCTTGGTCATCTAGGAAACAGTCTTCATTGCACAGATCCATCGCCGAGGCGAGTATGTAGTCAGCACCAAGAGTTGCTCTCGTGTTCTCTCGATCTTATCTACTCATGCGGGACTATGGGTTGTCTTTGGGTAGTGTTCTCTTTTCAGTGACAACACTTCGCCATTAACATTGCCAAAACCCGGCAACATTCTAGGACTAAGCACATTGATGTTAGATATCATTTCCTTAGAGACCATGTTGAGAAAGGTGATGTTGTGCTTCACTTTGTAGAGTCCGAAGCAGCGAGTTGCGGATATTTTCACTAAAGCTCTTGATTCTTCTCGTTTTGCTTCTTTGCGGGGAGAGTTGGGGTTGTTAGTCCTCTTGGCCTGCTTTTGAGGGGAGTTTGCTCTTTTGCATTCATTTGTATCATAATGTATTTTACAATTCAAAGAACTTGCATTGTAATATAACCTTGTGGAGCTTTGATTATTATCCTTGTATGACTTGATTTCATGCTTTATACCTGCCATGTCTTGTGCTAGTTTGCTAGACTTCTTTTATGGCTTTTTATGTATAGCCTAGCTTTTGCCATGCTAGCTTTATTATCGTGAGAAAATTGAATCAAAACATGACTTGTTGGATCTTGTGACTAGTTTTGCTTTAGTGATCCTCTTATGATTCATGCCATGTCATATAGGCTTAATTGAGTCTTGAACTTATTTTGAGTTTTAAACTGAGCTATGATAATTCTTAAGTCAAGCAAATGAAAAATGAGCTTTTACGTGTATGTAAAAACCGATCTCACCAATTCTTTCTCATGAGATACTTTGCCATTGCACTAGGCATGAACTCGGGGGAGTTTTGGATGACCTGCACCACTCTCTTAAGCTTTTGTTGCTTGGGATGGTCGAGTGAGGCTTGAGATCTAGCACAATGCTAAGAAAACAAATTGGCAATTGGTTGAAGCTTAGGAGGCGGGTTGTGGATGGCTCCTAGTCCAGGACTTGCTTTACTAAGATAAAACCAATCATTTTCAGCAAAGTGCTCAAAGTGCTAAATTCTAAGTGCTTGAACCATTTGATTCAAAACTGAACTCAAAATGCTCAAAATTGACTCAATTTCTAGTTTCTGGTCTCCATTTTGCTTATAGACATGGCCTGACTCATTTTTGGATACCTATAGTTAAATTATGATCTTGAGCACCTTGTCATGCCTTCAATTCATTTAATCTCAGATTATTGCTATTTTGGCTTTAGCTTTCTTTGTCAGATATGCTTTGCCATTATTGAACATAGCTCTTTCACATAATATGGCTTGGTGTAATACTTGTACAGTCTTCATGGATAATCTTCATGGCTCTTTTTGCTCAAAGTTAAAAACAAAACAAAAACAAAAAAAAAAAACTGAAAAAATGAAAAATTACAAAATTGCACCATTCCATTACATTCATGCTCTATCTTCTTCCATGCATCTTGATGAATCTATTGTCAAGGGGAGAAAGATTGGTGAAAATGTTGTTTTAGAGATTTTTGAGTGTCATAGGGAGAAAATGGATTTTCTTGAAAAATTGGTGATCATAGTGAGTGGGAGCATCTCAATTGCATTCTTTTGGTCTTATTGCTCTTTTCTGAATTTGAATTGCAATTTCTTGAAGACTCACAATGATCAAAGGTGAAATAGAACAATTGTTCTTTCATATGGACCTAAGTGAGATTTTTGGCTATTCTTTGGAAATTGAAGCTTTTGTGCTTTCTTTTGCCTTATCTCACTTCCTTATGCTATTCTCGAGCCGACTTGGTCATTTCCATTGCTTTCTCTTACAAATGGACTAAGTTGTGCCTTTGAGCGTCGCATGTACTTTACCTTTCAAAACCCAACACCACATTTTTCTCGAGAGATTGCCAATGTGTTCATCAAGGGGGAGATTGTGGATATCATGGGGATATGCCCATGATCTTAGGATGATGAAACAATTGGCAATGTTGCTTTTGGTTTGAAGTTTCAATCGTTTTCGTCAAAGTTACTGAATCTGTCGAGTCTCGGTAATCGACCGGTTTACGTGTGGCGGTCGACCATTGTGTGGATCGACAAGCAACCAGCGATCGACCGGCCTTATCTTCAATTGATTTTCCGTTCATCCGAGGCGGTCGACCGCCGAATGGCGGTCGGCCGGTTTTGTGCGTAATGATGATATTAGTTGTGAATTGATTTTGGAATAGGTCATATCCTTGTTTGATATTGCATATGTGTTGCATATTGCATGTTTAGGCTAACGTGGGTCAAGTTGTGAAGAACTTGTTCCCGGATTCGTGTTTGTTTGTCTATTGCAGTGCAGGTGGCTTGGAGGTCAACGACGGTCAACGGCGAGGAGGATCGGGACTAAGCTTGGAGAGCTGAGGTCCAGAACGATCATGGATGCCGGGTGAGGTCAAGTGACTCAAGCATGGCGCAGAATGGATGAAAGTGACCGAGCAGGCGGTTGGTCTGCGATCGGTTGGATCAAGTGGTGCGGGGGTGGGTGCAAGTGCCAAGGTGGTCGGTGGGAACCGGATGGGAGAACTTGCCGACACGATGAGAGCCGCCGATCAACCTACGTGGCAAGCATGGATGTGTTTAGCGATTTGGACTCGGTCTTGGAAAAGATTGAGAAGGGGTATTTTGGTAATTTCACCAAATACACGCTTGGTGACCTAATGCCAACCCATGGCGCCAAGGCGGTGCGGCCAAGAAGTGGATTAGGTCAAGAAAAGTGAAGATGGCGCTTTGAGATGCGTGTGTGTGTAACCCGCTTGTATTGGGTCTTAACGGAGCCCATTAGGGTTAAGTCTTCTAGAAGCTCTAGGCCTCCTATAAATAGAGAGGGGTCATTAGGCGACCACTTGAAGCACTTCATGATAAACCCTAGTTTGTCTTAGGGCTTAGGAGAAAGAGAAGAGGCTTGGGTTCTAGGGAGATGTGTTGAGTTGTGTGCTCATGGATTGAGTTTTGTCCTCCATGGATGGAGTGGTGTAACCAAAGATCAAATCGTGAATCAATCTATGGGTGTTTGTTCAAAGATGTGTCTTCATGTGCTTTCCTTCTCTTTTGATGATTTTGAATGCTTCCTTGATTCTCGTGGTTTTTGGTTTGTTTCGTGCCCTCTTTTACCTTGCTATGATGTGTGGGAATACATCTAAGATCATCTAAATCATCAATCCCCACGAACAAGATTTGGATCATGTTTTGGTTTTTGCCCTGTTTTGAACCCTCCTTCGGTAAAACTGTAAAAGGTCAAAACTTTGACGTGGATCTACTCAATCTCCACTTGGAATAGGTTCCTAATATCCTTAGGAAGGTGTGTTTCAAATTTCGTGGAGTTTGGCCTTATGGATCAAAAGTTAGACCGATTTTCGTTTGGGTTTTCAGCCGATTGTCTTGATTTTCCTGTTCATCGTCAGGTGGTCTCGACCGCCAAAATCAGCGATCGACCGCTAGGCAAAGGAGTCAGACCGCCATTTTGAGAGGTCAGACCGCCCAACACTTTGATATTTGGGTTTTTGGTTATTTTGGGTGTTTTGCGTCGGGGTTTTAATTGGATTCAATACAAGACTTCCACCGTGCTTGTACCTTGATCCTCATAGCTTCCATAGCTATTGGAGTGAATTAGTATTGAATTCAATTAAGGTGAAAAAGTGTTCGTGCTCCTATTCACCCTCCTCTAGTCGCCTTTCCGGTCCTACAACTTAGTCACACACCTTCGGAAGCGTGAAATGTTTGACATTATAAGATGGTTATCTCTTGTGGGTCAATCTGTACAACCTCTGCAAAGTCTAAAACTATTCGAATAGCCGTGTCCCCGGTTATGGACAATGCTTGGTGATTTTACACGAGGGGTAGACTTTATCAAAAATGTTGGAATGGTTTGGTTGGATTGGTTGAGAAGTGAACAGGTTGTTCACTACTTGTTGGTTGGGAAGTGAACGGAGGGTGTTCACTAGTTGTTTTAAAGAAACTTGATTAATTATGTATTAATCTTTTAAATTGTGCTTTACAATCTACTTACTGTATTTACTGTCAATATTACTTTCTGCAAAATAGCTATAAAGCTATCTTTGTCAAGCCTTGCATGAATATTATTTGCATACATTTCCCTATGACTTGCTGAGTACTTTAAAAGTGATCACGGCTTTGCGCCATTTGTTGATCAGTCGCCGAAGAAGAACCATGGAACACCGAGTTCTATGAGGAAGACTACTACGAAGTCTTTGCGAACTAGGTCGTGTCCTCCACTCGATTGCCTGTGGGCACATCGGATGGCCACCACGAGATGTTTTGTTCACCGTTGTAAGTTATCTTTCGTTGTTAAGCCCTACGTGGCAAACTTTGTAAGACTTGACCATAAGGTCCTTTTGCTACTAAGTATTAATTTGTCTGCTTCATCCGTTGTTTTGTTGTTTGGATATGATTACATCAATGTTGCAACTGTGTGAGCTAGCTACTGATCTGGGACTAGTTCAAAGTACACAGAGGGTCTCGGAGTTGTATATCCGGGGTCCCAACAAAAGACTTTGTTTTATTGATTGCATCCATGTTGGCCCCAAAAAGCAATATGTCATCCATGTAAAGACACAGAATGACACCTTCGCCCCCCACTAAACCAATAGTAGACATATTTATCGGCTTCATTTACACAAAAGCCAACCGAGGTCATAGTACTATCAAATTTCTCATGCCATTGCTTGGAAGCTTGCTTTAGGCCATAAAAGGATTTAATCAATCGACATACTTTCTTCTCTTGCCCTTCAACCACAAAACCATAGAGTTGTTGCATATAAATATCCTCATCCAACTCTCCATTTAGGAAAGCGGTCTTTACATCCATTTGATATACTTGTATTTTGTATGCGTATCTAGTGCTAAAGGCACCCAAATTGTGGGTAAGCGAGCCACAGGAGAGTATGTATCAAAATAGTCTTCACCCTCTTTTTGCATGAAACACTTAGCCATTAAACATGCCTTGTACTTTTTTATGGTACCATCAGGTCTACGCTTTCTATTAAAGATTCATTTGTAGCCTACTGGCTTGTATCCAGATGGGAGGTTCGTAACCTCCCACGTTCCGTTAGTTATGATGGAATCCATCTCGCTAAGGACTGCCTCCTTCTAGTAATCCACATCTAGGGATGCGTATGCCTCTGAAAGGGTTCGTGGTTCATCATCCATGACATAGGTGACAGTCATCACCAAGAGACTTTTCAGTCATTTGTCTCTTACTCCTGCTCAACTCCAATTTTGGATCGGTGTTATCCACACTAGGAAGAATATAGTGTTCATCTGAACCATTAGGGTCAATGACTTCATTTGGTCTCATAGGGAACACATGTTCAAAGAACGTCGCATCACGAGATTCCATCATTACATTTGCCACGATGTCACTCACCTCGGATTTGACCACTAGAAATATATAAGCCGTGCTGTTTTTAGCATACCCTAGAAAGACACAATTAATAATCTTGGGACCAAGTTTTCTTTTCTTCGGTAACAGCACATGCACTTTTGCAAGGCATCCCCAAGTTCGGAGAAATAATAAATTAGGTTTTCTCCCCTTCAATTCTTCATAAGGTGTTTCCTCTTTATTGCTAGGCGGAACCCTATTGAGGATCAATATAGTTAGCTGTGAGAACTGCTTCACCCCACCAATAGTCCGACATATCTGAACTTTGTAGCATGGCATTAACCAAGTCACAAAGAGTTTGGTTCTTCCTTTCGGCTACTCCATTCGATTGGGGTGAGTATGGTGGAGTAATTTCATGAATTATTTCACTTTCTTAACAGAATTGATAGAATTCATTTGAGACGTATTCATTGCCTCGGTCCAACCTTAACCATTTGATTTTCTTTTCTAATTGATTTTCCACTTTGGCTTTAAAGATTTCAAAGTGTTATAGTGCTTCACCATTCGACTTAAGTAAGTAAATGTAGCAATACTTAGTCGCATCATCTATGAGAGTTAGAAAGTAACGTTCGCCACCTTTAGTTAATATTCCATTCATCTCACAAAGATCCGAATGGATTAGCTCAAGTGGAGAGGTGCTTCGTCCTTCGATGCTATGAAAAGGTTTTCGGGGTTGCTTTGCTTGCACACACACTTCACACTTAGAATCCTTCTCATAATTATAGCTTGGAATTAATCTCATTTTGCTTAACCGCACAATGGCTTCAAAGTTAATATGACATAAACGAGAATGCCAAACATCATGGATTTTATTGCAATGAGAAACATTAAAAAATGTTTACATTATTAAAATAAAAAATAGACAAGAGGAACATGCCTCCGCTTTCATAGCCTTTGCCCACGAAATTACCAAATTTGGTCAACATGACCTTATTGGACTCAAACACAAGCTTTATTCCTTGCATACATAGCATAGACCCACTCTTTAGATTATGAGTATTTGAGGATGAGTGTTTTGCCTGAAGTGAGCTTAAGCAAACATGTCCAATCCCACGTACTGTAGTAGCGGCTCCGTTTCCCATAAGGACGGATTCACCACCTTGACCCTGAAATGAAGAGAAATAAGATTGATCAGCACATATATGTATAGTAGCACCTATGTCAATCCACCAATTAATAGATGGACTTTCCATAAAGGCCTGAGGTACATACTCTTTTGAACTGGAACTAGCCAATGTGACATTCACTTCAACCTTATGTCCTTTATGCTGACTAGGAGAAGGACTCTTGCCTTTATGATTGCGGCAATGGTTGGTTTTATGACCAACCACTCCACAAATAAAGCAAATAGTTTCCTACTTCATCTTTTTTATTTTCTTTCCTTGGAGCTTGTTTTGGGGCTGATTCTTGACCTTCTGTTTCCCAAAGCCTCCATCACTCTTGACCTCCTCCTAACGAGCCTGAACTTGAGCCTTGTCTACGAGCATTCACAAAGTCATACCATGAGGGCGGTAACTTAGTGTAACGTCCTGATTTTCCGAGCCTTTTTGAAAATTTTCAAAATAAAAATAACCATAGGGTTTTGTTGCAGTTCTAAAGCTTAACTTGAGATTTTGGAATTTAAGGTGTTTAAAATGACTAAATCAAACTTCAATTAATTCAAGTTTGTTTGCTTTGAGTTTGTTGGAGTTCTCTAGTGTTGATTTCCCTTTCTCTGTTCATTCCGATCTCCCCGCGCGGCCTAGCTCTGCACCTCCTTATCATCGTGGACCGTCCAATCTGTGTTGGACTTCCCAATCTTGTTGGCACGTTCAGCCAGTCCGAACACCCAATTCGTTTTGAACCGCCCGATCAAAATCGGATGGCCCCGCTTCACCGCGCTTCTCTTCGCCCCGGACCTCCCTCTCGGTTTAGACCTCCCTCTTGGTTTAGACCTTCCTCTCGGTCTAGACCTTCCTCTCGGTTTAGACCTCCCTTTTGGTTTAGACCTTCCTCTCGGTTTAGACCTCCCTCTCGGTTTAGACCTCCCTCTTTGTCCAGACCTTTTGGATGGTCCTAGGAGACCTCCTGGGTGGTCCTAGATGAACACCCATTGGGTCACGACCACCCCTTTGGTCATGACCACCCCTTGCATCGAGACTACCCTCTTAGTCTTTTTGCAAAGACCACCCCTTGGGTCACGACCACCCCTTGCGTCGAGACCACCATCTTGGTCTTTTTGCAAAGACCACCCTTGGGTCATGACCACCCCTTGGGTCGCAACCTCCCCTCTGGTCATGACCTTCCCTTTGGTTAGACCACCCTTCCGAGTTTTGACTAGCCCCACCTGTCAGCTCTGTTCACCTTCTCCTTCCTCCCATTGTGTCACTACTGACACAAAGGTACTTAAGCATTAAATGCTGTTGTGTTGCATTAAATGCTATCTCTTCTGAAGTACCCATTTCCCCCTCTTGTCTCCTCCCAGATCTGCTCCCATCTCCTCCTTCACCTACCCTTGACCTCGTGTGCTTCTGAGTTTCTTAGCAGCTCTTCCCGTCTCCCCTAGCTATAAAAGCCTGAGCAACCTTCTTTCATCTCCTTTTTCCTCACACAGCTCTCAACTCTCTCTTGCTCTCACCCAATTTTACCGTGCGTGAAGCTTCACCAGTATCCGCTGAAGCCGCGCCGTCTTCATCAACCTCGTCGCCAAGGAGTTCGCTGGAGCCCTACGCCGTCGCAACCTCGCTGTTGAAGAGTTCGCCGGAGCGCCCGCGCCGTTCGCCATCCTTCTCTAGTCCCTCTCTTTCTCTCTGTCCGGGTGAGTTTCTCCATGCCTAATTCTCTTTTTTGCTCTCACGACCACGTTGTGTAGTTGTATCTTTTCTCACAACCACGTTGCGTAGTCGTATCCCCCTTGTACCCCTTTCTGTATTCTTATACGACCATGTTGAGTAGTCGTATCCCTCGTTGGACCTTAGGACCTCCTCCTTTGGACCTCCTCCTCAAGACCTCCTCCCGAGAGCCCGTTTCCATTTCTGTGCTTTTCTTTTAGCTTTGGCTTTTTATTTGGATTTGTTGTACTTATTTGGCTCTTTTCGCACGTGTAGATTCTGGCCTCTCCAAAGAGTTTTTGGACCCGACGACCTCTACCGAAGAACCTCAGCTCTACAACGAAGGCAAGTTGTAGACATTTGATCATGTTGAACCTAGTTTGCAAAAAGTATATTGTTTTATATCAGCATGCATGGCTATTTGAATAAAACTGGTTTGGGAAATAGCTAAACACCTACTCGTCAGTATGACTCCTTGAATACTTGTGTTTGACATGTTGACATGTACCTTTGGACCACCATAGGTTGGATAATCTTAGTTGGACATCCTTATTGTAATAACCAGCAAGGGTGAGTATATTGCTTAGACTTGCTGTAGTTATGCGATGTCTCTCGATCACCTGTTTCATTATTGATTAAACTTGACTAAGAGATTACGGAATTGTGGCATGTGTTGTCTTGGCATACGTTGCCCTGGCCTGTGTGGCCACTAATAAAATTGGTTGTGACATGACCGGGTGGTCATTTGGCCGGGTTGATCCCAAATGTTTTTATACTCGGACGAATGATCGTGCAGTAAAGGGGGTACTAAAAGCACATTGGGATGTGGTTGTCTCGCCTGAGTAGTCCCTAAGGACTTAACCTTGTAAGCCATTGATCCGAGCCATACCGTGCGACCATAAGTCCATACTAGGGTGGACCTGGCCAACTAAATGGCAATGCTTTGATTCGGTTCCGTTTTGGTGGAAGTGTGTAAGACCTGGGGATATACACGCACACTTGGCGCAAGAGGGGGCCAGTAAAGCGAAACCTTAGCAAGTGGAACCAACTCAAGGCAGAACCTTGTAAAGGCCTTATCACGTGCTTTAGCCTGCTTACCTAAGGTAGTGAGCAGGAGTATCGACGGGTGCCAAACAAACTAGAGAGGTTGTGTCTTGTGGGTAAAGCTGTACAACCTCTGTAGAGTGTAAATCTATTCGAATAGCCGTGTCCCCGGTTATGAACATGCCTGATGATTTCACGCAAGGGGTAGACTTTCTCAAAATTGTTGGTCTTGGTTGGCTCCGAGTGGTATGGGTCGTGACCAGGGTGGTCACGAGTGGTCTTGGTCGTGACCAGGGTGGTCACGAGAGGTCTGGGAAATGACAAGGGTGGTCATGGGTGGTTTTCAAAGAAAAACTTGTTTACTTATGTATTAATCTTTCAACTTGTACTTTGCAATCTACTTACTGTATTTCAAGTCAATATTGCTTTCTGCAAAGTAACCATAAAAACCTCCTTGTCAAGCCTTGCATGAATACTATTTGTATACTTTTCCCTATGGCTTGCTGAGTACATTCAAAGTACTCACGGCTTTGTGCCCTCTGGTTGATCAGCAGCTAAAGAAGACCACCCAGGGTGCTCTGACCTCTTCGAAGACCTTGCGTGCTAGGACATACTCTACTCGATTGCTTGTGGGCATGTCGAATGACCTCCACATGTTCTTTTATTTCTGCTGTGAGCTCTTTTGTTGTAGCCCTGTGTGGCAACTCTATAACAACCTTGACCATAAGGTTTTTTGCTTTTATTATTGTTAATTTGTCTGCTTCTTCTATAGTTTGTTGTATGGTTGTGATCACATCATTGTTGAACTGTGCGAACTAGCGACTGACCGTGGGACTAGTCCAGTTTGCACAGAGGGTCCTTGGGGTTGCTTACCCAGGGCGTGGCACTTAGCTAGGATGATATTCACTTGGAACTTCTCTAGTAAGATGTAGTCGTACTGACTTAAGTCACGTACATGGAGTTGTAGCTCATGGAGCTGCTCCATCACCGACCGTTCCTCAATCATCTTAAAGTTCAAGTAGGTAGCAGTTATGAATGACTCATTCTCATTACCCTCTTCGGAATATTTCTCATCAAGTTCATCCCAGAGTTGCTTAGCATCCTTGAAGTTAACGTATATGTCGAACAGCCGGTTGGATAGGATGGGTAACAAACGAACTAAGATTGAATTGTTCGCATTCTTCCAACTCGTCATAGCAGCGGTTTCCAATGGAAACATTGGAGGATTTGAAATGACCCAAAAAAGTTTGAGGTTAATCAACCATAGTTTTGTTTTAGACTGCCAACGTTTAAAATTGGCACTGTCAAATACTTCCGGCTTAACGACATTAGACGAAGAAGCCATTTCTTCAAATATTGGTTTTCTGAATTGCTGTAAAAGTAGCGGTTTTAGCAAATATTCATAAATAATTCCAGCAATAGTGTTCATAATAAAGCATATTTTTAGCAGCATTTAAATGACCAAAATAACATAAAAGCATGTATTATCTTCATGTCATTTAAACAAGATAAAATGCTCAAAAGATAGGACTCAAAAACATACAAAATTAGCATAATGCTCAGATTTAAATGTTTGTTTATATGCTCTCAGATGTTGAATTGCACAAGATGAAATCTTGGCCCCCACAACACTTATGTCAAAGTTTAATCACAAATTAGATATGACACAAAATTAATCAGACTTTGAGCTAAAATGAATGTCTTACTGTTATGTCAAGAATTGAATTATCTCATAATTAACAATTAGCACTTACTACTTTAGTCCAACAGAGGAAGCAGTAAATCATAGTGCAAAACTGAAATCACAAGACAACCTTTACTGCTTTCGGCTAACAAAGGAACATGAGATTCACAGTACACAAAATAATCAGATTCAATAGGCACAAGAGCAACAGAACTGCTGACAAAACATAGCTGAAATCTAGAGATGAATCAATAATAGTATGCAAACAACTAGCTCAAGTCTGATTTATAATCGACATTGTCAATCCAATTTCACATATGACAGTAATCTTCATCGAGCATTAACCGAGCCCACAAACATCACTTGCAAAGTCTCCTAGTACTAGACAAAATTACAGAATGTAATTTAACTAGCACAACATAGAATGCTAAGTACTACGAAAAACTGAAAAGATCAAACTCACATTGCGGATGACACTCAAAGCTACCGAGTAGTAACTGGGCGAGGCACGCGAATCACGTTGTCTCAGAAAACCAATTGCCCCGCTGTGTCACGTTGAACGGACGAGGTCGTTAGAGATACAATGCCAATTTGCAAACCGGGACACACCAATTTGCGAAGTCGAGGTACAAAGAATGCCGCACAAAGACCTAATCACAGTGCACTGGCCGAATGCAACCACGGAGCACCAATCACCAGGAAAACCGAATCCTTCATCTCACCAAGACCAAGCCAGAGCTCACCAAACAAAGCCCCAAATGCGCAAGTGTCAAGTTCCCTCATAGAGCACCCAATTGTGAAAGGGCGTAAGAAGAGAACTGACGGGATGCGCAAGGAAGAAGATTCTGGACCTCACCACCGACAGCGTCGGGTTACTCACGGCGTCATAGGAGCTCCAAAAAACCCAAAACCGAAACCAAATCTGGAGGAGATGAAGAACCACAAAAGGGGAAAACTTACTGTATTTCAGGGTGTAGCAAGAAGAAGAAAAAGGCCGGCATTTGAAGAGGAGGAGGAGGAAGACATGGAGATATGCGACTCAATGACCACTAACTGGCGTAGTACCTACAGAATTGCTAGAACTCGCTTGAAATTTGGCGGAGATAAGATCTCCTGACCTTATCCCTCTCTTCATCTAAATGACGAGAGGGTCCCTCTATTTTCTCTTTCTATTTTTTTCACAGAATAAGAAATTACCACGTAGTTCTAAAAATACCCAACATATCGTGGTCGGGCGCACATGACGACGCTGACATGTAGAACTGGCGATCGTTCTAGCCCCACGTGTCATTGTCACAGCCACCTGCGAGCTGCATGATTCCTCCTAATCCCAAGGCCGACGTCGCAGCTAACCTAGGCCGATTTGTTGTTTGCGATGGCCAAAGCTATAGCCTGCCTGGTGGTACTACGCTGCAGGAGAGGTGTGGCAATCACCTTCCTGTTGATGCACAGTGCTCCGGTGCCTACCGTACGTGTGTTGCATCTCACCATCACCAGCAGCTAGATAAGCTACCAATAGTTTGCGATGGCGCTGTGCGTGCGCTAGCTACTACTGCATCGTATCGGCCGCCAATATGTGACTGTTTTTTGCGCGGGCGAGGAGCCGGGAGCCGAGGGCCGAGAGGGACCGTACAAGATGAGCCCACCCGCCACCAAATCTTATCCATAAGAAGTTAAGAACACCCACATCGGTCCTCGTCCCATCTCTCCCCTCTCGTCTCCCCTCTCCTTCCTTTTCCTTCCTAGCCGCGGATTAGTTTGGGATCTGCCATTGGTGCCGGCCGGCCGGCCGGGCTCTTTTGCGCCGCCGCTTTTGGCTGCACCTTCTGAGCTTTTTGTGGCCTTGGCATGGCCTCCCAATTGGACTATGGGTACTACTCCCATCAAGGTATAGTACATGCCCATATCCCCCTCTGCTCTTTGTTTTGCTCTGGCTGCTTGTTTTGTTTTACTGATTGCCCTGCCTCTATTTTTCATTTACGTAACTTGTGCGTGTTGTTTGTGGCTTGTCGAAGTGTTAAGAGAATGATTGTTGACCTCCTGTTGTTCTTGTTTCTTCTCCTGACGCGTAGTCAGAGTTGCAGTCATGTGTGTGTTGATTTCCTGTCTCTACTAGCTAGCTGCTGGTGGATGCATGCCGTCTTTGTTTGATCTTGATTTGATTTGAAGTGCGGGATGTGGCCAAAATAGGGCTGAGAGATGGATCGCGTTGTTGTTGCCGTCGAATGTTCGGTGGGGGCTGGGCTAAAGGCGTAGCTGCGTAGGGGTGTTCTTAGCCGCCCCAACAGTCAGACGGTGAGTAACGGTGTGTTTGGTTGAACGTATCACATTGAATATGATGGTTCAGTGTGGGAAATAGGTGTGTTCAGGCTTGTTGTATGTTGTATGTTGTATGGTACGAAACCATCTAAAATGATTTGGTTCAAGAAAAGAACATATTCACTTTTTTATCCCGTATCATCTAATTCCAAAAAAAATTGCCGAACCATGCCATTCATCTTTTGGCTCTCGTTCTCAGTTTTGCCTCGACCCGATCAATCACTCCTCCCAAATCCCAATCCAACAAAAAAAGAAGAAGAAACCGAGGAATGGATCGAACCAAAGCGGCCACGTCAGAAGGCCGAGAAGGCGAGACGAGCGCCAGAGGAGGCTTGCCAGTAGTCAGGCCGAGCCGCACAGCCGACGGCAAGAACTCTGGGTGGGCGAGCCTCGAGCCAGCGTCGATGGCGCGGCATCCATCGGCTAGACGCAAGAAGCAGACAGGGAGGTGGCGCTATGAGCTGTGAAGCGACGGGCTAGGCGCGCAAGGAAGGAGCCGACAACAGTGCAGGCGCCGAGGGCAATGGAGGAGCGGCACCATGGGGAGCCCGAGCCAAGGAAGGAGGAGCACCATGGAGGGAGCTTCAACCGAAGGAATCCCAGGGAAGAATGAGGAGGGAAGAAGAAGAAATGGTGAGGGGAAGACAAACTGTCGGCAGGAGAAAAGATAAGCGAGAAAAAGAAAAAGAAAAAAAATTATGGCCATCCAAATACAATCTCATTCATCAAACCAAACACCATCTTGAACCATCTAGGACTATCCTATCTAAGCAATCAAACAAAATCATGTATCATCTTATCCCACTAACCAAACATCATACTTATATCATCTCATTTAGGATCATTCCATCCATCATGTACCATCCCATCTATTCACCCTGGTTCACCTAACCAAACGCACTCTAACAAATTGGCCTGTTCGATCGCTTGGTAGCTAGCTGTCGGCTCATAGTAAAACGGTAAATACTGAACGGAGAGTGGCATGTTCAATAAAAAGGGTTGCTTTGAAGGGAAAAAAATATAGGATGAGAGCAGTAACCACTAACCAAGATTGTTAGTCGAGTGCGGGTGAAGTAGTGGACGAAATTGAGCCTTGGAAGAAAAATCTCATGCACCAAATGCGATAGATCGATGAAGCAACAGCAGCATGAGATGATGGGAGAGTCAAAGTCTCAAAGCTGCAGACCGTTCGTTATCAGTGTAGTGGATCACCCAAGTAAGTCAGCAAGTAGGGTCCATTGCAGAAAAAGAAACAGAAAACATTAAATCGAGTAACACCTGAGACATAGATGGCGTCGGCCGGGAACAAAAACAATCTCGCGTCGTCAAAGCCATTATTAGCAGATAAGGTGAGTGGGTTAAATGGTGAAGACAAGGGAGGCCGCCGGGGCCGTCCGGTCTTGTTTAAATAAGGATGCATAGCATTAGAAAACGAATTTGATCGTTCGGTCAAAAATCAAAATTTCATATCAACAGCTACGTTATTTTTGCGTACTCACAGAGCACGGTGTGATGTCTGCATTAGAGCAAGATTCGGGAGAAGGCGGGATCAGGCCCGAGCCAGCCCACTGGTTGCCCGCCGGCCTACAGGCACGAAACGGCGAGAGCGTCCCCATCGCCTCCTCGCAGACCCCGCCGTCGCCGTCCTCCGGCCGCGGGTCGCTAGCGGCACCGCTTCCCTTTCCTTCTCGCGCCCGTACGGCCCCTGCGGTGGGCCTCCAGAGCCCACTCCCATCCAGTGACGAGGTGACCTATCCGGTATCCTCTGGAAACCTCCGTCACCCAGTCGCTTTACACTTCCGTGACACGAGCCCACTGCCACGCGGGTCCCGCCGTACCATGGTGCGCTCACGGGGCCCCACGCGAACCCCACGGCACAGATGCCGCGCCAGTTTTGGTACCGTTGGGCCGTGCGCCCGTGCCGTTTGACTGGCCTCGAGTATTTCCCTGGGCCTTCGAAGGTATGGAAAGGCGTGACCACACCCACCCGTTGCAGCGTATCGGGTTGCCCACGCGATTCTCACCAAATGACGAGGCAACGGGAGTGGAGTCCTCATCGGCCCCACGCTGTCATACAGATATACTACGTGGCGCTCCCCGCCGTCCGGCCTGGCGCCACTCGTCCTTACCCACTAGAAGGAACCGGGCGCGGCGCAGGAATGAGCTAAGAGGGAGCGAGCCGAGTGCTGGTGGCGGCACGAGGAGCCACCGGCGGCGACGCAGGTAGGGGTCGGCGCATGGTTGAGTAGGAAGGCGCACAGACACGCGGACCGGCCGAGCCAAGGAGCAAGCTCAAGGAGGAGGCGCGCCAAGTGGGTAGGAGCCACGGAGGAGGAGGAGCTGAGCCAGAGGATGGAGGATGGAGGAAGGTGCCGTGGAAGAATGTTGGGTATGAGCAAAAGCTTCAGGGAGCAAAGAGCAAGGGGCAAGAAGAGGGGGAGGAAGAAGAATAGCTAGGGACAAAAATGTTTTATAGTGACATATATCAAAGCTAACTAGATTTAGAGTGGCATATATTCAATTTGAAAAATTCTTGGTGGCATAGATACACATTGTTTCTGAGTGGCATATATCTATATCGAGACGTATTGTTTCTAAATGGCATATATCTATATCGAAACGCATTGTTTCTAAGTGACATATATAGAGTGTTATATATCCAATTTAAAGATTCTCGGTGGCATATATCTATATCGAGACGCATTATTTCTAAGTGGCATATATCTATATATACCACCGAGAATCTTTAAATTGGATATATAACACTCTAAATCTGATTCGCTTTGATATATACCACTATAAGATATTTTTGCCCCCAGCTATTCTTGTTCCTCCCCCTCTTCTTTCCCGTCGCATCGCTCGGAGCTCACTCGCGGCGCGAATCCCATCCGCCTGGCCAGCCCTCGAGGACCACCTCAGCCGCGCCCGCCGCCGCCGACATCGTCGACCCAGACCGAGCGGCTTGCATCCCTCCCGCCGCCGCCGGAGCAGCCGCAGACGCAGCCGTGGACATCGCGGAGTCGGCGGTTGACACGCAGGGACTCAACGCCGACGACATCGTCGACCCAGACCGAGCGTCGTCGTCCGCATCGAGGCGGCGGCGGAGGTGCCTGGAGGCGAGGAAGTTGGCACCGTGCACCTTGACGTCACACGACAGGCAGAGGAACGCCGAGTCGGTGGCGCAGTGCACGGCGGCGACACTCCCCCGCAGAGCTCGCATCCCGTGGCAGAAGAAGAAAACGGGAGGAAGAAGACGTCGAGAGAGCAGGAGGTGCCGGCGGCCGAAGGCCAAGCCGGCAGGGGCGCAGGAGCCGGGCCGGGGGAGGGGGCCAGAGGAGAAGGAAGCGGGCGCGGCGCAGGAGTGAGCCGAGAGGGAGCGGGCCGAGTGCTGGTGACCGCACCACGCGCCGTCGCCCTCGTCTCGGTGGAGGCGAGCGAGAGGGTGGAGTGGCGCTTCCTGCCGGTGGTGGTGGAGCGGGAGGCCTAGGGTTAGAGAGACCTCCACGCCCGTCCCCTCGCGCCGCCATTCGCCGCAGTGCTCTGGTATGGCCGCCGTGCATCCTTTTGGTCCTTGATTTCCCTACTGCTTTGCGTTTTTCCGGGGCCTGTATCGGCGGGAGGTTGGGGAATCGCGGCGATTCGGTGACCCTGCGGGTTTCAAGGGTTTTGGGTGGATTTTGGGTCGGTTCCGTGACGGATTTTCGCGGATTCGGCTCGGGGCGTGCTGTTCCCTGGGGATTCTGGGGGCTCTATCTGTTACTTCGACGTATCAGTAGTCAGGAGGTGTTGGATTTGCTTGTGTTCGTATGATCGCCTTGGGGTTGTGATTACTCTGCTTGTGTGGGATGTAGGGTGTTACTTTTTTTGTGTGCTTATGGGTTGTTTACAGTTCGGCGTTTTTGTGATTACAGTTTGTTTATGCCTTCACGGGGTGCACGCACGTTGTGTGAACATATGAACTTTTGTTTCGGCATCTGTGTATTTGCATAACTATCGTTATGGTTGAGTAGATCGGTGTCTTAGAGCATTGTGAGCTTGTGATGGAACCTAGTCACTGGGCTTTAGTTTTTCCTGCAATCTGTTATATTTCTGCAACCGCTGTAGCTTTGTGTATAATACGAGTAGTAGCTTTGCTAATACTCATCCTGTCACCCATTTATAAATAGATGTCACCGTGTTACGCCTATAGTTAACTTTCCCAACTGTGACCTCTAACAGTACATTTATCATCAAAGGTACTCTCATGATATTGTGATTTTATAATCTCTGGTGAAAATATGGTCATAAAAAAGGGATAAAACGGTCAAAGTTAAATCTTCAATACCTTGCAATGTCCAAAATGGCATGTTAAAGGGTGTAGCTGATACTACGGGTGGAGTTTCTTCCAGTGTGCAATGAGAAATTGGGAGTCATTTTTCTGTCATGCTCATATGCATTGATTTTTTAGACTAATGTTAGAGCCAACTACTATGTAAATTAAGGTGCGAAATTTGCTCCTTTTATGCTGAGACACTCATGTGGAGAGTCCAAAATGGCATGTTAAAGGGTGTAGCTGATACTACGGGTGGAGTTTCTTCCAGTGTGCAATGAGAAATTGGGAGTTATTTTTCTGTCATGCTCATATGCATTGATTTTTTAGACTAATGTTAGAGCCAACTACTATGTAAATTAAGGTGCGAAATTTGCTCCTTTTATGCTGAGACACTCATGTGGAGAGTCCAAAATGGCATGTTAAAGGGTGTAGCTGATACTACGGGTGGAGTTTCTTCCAGTGTGCAATGAGAAATTGGGAGTTATTTTTCTGTCATGCTCATATGCATTGATTTTTTAGACTAATGTTAGAGCCAACTACTATGTAAATTAAGGTGCGAAATTTGCTCCTTTTATGCTGAGACACTCATGTGGAGAGCGTGTTCTTTAGATGAATTCATGATCTCACCAGCAAATGAGGATACAACTCAGCCTAAAGCTTCTAAGCCAATCAGAATAAGTTGTTAGTTTGTCATGCTGTTATTATCCAGGCAGATTGGTAGTTTGTTTCACTGTCGATTGTTTTATGTGGTGAACCATTCATATAGGTATGTGAGCCAACTGTGAACTGTGCTGTGATATCCTCTAGGCTCTAGTTGGAAATATTTGAATTTAGCTCGAATTTTCTCAGGGCCTCAGGAATTAAATTTACTATTCAGTATTGTACATTTCTATTATGATTACACTTATTGAGTTGTTCCTTTTTTGATGTGAGACGGTTCTCTGTTATGACTTATAAGTTTCATTGCCTCCGTGGTGCAATGCATATATTATCTATTTGAACAGAAATGGATAAATTCACCTACACTATCCTTCTTGTTCTTTGTGTGATAATGGATTAATGATAAGAATAACCTATGAATCACCGATCCTTCACAAAACTGCCGTACCGGTCCGTACGTACCCGATACTCTGATCCTTTGCGATCCTTCCCGATACGGGATCAGGAAGTATCGGTGAATTTCAGCTTTTAAAATTAATAAAAAATGATCCTCATACTTCTCTGATACTCTGTGATACTCCCCGATCCTCCCAGGCCCAAAACACCTCATTTGAAAGCACAAAAAAGCCCATTACTCCCAACCCTAAACCGAGTGAAAACGTTGATGTGCTCTCTCTCGCTCTCATACCAATGAATGTATACTTGTATAGTTTTTTAATTTTCCATCAAGGTAATCTCATTGTCTTAATCTCTTGTAGCCTCTTTACATTTTCCTTATTTTTAAATACATATATACTAGCTGTATCGCCATATCCTTGTTTTTGGGAAATTGCGTATTGCCGAATCGCCGTACCAGTATTGCCGTACATGTATTCCGTATCGGTGATACATAGAGAATAACATATAAGATGATGCTCGACAAACATGATCTAACAATCTTACCAATTATCATCGCAATATAGATAAACAAAATTTTACTAATTAGGGGAAAACTCGTATGGTGGTATGCTAAACTTTGGATGAGCACTTCCACTTATGTCTGGTAGCCTGCTCATTTGCAGTTCATTCCATTTCCAATGCCACCCATTTCATGCAAATCTTGTTCCCACTTCACTATGCTATGGTAGTTTGGTATATTTTCTCTTGGGTTGGGGTATCTAGCATGCATGTCTCGTGTTTGTGTGGCTTGCTAACATTATCAAGGTGAATTTGGAACGATATGCTGTCTTTAATTATCATGATTTATTTTGTTTAGAACAATGAATCTCACTTATTATCTGTGAATTGCGTGCTGAGTGCTGACTTTCTTTGCACTTTCATTAGAACGATGAATCTTTGTTTATTATTTGGTGAATAATAATGTGTTGATTATCTGTTGTGATATTGTTATGGTCTTGGCACATTTTTTGTTGTTTTAACTTTCCACAAAAAAGTTTTTGTTGTTGTTTGTAACATACTTTTTTTAATGCATTTTCTTGTGAACAATTGCATTGCGTTTTTTTAATATGATTTGATTTATTTTGGTTTTTGGCATTTAGGGACATAACAAAAACTGTTTTATGCACACAGTGGCAAATGCTATGTAAATATGTATGCCATCGCCTGCAAAAATTGCAGATGTTGTGTTCCAATTTAGGCCATACAATTTGGCATATGCAGTGGTCTTCAGTTTTATGGCAAAAGATGGCCATTTTCCCCTTTTCTGTTTAGTTTAGTTTGTGCTAGCCTTCTTGGTCGTTATATTCTGTCTTTATTTGAAATTGTTCAACTTGATACTCTCTGTCCTAAACTCCTAATCATTCTATATATGCCTTGGAGCTTTGTGCTTGCTTTCGATTTATGTTGTCTGACAGTAATAGTAAAATTATATATGTGCTTGGCCTTGCAGCTTTAACCATGGTGAGAAAGAAAAGAACTGGGCCCCCTAGCGCTGGGGAAAGTTCTGGAACACAGGAAGCTACAGGAGCCCCTGGACAGGATCCACCACAGCGAGCTGAGAGAGCTCAACAGCATGGACGCGGTTGGGTACCTGCCAATCCTCAATATTCTGAACAAGGTGGTCGTGGTAGTGGAGAACGCCAGGGACGTGGTGGTGGACAGCACCAGGGACGTGGTGGACGTTACCAGGGTCGCGGAGGGCCAACATCACACCAACCAGGTGGCAGTCCTGTTGAGTATCAAGCACATGCGTACCATGGTCGTGGTGGCCCACGCCAAAGAGGAATGCCACAGCTATACTATGGCGGGCATAGGAGTGGCAGTGGTGGACGCGGAGTTCCTGCTGGTCCATCAAGAACAGTTCCCGAGCTGCACCAAGCCCCACAAGTCCAGTACCAAGCTCCGGTGGTTACACCATCACCATCGGGAACTGGCCCATCCTTGCTGCCTGTTGAGGTGAGCACTGGACAAGTCCAGGAACAGATTCAGCAACTTGCCATCCAGAGTCAAAGTTCCACTAGTCAGGCCATTCAACCGGCACCATCATCGAGCAAATCAATAAGATTTCCGATGCGCCCTGGCAAGGGTACATTTGGTGATAGGTGCATTGTGAAAGCAAACCATTTTTTTGCTGAACTGCCTGATAAAGATCTTCACCAGTATGATGTAAGATCCTGTTCATGTGTAGCTTTATGCCTTTATTATACATATGAAGTCTGTTGCTTTCATGAGCTTTCATTTGATATGTTATCAGGTGTCTATAACTCCTGAGGTTACTTCACGTGGTGTCAATCGTGCTGTCATGGGAGAACTTGTAACACTGTACAGGCAATCTCATTTGGGCGGTCGTCTCCCTGCCTATGATGGAAGGAAGAGCCTATATACCGCTGGGCCATTGCCGTTTACTTCCAGGGCCTTTGAAATTATTCTGCGGGATGAGGAGGATAGCCTTGATGGTGGTGGGCAAGGCGCACAGAGGTATGCTATTTTGGACATATCCATAACCTGATACAATTTATGTTCCTTACTGATATATCTGTTTGTCTTAGGCGTGAGAGACTATTTAAGGTCATGGTCAAATTCGCTGCACGTGCTGATCTCCACCATTTAGCTATGTTTTTAGCTGGTAGGCAAGCAGATGCTCCTCAAGAAGCTCTTCAAGTGCTGGACATTGTTCTACGTGAATTGCCCACAGCGAGGTAATTTTTTCCCACCATTTATTGCTTATCATTATTCTTTTAGCATGGCTGTTGAACATTTCTTCATTTTTCATGTGTAGGTATTCCCCAGTCGCCAGGTCATTTTATTCACCTAACTTAGGGAGGCGCCAGCAACTTGGTGAGGGCTTGGAAAGTTGGCGTGGTTTTTACCAGAGCATACGACCCACACAGATGGGACTTTCACTGAATATTGGTTAGATCCCAACTCTTCATCGTCACTTTATATTACTGCTCAAAGAATAACAATCATCCCTTCTACAGTTCTACTTTAGGATAATTAATTAATTACCATTTTGGAACATTTTCCTGTCAGAATAACTTGTAGTAGATGAAGTGTTTTATGATATAGAATCTTGCTTGTATTGAGTGGCCTATTGGGCTGTTTGGTTTGAGGAACCGGACGGTGAATAGACCATCCGATCCTAGCTCCGAACCTAACCCACTTGTTTGGTTTAGGAATGGAATGAGTTGGTCCATCACCACACCATTCCTCATAAGTACAAGGCTAGTTTAAATCAAGGGATTGGGTCATCCCACCAAATTTGATGGGACGATCACGATCCTATATTCTCATGATGGACCAACCAATCCTAGGATGAGGTGATCCCTCAAACCAAACACCACATATGTGGGTGACTATTGAGAAATATCTCTTGGTTTGAAATAATAAATTAAGGGGATGACTATGGTTCATAAAACTATTAATTACAAAAAAACTTTTTAAAATTCTCTCCCCCAATATTTTCCCCACTCCCACCTCTTCCACCTGTAGGATGACTGGTAGATAGTAAAAAAAGTGTATGTAAAGTGCATAAATTACATCCACATGCACTGTAGTCACTCTCATAAATTAATAATGATGAGAAACAAATGTATAGAGACCATCCATACATCCATATGGAAACTTTATCCAAAGTTTGAACCATCTCTCTCTCTCTCTGACGTATTGGAAATATATGACGTCCCCTGTCCATTCCTGTAGCTGCCTACAAATTTAGTAGCATCTTTGTTCTATATTGTTGCAGATTAATACAGTTGTAAAGCAAGTTATCCTAGCTCATTGTCATGGTACATAGCAGCCAATATTAGGAGCATTGCTGTATTTGATATTTATTTGTCACATGTTATGCTTGATGAGTGGCTAGAATGTGTGTTCACTATCCACTCCAGTCCTAATATATGAAGCAGTGGCAGACTTCATTAAATTGCCTCTGGTCTCCTCTTGCATCTGAAGGTAGCTTGACATTTTCTCTTGCAGATATGTCATCTACAGCATTCATTGAGCCTCTACCTGTGATTGATTTTGTTGCACAGCTTTTGAACAGAGACATCTCAGTTAGACCATTATCCGATGCTGATCGTGTGAAGGTTAGGTTATTCTATCAACTACCGTCATGATCGTCATGGTTTATATTATGCTCTTATGCCTGCTTTAATATGTAGTACTTTTTTTTCAAGAACATGCAAAAGCTTTGCGCATCATTCTATTAAGAATGGAATAAGTACATAGTGCTTGATTTGAATTTTTGTGCTCACTGTCTTTACTTAGCACAAGCTACCCTCCTTTTTCCATTGGTCAGATCAAGAAGGCTCTACGAGGTGTAAAGATTGAGGTCACACATAGAGGCAATATGCGCAGAAAGTATCGTATATCTGGCCTTACCTCACAAGTAACAAGAGAGTTATCGTACGTAGTTCGCTTACTTATATGTGAAGCCTCTCTTATGTCTATCATGCTGTTACAGATAGTGTAGAGGAGGATAATTTGCTGATTGCATTTGGTTTGTCCTGTGACAGTTTCCCTATCGATGATCATGGTACTGTGAAAACAGTAGTGCAATACTTCCAGGAGACATATGGCTTTAACATTCAGCATACCACTTTACCTTGCTTGCAAGTGGGCAATCAACAGAGGCCAAATTATCTGCCGATGGAGGTTAGCACCCTATATGGCCTCTATTATAGTATTATATGATCCTTTTCTAACATATTCAACAATCAACAACATTAGAAATGCTATATATACAGTTCGACACCTTAATGTTAACACATTGAAATGTCAGGTCTGTAAGATTGTCGAGGGACAGCGTTACTCAAAACGTCTAAATGAGAAACAGATAACCTCTCTTCTTAAAGTGACTTGCCAGCGCCCTCAAGAGCGTGAGCTGGACATTTTGCAGGTAATTACGGCCACATTTTGTGGTGTAATTATTTTGAACTGAACTATCTGTGTTCTACTGTAAAATTGTGTGAATTTCTTTGTTTCTTTCATGAGATGATCTATTTCTCTGTTAAGTCACACATATTTTCAGCTATGTATACAAGTTCTTTCAACTTCCTGAATCTATTCATCTAATCTTTTTGGACTTGGTATTTAAATATGTACAAGCACTTTTTTTTGTTGCAACCAGGGTTTGTCTTCC